>JAVFKF010000012.1:5000000-6250000 GCA_036926295.1 Pachydiplax longipennis | reverse complement strand
TTATAATTGGTTTCATGCGTGCAATGCGACTTTCCAGAATATGCGTTAATAATTCACACACGCTTTATGTGTATTTACTATCATATCATATATACTTTTGTGGTCAGTAACTATTACTTCCATTGGTTACATTTTATTTAGATTTCATGGGTATTGTTCACTCAATGTAAATATTGTAATCTAAATATTTACGAGTAAAGCAATAACAGCTTGAACATATTTCCCAAAAATTGTTTTTTTAGTAATCATGAAAACAAATATAACAATTTTCATTACCAAATATGGCAATTTTTGCTATGAAATGAAGTTTAAAATAGTAAAGTTATTAGTTGTCGAAAAGCAAAAGTAACAAAAATGAGATATCTATTTTATTTATCTAATAAACAATTTTTGATCAATTATGAATGTCCTCCGTTTCCGATGTAAGCCTATAGAAATATGTCGCATATAACGGTAGTAGTACGTAGATGAATTTTTATGGTGCTTTAATGAGTGCAGTATATACGTTGCATTCAGTGAGTTCTAATCCTTACCTTTGGGAGACACCCTGCACTACAAGATTAATTATTGATGATAAGTTAATTCCATACAAATCATATGAAAGAATTTACTAAAGAGAGAATAACAGAAAGTGCCACAAAATTGATAAAGGAAAAGAATGAAATTTAAAAATGCTCCAGAAATTTGGAAAGAGATAATACGATTATACTAACAGGAGACATACGTTTTTAATAGAAAAAGATTATTTTGTGAAATAATTGGGAGAGAAGAACCAATCACTTCTAAGTTACGATTACTCCATGGATGTAATCAAATGAAAAAATAAGGTACGATAATGGACTGTATACTTCTATATAATATACTTACCATTATAAAACTTATACAATATACGACAATATATAATGCAATACAATTGTACTTATTCTAATAAATCTGCTGTACTACTTTAATTTACTTAGATCTCACATAACGTGAAGTATAAGTGTATAAAAATATAAAAAATAAGAAATTATGTAGTTAGTAGAACAAAGGATGAATAAAATAAAAGCTTAGCTCCTAACGTAAGGAAACATTTATATAAATATAATGCATGAAGTATATTATCAAAATATTCAGCGTTCCAAAGACTGAGGAAACATGAAGCAATTTACGCAAAGAAAACAAATGAAAAGAGAGCGTTACAAAAACAATTTCTAGGCGATAATGAAGTGTAAAAGGGAGCTAAAGAAGTGAGAATGCTGAGAAAAAACTGCGAAAAAGGAATAGAAAGGGTGTTCTGGACAAAATTAAGGATAAGTTAAAGAAAAGAGCCTCGGGTGATGAGAGATCAATCTCATTTCAGTAAGGTAGACCGTCACTTCGCTGAGAATATCTCCCTCCAGACGATTCTTGTGCATAAAAACAAGACTTTCAAAATATTCAAAAATCTCTACGGTGAAAGTTAGCAGGTTCAGTTTAAAGTCTACCTCGAAAAGTATCAGTGTATTATCCCGTATTAGAGAACCACGGAAGGCCGCTTCCTTGACAGCGTGGACAAAAAATCCGGAATCTTCTTGGCCTTGGGGCAAGTGCCTCGATCTGGTTACTTCTGTTTTCTTAAACTACCAGAAGGCGCTTGACGATTATGGTAGGTAGGAGATGACGTAAAAAGCAAGAGTGGAATAAGAAGGAAGTATAGGAGGAGAGTGGGAAGGTGCAGAATCCGCTGGGAGTAGCTACCAGCCTTTCACCGAGAGCTCCTCACGATGGATAATCGCTGAAGGGGTCACACTGTGCGCCACCCACCACCTGACCCCTATCGGTAAAGACGTGAGAGCGGATGATGGTTTTTGCCCCGGAGCGACCTACGCCACCCAACGGAGAAAAAAATGGACGTTTCCTTGTTTCTCTATGCTAAAGCGCCTCTATAATCTGTCCCATTTTGCATAATCCTATCCTCTTCACCGATCCGTCCTCTTTCTCCATTCGACTTTTTAAATGGGATCGCTTTTTGTTTTCCGGATTTAAAAGCTCTACGACAGGTATGGCGAACCTTTCGCCGGATGAATAACACGGTTTAGAAAAGGTTATCTCCGAATTAAATTTATTTTTAAGTTTACTTCAGTCGAAGAATCCCAAAATTTCTAATACAAATAAGAATAGAACAAATATGAAGAATGAGGGAGTAACTCAAGCTTATTTATGGCCAACTTAAATTCTTTGAAATACTACCTGGAAATGAGATGTGGAAGAGACGAAGAAAACTGGAACTATTTTCTCGTATAAGTTTCGCGGAATCAAATATGATTTGATGATAACTTTATCGCCAATTGTTCCCAAAAATCATTACCTATAATTAAATTTAGTCATCAATCAAACTCATCTACCAATAAAAACAACAGCCATTTTTATACTACAGCAAACAACAGCAATTTTTCTATTATCTCCAAAAAGGATAAAAAACCTGTTTCGCTCATGTGAAATCTTTGTATCGTGTCCGTATTTTTACGTGGAATAGGGTCAATGAATTTCAGCAAAATCTATTCGTCCGCTCTTTTAAAAGACGAAGTCACGACCGGGTACATGTGCAGCTTCCAGAATAACACGCGGGCCGTTTAATAACCTGCCCAGACTCGGTAAGGGACGCGCATTCCGTCGGAGAGGTCGTTTGTTATGCGGGTTTCATCACTTGATAACCGGCGGCCGATTGTCCTGAATGTATCCATCGAAAGCGCTCAAACAATCGATCAAATAATTGATCTCACTTCCGGATGGAATAAAGATGTTGGAGAAGATAAATGAGGGGCCAATTCGTCATCTCCTTCCGAAAGGCCGTTCTTATTTTCTCCGTGAATTTCTTCTACGACCCGCTATCTATATTATCTTTCTTTTTTATTTCTATTTGTGTTCTCGGCACTTTTCCTCTCTTTCTGGTCTTCCAGAGCTGCCATCCATTTGAAGGATCCCCTCATAGCTAAATGGCTCACTCTTTAGAAATCCGAAACTCAATAAACTTGATCGAAAGTAGCTGTACAATAATATTTTTAACAAAGGCGCTTCTAAGGCTGAGATCGTTTTGCACCTGTATTTTTAAAGGTGGAACCAACAGAAAATCTAACCGGGGCCGCTTTTATCAAAGACGAACGACAAACCAACTTGGCTATTCAGGGGGGTCTCGGTATCATATCCTTAGATATGGCCCTAAAATGAGACCTAATACAAATTCCTTTGGATAAAAAAATGAAGAAAATTTTGAGAAGGGAAGAGATTGAGGATAAAGGAGAAGATGATGATTTACTTAAGGACCAGTGAATTTTTCTCCTATTAGATAGTTCCTCAGTTAATTATTGACATTACTTGATATCGTTTCTAATTTTCAAGTTTTATGAGCAAAAAGATATTCTCCGATAATCAAACATATTCGACATGAAATCAAAGTTATTTTTTTTTCTGATTCAGTTAAAACATTCAGCTTTGAAATATAGCTCCTTAATACGATATAAATTGAACATATGCAGTGCAATGCACCGTTAATGATTGATAAAATATCCAAAACGCAGCAGAAAGAGTCTATAAGGCCACAATTTTCGAGAGATCTTGATCCCAAATTTCTCGAAAGCAGCTTTGAAATAAAATTCTCGTCTTTGAACTACTAAATGCTTAACAAGACCGTAAAATTGGGAAGGATTTATCCCTTTTTATGTCTGTAAAGTCAAAATTTCGAGTAAAACTACTCTGAGTAAATATTCCGAATTTGAAGCTGAGGAATGTGTTTTAGGAATGGGATAGTTTTACTTAGGATTTGCAATTTCCGTGCAATGCCCAACTTATCATTGAAATATTATTCTCGTAGTGATGCACTGGTGGAAATATAGTAGTAATATTGTTAACAGTACTTCGACAACTGAGCTCATTTCGCACGTTGGTTCCAACTGGGAATCGAACCCGGGACCGCTTTCAAGTTGAACGCGTTGTACACATGACTATTCGAGAGTCCCACGAAATATGTATAGGGGAAATAAAAAAGGATACTGAATCATTATTAGTTCAGTAGAAAAGCCGACCTTAATGTTAACGGTCCTGGGTTCGATATCCAACAAGCAACTATTTTTCATAATAACCTAAGCTATAGATTAAACAAAAAGGAATCTCTGTTAAATAGAGCGAAGGTGGGGATACAGAATTATATTGAGAAAATGACTGATAACGATACCTTTCCCAAACCATACTTTTCACATATTTTCAACCTCAATATTTCACAAATTTGAAGGACCTAAAAAAATCATTACAGTTCGAGGACGTCCAGCACCCTTTACAATTCTCATTTTCGGAGGTAAAATTCCTCAGTATGACCAGATAGACGGGGGAGTGGCCCTCCACACCCAGAAATTTGTCGCCCTAGGCAGTCCTTAGGATCGCTGATACCTCCAGCCTGGCACTTCGACGAATAGCGATGAAAGTAGAATTTTATTTCCTTGACCTTATGAGATTGAATTGGAATTATCTGACCTGCGGAATTAAATCCTCATTTTTCATCAATAACACCTTAATACACCTAAAATCTTGTCTCATGTGTCAAGTAATAATAGAGGGACAGCTTTCCTGTTACTCTATCAAGCCATTGAGAATATTATCATGAGTATAGGATCTTCATATTTAAAGCGTAAAGTATTCGAAATAGATGCATCAAATATAACCAGATACTGGATTGCCTGAGCAGAGAAAATCAATAAAACAAAATAGTGAGAATTTCATTTAAATTGTTCTAATAATGAGGCTATTTCCTAAGGGGAAGTTCTTATCTAGAACAACATAGAAATTAGAAAGAATAATAATATCGCCGAATAAACTATACTACCAACAATAATCGCTTTTGAAAACTTAGTTTTGCGTGTTTGTGTATATGTTAAAATATTTCACATGAGCGTAATTTTTTTAAAATTTAGCAGCAGGTGATTGATAAGTTCGTTCAATTTAGAGAGAGAAAGATTTTTATTAACCCGGGAACCCTCTTCCCAGAATTGCCATAATCGAGTTGAATATTCATTATTTCTTTCACTTGTCAAACATCTTACAGAGACAATTATTTTCATTTTGCAAGACTTTCATGTCAAATATCACTAGAAACTTATTTCAATTCAATGGCGGGTACAATTTTGTATTGAAACGGGAATATTTCCATATTTCAGTTCGGCTTTTCGTGTTATATTGATTACTACACTATAAATGGGTCAAATATAAAGCAATGCTTTCAAGAATTCAGCTGGTGACTTGCTAAGGTTTTTTGCCCGCATTCTCGAAAAGGTATTCCCCATTATTGCGGAACTTTCCCGGAGATGAAGACGATCGCTACATCTCCCTTAATTTGTAAGGCAACTATTCATTCAAGTTTCACCGTAAGCATGAATATTTATAACTTTATTCATAGGATACACGATCGGTGGGAGTAAACATCGAATGCTTTCTCCTCTGGTGCAAAATCATTGCTATTGGTTTGCTTAGGGTTAAGTCCACCTTCTTGAGTTTCATCATCAGGTAGTCTCGAAAAGAAACGAAAGCAAATATTAATATCGTCTGAACGAGGAATTTAATAAAGATGAGATTCAGCAGTTGCCTTCATGATCGCTGAGGCCCGCTGAGGTTTCATTTCCTGCATTTCTGCTTTTTAATTTAGGAGTCAATAAAAAGCACGATTCATTTTCCTTTTGAGATTCAAATTTACATAAATGATACAAAGGTCATCCGAAGGGAATCAACGACACAGATCCTCCAACTTCGTAATTTACTATGAGCGGCGACATAACTGCTACATGTGTTCTACATGATATCCGAGTTTCATTCCTTTGCAGATTTCCTTAAAAATTTTCCGCTTCGTTATGGATTTCGCTTTAATCCAGGAAAGTATCCCTATCTCCTTTATGGAGTTGTATTCTTCAACTATTCCCTAAGTATTGCGTCTGTAAGCATATCGTTGCCATTACTGCTCCCCAAAAGCGATCCAATCCCCTTTTTCGTTCGTGACAGTTAATACTGTTGGAGCAACGTGATATCACTTCCATAAATGCTACGAACTCTTAACCAGGAAAACGAAATGTAACTTTGCTCTTCGTCTGTACCAAATGCGTAATTTCATTTTCGTTGAGATTTTAAGTTATAAATAAATAATTACTTCCAATTACAAAGAGAAATACCTTTCAATTTAATCCTCTCATATTTTAATGTATTTAACTTATAGTTCACGAACATTTTCCAAACGTATCAGACAACGATTCTCTTTAATTTCCATAGAAGTCGTAACATAATGATTTTTTTGTAACAGAGAAGAAACAAGAAGTACTCAAAATTTAAGAATCACGATCAACTGACTTGTCTCGACTTTAATAAACAAGTTGGTTTTTCTACTGTACTAAGAATAGTAAAATAGGCTACTGATACCCTCGTAAACTTTATATTATCCGGAGAGACCCAACAAATGTTTGTTCAAGTCAGCTTGAAGTACAAATAAACTTACTCTACCTTCGTCCGAAATTATATTTTGGATTTCTTTACGCTTTCTGCTTCACCCTTTTCATATTTTCGATGTGTTTTTGATACGTCGACTCAAAAATATCTCGGGTTTCAGTTGTTTCGTTAGAGAGAATTGAAAAGTTTCCAGCACTAACCTTTCTTTGATTTTCATTTATCAACAGCCAGAGAATATTTCAACGACTGTTTGAAATTATAATTTTAAGAGAAAAGAGGATCTTAAAAAATTATATCCTAGGATAAAATTTGAATCTAAAATTGCAAAGACATTTTATTAGACGATCACAAATTTTACAAAGGAAGAAATGTAACAATAAAATTACGACTCATGTATCACATAATGCTAATAGATTGCGAAGAAGCTTTTAAGTATTATATATCTTGACAAATTTCTATAGTCTATGATAGTACTAAGGAGTACTGAAGGAATTTTCTACGTATTAATTCTTCTTGATTGCTAACGAGTTTAACATTAATTCAAAATTCATCCGTCAGTTACGCTTTTAGCGTTAAAGACCACACGGATTTCATTCAACGAATGGCATATTTAATGAGTTTTGAAGTACACGTCAATCAGTCAGAGAGCAGAGGCGTTAAATGTCAATCCGAACTAAAGTGACTCAGGAGCGCTGAAGCTTAAGGAGCTATAGAGATACATCATGGAGTTGTTTGAGATTGTATTCATCGAGAGGAAGTTCAGCAGTTACTCGTTCATTCTTCATGCGGCACCTTAGCTTTAACATCATAAAACATATTCCAGAATAAATAAATAACATACTGATACAGAAAAGTTTCGAATTTAGCGATTGCTATCCAAGTTACCATGTGAGGTTCAATCGTGCTTGTATGCTTACTATTTTAGAAAGATCTTCCTTCCCAGAAGGGTTCATATGCCGAATCGTTCCAAGACTTAACTTGAGAAATACGAAGAAATCATCATTTCCAAATCTCTAGCTCTATGACAGTTTTTCTTAAGCCATGAGTTTCTTTACTCCGTTTCAAAAGATTGCATTGAGCAAGGTTAGCCACTCAGCGAATTTTTCACTCGCGGAGATGTCCAATTTTCGGAGATGAAGACCGAGAGAATCTGCAAATAAATGTTTCTTGTCGTTAAGTAAAAAACCCATCAATTGCAAAACTGACACATTCGAATCAGTAATGTTTTTCGCACATCAATTAAAATGAATTCTAATGTAAGACGTGTAAATTTTTTTCATGATGGAATAATGCTCGAATAGTTAAATAATATAAGAAGTAAAGGTCATCATATAAATCTTAAATAATATATGATATTTATGATAATTCTCTTAAGATAAATTCCAATTCCCAGAGTATCGAAATTATTTGAACAATTTTTTGCCTTCAAGAAGGATTTCTGGAACAGTTCGTAGAGTTTCTACGCTGAACCTCTAAATGTCCTGGTTTTTATAACAAAAATCTTTATGAGAGAAAAATAATGATACGCTGGGTTACTAAAACCATTTCTAAATAAATACTGGCAGAAAAGAGAAAATAAAAGTCTGAGAAAATATTATGAAATGTTAGTTGTATTTTTTATTTTAAGGTAGTATATAGTAGTGGTAGTATATAGTGAATACACGTGATTTTTTAATATTGCTTTTCTAACCCAATTTTTTCAAATATTTAAATTGATTTAATATCATTAACCGATTATTCACATACCTGACATTCCACGATTCTTTTTAAGTAGCATAGTAAGTAGTTTTACGTTCAACCACTTTCGATCCAATGTAGAAGATCATATAAATTTCAAGTAGAACAGGAAAGGAATATTTAAACTATTGGGATATTCCGTTTACGATACTCTCCCCGAGGATGCATCATGAGAGGAGAACTCACTCTATTCTATTTTTCCTTTTAAAAAAAGATACTTTATTAGTGACATTCCTAACATTTTAACTAACATTAATGGATTGATAAGTGCGAAATTGTATAAAACACAACTACAAAGGTTTTTCTTTCATCTAAAAACAAATACGAAATTCCAATCTTCCCACAGTTTCCCATAAAAGCGTACTCCGTCGTCGAGACTAGTTACGTAATATCTCGGCTAGTTATAAGAGGCAATTCATCTGCCTGTGCCCAAGGCCGCAGAGAAATCTCCTTCCGTAATGGAAACACCGGAATCCAAAGTTCGCCGTCCGTCACCCGAAAGCAGCCGATATTTTAGTTGGCCCTCATGACTGCCTGTACTCCAATAACCTCCTCCGCTTCATTAAAATGTCTTCCTCATTCCTTAACACTCCCTCACATCTCTTCCTCCCACTCCTTTCCATGTTAGGTGGGCATGGCGCCAAGACTCTCTTAATTGATCCGTCGTCTCCGCCAATGATTTACAGCTGGATATCTTCCGCAACGCGAAGATTTTTTTCCTAGGCACGGTCCGCGGGCATTAGGGCATGATCTTGGAGCGAATAATGCATTGCGTGCGCGTGTATCGAGTCTAATGCGTCTCGGAATAATGGCAATGGTATTGACGTGCATCTGCGCGAAAAATCAGGGGAAAATGCCGCTCAGAAGGGAATCGGATTGAAAAGACTTATAGTATCAGTCGGCCACGCCCTGGCCTTTTGTTTATAGGCTACGAAGAACTTTTCTTTCCTTCGCTTCTCAAACATTCATTTACAATTTTTGCGTAGGCAAGCGTAGCGCTTGGGAAATCAATGATTGATGGATCTATTTAATTATGATGGCCCATCGAGCGTTAGGTCGTTATCGGATGCTCATCACATCAGAGAGTCGGACCAGATGCGTCAATTACTTAATTAACCAAACGCGGAAATCTAGGATTTTGAATATTTAAATAAATCTGAATATCTATTAATGATTGATAAAGGAGATGAATAATCTTCGCTTAATTATTGCTCCATTAGTCACGAGGAGCCTACATTTGGAGACACCTTTCTCTTCGAGATGAAAAGGATGATTTGTCAAAACTCAAAACCAAGATATTAATCAAGCATAAATAAGTCTGCAAGGAGAATCATTTTTAACCTACCGATGTCGAGAAAAGACACACGGTACAACAAAGAGTCAATTTTAATAGGCCCTAAATTTGTGGCTTTTAGAGTCGTAAACTGCCACATTCCTCTTGTATGACTAGACCTCTCTAAATCAAGATATCTTTCGTTTTCTCCAAACTTCTTTTCCTGGCATTTTTATGTTATCAAGACCACCTCGAAACCATGTAAGAATTTTAAGAAACGTAAGTCTAATAAATATAAATTATCCAATACAGTTCGCTATAACAGCGATAAGTTGCGGAATTGATTTAGGAAATAACACAGTATAGAAATACATGTATTTGTAATAACGTTTCTTATTAATGATGCAATAAAAATGTCACAAGAAAATGGTTCCCTTAGAAACATGTATCAATAAAATTTACAGCAGGTTTTAGCCATATACTACATCAGGATGCTATTCGATACGAAGCCACGAAGCGTAATATAATTATTATATATAAATACGTAATAACTACCTAGAACTTAGGCATAATATGGGTTAACAAAATATAAATTACGTTCTGCAGTAAACGTTAGAGTTTCTGTCAGCAATCATTATCAAAAGTTCTTTAGAAGTATCCATCGTATTGCTATTGTAAGATACTACGGAATAATACAATCTGCTAATTCAGAATTCACCATTTGGACCTGCAAATATCATTCATTAAAATAAAGGAAAATATATAAAAGGCTGAAAAGGCATCAACGATTCCAAAGAACAAACTTTTATTCAACAGCAACTATTTCGACGTCGAGTAGGAGATTAGAAGAAGACCATCAATCTCACTTATTGTTGAAAATCACGACTTCTAAAAACTACAAACACGGACTCTTAAAGGGAGTAAAGCCTCTTTTTACACGCAATTTCGTGCTTTCCCAAAGCACCTCTTTGCATCGCAAAAAATGCACGCGCAAGATAAAGGCGGCCATCAAGATGATGAGCGAACGAGAGCCCGAAGGAGTGGAATATACCACCTCCATAATGTTATGTGCCGTGTTTCCTTATTACTTTCAATACTGTTCCCAGCCCCGAGACATTTCGTTCCGCGGCACTCGCTTCCAACGGATCCCCGATCATATTTTCGTCGCGTCGCTACTGTAATCACACCGAGAATTCTCTTCGCCATCCGCCGCGCCAATTGCATTTTTCCACCGACATGTTATACGGCGACCCTCGTAAGCGGATCGAACGCAAACAAGACGGTTTTATCACTTGGACCCCATGAGAAAGCCGATTGTGGACGATGCGACATCGGAAGGGAAAGCAATTGGTTGGGCACGTCTATAATTCAAGCTTCTCTCTCCCTTGGGGCGCGGCCTTTTAAAGGTTTCGCGTCATTTTTGCTTCGGCGCGGTTACTGCGAAGCTGGAAGGAGATTTGAAGAGAGTAGCAAGGAAAGGTCAAAGAGGTACCTTACTGGCTAGAGAGGGCGTGCCTCCCGAGATAAGAGATAGGCATTCCGGGCATAGATCGAAAGGTTTTTCAAAAGTATTCCTAGGATCGGCCTTTCTTAATTCACCGAGCGGATGCGGTGGAGAGTCGTGATCATAAACGATGACGCCCGTTTTAAACGAGAATTGCTTTTGAGGGGATGACATCGAGTCGAGGATTACATCTTGGATTAAATAAAAGTCTATGAATATGGGTAGAACGTCACGCTTTGGTCTTCTTTTCGCTGGAGAACTCAGAATTAAAAATCATCGGACTGTAACCAGGAAGACATTGGAAGCCCAACGAAAGATGAATAAAAGCAGACTTATTTATGACAAAATGAGAAGCAAATAGGAGGATATTTCCTTAAATATTTGCTTATCTTTTATTTTAACGATACATAAGTAGAGGGCGAAAACATTATTTTAACTGCGCGAGTACAACTGGAAATATCATATAATACAATACCTAAATATTAATAATATACCTATAAATAATAAATAAATAAGGAGCTCCTCGACCTAAGCTTTTCGGGATACGATTAGACTCATTTTCTGCCACCAAAGATATTCTTCGATATTTAACTACAGCTTTGATGCGCGAATAAAAGTTGGGTTGGGCATTTTTATGAAATTCTCATTCTAGCTTTCGCTATGGGGACATTTCGCTAATTATGGACAATCATATTTGTTATAAACTGTAAGGGCTTTCATATTTTTATAAACGATAAAGAAAAGATGTAAATTTTCTTATGCTGAAACTATTGACGGCGGGAAGACATTTTTCGGTACTTTAACGGCAATTCATATATCCCTAAGATGAAAAATGTTTCTCGTACAATAAAAGCTGATTTCTGTGTAAATCGAAGGCCGTCCACAGAAGCTTAAACTTACACCATTCCTTATCAGCGTAAAATTAGAATCGGCGCATTCACACGAAGGTAACTCATCGATACATTTACCCGATCAAATCCTTGGATTGAAAATCTATTCGTGACATCTCCGCCGAACTTATCGGCTGATCATCTAAATGAGCAGAAAACAGTCGTAGCCAATTGTACGGCGCCCTCATGAGAGAAGATGCAGAGAGAGTCGACATTAAGCACACTTTGTATGCTGTGGCAATCGTATGAGAATTGGTAGCGCCGAAAGGTCAGAGAAGGGGAGGAGAGTGGTACAGAGGAATCAATGAGATCCCAGATTACCCATTCCAAAGAGTTCGATAACGGGTCGAACGAAATGCCAGCTAATGACTGGGTTTGATTATGAGAAATAATATCGATGGGATAATCGATGTGTTTGCATAACGAAAGCGGTCCAAGGGATGACATAAAATTGTTTTAATGAGAACTAGATGAAGATCTGGGCAGGTGGAAAAGTTGTTCCATTTTGCATCACGAGTCCAGAAGGAAAAAATCTGTGGAGGAGGTTGAATCCCTTATCTGCAGAAGTAACAGGTTTGGACTGGAAATCATATGTCCGAGATGTTATGCGCGAAAGATAACAGCAAACGATGGAACTTGCGACGAGTTAATTCAACTGAAACCCGATTCTCACGCGTCCTTGTTAAATATTTCCGATCCATGAAAGACCATATGTTTTTCTCATTCAAATCGAACTTACTTTCGCGACAGGATTTTGTTTTTCAGATTCTATGGATGAAAGCGAGGCTGAATCGATTCTTCATTTTCCGACACAGGAGGCGATTAAGTAGAATACTAGAATCGCTCTTCAAGAAAATTCTCCAATGGAAAATTTCGTGAAAGTTTGACGGAATTGAATACTATTCATAACTAACTCAATAGTAATTTAAATAACCAACTGTCATACTCATGATCAGTTTCGGCCTCTAAATGACGTTAAATCCAAAATATACAACCGAAAGCAAACCATCCGATATGTATTAAACAGGAATATTTTCTGGTCTCCTAATAAATATTTTGAGCATTATTTTTTTTTGCTGAAATTAGTTTTCTATGGAATTATAAAATCACCAATTTCTGATCTGCATGTTATACATATTTCAAGTCAATTCCATTAATCCTTTATCATATTTACTTTTTAGCAAGATTTTCTAATCTTCCGTCTGGAGATCTACAAGAAGATAAAAGAAGACTAAACGTCGTACTTGTTCGATACCTAAGGAGCTCAACTCATGACTGGTTTTTTTACTAACCCTCCGTCTAATATCGCTTCTTTCGCATAAAAGCCTCCTATACGTTAAAACTGTAGTTATATCAGCATTATTTGTCAGCTGGGGATGTATACTTAACCATTATTTCAGTTTCATAACGAGCTATTTATACTTAAGAAACAAATATTCAGAAACCTATATCGGAAATTCATTGCCTACAAATGATATTTTCCATCATCATTTCAACAGAAGTGATATCGGCTTATCCACAAATAAACAACCAATATTCTGATGGAACCACACTCCTTGTCTAAGAGCAGAGACGAAATAGCATAGCTATGCAATAACCGATATCCGAATGCAATACAATATCCGATAGAGAAAACATTTTAAAAACCAAATGGCGACGGAGGGAAACGGTCCAGACAGCGGAGTCGGAAACGGGCAAACATCAAAATTTCGAGGTCGTACGAAATACCTTTCCCTCAGAAGTACGGAAGCGAAACAGGTATATCCCACGCGTCCGTAGGCGGCCTTCTTTGATGGGTGCTTCACTGCAATCGTAAACAATCTGAGCATCCACCTTCGATTCCGGCATAATCGGATTAATTCGAACGAGATAAGCATTGGCAAAGTCCCTCTTACCTGCCTAAGTATTCAAAACCCGTCGTAAAGTAACCTAAATGTCACGCGCTTAATATCAGCGGCAGCGTATTTTTTCGTTCTAAGTCGTGTAACGGAACTCTCCCTTCGTTTGTTTCGAATTGCGCAACGGCGGATCTCAACGTAATTAACGAGGGGACCGCTGTGCATTTATGGCTTGACAATCCTCTCCTCGATCTCATATCTCCGTTCTTTTTAATTGCTCTCCTCTTTGGAGTCTCTCTCTTTATCGGGCGACCTTTATGCTCGAGCTAATTTTCTCCCACGATTGGAAACCGGTCACGTGACCTGGATCCGAACCGTTTGAGAGTCTTGCGCCCGCGACGACGAAAAAAAGTGCTGCACCCAGGAAGGAAGGCAGCTTGATTTACCGCTCATACATTTCCTCATCGCTCCGATAAATATTTATTCCCGGGCGTGCTACCGTCGGACCCTGAGGCTGTATCCCGAGGGTCAAAGATGGGTTCAAAAGTCATATAACCCGGTTCGACGAACTCTCGAAGGAAATTCGGCGATACGAAACTGATGGCGCTGCCGTGAGTGGTCTATGGGGTGATCCAAGTATAATTTGTAATAGCAAATATAAAATTTGGTGCAAGACCTCTCTCGCCGCTGGCGAATTTTGAATGGAGTGCATAAATTGCACGTGCCTTTTTGAACTGAAGGCTATTCTGAGCTCTGGTTGTAAGCAATTTCGTAGGATAATAAATGAGGTTCGCCTAATACGGTTTCCATCATGAGAAAATTTAGTTACAACATTGCGCCGTGGCAAATGCTATACGCGAACGTCTGGGGTACATATTAATAAGGAAAGAATACAAAAGTAGAAACTTTCAGAAAAAATAATTTGGATGGCCTTTCATCCACATGAAGATATTTATCATTAGTGAGATAAAAGGGAAGCCTTGGTAGATTGAGTAAAAATAACTCACTCAGATGTACAAAGAAGATTCGGTGATTCAGAGTTCAGGTGATTCCCATACGCTGCGTTACGTTCAATAATATTTTATAGAGTTATTTTTAAACGTTCCGTTACTATTTATGACTTCAGTTTGTATCTTGATGGATATTTAAGAGTGGAGGGCTATTAATCTAATTTCTGATTATTCCGAAGGATCAGATGTATAAAAAAATAGTTGTGCATTTATCATATGTCAAATGTAGTTCCGTCATTTTTACTTGGGAATTCACCAGTAAATTAATAGTAATATATTCTCTATAATGCAATCTTCCCAGTGAAAGAAAGACTCGTCTTTTTAGTATCATTAGCTCAACTAAGTTAAAAAGCACTAAGACATTCTCTTTGAGCCTCACTGATTCCAGCCAACTTATTTTTTACATTGACCTCTTTCAGTTTCCCGTCGCAGCAACAAACATTTTGCTCACTTGCAGAATGAAAACAGCATCTATTTGTGTCTACCTTCCATAATCCAGCACGTTATAAGTAACAGGTGTCCTCATTCTTAGATTCCCCGATATATGTCATCATCACGAATCATCCCATTAACAACATCTCGCTTTATATCATTCCACATTCTAGTTAACAACCAATTAATCAGCACTCCCTCACTTTCTCACTTCAGGAATTCCAACCACGACGTAGAAACATTTGCCGCAAAAGCAATATAAGACAATTTTCTAGATGGGTCAACATTTTACTAAACCTCCATTGAAACAGGTCCTTTGACCGAAATATCGGCTGCTGTCTCTACATTCGACTAACCACTTTTCACCGACACTCCGTTTAACCGACACACACTTTTTGTTAGCCTGATACTTCGAATTAGAAAAATAGAATATTTCCTATGAATTAACAATTTAAAAATTGACAATTTATTCACAATAGTTTAGTGCTGTGTAGAATAAGTATTCAGATTTTTACAAGCCATGAGGAGGTCAGGTCGACCCTTGTCAAGCTTATTCTAAATAATACTAGGAGGACCTTTCAAGACCACTGACACATAAAACTTTCATTATATACTTGATGCTTATCAATGTTTACTTTTTATAAATAATTATGCAAAATATGATCGCTAATTTTAATTCATTTTCGAGAAATGGAACGCGTAAATAATGCACTGGATTATAATAATATTATTTTATAATAATTATAATTTAAATCGATAATATTGAACTATATTCTAAGGAATATAGAAACCTCTCCCAGTTTGTTTTGGAAGAATAGATTTCTCCTTTTCATGGCTGGCAAAAGGCGAGCAAAAGACTATTTTCCTTTCATGATAAGTATTGAGACATTTTCTATTATATAAAATTGCTATTTTTTCGAATATTTTGCAGCGAGATTTAAATTGATTAAAGAGAGGAGCATCATAAGAAATACTCGAAATAAATACATCAACGTTGTTCACCAACTGGGCTTTCGATCCAGCGAGCGTTGGTCAAACGTAGGTCTGCAATAACCAATCGACGACACTTCTCGAGGAATATACTTCGCTTCCTTATTCTCCAAAGATTACGGAAAAGCATCTCGGAAGCTTGTGTATTTGGGTCTGAATGTATAATTCGAGGCCGAAAACATCGACCTGTTCGTGATACAGATGGGAGAGATGGGCCGTGCAACAGGTTCGTGGGATAACGCACTCTCCCTCAACTTTCCACACTCTAGGATCGAGAAAAACAATGCGACCGCTTTCACGTCTTTTTATTACCGCAATCCCTGCGTGATTTCGTATTTTATTTGCGGAGCCGTAAATCAAATCCCTGTTTTTTGTGTTAATGTTTGGATGCGACGGGCATCGGAATCTGGTAAGGGAGACATTTTTTTCTTTCAATGAGAGTTATGGAGTATGGGGCATGAGAGAAAAAACTCGTTAAAATTTTATGGAATCGACGAAAGTTCTGAAGGACTATATTAAGAGCGAGCGGAGGGTTAGTGAAGGCTTGGAGCATCGAGTACGTTCTTCGGAGCGAAAGTACAAAACTTCCTGTTTGATGGGAATGGGGACGGATTTTAAATCGTGCGGGATTCACAAAATTATCATATGTGATTATAGATGCCATTAGTAGCGCGATAGAAATTAATTTCACGCAAACGTTCGATCGCATTAATTCGAATCGGAAGTGAAATCAAACGGAAGTCGATATGGGAGAACGAACTAAACTTCCGTATACAATTCGAAGAAATCACAGTCGTGACCAACAACCTGCCAGGGATGCGAAAACTTCTGGTATTATGAAGAACAGCAAGAAACTGTTACTCGGTAGAGTGATGCAGATAGTTAGCTTTCTAAAATATATGTGAATAAAGGGTCCTATCAATGTAAAATGAATACTGAAACGATGCTTCTACATTTACAATACGTCTTAAATCACGAGGAAAAGAATAATAATAACAAATGAAATTATTATAATATCAGAAATATTGTTCTCTAGGAGTGCTTGGTAGTTATACCCGTACCCTTGTGTAAACCAGCAGTGCCGAGAAGGAATGGAATAAAAATAATAATAATAGTCGTCTTTATTCGGGCGAGATTGAGACTATAAAGTCTCTTCTTACATCTAACCCTGAATAATAGTACTGAAGAACCGATATGTCAGTCCTGTCCATCTTTACAGCAATTAAGCATTAATGCATGACTTTCCTTAACACTGATTTCTGAATATATTCTTAAAGAAGAACGAGAAAAATTTCTTTTTAAGAGGTTACCAATATTTAAATAGATTTCTCATATTCGGTGATTGGTATTAATTAGGGTCTTCGACCACATCGCGTCGAACGCGACCGAAGCTTCAGGGCTGTAATTTTGCATTTTGCAAACTTAGATTTGCAGTTCTTTGTTCGCAGTTTTTCCTATCAAACAATGATCAAAGTTGGATAAATATCCCGAGTCCCTGATGAACCAATAATTGGTGCATCATTCACCACACCGCACCAAGAGATATATTTATTTCCTCCTCTGCATAACACTAAGGATCAACTAATTTTAATCCTTCAATACATCCACATTTTATTACATACCGAAGTTTATTACATGGTGATACTCCATATTACGAAACTCTTCACACCGTTGTTTCAATATTATAAATCAACACGCTCCGATTTTACCATTAAGCCACTCCGTCGTTATTTTGCCAAACCCAAGAATCGGTGTTCTGTTTTCATTAGAATTCAGATCTAATCGTAGGATTCAATGTTCCTTGGCTCGCTGTCACAATCAACAGTTAAATGTCCTGACTGTTTTCTAAGGCGATCGCTCGAGCTGTGAAATCCTGTTTCACCTTGATCTGTAATCGTTGATGGTCGAAGTCGCTTAACAGAATCAACACTCCACTAGTCAGATACTTTGGATTAGAAAGAACGCAATTTGAAAATTAGAGGAATTCATTATATCGCAATTTACATACTGAACACCAAATTTTAGAGATACAATCCTAATAACGGCCCTGGCTAAACAAAGAGAAGGCACCACTTCGATTTCCCTATTCTCAATCGGAAGCCCACGGATAAGTCAAGAATTACATCTTTATCTTAAAGGATGAGAAAACCAACAATTCGGACATAAGTGGTTGTTTTGACCATTTTGTGGACAACCATACTGGTAGTTTTTATGGAAGGTTGAATTTGCTTATGGAAACTCTGCGACACATTATCCATCCGCACAGACGTGATGGCTTCTAAAACCTTGGCTTCCTCATTCAAAAAGCCAATAAAAGTGCATAGAGATAACTTCTCCCGCACTACGGAGTTGTTTGAGGCGCATTAAAATAACCATGGAGACTGACCAACCTTCAACGCTGTTCCCCACCGCGCTCAAAATGATAACATACTGCGTAATTAGGGTACAAAATGAGCCGATGGCTTCAACTATTCGACATGTCAAACAGGGCCTTATGATATCATCAAACGTCTGCCACTACATTAAATTACCCGAAAACTTAATCAAATCAAGTCTAGGGAGAGCGATAATGAGTCTGGTTCCGTGGCAGCCACATTGAAGTTGAGTGAGGCTCAAACAAGTTATAGAACTTCGATTCAAAGTCTTCACAAAAATGACGTAACTCAGAATCTTATTCGACAAGAAGTGACTGAACTCGCTGATTCCCTTATTAATTCCTCTCAATATTCTCTCAACTTGTCCTGTCATTGCCCACAGCAAATTCATTTGTTTCACGGCACTCTGTTTTAAATCGAACTCTTTCGCGACTTTATCAACTCGTTGCATTCCTTCAAATGGCGATGTGATACGAAATTTTAAATCCAGTATTGACGGCATTTTCAATACTCTCTAAAAATCAAACAAAGATCAAAAGACCGACACAATCTCGAACTTCCGATTTAAAGGAAATCCGGCCCAAAGTACCATATCATCACAAGTGAACGCGATCTTAATTTTGTGGAGTTTGAATGTGTTGGGCCCTGAAAAAATACACATTAGCTATGGGCGGATGCCACTCACCGCTGTTATGGCCTCTCTCCCATTAGGTGCTGCAGCGAACTCCTCTAAAACGAGCAAACGAATATGGCGTGTTCACGCACACACTTCCCTCCAGCAATTACATAATCAACTTTTTACACCGGTGGCACCGCCAAGTGAGTGCGAGAGTCAACCACACATAAAAAAAGACAATCAAACCGTCTTAAAATATAAATAAATGTGAACGTAGATACTACTTTCAGAGTAAAAAATAGCCGAAGGATAAACATAAGTGAAAATTAGCTTACTTAAATTAAGTAATTCACCTCTGTTTTATCTTATGGTAAATTTTCTTTATATTAAATTGCGAAGACTCCTTCAAGCCTTGGCTACTATAGAAACAATTCAATAGAATATAAATTTAAAAAATATAAAAATTATTATCTTTTCCCTTCCCTTACAGACCTTCAACTTTAAACTGATTTTCAATTTTCTTCAAATCTCACAAAAATGGGTACCCACACAACTTAGTCATGAAAATCAGAAACAGAAAACAGATATCAAGCCTTCAATAAACTATTTTCACTCTCCCCTTCCACCAATCCATCTGCACACTAGAGGAAACTCTACTTTGCCTATCACTTTAGCGACAACTTATGCAAAGCGCGAAATCCCTATGATGGGATTTGGTCAGTTGGTATTCACCGTGGGAGGCACATGGCCAGCGCATCGACTACCACATCGCCGTAATTGGCTTTTTCTAGACCTGGACCCGCTACCTCAAAATCTGGCAGTTAGCCGATTGTTTCGATGCTGGGTAAACATCGTCGCTCCATCGACCATCCCGGGTTCGAACCCGGGACCGCTTCCGCCAAAAGCGATGGCGTTACCCACACGACTACCGGAGGTTCCTTATGTTTGCCGAAATACGTCCGAAAGAATAAAAGAGCATAAGAGATGTCTTAATAAGGGAGATGCCTCCTCTCAGTCGCATTTTGTGGAACATTTCCTTGCCGACATGGTCACCAATCAGACTTATCCAACATTTTACTGCATTTTCATGAAGGAGACTCGATTTCCTGAACAATATGAAATCTGCAAACCCTCCGTTAACGAGCATCTATTTCCTTTCACCTCATTCACGTTGTCCTATCCTTCATCATCAACAGACTCAGCGATTCCAAGAAACTCATTCCATTTTTTACTTCCCCAACCCTTTCCATCCAATCGTTCGCTACCTATACATCTCTCCCTTGTAGATGACGTGAAAACGTCGAAACCGGTAGTTTCATTTATGAGTTGAGAAATAAAGAAAAAATTGCGTTCTTTATCTTATCTTTTTAATACATTTGGAATTTATTTTGTTAGATAAATAGAGAGGCAAATCCTTTCTATAAATAGAAAGGCAGTAGCAGTAGATTATTACAGGAAAATGCAAAAATCTCCGAAAGATAAAATTCCACTAATTCAAGGCCAATGTGATTTATTTTTTGAATATAGTTTTCCCTATCCTTTTTTTTCATCTGACCATTCTTACTATGATAAAAACACTAAATATTCACAGCATCCGAATACAAATTATTCATGTCAGCACGGTAAGATTTTTTCATATCATATATCTACGTCTACAGTAATATCCTAAAACCAACCTTACATGTAAGACATCATCATGTATAATGGCTCCGGAGATTATTTTATATTAATTCAGAAAAAACAGAAACTGGTATTTTAAATAAATTATTTGATCCTCATCGAGATCTCTCATCAGAAATTCCTCCTTATGAATAGTAGCAGATTAAGGTAGTCAAGCAAACAACTCGTTGAGATCTTTCATCGATAAAAACCCAACCACCATTCGTTTAAATATCGTATCATAACGTAAAGAATAAACCAATCACTTTGCTAATGCTCATTCGCATAATTCAGCAAATGATACAATAAGATCCTGGGTTCCGAATCCCTAATCGCAATGGGTGGTTATTGAAGCCGAAGTGAAATAAAACATCCGGATAAAGGCACAGTGGCTTTAATTACTCGGCTATCGGAAGGTCTCTAATTAAAATCAAATTGATGGCACGTATCATTCGTGAGATTTGAAGAAAGATTTGCAAGGCAGAAGAGAAATCGGACATAACTCATCGCGTGATGCGACTGCCGGGAGGTCTACGGCGTTAATATTGTGCGAGAAGCGATTACAAATTATCTGTTTTGGGGGCCTACCGGGAGGTCCAATGAGAGCCGATATTGTATAGCGCGTAACGAGCGAACCATGGCTCAGGAGGGGGGCTTGTGGAGAAGGGACTCGTAGACACGCTTACCTTCGAGATGGAAACATTGAAGCGAATTCCAGCCGAGTTTAGAAGTCTTTCCAATAGATACTCCACATCGGGTTTTCAAAAATCGACCTCTGATTCAGAACACGAATTGAAATACAGAGCTTCCCTACAGGTGCACAGCGGTGTGGCGCGACTAGGCTTTCGGTCATAAAATTTAAGGGTAAAAATATTCTAATTCCTTATAAAACATATACTTTACTGATCGAAATGAAATTACTAATATAGTTTTTTCGCGGATAAACCGTTTGTCTTGACACCCATCTAAAAATAAAAGTGAAAAAATGTAGACTAAACAGGGATTCGAACCCAGGTCTTAATTTCTCAAGCACCTATACTTGCTTTCATGTCACTATAAATCTCCATAACTGAGGCTATTTTAATATTTTAGTTATATCCCAGTTGGACCTTCTTTAAAGTAAGATGACTCAGATTTGCAATATCAGGTTATGGTAATTCGTAACTAAGATAGAGCTGAATAATAAAAATGCTCACCCTTAAACTTATCTTAAATTTACATGGATAAAGAAGTGCCCTAAGTAATTTCAAAATATTAATTTCCTTTGGTAAATAAGCAATTATTATAACTCATTAGCTGGGAGATTTATAACAAAGATATATTAATGTTTGTATTTATCTGTGACAGTAATCGAAATTGAATTAAGAAATTAAAGCAGCTCATATGTTTATGTTCATCTTCTATAGCATTAATGATATTTATAATAATAAGCAATAGTATGTAAAGTAAAAATTCCCTTTTTGCATGGCTAGTAATTTGCAGAAGTGGATTGACTTTGTTTCTGTAACTGAAATTGTGCCGAAGTAGACATCTAAACCCACATGAAGTGTAAAGCAGTAACACGTAACCATAGGAAACCATCGGAACATTTTAGCGGAGATGCCTTATTCTTCTAAACTAAAAACTTCAAGAGTCAATTTAATCGAGTTATGGGTAACAAAGTTACTATATTTCACATGGGTAATTTTCCATAAATTAATTGGATATTTTAATAGCTGTAATGTAAAACAACCTAATTTTGATAGGAATTCACTCACACAGAGAGGGAATCTGAACAGATAGAAAATTTATTTGTAATAAAACAAGAAAAAAAACATCTTCAGATTAAATTGTTATTTATAACTACTTATTTTAAAATTGACTGAAATATAAGAAAAACAGACACTGTACATGATGGCGAAACGGAAATGGAAAAATGGATGGATTTGTTCTGTCGGTTCTGTCAGATATGTTTACATTCTTTTTCCTTGGGATTTAACTTAAGTAGGTATCCTAATATCCTGAAATGTTTTCAGTATTCACGCAGCCCTCCGGAGTAAGAAACCCCAGTGTCTCTCGTTTATATTAACGCATCATTATCAGGAACAAATACGCAGTCGGGCAATAATGTTTCTTATAAAACAGGAAAACCCATACACAAATAAAAAGAATGAAAAGTTAAGAAAAGGCTCAGAGATACGGTAGTTACAAAAAATACGAAGGTTATGCTCGAGAATGTAGTGGAATTTGAATTGATTTAGTGTTAGACAACGTCAATGAGGTGTCTTGACGAAGCGGAATCGAAAGAATGGTGTGACAGTTGTTGAGTTAGGGGTTAGGTAACAAATTCCAGATTCATGCTTCGAGAATTCGAAAGAATTCTCAATGAATTTCAATCCTAGTGAACGGAATTTAAAATTTATGGTCAGATCTAGTTCCAAGTACGTGCGCTGTTTTTGAAACTTCAAAGGATCACAAGAAAGCTTTATATGACTGACAATTTTATAGGCGGAGATGCCAGATTGGATTTAATATAGTATCTAGCTGATTTTCAACTAATCAACGAAAGGAATGAGGCTTATCGAGATTGAAGATGCTATACCAGATACATGTTAAAATGGGGATAAATAGAATTACTTAAAACCTTATACTTAAGTTAGCCATCGGATGAAAAACTAGCTTTAACAACAAAGCCATATTAAGGAGACTTATGGAAATTTATGTTACAAGTAAAAGATCACGTAGAGAATATTTGAAAACAGGAAATGGAAAAGCAATAAGTTAAAATGCAGGAAAAGCTTCTCGAAACTGTTCGAAACGAATGGATTATTGATATTCACTTATGAAAGTGTAAATAAACAGAGTTACTGATATGGCTGTTCGAATAAAAACCGTCGATACGCAAATTAATGCACCGAGAGATGCTTAAAAAGGTCCTTGTCGTCAAGATTAATAAAAGAAGACCCATCATAAATACATGGCCATTTATATCCACGAATAGAATTAAGAAAAGAAAAAAAATGTTATAAAAAGGAATGAGAAACTAGAGTAAGTAAGAAGGGTTGAGAGGAATAAAACGGATCTCTGATGTTGAAAGAGAAATCTTCTTCCTTGTCTGTTTGCAATAATAAAATCATGTGTATTGCAACGGCGTACAATGTAATGTCATCGGTTTTGTAGAAACGCCAAATTAGGTATGATTCGATTCGGGGTGACTATTAGTCAACTGCTGTATTATTCATTAGAATAGAAATATAGTAAAAACTCAAGTTAAAATGGATAAGATAATTTCGAAATTTTAAGAAAGACAAGTAAATTGCCTTAGAAACGATTGATTATATTAAAAGAGACTGGTCAGATATAAATTAATCCACTCCTCCAAGAAAGGAAATAAATAGATCTCCTCCGTACTTATTACAAAATTATTTTCAAGGTGAAGTAATTTTACAGAACTGGAAAGAATTTTATATTTACTTTAATTTACTGGTAGTGAAAATTACGAATGGAGACTAATTCTCCCAGCGAAAGTTTTAGTTCCTGTAAAATTATGCCATATTATGGTCTTATGAATATACTAGGAGTATTTGTTTGTCTTCACACCTAGCAATTTAATAAGCTTTTTACCCTCTTTCTTGGAAAAGTTCATTCCTTCTTATATCGCTATTTTTAGTGTTTTATAGACTTTTAATCTTCATTTCCTAGATAAAATGTAACTAATGATGTTGGTGCACTTATGATTACTTTTCTGAAATTGGTTTTGTATAATTTCTTACATAAACGTACATATGTTTTAAGTTAGACATTTTATAAGGATATCTAATCAGCCAACGTTTTATAAAGTAAATTTCTACCGCGAAGAAAAGAGCCTTAAATGCGCGGATCACGGATGTTACTTTTATTTAAAATTTGAATTTGCTGGTGGTGACACAAGTTTTTTGGAAAGATCATACGGCTTACTGTTTCATAAAAGCTGATTACCCTAATATGAAGAGCACGAAATCAACACATCAAATTTTCAAAATTTGAATGAGTAGCGAAAGGGGAGACGATATTACAATTTTTCATTCTTCGCAACCATCGCATGAGTCAGAAATTGAATTAAATTATCTTGAATGAGGAAATGCAGGGGAGGGGGGGAGCATTTGAAGAGCAAATGATGAAAGCAAAGAAAAGGGCAGGTGCTTTCGAATACTATTTCCCGAGGAAAGAGAGACCTGGAAGATGGACAATATGAACGCGGGCGGGAAAAGGAAATGCGAAAATCATAACAATCCGATAAGTTGTTTACCGGCGTTGAGACTCAAGAATCGAGAGATGAGATAGCCAAGGAGTAAAAGAGCGAAACCATGATGATTTGCGAAGAGTTGAATAATTTAGTAACGCTCTTTTTAATAGCAAGTGAAAAGAGTCAGAGATGACAGATAAGAAGGAGAATGTAGGAAGAGACCGTTAGAAGATATGGAGAGGAAATAGAAACGGATTTGACGAAATGAATTCCTGGCGGGGGACAAGTTGTTTGGAATGAGAACGTGGAAAAGAGAGAACGGTGTTGGAATTGCGGAGATGGGTGAGATAAAGATGAGAAATTTAAGGGAGGCCATTTTAAGCGGATGGATTATTCTTAAAAATAAAGGGAGAACGATGTTGGAAATATTTCAGCAGGAATGAGGTAAAATAATGAAGGAGCTGTACATAGCGGAGTGTTCACTGACAGATTGCTCGATGACTTGATGAAATTCCTTTTCTGAATGAATTGCGAAATCACTTTCACCTGCAACGAGAGTAAATAGCACAGAATACAGATTGCAATAACCCAGTCTTTCTATCTTCAGTCCTGACCGGTGAATCATTGTTATTCAGGCCTATACATCAAATGTCTTTTCAATAGTTCAACTGATGATAATGATATAATTGGTAAAAAATGTCATCAATAATTACTACTGCTTATTTTCATAACTCAACGCTAGACCACGAAAATGGGATGTATTCGAATGCTGAAATGAAAGTTTATTGAAAACATGCAACATGCAGGTGAGCATTGTTTCTTTGCCTTTTAAATCAATTAAAATTCAAGTTTAAGAACTTATGCAAGATCAGATAGGATTTTTACTATTATAAATCTCAAATGTTATATTCGGAATGTTATATTCGAACTTATATTGGTCAGGATCATATATTGGTTACTCACACTCTTCTTCTCTCCAATCGCAGGCATCCTGTGTTATTTCTCTTAGAGTGCTTAGGAAATAGCGGCGCTTTCCTACGTTATCCGGTATGCCTCGTTAGTCCCATAGAAAATTTTGACTTCATTTATCATTACGAGAACTATCCAAGGAGAAAAAATCTGTTCAAATGATCAGTCGATGAAATGAACGTCTGCAAATAGCATATCGGCAAAACGACCTATCTACCGCGAGGATATGGAAAGCGGAGGTGAGGGGATGCTATCTGGCGATGGAGCGATAATACGGGGATGCTGAAGTGGCAGTCGAGAGGGGTGGGCGGACGCAGCGGGGGTGGGGAGATGTGAAGAGACCACCTTGGGGCCGATTGTATCCTGGGAGGAGTATTCATAAGAACCGACGACTTGGAAGATCTCAGAATAAACTCCCTCGCCTTGTCTCTCCGTACGAATTAGCAATGCTTATGTAAGGAAGGAAACGAAGGTTACGCTAGTGGCCCGAAAATGGACACGCGGAGACAAATCCGCGTTTCAACGCCGTGTTTCGCTTGTCTTCTCGCCGATTTATGTTTCCTTCCGAGCTTATCGGTGGAAATTCGCCGATTCCTGCTTTTTCAGTCTCCGGCATCGCTGAGAGACCTTTTTAGGCAAAATTGCTGAGATTAGATCGACCCTTCGGTATTCCTAATGCGGTAATGATAAGTGACGTGGGTTAAACACAGGGGAAGACAAACTTGTTAATCTACAGGTCGCATAAGGAATTCCTATAAAAACAAATAATACATTATGGCATATTGTATGCGGGTTTGTAAAGATGCCTTTTAAGTACTACAATTTTGACCAAAGATGAGAGCGCTACCCATTCTGTCTGTCACAAGTACAGTTCTATGACAGACAGCATATTTTTCGGTAGGTTTTCGAATAATTCATTGTTTTAACCACATTCATACACGAGATTTGAACAAACATCCATAAAAATTCATGCTTACAGATGTGTTTACTCCATTCTATCATAATTAGCATTCTGCCTTTTCAACAAGTCTGTTACCCCTTGTTTTCCATTGTTTCTACTATCTGCTGCTTACTCAATATCCTAGTGATTCCTCATCCTTCTTAAGCTAATTTATAACCAGGAACTATTACCTTTTCTTCGGCCAACTCTTTAATAATCCAACCTCTTTTCAGATGCTGAATAATCAAATTCTTCCAAATATACTTAGAAATTAGAAACGACGTTATTTGACGAATTGAGATTTTTTTCTGTATTTATCTCATAATAAATAAAAATATGTAAATAAGATTGTTAACTGTGCATTTGAGAAAAGAAGCAAATACATATATTCGGAGCATGGAAAATAGTTGATTTGAGAACAAAAATTATTTATTCTTACTATGTTGTTGTAAATATGGTGTTGTTTGATTTGTTTTAACAGTTCATTTTATATATTTTCCAAATAATTTATACTCATCATCCCCCGGGGTTTCTAACTTAATCGAATCCTGACGAAATGAAATGAAGTCCGCTATAGCTCTGTACCCAACTCTGAACCACAACTCTACTCGCATACTCTCCAGCAACTTAATGAAAATCCAACTTCTCTAAGTTATCAATATAGAATGCTCCCATTCCATATAAGGAATATTTAAATCTTGAACCTTGACATGCTCTTTTTCTTATCGAGCATTTTCAGACCAGTACGACTTTCGCAGGAATCAACTCCGAGATAAAATGAACCAAAAAGATTTATTGGAGCTGAAATTCTCACAGGAAAACTGCTTAAAATAATTACAAATTAAGTTCGTTCGGAAGAGAAGGATAAAGTTTAGATAAGCTATCTCGTTGTTTGCTGTGTCGTAAGAAAAGTTTAAGGCATTACTCCTTCTGGCACGCGATAAAGTCTCACAGTTACTGCATCACGCGATTCGAGTTATACCTGTTCTGAAATAATAAGTGGTATAAAATTAAAACGTGCGTTGTATTACAGCAACCTTATTGAAATGGTCTTTCAGAACCTTTATACCTCTCAGGGAGTTTACGAGACCTGCGAACTTGATTATAAGATGTAAATCACAATAAGAGTTCAAAGGCCAAGGAGAAATAGAAGTGAACAATGTTATAGTGACTGAGACTTTAAACCAGATCTTTCACTTTTGCGGTTTAACCACTAAACTACCAAGCTGAAACAATCACATTTCGTTTTTGGGTTGCTTGTTATTTTTTGCTTTTGCTTCAGCGAGGTACTTCAGTCGTTAGAACTTCTGTTTGGAAAGCGGAACAGCAGTATTTGTAAATCCATCGAATTTCATAACCATTAAATTCCATAACCAGTAAATTCCATTAAACTTCCGTTTATCCTTCGGTTTCAAGGACCCCATCTAATCGCACTGCATCATCCCGACCCTTGAGACTTCATAGCGTTGCATGAAATAAGTGGAGATGCAACATCTGAAAGACGGGAATCTTCAAATGATCGTCAAAATCGTTGATCTCAATCATCATTAGGAAAAAACGAAGCTAGGTGACGTCGGAAATGGTTAAATCGATTTCAAGGGTAAGAAAGCTGCGCTCATTTGAGACGAGGAATATGCGAACATCGTTTTCAAACAGGCCGCGTGATTCATGGCGAAAGTTAAGCCAATCGAGCCGTGGATTCGATTGAGAAGCGTTAAATGTGTTGCGGTTAATTCATTACTATTTTAGGAGAGAAAGTTTCAAAATCCCAGCCGCCTTATTAATGCCGAGAGGAAGAAAATAAAGGAATCGAATAACAAACCGCGAATGGAAAACCAAGAGATTTAGCTTCTCCACGGAAGCCTCTTTCACTCCGCGTGGATAATTAACCCTCCGACGCAAAGGTGTTTGGCGAGTCGGAAAGAGAGAGGGGAAACATTATTCCCGTTTAATCATCGCCTTCTCCGGGTTCCTTTGCAGCACACAACAGCCAAAAGTCTCACATCGATCAGGCAGAGCGAAGGGGAGAGAAAAACGAAGGAACAAAAAGAAACGACGGCCAGAATGAACAACCTCGTCATAATGGAGAATTTCCAAAAATGGGGCGGGGGTGTTTAGAGAGGTGGGCGCGTGGTGGAGGTGGGTGGGGAGTGAGGGATTAAGGCGTGGGTGGAGGAGGAGGGGTCCCGCTGACCCAGTTTGAAAGGTCCCGAAAAAAATCGGCCTCCGTCGTCGCTCCAAATGTCCATACTTTACGGGCACTTTTCCGAAAAAAAGAGATGTCCCCACCTACACCCACCCACTCCCCCGCGATTCGAAATGCCTCGTCCGAATCGTCAAAATTCCTTGAGAGTGGTTGAACGGGATTATAAAAGCAGGTCGTCTAGGCGAGAAATAAACGAGGAGTGGCGATTTGAATGAGCGGATTGGAAGGGATTCGGAGGGAGCGGTTGATAATTTGGCGACCATTTCGAATTCTCTTCCCTCGCATCACTGTTTCATTCAAGAACAGGAATCCTGATATTGAGGAATCTTAAAAATTAGCAATATCAGATATAATACGCAGATTACACTCGAATTTTGCATTATTCGCACTTTCTAAACCAGCAGAAAACCAACGTAAGAATCCTTTACGTCTTTAATTTGACTACCGCGTAAAAGGATTTCAATAACTCGTTAACAGTAATTAGCGACAAAGAGTAAACTTAGAACCCACGTTCCGGTTTATACGCAGCAAAGAGAGAAATTCAATTAAGGTGAGCATTGAGAATTTACAAGTATACCCCCTTGGCTTTAGTAGCTAGCTATTTGATCGCCTTTCTTCGCTTAAATTAAGCCATGAACTGATGAACTGCTTAATTGAATGAAATGATTAAGATGAACTGCCACATGAATATATTACATGAGTAGCTTCCCTTAAAATGTTGCATAATATATCGAAAACCGAGTCAGGATGACATTTCAATTACAAGTTGATCTCCTGAAATTGTATGCAGAATTCTTTTCCTAGAAAAAACAAAAAAATTAACTAAATCTCCGAAATTTATGCACGGATTGGAGAGCAATAATCTGCTAATTGCATCTATTGAATATAGAATGAATATAGAATAAAAATCAGGATCTAGTTTCAAAGGAATAAGTCGATTTCTGCGCCTTATTTTTTGGCTAAGAAAAATCTTTCATTTGAGATACTCAGTCGGCAAAACGGCTTCGACGATATCTATCTTTAAAACTCATTTATTGTTTCGTCGGCGAGATGGCACGAGAGTGAAAGAATGAAGAAGGGGAAGAGAAGAATGAAGAGTTGAATTAAAGAAATAGGAAGTTGAGTTCTGAAAGAGAAGCAGTCGGTGGAGGCGGTAAGGCAGAATGTTGAATTAAAGTGCCAAAGAAGGAGGGGGCGTGGCTCGAGCTCCTCCTTTAGTAGAACAATAAGAAGTTGTATTTACGAGCTCTCGGACGGAGAGTTAAAGAAAATGTGCGAAAAGGACTGGGCGGAGGAAAGCGTTGAATGGGAAGAGATTGAGAAATGGAGATCGCGCTTTCACGTTAATAAAATTAGGGATACGTGTTTAGAACTGGCTCGAAAAAATATAGGTTGTGAATGCGTGGCGTAGTAGCTGCGTGTTAAATCCGGCTCTATAAATATAGTAGGACGGGAAAGACGACTGACAGTGATGCGGTGGACCCACACCGAAGAAAATGTAGCCGAAAAATAACGAGGTCGACATGCATCTTTTGAGATTGAGGAGTTTAAAATTCATTGCTTCTGACAAGGATTCCGAGAATTTCCTCGCAAAAAATATGGGATACGCAGAGAGAAAGAATTTTACGCAAACGATTTGGACGTTCTCAAAATTTTTCTTTTGCTATAAAAATATAATTCTTCTTCAAAATACGCATTCTAACAAGAATACCGAAGTATACCACCAATTGCTCCAGGTACTACTTTGCGTTAGGACTCCATAATGTAAAGAGTAAATAATACTAAATTTTACCCGTTCCACAATATTTTATTTGACTAGAATCGTTTGAACGCTACGACTAAGTCGTAATGATGAAGCGAAATCTTGAAACCAAGGGCGCTCAATGGAATATCGAGATACGAGTGAAAGTTTTCATTATTTGCATGATGTAAAAACATTTCAAAAATTGTTCTCCTACTGGCGGCATATCGATGGTACGACTCAAATTACAATGTTCGATAACGATTTAACAATAACCTAAAAAATTCTAGAGACGTAAAAACTTTTATTGAAACTACTATAATTTAATACATTCGGTTAATTCGAATTGGAAAATGTAACTCGATTTTTCCTTCATTACTTGATGATAACTAACAGATTAATTAATTTCTTACGATAGAGAATTGCATAATAGTTTACCTTTTCACAGAATGCTAATAATATATGGATGAACAATGTATCAGGAATGATTTTCTTTCTTTATATTCATTCTACTTATTAATCTACTTCTAAGTATTTCTATCTGTCACATAATTTAGGAAAAAATGATGAAATCGTCTATGTGACATTAATTCATTCAATTGATTCAATTTTAAATATATTTCTCCAAAACAGTATACTTTTCCAGTATAAGTTAAGGGAGATAAATCATAAATCTTAAGTTTTCTCCAGTAGTATATTGAAATTTTTATAGGAATAGTATAAACTTACTTAAAGAATATCAACGTATTACTTACTCTGTATTTTATTCCATTCTTCATAATCTTTCATTCTTCAAATCAGGAAGATACACCTTCGATTCTGAAGTCGGTCGCATAATGTATATTTTAATCACATTTCGGCTGTTCTTCTCAAACGTTGAGAGTTGATACTGAAATTATATATCATTCGATAGCTAAAGTAAGATTAGTTTCGTAGTCTTACGCACTCCAAACGAATTGAACTGAAGATGTCTCACACTCCAGTGCTTCCCACTCAGTTGTATGAGCAGCCAATACAAAAGAGGTTCTATTAGTAGCCAGTCATTATCAACTGTATTTCCTAATGTCAAAGGTGTCATAAAAACACACCCTTCAAAAGCACCTGTGTGCCTACAGGTCCTGATATTCACGAGTTAAATACTAAGGCAATCGAAAATTTTAAAGAGAAAAATGGATGTATGTGGGTACATGAGGGTACAATGAGCGAAGCAGCACCAATATAAATAAAGAATGAGTACATTGAGAGATGAGGATCGGATCTATTTCCTAGAAATCATTCCGACCACCATTGACTGATATTGATGCCATACGAATGATTCGACGAAAATAACAAATTAGAATTCGGATTTCGCTTGGAATTTTATTGGAGAAAGGAAATAAAAGATGGGATGAAACGACAAGCGATGGCGATGAAAATGTAGGCGAAGGAAAGATCCTTATCGATCTTCTCCCTTTACATTTAAAAAAGATAAATATCCGGGTAATGGAATCGGATTCCCTTAAATGTGAAATATCCCGAGGTATAGTTTTTACAAGACCGAAGCAATAAAAATTTCGCCTCCAAAACGTAAAATTTTACGACTTTGTACGAGTTTTACGTTCATCCGTACCTAAATTCGTGGGCTTTCGGAGGACATTTTGTCTACACTTGCTGAATATACGATTGTGTGGAACAACAGACAGAGACGTCTTCTTTTCCGGATCAGAAATTACAACTGCCATTTTCAAATAAAACTCTCTGAATTCATGGGACAAAAAATAATGGTGCTACAAAAGCTTTTACTATTCCCTATCTTTTCTCGATTACAGATTGCATAATGTTTGTGAAATTTATCAGCTATAATTCAATCGAATATAAGTAGAGAAGATCTATCTGTCATTAAATGTATACATTATCACTTCTCAGCCTCACTCTAATCCTCTCTTCCTCCACCAGATTTAGGTGACCGCAAAACGATTAATTCGTTACTTGGAAAAATTTTACATTAAGAAGGGGAACGCAATTGTAGAATGAAACTATTTTATACTTTAATTACAGCCTATCACTCCACAATAGAAATAATTAAACAGTTAAGCAAATTTATGATGCAAAAAGCAGCATACTAAAGTGTCACAAACCAAGGGGTTCCCACAGCAAACAGAAAAGATGAAGGTCCTTCTTCTCTTTACAACGCAAAAATCTTAGTTTCACAATAATAATCATCAATTCGAATTGAGGGTGAGCTGATTTTCTTCACCCGTTTTATAGGGGAAAACCATTTAAATTATATAACATTAATCGAGTACTCTCACAAATGGATGAAAATTAATAGTCACACTTTCTAATAATAATCAAATTATTTGTACAGTTCCTTAGGTATAACAGAATACAGATTTAATCATTTTAGTTTATTTGGCCAATTTTCGTCTCCTTGAGCGAATCACGGTCGAACGATTAGTATCAAAGTGATCGCATCAGGCGATAAAGTGGCCAATAATTTCCGAAGGGAAATGTTAGTTCCTAATTATTACTAGTTTTAGGCGGTACCTATATTTTATGCCATAAAACTTGCCTGTGCTACTTATACCGCATGCCAAATCTTTTATTCGGATGTCATCGTTAAAATATCCGGATTAATGCTTCCCCCGGATTCTCAAGTACCTTACTCATTATGCTTGAGAGGTCGAGAGCCTTTTTTTAGACGCGGCAGTTACGACTGCTTCGATCGACCTCACATGAATGCTCCAGCTGACCGTATAATATATTAGTTTGAAGGAAAGGGCAGTCATCCATCCAATTAGTGAGGAGTTGGTCACCGTAGTAATCGGAGATTTTTAACAATCATAAATGCGGCTTGTTTTACAGAGGCAGTAAAATGGCAAGAATGAATGGTTTTACTCATATTTACTGTTCAATCATGCGAAATTTAGGCAAGAGAACCCGTATTTCCTGCTGAGTCATCATTATAGTACTCATTCAATCTGTGCACTTCTTGTAATAAAATTATGAGTATTTGATTCGATCGATATAGAAATGATAATATTTTCACCTAACAAAATAAATTTAATACCTATTCTCAAATAGATTTTTGGTTCGACGCAGGGAAAATAAAGGGCAATCTAAATAATTTATCTTTTTTTACATGCATTTATGATATATGGAAGTATTATAGATACAGTTAACCCTTGAAATGGTATCGGAAAATAAATTCTTTGTTGCGTTTTTTAATTGAAAGATTTGGCAGTACTGATCTCCGAAGCTACGACATTGGATTCGTTTTGGAGAAGAAAAAGAGTTCGAAAGAATCTGTACTTGCAGGACGTGAATCATCCATAGTTTATGTTCATACTTTTTTTTGGTAAAAACATGCAAATAGATTTTTCGCAGACGTGGTCATCCTTAATTCGATTTTGTTCAACATGACATAAATAGACTTCGTGTGTATCACATCCCTCCGACCACACGCCAAAAAGGCGACATTCAGTGTATTAATGAAGTGTGTGTGTATATAAATATAAGACTCGATTAGGGATAAAATGAGCATTTCGTAGGTTATTTCTATAAAATCTCTTTGTGAGTCTAGTTAAGAATAAAAGAATTTGAAAAATGATGCTAAATATTGAATAGAAAATTGTTATAACGAATTGAGCGCACAGCACAGTGCAATGAATGTATGATATACAGCAAGGATCGATTTGACATTAGACTCTCACTTAGCATTTCCATCGGAGTCTCATCAAAAGATTGTCACTATTATTATATTTATCAGTTTCAGTTGGCAGAGGTCATAATTCTCAGGATGAAAATGAAGATAAGGTGTAATTTTATTAAAACTTACTTATGCGTACTGAGCGTACTGAAAAGTTTACATTGTATTTTAGAATGTACGGGGGTGCCTAAAACCAATCAGACCCCTTAGGGCATTTACGCGCCCCTGGACGCTAATAGAGGGTATCGCTGGAGAAAGAGACTTTTGTCGCTTTTTATCTCCTCTCCATTATATTTTTTGATGTAAGACAAATTTCATCAAATACATGTAGCTCCTTAAAATATCTACTTTTACTGTGGGTGTATCTGGTCCTGTTTTCCTTTCGAGACGGTCGCTGAATTTTCCGCTTTTCTCAATGATTTCCAAAGATCCGGAGTTTTGCAGGTCAATGTAAAACATAAGGAAAATTATATTTTTATAAAAATAAGTATTTTTTGTAATGAAGTAAAAAGATGTATACTTTACCACAAAAATGTTTTATTGTGAGATTACCGGTTTCGGTTCATTCCATCGTCAGATCTCAATGAGGACTATCATCTTTATAGGTACAGCATCTTTTTACTTCATTATGAAGTTCATTTTCCACAACATCTCGGCCGCCTCCGTGGATTTTATTTTTCGTAAGTTTATTAAGCCTCGATGACCTTGGAAAATGTCATCAGCGCCCCAATTTTTCGTAATTAACTGACCACTTTGTTAATTCAAAAGTGAATTCGCCCCAAAAATATGACACCTAGGAGGACTGACCCTCTAACTATTGCAGTGAATTTTACTCTTTAGCTGCATATCTTATTTTCACGGTAGCTTTTACATATATCTTTATAATGATTTTCAATGGTTCATTAACATGCCACATAAAAACGTGAGATTTTTAGCGAGGATTTCCACAGAGAGATAGAAATCTGATTTATGGCTTTCACACCACCTTTCCAGAATTCTTATCTATTAAGCGATTGGAATTCACTTCAAATGGGCCATAAAATTTCTGTGAATGCTGAGCCATTTCTTCGCTTATGGATGATAATAAATAACGTTTCTATAGTGGCCGGAATTCCCTTTAGAGCTACGATTAATGAAATTCTTCGTTTGATTTGAGAAATAGACAAGTTTTTAATACATTAACGACAGCTCAGAATTAATTGGTTATTAGAAATTAGGTTGTTGAATCAGTTTCACTGATTGAATATACTATTGAAAATACTATTGTTTACTTTCTTTCACCTAATCAAATTCCTCTCTAACAGGTGTGCAGCGACACTCATGTCCGCAAAGAATCCTTTGGTAATATTTGTACGAATTTTCTTTATTTTGCTGAATTTGCCAAATTTGCTTATTTTTATATTTTATTTGCTTTAATATGATGCATTGCAGTTGACAGCGATTATCCTACATTGCGTATTAAGAAATAAAACACGAGAACAATTTTCTTTTTCTTCAGACAGTTTGAAAAATTGAATTGAATGATTGAAAAATTTCAGTCTTATGCGAAGTTTTCCGCTATATAGAAGCCCAAGAAAAACTTCAGTCACACTTCTCCGAAAGCAGAATTTTTGGCATGATTGTAACTACATTATTTTCTTATTTTAACATGTCAATTCTGTTAATTGATTCCTAAAATTATAATAAATACGATATAAGATATATATTAGGGTTTATATATATCTAAATACGGATAATAAAATTATCCGTATTCGACAATAATATAAAATTAGAATAAAAACTAAGGAAATGATACATAGATAAGTTCACCATTAAGTATATTTTACTCCCAAATTTTCTGCAAATCTAATGTTTGATATATTTTTTCGTGCTATTTATGCCATTTGAAAATATGATGTAAAACTTAAAAATGAGGTTGGAAGAAGAAAGACTCTCTGGGACTAATCTTTTCAATAAGTGTATGATTATACTCGTAATTGATGTAAGTTATTATGTTATTAAAAGGCACACCCCAAAAATTTTAATTTATACTAACCTTGAAACTATACGATCCATGCCACTCCCTTTGTACTGTACATACTTGTGTATGTTTTTTGACCAACTTCTTAGGATGCGCCTATCCGTTTCCCCGTTTACATACAGGACGAGTCATTTCTGCGGAAATGGGGAAGAAAGGACCAACCTTCTCTTTTCTGCCGGCAAAATCCCTTCTCCTCCTCCACTCCTTCCATTTCCCTCTTCCCCATCCTGAGAGCGCGACCACTCTAATCACAAGTTTGATAAGAATGAGCCGCCTTCCGAAATTACCACAGAAATCTATCGGCTGTTAACCATGGCGTGGGCACCCAAATCTTTCCCAAGCCAAAAGACAGAAAATAGCAGGCAATAAACACCGGAAAGCAGCAAAATATTCAGTTGGTGGCTCATTACTCGTATTTTGCTCCCCATATGGACGCGATCGCTTCCTACCGAAAAAGGCCGCGTGGGCGACGCGTCGTTAAAGCGCTCCCTAAGGATGCGTTGAATTGAAGTGAATGGAAGTGATGCACGCGGAGTGGGCGGCTCTGCAAATGCAAATGGAACTATGCATGAATATTTATTAAATCCCTTCTTATGTTAAAGAATTCGGCTCGAATCTGGTATAGTATCGATATAAATATGCTCAGACGCGAATTCAGGCCCCAAGGAGTAGTTTAAAAATAAGTCAGGGCCCATCGTCTGCCGTTGGAATAATCCTTCCCTTATTACGCCATAAACTGAATAATAGCCATCCATCTTTTCTTTTCCGTCCTGTGCAGTTCACTATGGTACGAAGTGTTATAACTTAGAGATGCTAAAATTCGAAATCTTGACAGTGAATTGAGTATGAAGTTAAATGTTATTCTGTATTTAACTATTGGAAATTATATTCTGATTTTGTGGATGGTATAAATATGCATAAATTAATCATTTATTTTCAAGTTTTGTCTTTCGAAAGATTCAGAGATTTGACGTAAATATTTTACTTTAGCCTTAACCATGTTTATATTAAGTTCTTTGACATAATGTTTGTTTAAATCAGAGAGCAAATATTCTTAACGCCTCTGAAGCCTATTCAAGGAAAGCTGGTTAACACTTTAACCCTAGGTTAGCACAATCTCATAGAAAACTGACGGACTACTAAACTCATTTTTATCAGTCATTCAATGTCTCTTATTCATGGTATATCAAAGGCTTTCGGATTTAGCAGGTTAAATCTGCTATTCCATCAGTCTAACTGTATAAGGGGAGAATGTGTCTTGCATTAACTGTCTTGCATTAAGCTATTTCCGTCTTTCATTTCCATGATTTCATCTCCGGTACTTTACATTTTACTTTATTTGTGACCTGAGATCCCTAAAAGAATGTCCACAGATGAACTGCTGTCGCTGGAAATTGCCAGCCGTCCTCGTGATACACAAGAGCACTACGTTAAGGATACTTTGAACATACAATAGGTATCTAAAGATTCAACAAGAGAGAGAATTTTAAAGTGGAAGTAAAGCAACCAATCTAAAGTACGGCAGTATATTAGAATTTACTACAGTGATTGATTAGTTAACAGGATGAATAACGAATATATGACAAACACTAAGATCGTTGTTATGATCTAAAATCGAGTCCTGAAAATGCCCATTAAAATCAAAAGGCATTGGTTAAATTGTCATTAAACGTATTCCAATCATCATATTTAATAACTTCGGTTGTGAAAGTAGCATTATCTTCTCAGTTCACAACTTCGCAGCATGTTCCTTTGAGTGCAGGAAAAAATACTTCGCATGAAACTGAAAGTGTATGAATGAATTTGCTACACCTGATAGTGATCACAGTTTAAGAGCAATAAAGCCTATTCATAACTTTCTCATCCAAAGATATTACGCTCTCACTCATTCCTAACCATCGATTCGGAATAAAAGGTTTGTTCTGTTACATTTGCGAAAGCATTAACCTACTCCCTGAGTTGATTATTTTATGATTGTTAAAACTGATATTAAGAGGGAGAGTGAGGAGTGTACACTGTACAGTAATTATATTTCAATCATTTACAAGGTATGGTACATCATAGAAATAGGTTGAAACATTTTGATTAGAAAAAAAAGTGCAACATTAATTATATCGTATAATAACTTTCGTGAAACTTTTAGGGGAATAAAAGAGTATGAGCTCTTATAAAACGTAGATATTTTTTGAAATTTGAGAAATGGACTTGAGGAAACTCTGAGGGGACCGAGAATCGAACGCGGGATCTTCCTCTAACCGGGAGGTTACTACTTTATCTAACCTAAGAGGTTACTTTATCTAAGACACCAGACCAGAACGCTACCACAACGCAACTTGAATTCCAACCAGGGTGCACGCCCTAAGGTGCAAAATTACTCTAACCCTCTCCCTTAGTTTTTGAAAAATTCATTATTAATTTTAGAAATGCATAAACACGTTTAGATTGTAAAAATCTAAAAAAATATCTAGAATGGTAATCAAACCAGTCGAGCTACTTTTAGATCGAGATTTAAACTATGAAAAACATACAAGAATATGAGAAATGAATAAACATGTTCTGTCTTTCTCTTCACTGTCTTTGATGTATACTAGAAAGCCTTGAAAATTTCCTGTGTTTTCCATTGGATAGTGGATTCTTCATTCATGGAAATAATTTGTTACCAATGCTTTGGCAACTAAAACTGTAAAAAAATAAGATCAATTTAAATTCCTTTAACACTTCACGCATGCAGATAACACTTATTGAGCTTTTTCATCGCATGAATTTTGAAATCAACAGAACTTGTAAATTTTAAGATATCCAATTATAAAATTATAGTCCTATAATCGCTCTCCAAGATCTTGAGGGCCTGAGAAATGCCTCTTGGTCACAGTGCCCAATGACAGAGAAATCCCGAGCCACACCTCCTAGTGGTGGAGAGCGGGCAACCATTCAATAATGGGCTAAGTGGCAGGGGACCGAGTGGATGCCGGGATAAGCACCATCCTCCACAGTACGTGGAGTTAGGGCACCCTCTTGCCCTTGGGGTAAGAAATTACCCCTAAAGGCGGAAGAACCTACCATTGGTCAACGGCATAGGATGCAGAAAGGAACTGAGACACTACTGCATTAAAGATCCTTGGATGTCTCAAGTATCAGTAGTCATGATGGAACAAGCTTTAGTAAAATATTCCGGATTAGTCCCCCATTCGGATCTCCGGGAGGGGACTGCTCAAGCTTTCGTTTCAAATAATAAGAAGAATAGAAATATGCGAGTTGGTACCTGGAATGTGAGAACTCTCCTTAAGGCAGGAAAACTAGAGAATCTAAAGATGGAAATGGATAGAATGAAAATAGATATCATTGGCGTTGCAGAGACAAGATGGCCAGATAACGGTGAGTTCTGGAGCGGAGATTACAAAGTAATACACACAGGAACAATTGAAGGTAGACCTGGAGTAGGAGGAGTTGCAATAGTGATGAACAAAGAAGCTGGAAAGAAAGTTAAAGGATACCTACAGTGTGACGGGAGGATAATCCTTGTTAAACTAAACACAAAACCAAAAGATACTATCGTCATACAAGTGTATATGCCAACTACTAATGAAAGAGATGAAGAAGTGGAGAAAGTCTATGATATGCTGATTAAGTTGATAGAAGGAATAAAAGGGGAGGAAAATGTTATAATCATGGGCGACTGGAATGCCACGGTTGGAGAAGGAAGAGAAGGGATGATTGTTGGACCTTTTGGTTTGGGCAAAAGAAATGAGAGAGGTGACCGACTGGTAGAGTTCTGCTCCCGATATCATTTAATAATAACAAATACATGGTATCAACATCACCCACGCAGAAGGTACACGTGGAAAGCACCAGATGGACAACGAAGACACCAGATTGATTATATACTGGTGAAGCAGAGATTTAGAAACCAAATCAAAGACAGCAGAAGTTATGCCGGACCAGATATTGACAGCGACCACAATTTAGTCTTATCAGAGTGCAATTTAAAGTTTAAAAAGCTTCAAACAAAGTATGCAGTTAAATGGGATGTAGGAAAGCTAAAAGAAAAAGAAGTGCTCTCATTATTCAAAAAACAAACAAATAAACAAAGAACTGAGAAGCCAAAGACTATTAACGAAAAATGGGAAATGATAAAAAACAGAGTGCTAACAACTGCAGAAGCAGTATTAGGCAAGCGGAGGCAGATTAACAGGAAACAATGGATAACTGCTGACCTTGTACAAAAAATTGAAGAAAGAAGAAAATTAAAAAATAATAATACAGTCGAAGCACAAATACAGTACAGGGCTCTCAGAAACGAAATAAACAGAGAAACCATAAAAGCAAAAGAGGCCTTCTGGGAAGGAAAATGCCAAGAAGTCGAAGAACATATGAAACGTAATAAAATGGATTCGGCTTATGGAATAGTGAAGAAATTCTTTGGAAATCATAAAACTAGAAGCAATGGACTAAGGAACGAAAATGGCAAAATAATTTATGAACAAGATGAATTGGGAAAAATGTGGAAACAATACATCGAGGAGTTATATGATGGATATACGACAATTAGTACAAGCACAGTGATTGAGAACGAAGATGAAATCAATCAAGAAGAAGAAGGAGACAGTATACTGAGGAGAGAATTTGACAAAGCACTATCAAAACTCAAGAATAATAAAGCACCTGGCATAGATGACATACCAGCAGAATTATTGAAGATGACAGGAGAAGAAATACATAATGCACTATATCAACTAGTGTGTGAGATTTACGAAACAGGAGACATTCCCTCAGACTACCAAAAGTGTATAATGATACCAATCCCAAGGAAAACATCAGCCAACAGATGCGAACAATACCGCACATTGAGCCTTGTCACACATGCCTCTAAAATACTGTCTATCATTGTACTAAGCCGGATTGAAGATAAGGTTGAAACTCTCCTCAGCGAAGACCAATTTGGATTTAGAAAAGGACGAGGAACCAGAGATGCAGTACTTGCCATTAGAATTATACTAGAAAAAAGATTGAGTAAAGGTAAGAACACCTACATAGCTTTTGTTGATCTTGAAAAAGCTTTTGATAGTGTTGATTGGAAGCAGCTCTTTACCATAATGAAAGAAGCAAAGATAAATTACAAAGATAGAAGAATTATCTGGGGTCTCTATAGAGAAGAAATTGCATTGCTGAGATTTGGACAATATGAACAGCAGGCCAAAATTAGAAAAGGAGTGAGACAGGGATGTTCATTGTCACCTGCGCTATTTAACTTATACCTACAAAGAGCACTGGACGAGGCAGAGAGCAACTTACCGGAAGCAGGAATTAAGGTCCATGGGCAGAGGATATATAAGCTATGTTTTGCGGACGACTTAGCAGTCTTGGCAGAAAGTGAAGACCAACTACAAGAAGTGCTTAGGGAGATGGAAGTCACGCTGGCTAGATACAATCTAAAGTTAAGCAGGACCAAAACCAAGACACTCGTTGTAAGCAAAACAGGAATACCAGCACATATAACTTTGGGTAATACACAGCTGAACAATGTAGAAGAATTCACGTATTTAGGAAGCAAGATCACCACGGATACCAGAAGCAAAAGGGAAATAAGCAGTAGAATACAACAGGCAAAAATAGCTTTCAACAAGAAGAGAAAGATATACGTTTCAAAAAACATGAGTATCAAGATTAGGATGAATCTACTCAAAACTTTTGTATGGAGCATAATGCTCTATGGTAGTGAAACTTGGACGATAGGAGCAACAGAGAAAAAAAAGAATTGATGCTTTTGAACTATGGTGCTACCGTAGAATGTTAAAAGTTTCATGGGTAGACCGGGTAACGAATGAGGAGATACTGGAAAGACTGGGAGTGAAAGCAGACCTGTGGAGTATTCTAACTGCAAGGAGAAGTAAATGGGTTGGACATTTACTGAGACAAAATAATGGATTGGTAAAAACAGTTTTAGAGGGCACTGTGGAGGGGAAGAGCGGCAGAGGAAGGCCGAGGTTGAGCTATATCACCCAAGTAATGAAGGACATGGGCTGCAACAGCTACCTGGAGCTGAAGAGGCTGGCGGAGGACAGACAGAGATGGATGACTGCTGCAAACCAACCCAAGGGTTGATTACTTAGAAGAAGAAGAAGAAGTCCTATAATCATATTAGAAAACATGAAATTCAAACCAGTTTAACTACTTATAAATAGTATCAATATGTTCTGGCGTAACTTTGTGGAAAGCCATAATAAATTATAATCCGTGGAAAATTACAAAGTTGTATAATTTATTTACTTATAAATAGAATAAACAAAAGCAGTCTTGTTATCGATTGTCACTTTAATTCTACACTTTACGGTTGAACCTAAAGTAGTAATGAATGAAAATTCTACACGAAGATGTACTCAATCTGATGAACTCTCCAACAACGTTGTAAACGTCTAAGTTTCGGGGGAGAAAAAGTAATCCAATAAAAATGACAGATTATTTCTTCAGTATACATTCACTGGAACGAAGATATGGGAATTCTATAAAACTAAAGGAGACGTATGAAACTTTGAGAGAAAGCAATATAACATAGAGCAAAGATTCATCGATATATTAAATTTAGTTATATTAAATTTTATTAGGAAATGTTACAACTTTATGTTCAATGCGATAAGGAACTTGCGTAATAATCCCCTTGCTAATAGCAATCATCATTTCTGATCTAATAACGCAGGACAAATACAAAATTTACCTCAAAGAAGTCAGTCGTTACATTATTCAATGGGTTTTTCAATATTCTGGAACTTGATTTCGGCAATGCTTCCCTACAAATCTTTCATTTCTGAACCGATGGTAAAATTGTGAGCACCTAGGATCAGGAGAGCTCTGCTATCATTAAATCAACCGCAAAGATCGAGGGATAAATCATCGCCACTCCTTTGAACAGAGAAGATGAAAATTGGGCAGAAGAAGAGGGGAGGGATCGCGGAAAAATGAAATTAAAGGAGTTTGAAGAGAAGGGCGTGCACTGAGGCGAGTGAGGTGCCACTTTACGATACTCAAGAGTGAGATGGCACGTTTTCTCGGATGATCCCCTCCCAAAACATCTTCGCACCACCTTCATCTCTCTCATACGCACTCGGAAAAAAGTATTCATGATCCACTCGAGAAATAAGTGACCATCAAAATGAAACGCATTCCCATTTACTTAGAAATTGATTTCCCGTTGACTATTCTTCAAGAACTCGGTTGACGCTAGGGAAAACCGCTCTGCAAGGAAATCTCCACACTATTTGGACCTCCTGGGAGTGTGATGACAAGATCGTATCGTTAATTTCATATAACAAACTTGGATAGCAGAGGACAATACTACCGGTTCATGTTTATCACAGTTAACATTGCTAACTACGATAACAATATATTCGCAGCGTTAACAGAATAAGGTTCCTAATTACAGGGCCAATCGTTATAGAACACGGAAATTGATGTCAGCACTACGCCTCTTCGTTCATTACTGCCTAAATATATGCCTCTAGTTTTATTTTTTACAGGAAAACACCAAGAATAATTGTGATAACGGAACTAATTGAAAATTCATAGCTAACAGCGTTACAACGTACCATCTTATAAATACTTTCGTACGTAAAAATGACTGAGTGAGATAACATGAGTTAATTGCTAAATTACCTTCAATTATGATGTGGCATCGTACTTAAAAGTCAATCTTCTATTTCTTCTACATGCAACGAAGCGGGGTTCTTCCAATTAAAAATTTCGTTGACTAATAATGTCACGGTGAAAGAGTCAAAAGGCAGTGGAAGTCCAATACTATTTCATGACCCAGTCCCATTTCTACTTCACAACTGGCTTTAAAACTACAACTATTTGAGAACTTTTCAACCTCTTTATCAAACCAATTTGTTTCCCTTTTTTATTTTTCCCTTCATAAGATAATTTTATAATCAAGCCATATAACTGATAAAGATAATAGCATTTGAATGAGACCCGAATGCACTAAGAGCAAAATACGGAAAATATCTCTTAATGCATGAAAGCATTTGACGTGAATTTACCCTGCAATCGCAAAAATATTCAAGTTATAGTTTAATATCTGGTGCAAATACATATCTGAGGGTATTAAATATTTCTGAACGATCTAAAGAACGAGTTATCTACATGTATATCTAAAGAAATCTATTGATACTTGTTTCCGACTACAGTAGCTCTCGACAGGACGGCTGATAGAATGCATAATCATGTGAGAGGAAAGGGTAAATGATTTCCAATAATTCGAAGAATGAAATTGACCATTGTTTTGATTACTTAGTAAGGAAAGTATTAACTGGGCAATAAACGTGTAGTAGTTCTGAACAGTAGCGTAGATTCCCAAGGAAGAATAGACTTGAAAAAAGTCCGACGGGACCGGGAATTCCCGGTCCCGTCGGACTTTTTTCAAGTCTATTCTTCCTTGGGAATTTTCCTGGGTGCACGCCCTTACGTGCAAAACCACCCATAACCCATTCCTTGTTAGTAGCGTAGGTCTAACAGAATAATATTCAGAATGGTAAAGACTTGAATAGATCATTTAATGTTAAATGAAATATGAAAACAAAACATTGTAGAAATGTGGAACAATGTTAATCGAAAGAATATAAAGTCTGATTTTTCGATGCTTGATAAAAATTTTTATCATAATTAAAACGAAGATTATTCCTTAAAGTGTAGGTTTCAACTGGCTGAGAAAAGCTTGCAATGTTATACCAAGCATAGTTCCTTCAAGAGCTCTCGTGAACGTATATTCCATATCCCATAGGCTTTCATTAAGGCACTTGCATTATAAAGTAATCAGATGGACGATAAATCCTTAATAAATTGCAACAAAAAGTTGAAAATATTTTTGTAATCATCATTTGCATAGTTTACAAAACTATTCTTCGTTGTTAATTCTTTTGCAAGGTATAGCTGAACATTTACCTGGTTATCTTCTCCACTCATTGCTTTTTTCCCTTGTACATCTCCTAATTGGTGCTAATATTTTCTTCGCCCCATCGTCTCCGAACCAAGCCACTCATTTCTTCTTTTTTATTCGGAAGCACTCTTTTTGAGCGGCTACCAAATACGCACACATGCGGACGTTCACCCTCTAATTCATATGCTCTCCGCGAGGGGGCGGGACGACGAATAACTTAGGCCCAAATCCGCGATAACCAGCCTTCCTCCTCCTTCCGCCGAAAGTCCCAAAAAGCCATGAGGCACTTTTTTTCGCGATTGCATGAATAAGCGAGAGGATGGGAAGATTAGGATCGCAAAATGAAGTGCGAAAGAGGACGGAGCCACTTTTAGGGCTCACAAACAAATGAGCAACGAAGCACTGGAAACAAAAGACTGGCGCCACGTGCGCTCCGCAAATTAGCGACCTTTCTGCTGTCGCCGTAGAAAACAATGGAAGCCTCTAGATCTGCGACTCGTGGGCGACGCTGCATCATTTCACGGATTCCTCGATATTTATTCCAGAGACCTTTCATTACTCTTATGGGAACGATCGAGTTTCCTGAAGGATAGACTACTTACTCTACGCATCCATTTGGTTGTCGGATTATCAAGGAGCGATTCCTTGAGCAGAACTCTGCAACCACCGCCACCCGGTATACCACACGATATTCTGAAGTACGAAATGCTTTCAAATGAAGATAATGGAGACAACGTTTACCGAATTATATCAATGAGGATATTCCAAAGTCAAAAAACTCTTCGGATGGATCATCCGTAAGCCGTTGTATCGCCGTCTTGCTAAAGTACACATCATCACATTCCAATGAATGTTAGAAAATATTAGTTCCGCGATTCGAATTAGTTTGTCATTTTTATGGTTTTTATGACAAGAGCTTGACTAATCGATGGTATGACGTTTAAGTCCAAGTAATTCCTCGAGTAAACTTGTATATTTAATGAAGGAGAGATGCCTTCATGTTCTTCTTGAATATTTGTATTATCTTCCAGAGTTCTTCAAAATTTCACGACGACAGAATATGCAAATTGCGTCCACATTTATTCCCTTTCATCAGCAGGTTTAGGATCACTTAAAAGAGTCGTCTAAAAGGAAAGATAACTAATCGTTTACATAGTGCACTAGGCTTTTGAATAAAGAGTTAGTGACAGAAGCTTTGAAGAATCCATTTTCGGGAGTTTCCATTCCTTGAATAACATCTAAAAATATAATATAGTAAAAAATACTTTTAATATCTCGGTATTCGCTAAACTATTCTTTCAGGTTTCTTTTCCAAACACTTGATTTGATCTGACGCATACTGCCTTTAAAGAATCTCATGATTGCGTTTATTTTCCTGAAAACTTCTTATTAATAATGTAAGATATAGTGATGCTTCTTGGAAGTTAATGAACTCCTATTACGTAAAGAGCGATGTAAATTTGTTGATTACCATAACACTGTAGTTTCCGCTATGAACTGGAATATGTCCTTAGAAGAGAAATATCGATAAAAATTAAATTATCATTTAAGATGATCCAATTAACTAGCGAAAAACTAACTGATAAATGGATAAGGTTGAACAGAGATTCTTTTCTTCGCAAGGAGTTGGAATAATGTAATCCCATTTTCATTAATGCGTTTCAATGCCAACGAAGTCATTGTTGACATCTAATTTGCTCATCATTTAATTGATGTCTGATCTAAGATACTATCTCCATCACAGATATTTCAGTCTTTCGAAAGAATCGTTTGCTCATATTGCTTGCTCCATATCCACAGCGCGTAGATTTTACAACGAATGGTAAGTTAGAGGTGGAGCTGAGGATGACTAGGACAGATATTGTAACTGTTATGTGTCCCTTCGAGTAATTTACTTTAACTGTCGCAATCTAGTAAAAACCTCAATTACCGGTCTCCGGTCAACCATGAGGACAACGCTTTCGACTTTGGTGAAAGCGGTCCCAGATTCGATTCCCAAAGGGCTCACGGACGAAATGCCTCAGCTTCCAAAGAGCTATTAAAATAACTACTACTCAATAACCCTAAAAACACTATTAAAAACTCTGTGCTGTCTACATGGCATATTCGTCAACATCTAAAGTATCTGAGAGTATTCTAGTAATGGGTTCAGTTCCTCCCTAAGTGATTCGGAACCGGATGTGTGCTCCGAAAATTCACCTTTCACCAATCATGATTCGTCTTTAGAGCATGTTACTCCTGAGCTTTCAATGAATTAGCATGACACAACATCTCGGGACGGTGCGCCGTTTCGAAGGAGGAATTTATTGAAAGCTTCCACTCTCATGTGGTATGAATAGCCAGGCTACCAAGTAAGGAACTAGCATCATTAAAATCCGAAGGTTGCGATACTTTCTTTTCCTCCACTCTCGGCCATTATCCGATCAAAAACATCGTGCATCCTAAGGAACGCATTTCCACCTGTCGCGCTATTCTCCTTTGCGAGCTTTCTATCTCATTATAATACACGTGCTAACACCTGACTTCCATAACAGGACGCTACCCCGCAATGTGCGATCATTTATTATTCGGAGGGAGGTTCGGTTATTAGATGTTGACACCACCCTCTTTCAACTGCTTTCTGACACGCATTATCCCGAATTTCGTCCTTAATCCATTTCATTATTGCTGCCGAGAGAGGAAGCTATCTTTATGCCACACGGAATCGGAGAAATACTGCGGGAAAGGCCGATGAGTGAAATTCTCATGTTGTGGAGTAATCGTAGACATTCATACCGATAATGTAAACAACGAAATACGTTTATTAAGTATGGTAATAATATTAAGTATGGTAATAATATTAAGTATGGTAATAATATTATATTAAGTTTATATTAAGTATGGTAATAATATTTCGATTCCATTATTATTGTAATAGAAATACAAAATTATTTACAATTTTGGATAATGTTGAGGAAAATCACGCAGGAATCATTACAGCTAAATCATTACTTTTGATTAAAAGTAATGATTTAGCTGTAATGTAAATCGTGTTACTTCCCCCACAATAAGTTCCAGACGGCAATCCGTAAAGTAAAAGGTACTTTAATCTAATCTAATGTTAGTAGGGGTCCCTAAACTTTCTGTTATTGTCGCCGCATGAAAGTACTACCTACTTTACAAGGCGGTACTAAAGCATTATCTATACGTCATTCTTCAAATGATTCACATCACGAATAAAAATTAAATCAGCGAAATACTTCAATATAATATAGAAAATTTAAATAACACGAATGAACACGACGTTATCTCAATGGGAAAATTAAGTCCTGCCATTACAGTGTTCAAAGTATAGCATCCAATTTGTCCGCGGGCCGCAAAAGGAACTTTTACGTGCCAGATCGAGCCTTGACCGTTGCTTCGATCATACATACATGTAGTTCCTCCTTTTTTTATCCCTGAATTTTCTTTTTGAAACATTAGAATTCGAACGTAATTGATCATTGGTTTCTAGCTATGCAAACTACGCAGCACTGAACAATCCTCGCTGATATTTCTACTGTAAATATAAAGAAGACACCTATCATTAATTAGAAAAATATAGCTTACTTATTTATGTTTCCTAATAATTGAACATTTAAAAATCAATTTAAAATGCGCAAGTATCCAATTGCGACTGCAACATCCGTGCGAACCTGTTTTATTTTTCGCAAGACCGATAAGAAAGTTGATGAAATAAGATTTACCGTACTCCCCCAATGAACCAAAATGGAATCCATCTGCCTTCTTTCCGGTCCGATATATCGATTTGGCAACAAAAAGATCACGTTTGCAATGAACATAAATTTATTACTTCGATTAGATCATTCTTTGTTATGACTTATGCGACTTCCTCTCGTCAGAAGGGAAAAAATCACGGCCATCCCTTCGTGAAACTCGTTATGCGTTCAAATCTCACGACTCGTGACACAAAAACCTCTTCAATCCTCATTTCCAGACATGTATTTAATCCAAAACGGCGAAGGCCCCGGTATCGCGAATTCTATCGGCCAAAAAAAAAGAACGAAAAAACCGTTAAGAATAAGAAAACCCCTGATTAACATCACATCGTTCATTCGTTCCATGCGAAATGACAAGTTGGAGTAAGGCAAGGGATTTCACTAATTCATCGACTGAAGATAAGGAGTCAAATTATATTCTTCTCCACGATAATCAGTCCGTTCCCGTTTGAGTAAATCCCGTTATGAAGTCGCATGCATGTCAACGCCCAGGACCAGAATGGCATATGCAACATCCCCTCTCTAGGTTAAACTCTCCTCCCACGCCCTCCATCGCCTGCAGCTCATCTCTTGGTTATTCATAAATCGAAAAGGTCTCCACCATTTTGAGGATCTTCTTATCTGATCGGTTGCGTCAGCGGAGAGAGGAAGTCGTGATGAGGAGCAATCGGTGAGTGACCTGATCAGCAATTCCAATTCCTCGCACCCATGCACGCACCATCTTTTCCCATTAGATTAGGATTCCCATCAGGAATGATTATGCTATAATAAAGTAAGGGTATAAGGCCATGCATTGCGCTCCTCTTTCCACTAGTAATGAGCTTACCTTATTCCTGTAACCATATCATCTTGAATGGAATATTTAATTTTTCTATTAGAATAAAATAGGGGAAATGTATTTTTCATTTATTTTTTCTTCTTCATGGCTGTGATATTATAAATGTGAAGGAATGAGGGACGCAGACCAATGCGATTCATTATGATCTCCACTTATTGAACACTAATAGGCGTTATTCATAAGGTGAATCATGTGTGAAAAATTTCCACTGAATTCATTTTGGCTCAATGAAGAAAGAAGAGACACACAACCTCAATTCTCATCTTACTTGATGGGGCTCATTCATTTACTAAAGCTTTCGGTAGTTAATGATGAGAATATATGAAAAATCAACCGGTTTTTGGGCAGATGACTTCACAGTCGGGCTCGCTCATCGTTCGCATTAATATGCATTACCATAGGTTTGCAGAACCTCATGGATTAACACTAAAACACTCTTTTACATTCAGCGCGGACGGGAAACTATCATTTCTGCTCATTTTCGAATTTTTAAAGCACGAACGAACGTTGGTATCCACAAAATATCCGTCAGCCGAATCTCCGTCTGATAGTCCGGAAAACGAAAGAACGTCTTTATCCATAAGATTCTTAAGCGTACGTTAAAAGTAAATGCAGCGAATCTGATATTAGCAGAGGTGCTATTGAATTCAGGATGCGATATGTAACTTCTGTAATTTGTTAAATGTGACCGTCAAAAACAATGGGATTCAATTAATATTTCAACCGATTCAACGTGTATAATTTCTAAAACTTCACATCAAAATATATATGATTGAGACAAGAGAAAAATGAGTTTGGGTTATTTCAGAGAACAGAGGACAGCCATGTGCTCATAATACTCATTCACCTTTCGTTTCCAATATGCATGAGAGAGTATATCAAGCCTAATAAGTGTTCACGCTGCTGATTTTTCCATTATTCAGAAGCACCTAAGAGATTAGGTAACAGGAGTTTATTAATAGGTTAATTTACCTGATTCGAATCTCAATCAACTGAATACACTACTGAAGCTAACTACTCTATAATCTGGTGAATATATTAGATATTAATGCTGTAACTGTTCTCCTGCTCCGTAAGAACAATCTCCGGCCTACATTACCTGAGTTTTGCACGGTGACACAGAATGACTGAGATAATACTAACGAAAGAAAATTATTGAGTTTAAATGCATCAATCAAACTTATTTAAGACACAATTGTAGTTATTCAAGTCACTTACTTTCCTTAAACGCAGATTTCGGGTAGGTATCTTACGTCACAGATATCATTAATCAATAATCATAGAAATTTATGGACATACACAATTTAGGATATGCAAAAATTATCAATATAAGAACGAATTTTTCAGAGAAAGTTACTTTTATTCCTTTAAAACGTAACTGTGAAGGAACTCTTCCTTTCAAAATTATTTTCTATTGAATGCATAACATTGAATGTGTGCAGAGGCTAAGGACCATTTATTTGTAAACGCATTTCCCAGAGAACAGTAAGGACTTTAACTTTAACAGTTACTTTAGCTCGATTATGTTCAAATAAGGATCAAAACCATTTAGTTTTAGAATCATTGGAAGAAAAAAAAGGAAGGAAACAATTCCACGAGACATTTTCTGAGGATAAACTTGTATTCTTGCCCTCCAAATTAATTTCTACTCGTTCGTATCATAGCGTGTCCTCAAACAACAGTAAACTTATCATCTTTTAAATATTTGAAGTGCTACCAAAAGAAACAATGTACGTTGTAATTGTTTATAAATCTCAGCTTTTGCAGGCGTACCGATTTTTAATTTAAGTCGTTTAGAACACGATGAAATATCGTTAGAGGGTCACAGACATGCAATGGTCCTCTTGTAATCATCAGAATCTTATCGGAGGAACACGGACACCTTAATTCTTTCTTATAATTACGCCCTCTGAATTCTACGGAACTCGTCCCATAAGAACAATCGGTCCCCACCATTAAGTGTCTCGAACATTCCCTTAGCGATCGTCTGGACAAGTATAACGGCTTGTTTCGATTAACTTTGATGTCTCGCCACCCTTCCTTCGCCCACTGAATTTGTTAACAGAGGTCCAGTCGATATTTCTCTCCTAATGATCCCCAAGAATTGCTGTACTGAACGTGACGCTAATCACTCTAAGATTCAGGTATCGCTAATTACCATCGATGTAGAAGCCATCTCAGAGGCGACGCAAACTTTCAACGGGAAAAATAAAATCCAATATTTTCTCCTCTTGCATCTCCTCACATAAAATCTAATCTCTCTCTTGAGATCTATGAGAATAAAGCTATTCGCACGCATTCTCGTCAACGCGATCATTCGAGGGTAAATTACCGCCGATTGAGCTCGTGTCGATAGCGGTGAAAGGTGTCCTTAACGTACAGGTTCCTTCGGCGTAACGTAAATCTTGGCGAATTTACATAAATCGGCTTTTCAGGAAAAGAAACTCGTATTGCCCCGGTAGAAAAATAAGGCCAAGGGAGCGGGGTTTCCATTCCGTATGATTCCCCATGTTTATGGGGGCGAAAATTGTTTCATCTAAAATGGTGGCATAAATAATGCCTTGATTACGAACTGGAATCCTCGTAAAAATAAGAATGTGATCGAATGGGAGTGCGAAGGAATTGCATTGTGGGAGTCATGTTGAGGAAAGTAGTTGCTTCTCTAGTTGGGAAACTCTGGGGAGCTCATGGGACATTTCCAATATTCTCAAATTAAATAATTCATTGTTGATCAACAGGAATAGGAATTAGAAACGGACAATTTTTTAACGTATTATTCTTTGAAAAATTAATAAAATTTACTGTCATCATAGTAAAAAAATGTATGCCCTCCAAGTTTCAGAGATTAAAATAGTAATTCTTAGATTCGAAAATCAAAGGCTATGAATAGATCTCTGAGACTGATAATCGAAGCTGGTGCTATACTATATTATGAAGATTCATAATCCTGCATATACAATATTTTTTTACTTCATCTTTGAAATATTTATAGACTTAACAAATAGAAAATTAAATGCCTGAAATGCTCACCGTAATGCAACAGACTTTCAAATCTAATGGATCGTATAATTTCTAATTCAAATCAGTCCTAACAATAAACAATTGAATGAATTAAATTCCATCAACATGAGCTGATGAAATAAATTAAATTAAGAACTCGAAAGAGACATTTGCACTAAACTTGCAGACCCGTTTATCAGTGAATCATTGTAACAGATTCCGTTAATCTATGAATGTCTAATAATTTTACCTTCGGCTAAGACTTATATATACATATAAGTGTATATGAATATATATATATATATATATATATATATATATATATATATATATATATATATATATATGTATTATATATGTATGTGTGTGTGTGAATTTATTCTTTATGACATGAAATAAAGCGAAAATAATACGGTGGAACCTAAGCTAAAAAAATACCTTAGACAAAGGTATCCAAAGATTAAATATATCCATGCCTTAATTCACCTTTTTTCAAGCTCGTCTAGATGTCTTTATTTCCGTTGAATTTAAGACTATAATCTCATTTTATGTCAAATCCATTGTCATCTTAACCTCATACTTATAGGTAGAATCTAGCTAACAAAGATAGGACGGACACTTTCAATAAAAACTCAGTAAACTAAGCTTAAACTCCTTTTCATACGTAGGTTATGAGGGAACAGAACTCACATTTTGATGGTTGAGAATTTCTAGTGTAAAAATACGACTGAAAGCATAAAATATGTCATTTTCTCCAGGATAACACACTGCATTAATATTCAACGTGGTAGAGTGCTTGTATTTTATGTAGGGTGTTTCTTTCCCTCAGATAACCGTCGGTTTCAAATAGTAAAACCAAATATAGACGGTGATTTTTTAAGAATTCATTTTTTGCTCTCCGTATTTCTTCCGACAACCTCTACGCCTTCGTACTTTTGCGGGGTATAATTTGAGAGCGATACCACAAAATCGTTCTCGGAAATTACCACGCTAGAGATTTCCGTTGTCCGCACGCGATATCCTTAAAGAAGAAGGCGGAGATGTCGGGAGGAAGATAAAAAGATCACAGGTGTATAAATAAAAGGACCGGGATAGGCAGGTGTATCCAGCCGAAACACTATGAAAATGGTTGAACGTGGAATCTTCACCTCTCACGCCTTGGTGAACCCAGGGCAAGTCTCGCCAACGCCCCTTTTCTTAGAGCCGCCCTTTCGGAAATCAGCATGACGTAATTAAAAACAACCCTTTCCTAGCCTTTTTGCGGGTAGGAGCGAGAAAATAATTTAATTAGTATCTGGATATTAATCCCTAGTGTTTCAGGCAGGAAATGAAACGCGGATGATTAATGGTCGAACATTTAAGTACTTCTCGAAATGACTGGACAGGTAATGAGGAATTATTACAGTCACAAGAAACATACGGATGGGGCTGGAAGCGACGAAAAAATTAACCAAACGATATGTGCGAATTTTAAGGAGTGACCAAAACAATAAAAACAGTAAACAGAATAGTTTTCTTCGGAAACTTTTATACTTCATATGAGGCCGCTCTCCGTGAAAATCCAAATATAGAGAACAACGAATTTTTGGAACAGAAATATTTATAATGATGAAGTGAATGACGTTGGTAGGAGTAAATTATATGATTGGCCTGAGGCATGGGCAATACTGCATCCTACGTAGCTCCCGAGACAGCTTCTTCTTTCCGAATACTGCCCGTACGTCGATAAGCTTTTAACAGTTAATAATCGTAAAAATTCCACGACTTCCTTTTTAGCCGCCTATCCTTTAACGACACTTCTTCCGCGATTATAATACTATAAAAAACTCGGTTTGGGAAACGTTCCGAGGGCAGGTCATCATCGTAATGATTAATAAGAATTGATGCGGCATTGAAATGATCCAAATACCTTTCCAGATAACATCTAGATTTTCACTCTTATGACCACAAAAATATCTCCATAAACCTACGAATATTTTTCATTAAGCATTTGTTTGTTCCCAAAAACATTCAACTAAATTGCTTCACGTTTCTTCATTGGTAACCAAAATGGCAAATGCGAACATGCAATGATGATTCACCTTGTTATTCTCGTGTCTATGACGAAATTCGAGATGGCATAGTGTTTTTTAAGGTAATGCCGCCGCTCATTTAAAACAGCTGACAGCTTAACGAGTACCGACATAAAAAAGCCGCATCCTATCTGTCACAGTTCGTTTCATGAACCGTTGCCCAATACAGGAAGACAACCATTTAAAGCTGCTATTATCGGTTTTGGCTTAAGTGGATCGAGTTTGGGGGAGGGGTGCCGGAAATCACGGTCTCCAAAGACATATACTTAAGACATTAATAAAAGGTAGCCGACGTTTGACGTTTTGGTGCGAAGATATTAAATTCTGATAATAATTGGGTTATTCAAGTCGAATATCTCCTAAAGATTAAAGTTTTTACTTTTGCTATATGCCACTCATTTTCACGTAAATTTCATCACTTAATGAATATAATTTTCCTCGTTAATATTTTACTGAGCAAATGAAAAGATAGATCGAATTCTGCACGGGGATTTAAAATAACCACAAAAGATTTGTAACAAATTTTCTGAATGTTTACTGTAGTAAACTCCATTACAATTTCTTATAGAACCGACAGATAATGCAAATCATAATCAAGATATAGAAATAAGATATTCAGCTTCACGATTATTCGGAACTCACAATTTTGATGAAATTAGAAGAAATTTTCATTTTATTAGGGTACTCCTTACCCAAATTTCTATTGTAAGTAGAATCTGAATACGGAATACAAGAGGACTTATGGAAATTTTCATAAGATCTTAATTTATTGCTCTCTACGTTAATCTTAACCCATTTTTCCTGTTAACTTTTCGCCGCTCTCTGGTGAACTGTGAGCCTCATAATGTCCGGGATGCCTTTATTTTTATGCGATCCTCACTTTTCTCGACATTTTATGAGTTAGTATATTCTGTTACAAAGATATTAATTCTCGTCTATGAAAAGTTCTATTCTTGATAAACCTTGATACTGAATAGCTGCCTAACTTAATGTATGATTTAGTATAAAATGCTTTTCGCTCCTGTATCTCCCCGCCTCTCAAATAAGACTTTTATAAAGAATAAAAAGTGATACTTAGTAAAGTTTTATAATAATTCACTGTGTTTTTATAGCTACACAAGCAATCGAATTCAGGAGCACTTAATCGTATCTGTTGGGTACCCTTGGCTATTTCACCAACTCTAAGAGGTGGGACTCTCAGCTAGTCGAATTGGCACCGCGTTCGTCTTGGGTGAAAGCAGTCTTTGGTTCGTTACCCGTCGGGTGGAACGGCATAACCTCAGATATCGAAACACTTTTAACAATACTGCTACTATACAATGACAAAGGGTTGATAAGCTCCAAGAATGACACGATCTTTAAGTTGATATGTTAGTGGTCCGCGGAGGTGAAACGTTTGGGAAGCACATCCTTACGGTATTCAATTCTCACTCCACTGCCATAGACCATGAAACTGCTAACGAACGGTGCAAGTAGACCAGGGATAACAAGTTAATGTCCCTTGCATACCACGACTGTTGTTTTTTCAGACTTAATGCATTAACTCTTCCGCAAAACTAAGGAAAGAGGTCAATCGGCTAAAGATAACATATAGTACAGCTAGTTCCAAAAAAAACTTACCACCTAAGCCGCAACCCGCATAACAGGCAGTGAATTTCCTCCGTGCGAGCCTTAAGAAGTGAGAGAGAGAGAGAGAGGAAAAACATGGAGGAGATAGTCTGCTTCTGTCCTGGCTCCGCTTGCAGAGTTGAAATGGATTTATTTGCATTATTGATATTGCAAAGATTTATTAGTATCCTTAGTTTGGTGGCATTGGCGTAGCAGAATAGTATTATAACAATATGGATGTTGTAATGCAAGAATTCAGTTATTATAAAATGGTTATTACAAATCAGTACATATTCTAGCTTTGCTTCTCGCACCGAGGGAACCATCGCACACGAGGTCCCGTTATTCCTAGGAAACCGAGGCAAACCCCCTTCCCCTCATAAAATTCGAGTCTGAGACGAAAGGCACAAGCAGGACGAAGGAAATTTTTGCAAAATCTGCCTCTGAGCCGCTCTGAGCTTTTAGGACTGAGATGGGAGGAGGAAAATTTCCGCGCAGTTTGAATCAGTGTCGGACCCAAAATGTATAGACCTCGAATTCGACGCCTTCGTTTGCAAAACTCTGCGGTTATAATGGGTCGTATTATATATTATAATAGTAGATAATATTATACATCGTTCAAGAGAAGAGTTATTAGCCTTTAAAATTATATACCTAAGGAGTCCATATCGATCACCTGTTTTATCACAGCCTGTGTGAATGCAATCTACACAAGTAAAGTAAGGCGAACTCATGGCCATATCTATGCTATTACTTTAAATACATAAAAAATCTATAAGTAAATATGTAGTATGAAGTCTTGAGGCATTCTCTGCGTATTTTAAATAAATTTTGTTTCATTTGATAAGCATCAAAATTAAAACTCGGTCGGTAAAAAATCAGTAGATTTTATCATCTATGCAGTTGGTATTTTTAATACACCGTCCAAATCAATTGATAGAAAATGTGCTAGGATCGATTTTCCTGAATTAATAAAGATAACGGATACGAGACAACCATCTTTCACATTAATTTTGAATCCAAAATGAATTTTTTTGGTGTCATTGAAGTGTGAATCGAATAAACGTGATTTCTTCTGTGGATTCCTCTTGAAATGGTTGCAGTCACAAACCATTACGTTCTTAAACGTTCTTCTCTCGTATTTATCAAGTTCTAAAATACACAAAAAGATAGGGCGAATGAGGTTTTGTCATAATGCTCATTGAATGCTACTGTAAGCTATGAATGTAAAATTTTCAATTAATTTTGAATGCATACAAAACTACTTGTATTGTTTATATTTCAACTGTTTATTATTATCACGTTTACAATTATTATAATGTAGAAAACGTTAAAAATACGCGAAATAATAGGGACTTAGTGAAATAGTTTTAGGGCCTTTTTACCTGTAATTCCAACCCTAAAAGTATCACACGGGTATAGAAGCACATATAAGGCTCATGTTGAAATTTTGCTCCCCTCGGTTGATGGCTGGCCCTACGTAACTCTCATATTTTTCGACAGAATTTTAATGATTGAGATGAATGGGCGGTGGTTTGGTATGAATAGTCTATCTACATATTTATCGCTCGGTGATATTGAAAATATTCCTTCGTATTTAAAATGTATGGCTATGAGAAACTTTTCATCTCTCCACATTCCATGACAAATTTGAAAAGCAAGATAGAGGAGTGATTGGAAGAAGTGGTTAAAGCAATGAGTTCACCAGGACTTCAAAAGGGGGCCTGCTTTGATAGAGATAGGGAAGTGAGAAACGACGGCAACAGTAATACATACACTCACATGAATTTAACAACCGAAAGTGTAAGAGGTATGTTAATTCCAGATTTTTTGATAAATCACAATAGATAATGGCATTTCTTGCGTTCCTCGTTGACCAATTGGTTACTTTGAGTAGGAGCAACGACCTCTTTTAAAAGTATAACCCACTCACTCACCTTCTCAATTTTCTCATCCAACATATATTTTTTCCGTTTATGCCAGCCTCCAGAGAAACTACTCATTTATCCAATTTAAGTAATATCTTAGTCAAACATGGTTAACATTCAAATATACAGGATATAACGCCCATGGCTTATCATACTTTCAGAAATTTCCTTCTGATGCATTAGTAATTCCCAGGATCTCGGAAATTGTATACAATAGCGATGTTCAATGTATCGTACCAATATTTTAATTCTATAAGAAAGTTCGAGTAGTTTACTAAGCCAGAACCTAAACCATCTTCTTATCAGCAATTTATTTTGGAAAGAGAGTTCGGTTTTTTCAAACCGATAAAAATTGCTAACATTGGTATTACTATCTATGCAAGCCAATGGTTTATTCTAAATCTTACCTAACTTTAGAGATGTAATTTATCTGTAATCGGCGTATAAACTTCAAGTTTCTGCGACACTGAATATGCGGAGTATCTAAAATTCCATATTTACGTTTCAATTCATATTTTAGTGACATGATAATAGAAACTTTAGTCGATGTAGTAAGATCATCTTCAACGCTCTATCTATTTTGTATCATAGATGTTATAAGAGAAGTGAAACGATTTGGTTCTCGTAAGCGTAAGGAATAAATATTAGATGGCGTTTCTCTAGTTCATTGTTCATTTCTCAAGTTATTTCAAACTGCGAAATATTTAGCTCAATGTAGGGACAAAATAAAGCATAAAAAACAATTTATATAAATAAAGTAAACAATCATTGACGAAGAGCTTGATTGATATAAGTTGACGATAGGCAGCATTACTTATTTTTTCATTTTTGTTATTGCATTAGTTATTTAGTATAATCTAATACAGTTTATACCATTCACTTTAAAAGCAGAATATAGAGATACTAATTCTGATATGATGCACCCATACATTGTCAACTTTATGTTATCGTTCAGATTTTCCGAAGGTCCTATTTTAACTGGAATGATCTTCCTTGCATTACTATTTAAAAATACTATAAAAAAATTTAAAAAACTTCTTCGCAGAGTTCGTAGAGAATTATGATGTGCCTAGGATGAGGGTGTTACGAAGGTCCTTGAAGTGAATATTGGAGTAATGGATTACATATAGAACCAAGAATATTTTAACAGCTAACGTATGAATCATGAGAATTAGAGGAATATTCTCATGTAAGTACGGTTACCATCCGTTAGTTTCTATTTTTAACGTGTTCTTCCATGACTCCTTTTACCCATCATTCATAATTATTGATAGTGATTTTTCTTTTAATTATTATACATATTATACACCATTCAAACAATTCGGGTTATATAGTTTACTTGAGGCATTCAGAAACCGAAGCAGCGATCATTAATCATTAGTCTCACTTTCACCTAGAGCATAGTTCTGAAAATCATTTCAGTATAACAATGGAAATCGTGTTGTGGGTGTTTTCACACCCCCTGACATACGTCATCCGGCGGATCGCGGGGTATTAATGTAAATATAAATAAACCAAATGTCAACATGTAAACCTGCAATATGCAAGTATACAAAAACCTGGTATTTATCTGCAATATGCAAATCAGTCTTAAGGTTCTGATTTGCCATACTAACTGTTGTTTCTTAACCATCTGGATTCCTTGCAAGAAGTCCTGAAAGGTCGTCTACCTCAAAAATAGAGTTGAATATCTTCATTCCCTAAGGGAATACCCGCGGCGAAGATTACAAATCGCGGATCCACCATTTCCCACCTTACTTGTGATCGGTCGCCGCCACCATACCCTAACCTTGGATACCTGCTCAGCAGGGGTGCGGTCGGTAATCCTCATTAGCGCTTTCAAATTCGCTACCCCGGATACATACGACCATCCACAATATGCCGAAAAGGGGGTTTTCTTTCTCAGAGAGGAGTTCACCTTCATCCACCGGCCGTTTTATGGTTCCTTTGAGAAAATAGATAATACCTTTCGATGGACGAAACAAAAGAAAAAGAAACAACAAAGGAATGAATAGGGGATACTCCTAGGGCCAGAGTGGAGGTCCTCCGCTCTCTCTGAAAGACTCAGTAAAACTTCAGACGGGAATTTGTCAGAAACAGCCAAATCTCATCTCAAAATCATAATGCTTCATCTGATACAATCATCACGAATGCCTAATGGAAGTAAGAACAGAATGGCATGTTGATGCATATATTCTGAATTACCTAATGCTCTGTTAATTGTAGTATCAAGCAAATTTTATACCTCTCTGTATTGCAGAATAATTCAACTGCGAAGAAATCGAGTCAAAATTTGCACCACGGGACAAGAAAGAGATTTAGCATCAGATAAAAGTTGGGACATCATAATTTTGCAAGGAACATGAACTTGATTTAATTAAAGGGATGGTTTTTCTGGGACTGGCAATGAACAATATGTTCGGAAAAGTGTTACGAAATGCGTTACGTTAATTTCGTCGTAAATTAATTTTTTATTCGATACGTGAAAAAAATTGTAGTCCTCAGTATTTAAATTAAGAGTGCTATTATTCTAATATCTATGTTATTTTCTAAAATATTAAATTAGCAATTTGAATTTTAAACAATTACCTTAGAAAATGATGATAGCACACCAATTAATATTTTACTTTCTATCAATTGATTTGGTGGTATTTAAAATTTTTGTAATATTTGATGTAATTATCTGATGTAGTTGACCGTAATTTACTTGGTTTACTTTATTGTACGAGGTCTGTTCAAAAAGTTCCCGAACTTTTTTTATAGTGTGCCTCCAGTTAGTTATTTTTTTATCTGCTTATAGACGTTGTATTCGCGAAAGCTTCCCAAATAACTACCTTCAATCACTTTGTCGATATCTTGCTTTGTTCATTAGTTACGGATGTTTATGTGAACAGGTGATCGTAGAGTGCGGCGAAAAATCGGATCCGCGGAAATGAGCTCTTTGAAGGAGCAGCGTTTTTCTGTAAAATTCTGCGTGAAACTGGGCAAATCTTTCACGGAAACTTTTGATTTGATTACAAAGACTATTGGTGAGCATGCTATGAAACGTACCGCGTGTTATGAGTGGTTTATACGGTTCAAAAACGGACGAAGACGACGAGCGTTCCGGAAGACTATCAAAGTCCAAAGATGACCCCCACATCGGAAAAGTGAACGATCTCGTTAGTGCAAATCGACGTTTGAATGTCAGGGAGCTTGCAGAAGAGTGTGGCGTCCCGATTGATTCTGCTACGAAATCCCAACTAAAAAAATTGAGGATGCATCGAGTCATGCCCAAATTCGTGCCTCGCCTGATGACGGCAGACCGGGAGCAACACGAGTAACTCGTGAATTTTTAGCCAAAAACAAGACCACTGTGCTTCTCTAACCACCCTATTCACTAGGCCTGGCTCCATGTGACTTATTCCTATGCCCAAAGCTAAAAACCCCGCTCAAAGGAAAAAGATTTGCCGCCATTCGAGAAATGAAGAAAAATTCGACGGAGGAGCTTATGAACAATCCGAAAGAAGCGTCCCAAGACTGTTTTAAATAGTGGAAATACCGTTGGGATAAGTGTATACATTAGGGTGGGGAGTACTTTGAAGGAGACCCGAAGCAATAATGTTTAAGTGAATTATTTGTGTTGTAATAAATAAAGTTCGGGAACTTTTTGAACAGCCCTCGTAATATGTTTTGGGTCTAATTTTCAGAGCTCTCTACCAGGTTGACTTAAAATGATTCTTTCTCAGTGTATTCGTCCAGATAAAGTTTTTTTTTCATCTTTGCTTTCCTCAGTAGGTATAGAAGTTTTTTCATACTCCCCTTTTCGATAGCATTTTTCTGCAACATAAATTAGTTTACATACAGTTGATTGTGTTCTTATTCCTAATTATTCTTTATCTCCTTGCAGAGTTTTCGTTCATCTTTCTATTTAAGTCATAGTCGTGAATTTCCTCTAAATAAATTTAAAAGTTCTTCCTGTAGGCGTCAAGAGCATAAAAAACGTAATAATATAATCCTTTTTAATCTTGCAATGACATAATTTTTTATTGGATAATTGAAGCAGCTAAATTAAGTTTACCCGATGCCTACAGAAAAAGGTGAATTACGCAGAAATTTCAGGCCGAAATAAGGAGATCCGATTTCCATTCATTTTTTTAATACTATGCTGCTGACATAGTAAAAATTAACACTAAATTTAAACTAGATTTCATGCTAATAAAGACGGTACAAATACGTTCAACGCGTTTCACAACGGTTTAAAAAGGCGCCGTCAGAATTCTCCTCCTTCCAAGAGCCAATAGAATGCGTGGAAAACTCTAGACTCGCTCTCATCGAGCTTCACGTCTGTTATGCGGGTTGCGGCTTAGGTGGTAAGTTTTTTTTGGAACTAGCTGTACATTCCAGTGTCTAGAATGAAATTTTCCTCTCCAGTATGTACCATTAAGCGCCGATCAAATTGCCTATGAGATAGATTCAGATCTACCCTGGTGTATTCCTACAAAGACTCGAGCACACGCGGTAGTAAATTTAATAGAATACCTTTGGATATCTCCATCAATCATTTCCGAGAAACACCTCTGGAATCAACATAAAAACATTAAGCCATCCTGTTTCTACACAAAACGAACGATAAAAAGGAAATGCATGGAATGAAAGGACAGTTGGTTGACGTCCATGTCCAATTCACAAAAACAGCGAATTTTGAGCTTCAACATTTATTTACAAAGCTAAATTTTACTGCTGTAGCCGTTGTGAAACATGTTGAATTCGGATATATCAGGAGATAGTTATAAAACGGAAATGCAGTTTTGTGGTGGATAGATAATAGAATGATACCTAGAAAATTCGTTCCCTAATAGTAACATGCTTCTCCCATAAGTTAACAAATCCAGCAATACTCTAAACTACTAAATAATCACTTTCTCTCTCACCTTTAAGCGATAAGGTCCGCTACCTTCTCGGTGATGTACTGGTGCAAGCCTAACAACATCACGAGGCTTTGTTCGAATCCTACTTCAAACACTTGACATCCATCCATCAATCATCGTAATTATTTGTGAGGACGGCAACAAATAGAATAAAAAAGATGAAGAAAGTTAACTGTTTTCACTCTTTATTGAATTCACCTCGCGTGTCTTAAAATAGCTTCATGTCTTCGTAAGACCAAAAATTAGTTAGCAGGGTCACTTGACCGAGACAATACGATAGCAACGCATTACCAGCGAGATACTTTCCTAAATCACGCAAAGCAAACTCCCTTTAATGTAACTCCCCCAACAATTGTGCAATAAATTGCGATGACGGTAGACAAAACTCTTCACATCACATCTTTATTTTGTAATGACTAGATCAGAGGTGGAGAACCTGCGGCCTTCAGGCCAAATATGGACATATTAGGCATTCATCGTGTTCTTCAGACCACTTCCTGAAATATATTCCTGTATTTAAATAATTTTCCCAATTTCGCTTAAGACCCCGAATGAAAAAACAAGCGGAAAATAGTCTTACAGTTTATTCAGCGAATGAATTTATTTCCTTTAATAAAATTTCAATGCTTAAATATTTTAATTCGGGAAACGCATAACGAGAGAATGTTCTTACGGTTTCACATGCAGCCTTTTTAATGAGACGGAATACTAAATGGGGCCTTCAGATGAAGGAAGATACCGCACCCATGGACAAGACGATAGCCACGAGCAATGATAGAAAATAATTTTAATGTTAATTCTCTCAAATTAAAAATATTTCCGAGTGTTTTCAAATTTTTCTTCGCGATCTTGTCCAATAAACCTCAATTTATTTTCCTGCTTTTTCGTTACACCGTGAATATCTTACCCGCAATGGATAACATCTCGAAAGAGACTACCTCCCCCTCGCGTACTTTTTCCTGCTGACCCATTTCATTTACTTTACGACCAACCGAAGGGTCGCAGTTTGAAAACGCTCGGCCAACATCCCACACCTGCCCTTGACCCAATAGACACTCCATATACCTCGAGAAAAATGACATTACGCCTCGTATCATTTAGGCTTCGTTCCAAAACACCCTTCCGTCCGTAATCGAGTCTCTGCCCCCGATTCCATCTCGTGGGGCCGTACGCCCACGGATGGAGCAGCCTCCGGGGGCCATCCGTCCACGAGGGCCTCCACACCCCATTAGCACCAGCGCGGCGAAAATTTATGCCTCCCTCCTCTCAGCCTAATCACTCAGCCACTCGCCCACAAAAAGGGGCTCTCCTCAATCTGCCAGAGGGCGGGGCGGTCTGCACACTTCCTTTGTTTTTGTTTCCAGAAAGGATCGGGTGGCGCTACCGTATACGTTCTGTTGTCATTCGGCTTATCTAAGAGGAGGATCTCGTCCCTATCCTCCTTGGATTCCGTTTTTTGCTAATGCCCGGATTAAGAGGTGGGTGGTGGATATGAGTGGAGGAATTCGAAAAGTTCGCTTTGTTGGAGGAGGGCTATGCCGGAAATGCAGCGGTTCTGAACATGTTTTGATATAAAATAGATAGGTGGGCGAAAAGTATTCATGATCACGAAAGGAAATCCCGTTGGAAAAGGATGTGCATAATCGGCTATCGCGTGAATCATTCGTTTTATTTCATTGTGCGTTTAAAGGCAACGAAAGGGAGATAAAATCCTACGTGCCTAAAGGTTGCAAGAGAGAAAACAATATTCTGAGATAGATCGAGGAGAATCAATCGGTTTTCAAAACCTCTCCCAAAGAATCGATCTCTACAAGTTTGTTCTCAACTAGTCAGCTCAATATACATGGGTGAAATCAGTTACTTGGTGAGTTAGAACAGTTAAAGTTAATATACGTAATTCATCAAATTATGAGAGGAATTTAGGCTACAATAGTAGAAATAATAGTAGTAAAATTTGAGGTAGAGAAAAACAAGACATGCAGTAATATATCAACTACAGAAAAAGGATCAAATGTGAGTGTACGTACATACATTCAAAATGCACACCAAATGATTTACATTTACAAGAAATTATAACATTTCGAAGAATGCGCATAAATAAGCCCAAAAAGTATCATCTAAAGCGGATAAGCAAGCACAAAATAAGCAACGGAGAGTCAGAGTAAGGGGTAGAAGATTAATGGGTGAGGAAAGGATAATGAATGATCACTCGGAGCATAACGAAGATAGCTCATCGTAGCATTGATATAACATTGTCAGGCCAAAATCGTTTGAGAGCAACAATTTCCAGCTCTTAATATCGATATGAAGACATAAATTTTAATTTTCTAATAATTCCAATCCCTTCTGAAGAAGACATCCTAAAGAGCGCATGTTTCTATTTTTCGGTTTTGGGCTTTCATTTCGATTTATAAAGACTTCTAGGACATATTTCATTGGGAATTTGTTTATTCATCAGAGACATTGAAATATCAGGAATGAATATATGAATAAAAGAATTTTCTTTCCATTCACAGGATTAAATATATTAGAAAAATTAGTATTTTCTTCACGATATTATAAAACAAATAACCACCCAAAACACAGAAGCATTGACTGGCTGAAAATCCTCCATATTCAAAATTATCGGGAAAGAAACGTATACGGACTGTAGAAGGAAAGAAAAAGCAAATATCTGTTCATTTTTTCTTAAACAAATTTATACTCCTCAATTAAAGAATGAAGTTAAATTAAAACGATTTTGTAAGCCAAAAACGATTAAATAAGTTTTTCCTCATAATTTCGGGAAACGACTGGTCAGATCGAGTATTACCTCGGTAAACATTTTGTGTCCCTTGAAAGTTCATTATCATCATAAAAAATCGAGATTGGTTTTCGAAAACTGACATCTTGCTTTAAACCCTCTCAAACGGATATCAAAGCGACAGTTGAGGGAAATCAGATTTCCGGAGATGGATGCTCAAAAATTTTCTCCGAGCCTAAAATACAAAGCGGGATAAGGAGAGAAATGACGACGGCCAAGTAAAACGTTCTCCATCTTGCATTACCATTTCCGGTTTCAAGTTTCTCTTTACGACCAGCGGCATATCCACAAAAGATTTTTCTAACCCGCCAAAAATCCTACGTGATGAAAATCTTGCGAAACGGCCGAGTGGTAAGCGATAGTATCGCTTAGCATACTCTTTTGTCCAACCCCTGTGGAGAGTTTGAAGCTTTGGATCTCCTAAGCGAATTTAGTGCCTATCGTGACAAGTGTTTTCCGGTCTCAGTGGCATTTAATGGTAGCTAGAACGCATGCTCGCCGTCTTAACATACGACTCTCGATCGCATAATTTACATTCTCGATCGTTGATTTGTTTTGAATGCTTTATTGCCGATTAAGGCGTCGCTCAATTAGAATTACGTAATCTTTCTGATTGAGCGTCGCTGGAGCCTAACGTTTATCTGAATGCATGATGAAAAGTCCAAATGGTAATTTCCAACTTACGATTCAGCAAAGAGATATCTTCACTCATAATGATCTTACTTTGAGCTTTCTAAAGAATCACAAAGTTTCCGATTGTGATTATCTTGGTTATGTAGTTACGGAAGTATTTTACATGCCTCATTTCTATGCAGGCCACGTTTCGTTAACAACACCTTCGAATAGATTGGAATTCGACGTCATTTTTTAAGAGAATGCGATGAATTACAGCATATCGCGATCGCCTCACATTTACCTTATTTCAATCATTATAGGTTTCACTCATTGCCTTAACCATATAAAACAAAGAGGCGAACTGATAAACACACTAATATCAACTTAGACTTCGAGTTTAATCAAAAGAAGTAAAACTAAATAAAATATAAGTGTATCACAATTAAGTCTTTAATCGTTTCTCTCAGTCATGACATCGTGTTTCAACTCAGAAAAATTAGAAAATACATGAATATACATTATATATGACCATAAATATGTACTGTATAAAAACTAGTGAGAGATTAGTCAACTGATTGGCAAGTACATGGGTGGTCTGAAAAGTTTCCTCCTTTTGCCATTTCTCGATATGTTTTCTGAAAATTTCTGAAAATATTCTGAAGATTTCTTCAGACCACTCTCGTAGACTTTACGGCATATTTTGCATTCATCATTTTTTAATACCAGAGGGTAATGAGATTTATTGTATGATCGGTGTTATTAAGTAATTTTATCTTCGTTTTATTAAGTAATTTTCCACCCAAAAACTCTACTGAAACAGTACAAAACCATTGGAAAACATATATTAAAATACATCATGTTCTAATCTATATAGAAGTATTGTATTAATAGTACTACACTGAAATACTGTCTAAACATGTCGTAAACAAATGAAAAATTTATTTCTTAAACATCAGTACTATCCGGGATAAACACGCCGGTAACAGCCAATGCCGACTGTCGATGACAGATATTACGCAGAAAAATCAATTAAAATTTTAAGTTAGCATAAAACGTAATACAAAATGAAAAGACCAATTCCTCCAACACAATGGAAGACATGTCGCATAAAAAATCTAGCCTTCGCTGAGATATAGGGAAACTATTAATAAAATTTTAAAATAAATAAAAAAGGGGAACAAAAGTAAAGGCTTTCATCTCTACTGGCCATCTCTTCTCATGAGGCATCATTCTCTGTCGCTTTTTCTCCTTCCTCCATTGTTTCGCCACACTCGGCTCATTTGTCTAAACTCACCTTCTCTCACCCACGCCATAACCCCGCGGGACGCCACTCCTTTTATAACAGCCGACACTTTCCCGCCTTTATCAAATTCCGATTGCACTCTCCTCAAAATGCGATTTCCATCTGGAAATACTTCTCGTCATATGTAGAGTCCCATTCGCCCATTGATCTGCCGCTAGTTACGCACCGCTATCTTATCCTACTAGGTACGTCTACTTGACAACCTGTTCTCTAATGCTAGAACGGATATGCCTCGGCTATTCTCCTAGAGAGATTCTCGACTACAGTTGGTAAATAGGCGCAATTTACTCTAGAGGTATTATTAATAGTACCTAAACTATAATTGTAAGTGGTTGTCACTCTTTATAAAAAGATATCGGATTATAGACTCGTGAAAGGATTGTTTTGATTGTGCGACAGTTCAAAAATTTCATTCAACCCATCAGATTAAAACGCAACAGTTCCCCAATTAAACTCTTCATTGAGCTGCTTTGCAAATATCAATTGTAGGGTAAATAAAAATGTATTCATGGAATTGATTACAAGTTATATTTTGAGAATAATTACGCACCCAATTTCATAAGAAAAATCAATCATTTCATTAAACTTTCAATACAGTCTTATATAAACTTGTCTAACATTAAAGGAATCATATGATTTCCATATGGATTAGTAAGTAATCAAAACAAAAAAGCCAATCAAAGGATGAAATTCTCTCTGAAACTTTCTAAATCATACTTATCAAATGAGTCAAATTTCATGCCTATAATCTTCCCTCTATCATTTCATCATATTTCTCCTCCAACTAAGTTTCCTCTTTACATATAGATGTCTAGGTAATCGCAATACCTTTCACTTTTACAGAAAAGAAAGGCTGCCTGAGAAATGTGTGTTAAGGGAAGAACCTTTAAGTATTCATAAAATGCAAACCTCCTAAAACTAAGCCCAGAGAAATCCACCGAGAAGAAAAAATCTCATAGATTGACAGCAATAAATCAACAATAGTTTATACTATAAATTATTTATGTATTTATTATCCTTTGGTGGGTGAAAATCTTAATGATAGTAAAAAACATGTTGACATAAATATTTGTATAAGACTCTATATATACTTCCTATAGAGGATTTACTCTTTTATATCACTGTATTGGAGAACTACTTTAACAATTCCCATAAGGCTGAGAAAGTCAAGAACCACCAGATGGCAACTAGGAAAAATTTCTATCATGTACCAAGGTATTATAACCGACATGGTTCCAATACATTAAATGATGTAATTCCCAGATTATTTAATATTTTGCCAGAGAACTTGTTGAACCTAAAAACAATGTCAGAGATAAAGAGGTGCCTGAAAAATTATTTGTTAAGCTGATCAACTAGAGTAAAATACACCAACTATTTCTGAACTACATGAGAACTCCCTGATGAGCCATACATGGCTCAGGAGGACTCGAATGTTTTTATCCATGTATAGCAAATATTATTTATTGTAAAAATATGTGCCGATTACTGTTTTATATATTATTATATGAACTAATATTGCATTATGTATTATTGTATACGCCTATATTGTATCTTATATTATTACATGTAGTAATGTTGTATGCTTGTAATCTGACTAATCTGATTAAATAAATAAGCGTCTTCACTTTGTATCTTTGAACGATTGCAGGCATCTGTACCATCTGATAATGCCTATCCAATAAACTGAATATTGCTAAGCTATTCATTGCGATCGTATTAACCACAATTTAATTACTAACAGGATTTTGTGCACTCGTAAAGCACCATTAAATAATGTCCTTTATTTCTTAATACATAAACTCATAGAGGTGTCTCCATTCACAGAAATGGCGCTCCTCTCAATTACGCACTACTGCATAGTTTTCAGCAACCTTCCGATTCATAATGCCCGGCATATAATCTCCCCAAAATTTCATCATCACACTTCTTTCTTTTCTTTTGCCACCCTTCAAAGCCTTACTTTCTCCCACTCTTGCGTCAAATCTCCACCACGCACCTCTGTTGATTTTTTCCTCTGCGTGACTCTTCGAGATCCGCTTTCCTGCCAACTTAGCTTTTACAGATCCTCTTCTCCAAACATCTCCTACCGTACGTTTCTTTTTTCCCGTCGCCTCTCATTCTTTCCATCTTCGCGAATGTTCACACCGAAGTTCTCTTTCACCTCTCTTTCCTTTCACCCACCCTATGCCCACTCTCGATATAAAGCTGCCATATTGTCGTCTCAGTTTTCCGCGTTGCTGCCGTCGGCTCCCGCTGCTGCTAAATGGATGCGGTGGATAAAGCACCGCGGCGAGCTGACAAAGAACCGCGTTTTTCCGCAGATTGCAGTAAGTGTTGTTTCTTCTCCGGGGAACTTCGTTTTCTTTTCGTTTCCTCTTTTGGATAGGAGGAAGAAAAATTGGAGAGTTACCTTGTGATGGGCGCTTCATTTCTTTTCTTCCATTAGGAAGCTTATATGGCTACTAAGTGTGAGCGTAATTCCAGTAAAGGATGTGAAGAAATTTTTATGCTGTGGCCGACGGAGATGGTTTTCCTCTCTCGCGAGTCAAGTTCGGCGCACAATTGACCTGTACTCCATGGCACTCCATGGAAAATTGAATTTTCTCTAACACGCGAAGCTCATCTAGGAATGACCTCGTGAAGTATGAAAGTTAATATTGAGAAGGTCCTCAATTAAAGAGAAGTTCGCTTCTCGAAATATTCTTCTTTGATTTTCGATACATTCTAAATATTACTCCTCATTTAGTCAATATTCTTGCTTATAAACTTATGCTCTACAAGTAGTCTGAACTTCGGTTAAATTAATAATTTAAACTGCAGATTAGTATAAACACATTAAAAATTGAGTTAATTATATTAACTTTTCCGTTGATTCTCGTAAGTATAACATACTTATAAACCATGAGATCAAAATGTACTGAAAAAGTAATATTCCTCGATGAGAATAATCAGAAAAGCAAAGTTACTCGACTTCGGCGGAATAACTCTGAATTTCTGGATTTCTCTAAATTACGAAATCAATTTTAGATTTCAACCATAGCAAGGTTAACTAAGAAATGATGCACCTCGAGTTTAGATTATAAACATAGAATTGCAACTCGTATTAGCAGAGATTAATAGTTTGGTTAGATATGACATTTTTTACATAATATATCGTATAATAGTATATGGAGATGAAAAGAGGGCCGAATTAGACCTTTACTAATACGGGATAAATATGTAGAGATAAAAAGATAGCAATTAAATTTTATTATATCAATTATTCATAATAATACCTCATATAAAGAAGAAAGAAGATAGTCAAACAATCCTAGTTTCACGCAATGAAATCAAAAGCAATAAGTACTTTTCTCTTCTAGACTTTTGCGAGTAAACTATAAATATGTATGACTAAACGCGCCGATCCAGTCGTTTCAAAAGAACGGCATCCTAACTCTCACCCTTTCAGATAAAACAAACTGAATCCTAGTGTATGAAGACCTTCGATTGACCTCATTGACCTAGAAGGAAAAAATCATCAACATCAAGAATTCGATCCACTCGATACGGGCGGCGGAAACAATAGAATTCGCTCATAAACGAAGCGCGACTTGTAGATGTTTATATTTCGCGGAACGAGTCAATTTCGAAGACCGATTCCCAGGAACGATAAGATCGTCGGAGTCCGATGCCAACTCGCTGTAATGTTTGCGGAAAAAATGCCAAATTGCGCAAATTTCCTCACGACGCCGGCGTAATCGTCGGCCATCATCGCCACCTCCGAACGAAGCCGTCGAGAGAAAACAGTCCATTTGGAAGGGGAGAGACACCCTCTCGAGAGCATCGGCGTGGGCCCCAGCGCGTTGGAGTGGAGATAGATGCCACTCGCCGTGCATGATGGGAAGGAAAAAAGGAAGCTGTATCAGCGACACCGCCCGCCACGTGTCGGAATGATCAAAGCTATCGGAAGCCCTTCTCTTTTTCATCCCCAACTCTCTCCATCCCCCACTAGAAACATCCTCCAACCTCATCTTAAGCGACTCCCCCTTCTGAACACCCTTATCTGCCCACCTTGCTGCTTCTGTAGCTTTCATCCAGTCTCCGCCTACATCTCCCTGTTTTTTCCAGATCCTCTCGAGTAATGGTCGTTAGGAGGGTGGATATTTGGAATAAGAAGCCTTTCAGATTGCTACGCAACCAGCTAATCGAATGCCATTGTAATCTGAGAGATGTGTGGTTTCTTGGCTTCCGTCAGTTTGGCCAAGGAGATGGCAGCAATTAATGATGACAAAAGTTTTCTATGGAAACAATTGGAAAATCGTCTGTCTATAAAGTCATCAGTCCGAATACTGATTAGGTGCCTGTCCTCTTCACTATGAGAAAAGCTTTGGAGACGGAATGAGGCGAACAGGCAAGATAAAGGATATTGTGGTATGACCCTACTCTTCCCACTGACCTTATAATTACCATACAGATAATATTTAAGCTTTATAGATACCTGGACACAGGGGCGTTCCACATTATACGTATCAACCTAAAAGGAGGATTTTGATTATTTAGAAATTTATTTCCTAAGTAATCTAAAGAGAAAGTTTTCCCTCTGATCTTCATTTGGTGTAGTGAGATACACTCAGAAATACAATAATTTAAATAGCTGATTTCGGACAAGGAATTGAACATTAGGCCGCATTTAACGCAAGAACAGGTCGTGTGTGGATTGAAAGCCGTAGGTTTATTAGATCGGAATTTTTGTTCTTCAGATAACTTCCGAATCACAGCAAACGGATATTACTTTTGCGTTTTAAAAAATTTTAAAAGATAAAACATCCGCAGTGTAGTTGCTGATAGCAACATTCCCTAGCGTTGCATGTGGGATAATATTCTGGAAAAGTTATTTTCAGATATCAGTTTTTTGCGTCAGATACTTCATTCGCACGCTAATTTACTTCGGGTATCTACATACTTGAATTACCTACACGCCAAGATGTATAATTTTATAACTCATCTGGAATATAGAGTACCCGAACAATTCATTCCGAAAAGTATTATTCCCATATGATCAAAAACGGAAAAAATTCATTTCTGGAAAGTTCATCCGTTACCAGCACCTTCCATCTATCCCCTCAACGCGCCTCTGGGTTCCCAAGCGACTCCCGCCGCCCCCTATCACGCATCCACAAGCCCGCACACGCAAATTCTGCCCGCGGGATACACTACCGATTTCACGGTGCTCTCTGCAAGGATGGGGTCATTTACTAGTGGCTGTGGCGGAACTGAGAGCGGAATACAGGTGGGAGAATAGCTTCGGGTTATGAGACGTGTTGGAAGCCGGGAACACGGAGTATCCTTCCTCGGGGAATTCATCAGGGAAACCCGCGACTGTTAAAGGGCAAATTCCGTCACGGCTTCATCTATTGAGAACTAGGAAGGCGTATCGTTTTCCTCCGTATGCGGAAAGGTGAGAGAGAGAAATAAACTATGGACATCCAAGACGTCAAAACAGATGGGCAAATATTTGAGAGCGACAGCTTGCCTCTGCATCTTCACCAAGAAGAGAAAATAAATATTTAACAGCACTCTGAACGGAGAAGGATCAACTGAAGACTTTTGAATCTACTTTAAAAACTTCAATTAGTTTCACAGTATTTCAAACTGACCCCAAAAATGCACGGTAAGTGGTACGGTAAAACGTTGCCCCAAATTTGATAGCGCAAAGACGCAACTTAAGTTAGTAACATTTTTTGGTTACAATCAGTGTTCCTAGGTAAATAATCAGGATATATGTCCTCAAACAGGAAGTTATAATTCCCTGCTAAGACACTATGGTTTCAAGCAACTGTAAGCTAACGAAATATGTGGTAGAATTCGTTCTCATTCCGCCAAAAAACGTGACGTGACTGGAAGCACATTGTTGACCACAGTTTCCGCGGTTTAACCTTATCTGCGTGAGCAAACTCAATGAAAACGACATAAAGTAGCGACACTATGGAGCGAAAATCATAATTTATTCAGTTTATTGGTCTGCTGACGATTTCCTAAGGCCAGGGTAGATGATTAAGAGGCGAGAAAAAGTGGTAAAAGAGGGAGTGAGAGAATGGAAGGTGACGAAAGATGCTCATGTGACAGACCTTTAGTAGCAACATATTAAATTAAAGAAGTCCATTACTTTCATATAATCCGAGAATTGGCCCTCGTATAAAACGAATATAAAGCTCAGTATAAAAATTCACGTCCCTGAGGAATGCCGCCACGGTCGTTATGCTTGACCTCAAAAGAGATACATTTCCGATATGCGTGATTTAGTCCTGTAATGGAATGGCGGATTCGGACTTCGCTTCCTGAAACATCCTTCTTCATATTCGACCCCTTCATATAATATCCTAGAGAGAGCCAATTATCTAGCGACATTTTAATAATGATCACCACTTCCATCTCCCTTTCTACGAGATTAAGCCGGCTGATTTAAGGAGATGGCATTATGTACCGACGACTGTTTGTATTAAACGAGGAGAAATCATCATAATCTGTGGAGAGATTTCTGGGTCCAATCCTCTGAGAACTCGGCGAATCTCTCCGCTTGAGTTGCAGTCGCAAACTACCAGCGCTGGGATGACTGATGCGAGATAATAACGCGGCAGTTTTTCAAGTGCTCTTTGAACGTAAGTGATTTCGCGTGAGTATGAAAAGAAACTACGTTTAGCGGATTGGCGAAACGCATTTTAATGGAGGTTTCGGAAAAGAGTCGAGAAGTTTAACGTGGGAATAAAAGGGGTGACACGGAGGGAAAAATCGAAGGTATAAACCAAAGGTTAAAGGGATATGCGGGGATAGGTGTGCGAGAGAACGGGGTAATGAGGTAGTTAATAAAAGTCTCTAAGAGGGAGGAATAAATTACATGGACCGACCCATTACCATTTCTTGAATATGAATGAACATACGTTTAGATAGATCCGCGAAGGTGTGTGTAAGTGCATAAAATGTCCTCGAATGAGGAGCTGAATCATGCACTCTTGATAGAACTAGACAAGCTTGGCGACGACGAGGCTTTCTCGTCTATCAAAAGGTTAAGCTTTGAAAGATTCCCTCGCCTTTCGACTGAGCTGCTGCATAATTAGCGGGGGAATTGTCAAATGAGATTATTCATCGATACATATGTACACTATGACTAGCTAATTTCACGATGATTGACGAAGTAAAATTGACCCTCGATTCATGTTGGTGGAAAAGACTAAAGTTATGGACAACTTAAGGACCAATGAGCCGAAAATTTACATTCAAAATGAATCCACAGTTGGAAATTAATTTTACAGTCTTCGAATCCAATAGAGTAGTGAGTCAGATAGCATTTTATAGTCACTATCACAAATGTGCGTGCCTTCAGAGTTGCGTCCACAATGATTCGATGAAAAGCAGTTTATATAACCGTTTATCGAAGTATAAGTGAACGATGATTGGCTCATTTAGTGGCGAAAGACAAAGTGAAGCTGATCCTCGATTAATCCATGTTGGCGCCAGAAATAAAAGTTATAGCCAAATTAGGAACCGGTGAGTTTCCCAAAATCTTCAAATAAAATCCGCTGTTTCGAGTTTAATTCTATTCAAACTGAATAGAGGATTGACTAAGCAATACATTTTTATGTAAGGCAACCACTAATGTGCATACTTTTTGGATTGTATAAACAATAATTCAATAATAAACCTAAAATATAAACCGATACTGTGATTCACAGCTGCAAAATCATCAGAAACCATTCTATTTAACGTAGCATACTTTACGTCTTTGAATTTAACCAAAAAGTGGCAGAACTTAGCTCCGATTCAAGATCGGTTTCATCCGAAGGAAGCGAATCCTCATCCTGACCATCTTCAGTAATTTGACTGAATTTCGGAACTCAGTTTGTCCGTAAGGTAAATAGATCTACGAACAAAAATAACAATAAATAAAACGTAAGTTATCTTAATGAAACCATTCAGAATAGTTACATTGAAATGTTATTTTATGACTGACAGGCAGAGCAAGAGTATCTATACTCTTACTGCGCAAATGAGACAAATTTGTAAGAACGAAGGAAAAGGCTGATTCCATCGAGAGCACTGTAAAAGCGTCTTGAAGGAGAAACGCCTTCGTGTAAAGAAAGCTTATTCGAGAGAGCGATATGATCGCTAGTAACTTGAATTCTTCATTCATTTTGTTATTATAAAGATATTATGAAGGAGGTAGTAACTAACCATAAATTATCCGTAAGATCACGTAAGGATCACAGAAGCCGTTCTTCCGAGGGGCGGAGTGAGAGGGAGGAGTAAGAGGTTGCAGATGAGGTCACACGTTCACCAGAGGAGAGAGAGAGACACTCGTGGGTTAATCTAATCGTTCATGGTCAACCTCGCCTTGCAAACGCCCGTGTATAATGTCTAATCAACACCCTTTCCATTGACATCTCAATTCCGAGCCGTTCGAAATTATTCGCATGATATGCAAAACGAGAATGCGGCGTGCCATAAAGATTGGATGAGCAAGTCACAAAAGGAAATATCTAGATATTAACATACATCGAAGTTCATCAACTACGCTTTGAGGACGATCAATCGCCAAAACATTAAGAGGCCATCCAATTCCCCTGTGTCGCCTCTACGGACAAACATCTTCATTCGCTTTCAATATTATTATCATTATATTGAAGATCGCGGATCAAGTATGGAGGTATTTCCATGGATAAAAGGATTTTAATAAGTCTTCCTATAGAAGGAAGGACATCAAAATATCAATGAAACTTGATCAGTTACATAATTTCCATATCAACAACTATTAAAAATAAAATTCTGCTGCACTCAACAGAAAGCCTTACTTTCTTGTAGATTTGTAGACGGCTGGTACATAAGTTAAAGCGGAATAGATAACGCTGAGTAACGTAACTAAAAGATGATTGTATTTCAACCGTAAAAATAAATCGAAAATTAAAATAACAACATATTAGTTTTTTGAGATATATGAGGTCTTTAATTAACTTATGGCTAAAAACCTTTTTTTAGAAGGATTTAAATTTTGATCAAGGATAATAAATTCCACATTTTACTACACTTCTATTTTTAAGTCATAATTCATTTTTAATTGTTTGTGTTCTCAGTTGTTTATCGTTGAATATCCTGCTTTCAGTTTCAATTCAGTCTAGACTTAGAAGTTAATTTATATCACATTTCGTGAATGAAACTGAGTGATCGCATTGTGGAAAAATCTTATTTTTGTGTCATAATATATCGAGACAGTACATACATGAACAATACTTCAGCCAAAATACACATATCAGGAAAGGGATATTTTAAGCTGTGCATCTAGGTATTCAGAATTTCAAATTCAGCATTTTTCATTCATAAGGTGAAAATTTTATGTGGATAGCTCTTCAAAATCCTGTTAATTCCGTGTTTGAAATTTTTATTATAACAACTGCAAACGATCATACTATATTTTGCTTTCCCTTAGTTCTCCAAATTAATTCCCCCTATGGAGGATTAAATTAATTTCACCTAAGAATAACTAACGAGCAATACAAACAAAGGATAATAACAAAATAAAGGAAAACAAAAGTAGAAGGATTCTAAATTTCTCAACGACTATTGATTACTAGAAAAATCGATAGGAGGAATTTCAAAATTAGATGATGACCGTTCAAATATTCAACTCCGGGATTTTAAGCGGAATCACTCTGCACTTTAGGTTCATTATCAATTATACAGCATATTATATGGAGAGTCAAGCTTTTGAGTTTCCCACACTTATTAGAACAAAATACTCGTTATTTCAGAATATCAATTCACGTGTTACTCCTTATAGGAATGAAATAAGTACGTACATTATTTTCGTATTGAATACGTTGAATACTGATTTTTAAAAATTCAAGTAATCAAACATGCTTCTTCATACGTAGAAAGTTTATGTTTCTCTTTGCAATGCCGTTTTAATTATCTTCCGAAGTCGTGGGTTTTTCATTACTGTCACTATAAAATCCAGTGTTCTGCTTTCTACGAAATATGCAAAATTTCGCCTGGGAACATCATGTCTGTCCTCCAACGCGTTCTCCTTTATGCAAAGGACTCCAGTGCAAATAAAATTCACCGCTTCGCAAAAACTCGTAAGGAGTTCCTAAAGAATTCATCGTGTTTGAATTCTTCCATATGAATGCACGGAATGATCTCAGCTCGCTCAAAGACCCGTCCCGAAAAAAAGAAACGGAGTTTAGATTATCAAAAGCTCTCGAGACGTAAAACCGTAGAGCACACGTTATCGCGCCATAAAAGAAGGAAAAAAAGAACCTCTACATTCACAATCCTTACACGGTTGAAATACATTGACACTTTAACATCTTTCTGCGTCCGGGGCAATGGGCTCATAATGAAGTACAGTCGGCCCAGAAAAAATCGAACGGTGTACTACGTGGTGCATAAGATTGAGGGGTTTCAAATTTTACTCTTTACCCCTTCCACCCGCCCTTCCATTACATTTTGGCAACACCGGAATTTTGCCTTTGCCGCGGCTTGGCCGGTGCGTACCCATGTGCCTACGCTCCGTCCGATGAGGAGGGCTGCTATCGCGAGGTCTAAAGGAAAGCGGTACCAGCGATTGCTGGGAAATTTTCGGTAGATCGTAAGGAATTATATTTTGAAAGGGCAATGGCCTTAAGTTAGAAACAGATTCCTCTTTATTCTTTACGAGAACCAATATTTTCCACCCTGACATAATTTCCAGCTCCCTTGAATATTGAGGACTACAACTGATTTATATAATAATATTAATCGTTAAATCGAAGAAAAGGAATTAAGATTCTGATTCGAACAAATTGCCCTTGGATATCCTGACTCAGGCTTTCAAATAGCAGGAAGAGAATCCTGAAATGTCATATTTAAATCGCGTTAAATTCGACAGAATTGATAAAAGCAGCCATAAAGGTTCAATCTGTTGGAACCCATCATTTTTACAATGTCGTTCGTCGTAGTTAAAAGACAATATCATAAAATGAATGAGGACTATGAGCTTGCTGAAACCATATTTACACAAACAAATGCAGTAAAATATTTATTCTACGATTATCCTAAGAAATCACAATCAAGCAAGTAATATCGATAACTAAACGTTCATTATTTCTCGCTTTTATGAGTTGTATTTTTAAAAGGCATTCGACTGCGGAGGTCATTTCGCACATGGTCTCCCACCGGGAATCGAACCCGGGACCGCTTTCATCCAAGTAGAACGCGCTGCTAATATGACTATCCGGAAGCCTCTCTTTTATTTTGGCATTAAAAGCCCTCTAGTGCTCCGATCTGACTGGCCCAATCATTACAATAAATATCCAAGTTGGTAACATGTCTTCCACAATAATTTATGATCATCTTCGAGCTTTTCTCATACAAACCTTTTCATGCCTTGATTTAAGTTATTTTTAACCACAAGTGGTTTACCTCATCGAGACCGTATGGGCGATCTCATAAATGAATCTTGGAAAAATTCTTTTTATAATACATGTTTTTACTTTATTCTTCTTATTCCAGTTCTGTAGATGAATCCCCTTAAACACTTTAACTCCCTTCCGACAGTCTCTCCTTTTCCCGATGCTTATTTCGTTTAAGTCATTTAAATCATGAACCATTTACCATTAGATACGGTTGACTTTATCCTTCATTATGTATCACTTCGTATGCATAATCATAACACATCTCTGGAACTTTATTTAGAGCTCTTATTTCAGTCGAAATGCCGCTATGCCTAAAAATAAAATTTTCATTAGGGTCTTAAATTGTTTACGAATTACCGTAGCATTTAGCTACTATTTATTTGATGCCATACGTTTTTCAAACGTTCAGTACGAATAACCCTATTTTTACGCTTCCTTTTAAACCATACTTATTTTTATATACTGTATTTTTAACTATAACTTGAGGTCGAATATCCAATGCATCAGTCTTTTTACACAGTGTTTTTTATGTATGTAGGGTTACTTACTTTAGAAAAGATACCGGGAAACGAATTTCGGAAAATCTATAATTTAAGACCTACTAGTAGCTTATTTAATTAATAAGGTGTAAGTAGCTTAAGCATCACGATATCGATTACATTCAGTCTTCTACTTATTTCAGTCACATATATTTCACTTCATCGGAGTTGTCCATCCAAAACGGGACGATATAGAGAATTGATTAGAGACGGAAACTATAGTGGTAGAGAAAGAGAAATATCACTCGAAACGGTAAAGGGTTAGAATGTTCTTTAGGATATCGGTATCCCTCAGTAAATGAGCGAAATTATTCCTTTCATGATTGAAACGCTGATAATCATCGGGATAAGGTAAAAGAGGAAAAGTATTTTGGGGAATGGGAGATTCAAGAACTCTCCAATCGCTGTATGCCGGGAACCATCGGGCGCAATTCCTAAGAAAAGGATTAACCCCAGGTGCGGCGGCCAGTTTTCAGAAACACCTAATGCGCATTTTGGAGACAATGCCTTTCTCATCAAGGGGGGTTAAATGCATAATGAAAAGAAAGTGTGGAGATTGAGGTATATGTAACTGTTTGTCGTGCGAGAGGGGTTTTGGGGTGGGGTTTTTTGGTTTCACTTATCGGAAGAAGGTAGTGAACGAGGATTCCAGGATTAACTCCTTTAAGGAAGCGGTGTCCTGAAAAGACTGTAATGAAGAAGTTGGTTTGGGACCATTTCAAAGCTTTCTGCCATATTGCATGAAATTTTCTAGTAGAATTCCTAACAAATCAGACAGCGAGCCGGACGCTATATATAGTATTATATATAATATATATAATTTATATATTTATAATATTCTTTTTTAAATTTCATTGCTAATGGAATGATGTAGAATCAAAAGTTTTAGGGAATTTTCCGATTATCATATTCTTAATTGAAAATCTTGCATCAACTGTGTTTAGTGCACTTATTGAATCATAACGAATAGTGCTTGCCGCTTCGATATTATATGATTAATAATAACGATTTTATTTTGTAACATGTTATTTGGATTGAAAAGGGATTTTTGAAGATTATTCCTCGAAAATAAAAGAAAGAATCCGAGCTGTGGAGCACAGAGAAAAATATTCAATCTGCGTATGGTAAGGATACTATTGATCTGGAATAGTGGTATACAGAAAATGAGCGATAAGGAAGAACTTCCTAGGAAGGGAAGGCGATTTAAAAAGCACTTTCACGACTGGCATCCGTCGCATCCCCCGCTGTTTACTTCGTATCTCTTTAGACCTTTCTATTCTTTCCGAGATCCTTCAGTTCTATTCACCCATTTTCCTCCCTATTCATAACTCTCACTATACGCGGAATTCAGTGAACCTCTTTTCTATACCAGCTACCTAACTAAGCTACCCCCCACCTATTGTATCATCTGCATATCTTTCTCTCCTTAGTCCCACACGTGATTTCGGGTGTTTCTTAATGTCTTCCACAAGCAGCCGTTAGTGAAAGATTTCAAAATGATTTTCAGTATATTTAGGCAAAATTCATCTTCTCAGAAATTTCACTTTCACGTTTCCGAAAACAATGTTTAGAGGTAAGTAATTTTTTCGGAAAAAACATGGTGTATGGTAACTACAGATGACCGAACAAATCTTTGTCTCTATTTGTTTGTGAATTGCAGCATTAACTTTCTTAGTACGGACCTAAGTCTAAGGTGCCCTTCGACCCAGACACGGGGTGTTATGTATGACTATTTTGTATGTGACACTTCAGCTAGTTTATGTAGAAATATTATGATTTAGTTCGTTGAAAGCTACAAAACTACTGTCCTCAAATCCCTTTCTAAATGTTTTGAGCAATTAAGCAATATATTAGCAATAAAAAAGCCTCTCTGTTAACTAGATATGTAATGAAGAAGTTTCTATGTTAGTTTGAGAAAGAGGATGATGGATTTGAAAATTGCCTAAGATTTCATTGTTTACACCTGCAACCACCAATCTGGTGCGCACAGCTGTTGGCGTAGCAATGTTACAAATCTTCGAGTAACTAACAGAACTGCAGCTGATTCTTTGTTATCCTCTTGTTAATAGATATTCAAATCAATCAAAATCTTTTTCATTTACTGTGAATTGGAAGTAATGCAGTGACATACTGTTTTTTAACATAGAAAAGAATACGCTAATGCTTTCAAATAACTTTCGTAGCAAATGAAGCAATTATACTGAGGAAATCTTTAGAGCGAATATGGGGAAAAATTTTACGAAATTACGCCCATCAATATCATTCAGGTTTGATCCCCAAATTTTTCTGCAAAAATTATCAAAGAGGAAAAATGTCCGTTTTCGATCCAAATGGACTTGTTTCTTCTACACCAGTAAGTTTTTGAGTCCTTACGAAAACATTTTGGAAATCTTTTCTTGGCCGCAGAAACTCCAGTACACTGTGCGCTTAGCTAGGCCTCACCATAAAACCTATTGTTTCCTCCCTTCCGCTCGCTCCGAGGCCCACGGTCAGATAGAAGGGAAGGCTTCGGACTCTTCCGGTGTTGCCAAAATGTAATAGAAAGGTGGGTGGAAGGGGTAAAGCCAGAAATTTGAAACCCCTCAATCTTATGCACCACGGAATACACCGTTCGATTTTTTCTTGGAGGACTGTACAATAAAACTCTGCGCGAGACCATGTTTTGGACGGGGATAGCTCCGCTGCTGAAGACGTTTAACGAAGGAACGGGAAAACTTTCGGGAAAATTACATCTGCGGATGCCGTAACAACAAATACTGAGGATCCCGCGTAAAGAAATCACATCCCTCGCAGAATGATCCCGGTCCTCCATAACATTAAAATAAAGCGCGAATTACCCGAGAGGATCCTCACGTGAAATCGGGGCGCAGGTCATGGGAAAATTAACTCGCGGGAAAAGTGGGGCGAGCAGCCAAAAAAGCTATGGGAACCAAATGGGCAGAGATGCTGTGGAAGGGAAAGGAAAGTTAACGGTATAAACATTTTGATCTGCACCCCATTAGCATTTTATTGCCTACTCCTCCGTTTTCCCCCCGCTGCCAGCCTCTCACCGACTTGCCCCTTAACCTCGCATACTTCCGATCTTCGCCGGGGCGCTATGAACCCACAGCCCATCAATCCGATCTGCAAAAGGAAGATCCCTGCATGTCCTCTTAAGAGCTTCTCACTCTCCTCCGTTCTTTCGGCACCTCTCTATTTCCTACGAGATGGAACAGGTCGTGCATTCTTTTTCTCCATTAGCCTCTTAATTTAGACATCAATCGAGACGGTTTTCTCATCAACGAATCGAAGGCAAAACCTTGACCCGCAACATCGATGGAAATGCAGGATTATGAGATTTTCTGGAACGACCACGCCTCCAGAATTTGCGAATATGAAACGCTTAATTTAAAAACCATATCGAAAGTTATTGGCATTTAGCGAGGAGAAGGTGGAATATTTTCATTGCCGCACTGAAGGATTCAATCCCATTCGAGTCTTTTCAACTTTCGCACCAATTCTACAAGGACGCTAACATGATCGAAACAACTGAGGGAAGACCGTAAGATAAGATTTATATCTTTACTTCATTTAATCGCAACGGCGTAACGCGTAACTACGGCCATCTCATTCAATATTCTATAGAATCATTTGCGTACTCTAGAAATAAACTATTCTCTGTTCAGTAAAGCTGATCCTTTGTAAGATTATTATCACCATGAGATAATTAGCGTGATAATAGACAGGGAAGGATGGAGAAAAGTTACCCTTTAGTCCCCTCTGTGATACTGATCGAACGTAGATAAAGCATGGATTCATATATGCGATCAAATAAAAAAATCCTCGATTTTTTCAAGACTAAAATTTTTCTCAAGGGAGAGTCAGTAATACTGATTTAAATTTGAGAAATGATAATTGTATCTGATAAAGAATAAGGTGTAATAATAATAATGTGGAACATCATAATCATATACATTATGACGTTCAACAATAAAAATCTTCAGCCAAAACTAAGACAATCCTAGCTAAAATAAATATAATCTATTAATAAAATTAAATCCTTCCACTGCTTATAGCTCTACCCCATTCATATTAATAGTTCCACTTTCCGAGAACGATACATCTATTCCTAATTTATTTCTCATTCTTCATATCCCAATTATGTGCACAAATATGTTGTATATTCTGAGGAGAGATGCCGCAGGTAATTGCCGCAGGTAAGGTATATACAATCAACTTAATGTTGTCAATCAGGTAGGAAGGATACTGAAATGCTATTGTGGGATCAACTTAAAATATCTTCGAAATTTTCCATCAAATCTGAACGTCGTGATAGTAGATAATTCACTTGTGAAAAAATTTTTCTAGAGAGCGAATCTTTAAGCACCATCGCTACTTCACATATAAACCAAGCTTACACTCGACGATGAAAGTGAGAACTGCATTGCAGCATTACTTGCCTCTTGCTTAAACCATCGCTAGCTGATAAGACCAAATCAGTTACAAAACTATAACCTCCTGTTGTACATGCGGTAAAGAATGAAACTACCAACACCTCCCAAGTCATATCTCTAGCACTAGCAACCTTACGGTCCTACTCGTGACAACTTGTTTTCATCCGTCAATGTCGCGGAGCTCTAATGTTTAAAACTCGGAACAACATTTCACGCAAGCGAATTCCTTTCAACCTCCCATTCCGCCGCCCCATCATAAAATCGCAGCATTGGGATGTATGCAAATTAGCCACGCGGTCTATCGCTCTCAGACCGCATCTCAACTCATGAGACCACACCGCCTTCAAGGGCGCCGAGGATTATCGGAGGGATTTTTACCTCTCCATTTGAGCCTCTCCTTCCCTATCTCGCACTCTATCCGCAGCTCCTAGAACTCTACCGAAAACCCATGTCAAGTGATCTGTCATCGGGATTTCGCTTTCTCATCGCTTTCTGCTACGCAAATGATTCGAAATTTACTTCACCACCGACCAACTTTTTCTATTTTCCCGATTTCTCCTGTTCGACTCCATCCATTCAAAACATTTTTAACACTTTAAACCAGCTGCATCTTAAATTAATGCTTACGCGTAAGGAAGAGGAAATAAAATACTTTGTACTTTTATTCCTTTCTCCACGAAGTTCCTCCAAGTAGGGCTGAACCACATCAATTATATTTATGTACTATAAGATATCCAGTAATAATGGATTCATTTTCCTTATCATTTCTTCTTCCGAGAACTGTTTAAAGCTATTTCCTTCAATTTCTTCTTCCTCTGAGAGCACTGGAAAATATATTTAACTGAAGAAACATAAATAGACTGAGTCCACAGAAAAGAGAAAGACATACGAACTTTTATATTGTTTCTTTGATCAAATAAACTATGCAAAATTTCCACCAAGTATTAGCTTTGTTATTTAGCTAGTGAGAGAAAGCAGCTATCACTTATTTAATAAATGATTTTTGTTTTACAAATTATCCTGCCCAAATTGTTAAATTCTTCATTGATGACTCAATATCTGAAGGTATGTTGCAGAAAAACGGAATGCCCAGGAAATTTGGGGAAATGTTTCTTAATTGACTTAATTCTAGGAAAAATGTAACAAGCAAACAAAAGTAAAAATTGGTCGAATACCTAAAATAGATATTATCAACTATCGTCTTAACAAATTCTAATTATAATTGGTATTTCGTTCTTGGGAAAAGATTACGAAGGAGAACTTGTTTTGACTTATAACTCCTCTGTAATGTTTCCTAAATCAAGAAGTTCAGCTTTCAATACATCATTACCCAGTTATTTAGCCGAGTATATCAAAGAAATATTCCTTGGAAAGAATCTGGCGTGGAAGAATATATATATATATATATATATATATATATATATATATATATATATATATATATATATATATGTATATATATATATATATGTAATTCTTACAATTTATGAAAGTTGTAGCAAATGGAAATCCATAACCTACAAAGACTATTTGTATCATCAAAAACTAAACATTTAAGGGGTCCTTAGGATTGATGATACGAGAATCAAATTATCTGTTTCTATTCATATTTCTCTTAACTACTACTTAATTATTAGATGATTCAAATTTTAATTCGCTCTGTTTGCGGCATTCATCGTATTTTCACGAGATTAATTTCCCTTGCAAATCATTCATCTGATTTTATCCACAAGATAGTTGGATTAAGAGCATACCGATTTATGAATATTCATGAACAACCCCTACGATAACACCTTCCTGAACGACAAGAGGTTCGTTAATCCCACACATCTGAGGTCCTCTTCAAACACTCTCTACATGATTATCCCTTTCAGATGGCATCGCTATGACAGGAACGACTGATTGAAATATAGCAACCATCCGATGCCGTACCGTGCGTTTGTTAACTTCTCATTTATACTTCATCGAGTTTTACTTCGAGTGATGAGCAATAATTACACGAATGGCATTATTAGGGCCATATATTTCTTTTGAAGTTTACGTGCTTATCACTGTGTTTAGTGATTCTTCTTGTTCGATCTTTGAAGGAACGGAGTTTTTCGATTGTTACGAGCTGAAAGGATTTCAGTAAATAAATGAGAAATAAGAAAAAAGCCGTGTTTCTTTCCATCTTCACCAAATTTTTCATGTCATATGATTGTTAAACTCGAAGACAATCTATGTTCCCATAAGAAGTTAAAACCATTGCAAAGATAAATGAAGTTGGTCCAATATTGATCAATTTTTGGAGAAGTCTAAAAAGAATTTCTTTGAATTATTGAATATTATAATATAAATTTCAAATATCGATAATCTATTAGTAAAACACTCATACGACAATTCACGTACGAAATCTCATCCGATTACGGTAAGTTACATAGTAAATACGTTAGCTTCTGACCGAACTCGTACATTATAGAGGAAGAGTATTCATGATACATTTTTCTTTTCCGCGGAAATGGATGATAATATGAGCTAAACATAAGTGTAGGACATTCAATCTTACAAAGTGACATGCATCTAGAGTCCATTAGTACAAAACTTTCTTCATACATCCTACGCAAGAAATGAAGCGATTATTCTCCTATTTCAATCGAGGTAAATTCATGTTAAGAAATATAAAAAGCTTTTGGAGAGCCCTTTCCTCATTCGCAAACGTTTATTCTTGAAAATAATTATCTGCAAATATGTTGCCGTCGGGCTTGAAAGGATGGCTGATTTTAAGACAAATTACCGTATAAATAGTCCGTGTCTATGTCAAATATTGTCCTTTATTGAATAATAAGGTAGAAAAATACAAAAACGAGGAAAGATATTAATAATGTATTGTGAAATATAAAGTTCCTCCCCTCCGCCAAACCTTAAATAACTCTATCCTATCTGCTCTTTCCGTAGAATCTCTTTCAATCAATCGAACGAAACATGACCTGTCATTCCTATATTCCCTTCTAAACTCCCGTACTGACTGTCCTACTTTAATCTCTCTTCTCATTGATCGTGATCCAAACAGATCTACTCGTTCGACATTCCTTCACCCTTATACCACACCTAGACTATCACTTATCGAGCGATCCCTAGTCTTTCGCCTCCCTTCCTTACTCGATTCCCTTTTTTCCTATATTGATCCCTTTCCCTTATCCAAAGGAGCATTCATTAATTTAGAATTATCTGACGCCCGTCCCCAATGCTAATGCAACCCCTCACCCTCCCCTAAAATTATTGTTGAGATCCGATAACATGTTGCATACCCTTCCTTTTGTCTGTATTTTTTATTTTCATCTGTTTCTACTTTAATATGTAATATTGTCACTCAAAATTGGCTGTACAACTGTGTAATGAATTGGCAAATAAATAAATAAATAAATAAATAAATAAATAAATAAATAAATAAATAAATAAATAAATAAATAAATAAATAAATAAATAAATAAATAAATAAATAAATAAATAAATAAATAAATAAATAAATAAATAAATAAATAAATAAATAAATAAATAAATAAATAAATAAATAAATAAATAAATAAATAAATAAATAAATAAATAAATAAATAAATAAATAAATAAATAAATAAATAAATAAAATATACATGCAACGATTCATATGTTACAGCTCGACATAACTGAAAATTATTGAGTGTAAAAAATCCTGAAACTTGTCACGAGTTAATGTCGTCGTGACATTAAAGAAGAAATAACTCTTTGACCGAGAGTGTTTATTGCGATAATACGACAAATGAAGATACCAAATGAACCGACTGATTGAAGTTCAGTAAGACCGGCGTGCGGATGAGTTACATTAAGGTGGGCTAAAGGTACTGAGCTCAAGGACCGCCTTCCGTACAACTGTTTTCCGATAGTCCAAATGGTTCCTGTACTTGTCCTCCAGTAATGGAATTCTAAACGGCCATTGCCACATCGGTTGAATTTAATGAATGTGTGTTTAAAAAACGATAAATGCAATAATACTATCTACATAAATCCGAAATTTTTTCCAGAGGAACAGTTGTAGTAGAACTTTTAAAATAAGCTTCGATAGCTGAAGTTATTTCACGCACATGGGCTCCCACCGGGAATCGAAACGGGGACCGCTACGCTACCTGCTAATGTTCTAAAGCGGGAGTGCACCAAAGGAACATCACGGCGTAATATACTGACATAAGATAGATTATCGAATTAAAACTTTAAAAATTCCCAAATCCTCAAATAGAAAGTTCCGGTGCCAGGATTAATTCCTCATACTAATCAACTACAGGTGGAATCCTCAGCTATTTTAAAGGGCGGCCTATTTCCTGAATCTACCGATAGGGACTATTTTCTCCAGAATCTAAAGGCGTATCTCCTCCCATCGAGAATTCCCAAGCAAACAAGTGAAGCCTATTATTGTCAATTGGACGTGACAGCATTTCCTAGACGAGAGATAATTAAATCGAACGATCCTTTCTAAGATTCCTGACAGCGTCGTATGTCCCACCTCCTGAGTCGTGTATCTCCCACAACTATCTCTCGGGTCCATTGTTAGCGTCTTCCTACGCCATGGCCTACAAAACAAAAAATTCTCACTCCTACATGTGAGGAGCCATTTTTCCATTGTTGGAAACTAGCTGAGTATCGCGACGCGAGATAATTCGCTGCGACATAGAAAAAAAGATTGTGTTATCGGAAATCGAAAAGCAACCTCTTTCTAGCAAACGAAAGACGAACGCCGACGCGACCAAATCAAATTTATGATAATTTTAGCAGAGTCACGGGAAGTGGTTTAGTAAAACCGCTCGGAAGATACAGTGAAACCCTTTCTATTCTGTATAGGATAGTTGTCTACTTGAATGAGAAGCATGATACATTAGATGTTGCATCTAATTCATCAAATTCATCTAATTCATTGCTTCATTGCAGATTTGATGGTTCCACATACGTTTATGTACAATTAAATTTGAAGCTATCGTTCCCAGCAAAAATTGGAAATCACCCTACGCATTACTTGTTTACGTCGACGACTTTCATGTTTTCTGAGCTATTCGGTTGGATATTCGGAATATCGCTCTGGATTCTCTGGTCTATGAGTACAAATTAATTAAATATACCTGTGAACTGAAGATCTACTTATATTTACTTTTAACTAAGCTGATATATAAGGTGATGAAGTGCATTCACCCTAGCTTATGGTTGGCCAACGTCATTGGCATCGGGTTAACATAACATATTTTATAAAAAAATAGCCTCTAGGACAATCCTTCCTCCATATTTGTGTTCGAGCATGATGTTCTCCCGGAAGAAATAGAGCTACCATTTACCATTGACAGACAAACTATTTACCATTGACAGTCACAGGATTTGACCGCAGTTGACCGGTAATTATTTTTATAAAAAATTTCCAAGAAATAAATACAAAATAATAATGCTAAGTTGTGATATGAAATCCTGAAAACTTATATTTTTATAAATTCTACGGAATTGGTAGTAAATTACTAGTATTCCATGTCAGGAGAAATAAGACAGAATTACATTTTGATAGAAAATAGATTCTTTTTAATAACAACTGAGCGAAAAATCCACGTGACAAAAATCAGAAGCCTAAGTTTGAATCTGAAGATGACAGTTAAGCACCAACACCAGTTTTGGTGCTTTGGCTGTTGTACTGCTGAATCTAGTTTCCTCACAAAAAATTGACTTGTCTCAGTTATCCTCGAATTTTCTGTTTTAAGCCCTCTCATCGAGAAAACAAAGACCAAATCATTTCTGTTTTCACAATAGCAGATTCCTTTCTACAAGGCACACAAAAATGTCCTATTAGATGAGATTATTTCGAGCCTGCATAATCTCGAAGAAAGATGAGCTTTCCCTCATTCTCTCTGAAACAGTATAACTTGCCCTATTCTGAAAAAAAATCCGTTCTTCATTAGGCAAGAATAATTTTTAAATTTTCATCGGTCCCTCCTATTAAGGTTGAATGGAGGTCGGGATCGAAAGCGCACGTCTATGATCCGGTCTTTCGTGTCTTTTGCGGGGGCGTCTCGCGCATGCGCGCCTCTTGTTGTCGACTGACCGACGCCGTGTCATACTGGCGCCGGCACAGCGGCGGTCGCTGACCTTCTGTGAGGACCCCTACGGACACCTGTCCCCACTCCCACTCACTCTCAGGCCAATCTCCATTCGCTGATTATGTATAACATCGCCATACCTCGGCTGAGGAGTTTTCCCTCCTAATTAAGATTTTATTGTTGTTTTCCGTTCTTGGGTAATGAATTTTTTGGAAGTTACTCGCGCAGGGATGAATGCACGACACTTCTAGATGTAACCCAAACAAAAGAGTTACTTCCCAATCTCGCTCGCCAATAAAAGAAATGTGTCTGTGGCAGCTTTTGCGAAAGTTTTTGGAACTTGGTAAGACCGGGGAAACAGTTTTTCGGCTAGCAAAGGTTGTGACTGACGAGTGATTTTTGAAGAATTATCTTCGTTAGATTTAATGTACTCTTAAACATTTTCTTTTAAAATGGCTTAAGCAGAAGAGGACAGAAATTACGATAAAATTATTTTATAAGAAAAAGAGCTCACTTCTCTTGGCTGTGGATGTTATGAGAAATTTTTCAACAAATGCAACTCGAACTTCATAGATAGTGCGATAAAGTAATGACAAGAAAGAGATATGAGAACTTTTCTTATATAATCTGTGAGACAATGAGTACTAATTGCACACTAAACCGAATCAAAAAATTAGACAACGGGAATCATAGGGTCTACTCCATACTCAGTGAAGACCTATGTCTGTGACTTACATACTTATCGATTTCTAAAAGAAATTCATGTTTGATTACACATAGATAGAAACTATATTAATAATACCTTTAATCCTGCGGTATCGAGAATGGAATATCTTCCATATAACCAAAGAGAAATTGAAAGTTAAAAAAGGAGAGAATATGTCTTAACAGAAAATTTTCTTTTATTTTCTCATTAAAAAGGAGGTAACTCATTTACAACAGTTTCTTTGTTCGAATTGTTGGATAGCCGTCTTTGGTTGTAAATGAATACTTTAACTGAGTTTAAGGATTCAATTTTCCCTGAGTAGATGCACTACGCCATTAGAAATAGAATCTATATTCGATTGATCGATTTTTCTCTAAAGGAGAATGTCTATGCCTGATGATGAAAGCTTGTAATGTGTAGAATTGATAAAATCTTTCAAGATGCCCGCGTACTTAAGAGCGTGTCTCGCTCTCCAGTTTAAACCAAATTCCGATTCTCTTCCCTGCACTTCTGTAAGACTTGTTTTCTGAGGTGAGGTTACATCGAGGATGGCTCTCGTGGGATGAGAAGGACATGTACCGAGTAAGTACAGGAGACAGGATACAACTTGGACGCAATCCGCAACCCCACACGCAATCGCAAGTAAAAACTGTTTTTGGACGATGCTGTTTGGCCAAAAGAAGCAATTATCCAAAAACACAAACACCAAAGAACCAATCACGCATTTACAATACCTATTTCAATTTTTGGTTGCGTAAATTAATGAAGTTTCTATTAGAATCGCGTGCAATACCGCAGGCTTATAATTTCCTTTCCATATTCCTTCCATACACCAATGAAGTGGATGAATTCATAATATAGGAATCGATGCATCTCATTCATTCAGTGGAAGAAAATTATTCATGTCAATTTAGATTTCATTTCATGGAATGCCTCCGGTGGAAGCGGTCTCGGGCTCAATCCCAGAAATTTGTCCCAAGGGTTTGGCGACAGGATAGACATCCAGCCGTAAAAAATGGTACGGAATTCTTCATTGCCATCCACCATCATCACCATAGTCACCAGTGGGCCTCATTTTATATTTTTTAAAATGGTTAAAAAGAAACGAAAAGAAAAAAAATGGTTAAAAGAGTTAATTTATTTCAAGGCAGATCTCCTACGAATGCCAAGTTGTCCTGCCCTCAAGGAAGCTGCATTGTGAAGAATTGTGTTATAACGACACTTCAATCTAAGTTCAATGACAATGTTTTTGTTAGAGATGCGACAGTGCAAACACTACTGAAATATAATAAACATCATAATACCTACGATAGCCAAAAATTCTGTATCTGTTTACTTTTGTTTTGACCTTTCAATCGCCCTTTCTTTATTGCACGAATGTAGTCTGTAGTAATCTATATTATGCATTCTGCCTGTTAAATAAGCCGTTCTGATGCAGAAGCTAGAACAAGTCAATAAAGGAATGACTTGCATTCGCGAACAATACACGAAAGTAAGCGCATAGATAAGTATAGACGTGATCATGCGGCGTGCCACACGCCGTAGGCGGCTTGCAGGGTATAGAGGAATATAGGAACTTTCAAAATATTTCGTCGGAATTAAAAACTTACTAAGGGAATACAATTTAAAGCATTCTACCTGAATCTGAAACAACCAATTAGCACTCTTTTTCATATTAACAAGTATCTAAATGTTAATGAAATACAAATAGGTTTTTTCCTGTTGTATAAATCATTATCAAAAATTACAATGGTTTCCCTTTAACTTGGATATCAAGAATTTTCTTTCAGAAAGGAAGCCATCGCAAAACCTTTCCGGTTTATACATAAAGCATTTTATAAATATATATTAAAGTAATTACTTCCAACTTCAAAGCAATCTGTGGCTCACAAAAATATAATCAAATTTTGATCGTTTATACATTTCACAATCACGGAAAAATTACAAAGATGTGGCTGAAGTCTGAAAGTAATGCTCATACCTGTACATTTTTTAAGTTAAGTAAGTTTCTTTATAAGGCATGTCAGATCAAGTAAACCCCAAGATAAAGTGAAGTATCATTTAAGATGTCATTTAACTAATTTCTGTCGCTGATGTATTCTCGAGATGCAATCCTCAATGGCTTGCGAGGATTGCACACCTCAAACCGCAGTAATGCGAATTTAATAACCAGTCATTTGTTGACGTACTTCAGACTCAACAGGGCTTTAGTCGCGATAGTCCCTAAAGATACCCTTCTCATTCGTGGATTGTGTTAGCTTAAGTACGATGATGTTGAAGATGACTAAATATCTCCTCATCAATTTAACCACCTCCCGCGTTATTCTCTTTCCCTCTCCGCAAAATCCCCTAATCCTTTATTTTATCGCCCCTTTAGACATTTAGCATAACATTTCTATTAAGTTTTCCCGAGTCCAGTCTCTCTCTCTGCAATCATTTGTCAACCCCATCGCATTTCCGGTTCTCTAAACACATAAACATGGACACGCGCGGTCTTAAGACATTCACGGTCCCCATCTTTATTTTCATTGTCCTTTAATCCCACTCAGTCGTTATTCCCGCACAACTACTTGCTGCATTATGGAGCGCATGGATGGGAGACATCAACGGGTGCATGTGATCGGAGACTTCAACGGGCGAATGTGAAGGGAACAGTCGGATGCCACTCGCCGAGAAACTTCGGCGGACCGGCGAGTTTGCGTGACCATCTTCCTCCTTTTTTTGCCCGTCTCGCGATGTCGACCTCGACAGCAACGGCTCCCGTCTTGTGTTTAGCGTACATTTTTCCGGCCCTCTATTCCCTCCGCGGATGTCGTCACAATTAACTCCTAAGTCGTCACAACGTGACTGCGGAGGCCTTGCAAATCAATCTATCAAATCCTCCGCCGACCATCCTTCGGCTATTTTCCGTCGTCTTACTCGCGACGTCCTCTTCCACTCCTCTTTCTACCTGCTAATCCACCTCTTACAAAGCGTCCTTCTCTACCCTGACAAGTGGAATAACCGCTTCTCTTTCCCCTGAAATCCCACTCCCCACCGATAAACCACCTTCCTCGTCTCCCCAACCCTCCATCCTTTTAGTACATTACCTCCCGAATGTATTTTTTATCATACTTCTTTCTTCTTCACTTCTTTCTCAATTCAATCCACTTTTTAAAATCGTTAAATTTCTCTGAATCTCGAATCGCATTTTCTCTAGGAGTTTTATTTAGGAAAGGAACAATTTTCTTGAGATTCTATGCAGTACATCTGCTCATGAAATTTCCCATCTAATTTCAATTTTGCTGTTCTTTGCTAACTAACCGAGTTGTAGGAAAAATCATGTCCTGAAATTAATATGGACTATGGCATGAAAGACTAGTTAAACTAACTCAGATTTCGCAAAAATGGTTCAGTATTTTTATCTCAGAAGCGAAACAAGATTCAATTCATAAATCCGGTGATATTCCTTAAATGCTTTTACCCTGTAACCTAAACCTAAATTCACGAAAGAAGAAATGGCCTGATAAATATTATTTTCTATGTTTAGAAATATATATTTCAAGCAAATATTGCTGGCTTCGGTGGGGAATGATTACCCTGCTAACCTTCCAACACCAAGGTCGTGGGTTTGAGTACTGGATATTTTCATGGTTGGGGAATGGTTTTGTTGATCCATCGCTACTGCTTTCTTCACCAGCCGTTGCTGTAAAAACCGTTTTTTAGAGATATTTATATATAAATAAATATTTTGTTGAGAAATAAATTTTTTTTCAAATAACTTCTTCAATCTTCATGTAGTTTCAAGACTTTGTTAACAATAATATGATCGATGAAGAGTAAGAACGGAGTCTTCTCAAAATATCCGATTTAAAGTGCTGCGTTCCTTAAGCACTTTAAATAGGAACTGAACCAGAATTAATGAATTTCGAACCAAAACATTTCTGATATTATCACATCCATTCATCTGACCTCCATAACTATAGTTACATATTCAGCAGAAAACTAGCCTATCACACAGAGTATTCAATTTGAAGTCGGTGTATAAGGACATTGTTAAGATGAGCAGCGAATATGTTTCATTATTATCATTACAGGATGATAATGACTACTATTTCCTTCAAGATCTTTTAGTATCCCCTAATAGCCTTTCTTCGAACGTAACTAAATTCTTCTTGGCCCCTGATAAAAAGGGTTTTATGCTCCTTTTATTCACAATAGGCTCATAATGTTCTTCTCGGGAATTACCCCATCAATGGATACATAGGCATTCAAGTCGGCGAATGAAGACTTTTGTATTCGTACATAAAAAATTGTACTAGCTAGTACTTATTGTTTCATCGTATCAAGAGTGGCTTACTGTTCTTGGCTAAGTGAATATAATGAATGCGAGAATTGAGTCGTAAAATATTTAAGGGCTCCATTTGAATTTATGAGGTACATTATTGTTTTCTGAGAAAGACTCGGAAGGATTACTCTTTCGAGATAAAATACGAGCTAAAGATAACATTCAGTAATTTTCATAAATACATATCGCGAAAGGTAGATTCCTAGAGGCCAAAGAAATCTAAATTATCCCCTTAGGCGAAGCATGATACGAGCATCACTGTAAAACTAAGCTATACTTTACGGGAAAAAACGGCGAAATTATTTTCGTAAACGCCTAGAAACGGCTCTTAAAAAGAGAGACTAAAATTACGGCCCCGAGTGAAACTATAAAGATAAAGAGATAGCGCAAACGACTGACAGATTTATCATTAAACCTCCTCCTAGGCCTCGACTCCATGCAAATCAAGTGCACCTGATTGGACTTTATGATCTTCACCCCAACAACGGTTGACATTAAAAAGGAAAATTGCTCGTCGAAAACGGCGCATTAATAGAACACCGATCCTGCGCTTTTCCGAGAAATTTCGCGCTGCTTGGCTTGAGCGACGGTCTTCATCTGCGCGAACTCATTTCTCTTCTCCACAGCGATGCGGAAGTGGAACTATACTCGACGACGGAAAAAAGAGCCACGCCGGTTAAACGTTTTCCTTCTTTCGGAATGATGTCACCACCGGGAGACTTTTTTTTAATGCTTCATCGCTTGACGCCGAGTCGTAAACCTATCTCCTTCGCCCCACCCCCGCAGTATTTCAAGTGCGCTTCGTGGTTAAGAGAGATTATAGGAGCGCTACGACACGCGCGTCAGTTTGGAAGGGGAGATATAAAGGAGTGGAAGAAGGAAACGAAGAGGATGCGAGGAAACCGTTCTAATCCCCTCCCCGCCTCTTTTTCCACCCCCGCCAACGAAAATCTTACGCCTCTTCCCTTTCTCAAATCGCACAACACCCTCAGCAACATCTTTATTGCGTCTCCCTCTTCTCGGACAAGCTTCAGAAAACGAGTATGGTACGAATCAAAGAGACACCAAGGAGAAGAAACTCGAAAATTATCTACGAAATATTCATAAACAGGGGCGAATTTATAATAGACGAACTAGACGTTAGGTTTGGACGCCTAGCTGAAAGTAAAATCTTAATGGAGATTGGTCAAGGATCTTCGTATAACCAGATACATCGCTCAGCTATTACAACAATATGTGAAATCTACCAATCACTAATATATTTTATTATAACATCCCTACTATATAATTATATAATAATCATATTTTTATATATAAATTATATATAATAATATAATCAAACACTTAGTTTTCTTACTCCATTGATGTGCTTGAGATTTTAGTTTTCATTTCATCACGAAACAAAGTCCTCGATGTAGTATTTGTGCCACGGGCCATTGATAGTTTAAATCCAACCTTGCTCACGCAATTACCTTTCGGATAGAACCGCGTTTTCAGTGAAAGATCTCTTATTAACAATACTGAAAAAATGTTGTCAACGCACACAAATCAGATTAATTGCTAATTTTAGGATAGGTCGGCCAATACTAGCGATGCTTTGGTGGTCATTTTTCTCGTGAAGGTCTTCATTTTCAGAAAAAGTCGTTATTATGTCTTAAATTCACTATACATTAATAATTAATCCATTGTGAATATTGATATAATTTTCATATCTTTATATTCATTTTCCCATGAACCCAAAAATAAATAGGAATCAAAATAAAAAACATCAGTGCAATTTAACCAATTAACCATTAATCGGATTTTTTTGATGAAATTTATGACTTACTGCCTATTTCTGTAAAATTATTATATTTTATGCGTGTTATAGATTACTTTTTTCTTACCATTGTGGATGGTATCACTCTTGAAAATAAATATTTTACTGGATAAGGGGGTTCTAAAGAACCTTCGCTTGAGTTGCAAAAATATCTTTAACCGTTCCTTAGTAAACTATCATTGTACTAAGCGCTATTTCAGTAAACAAAGCAAAATTATTACACCCGTTAAGTTAGCGCTCAGGCTAGTAACAGTAGAAAGATATTCTAACGATAATAATTCTATATTATTTCTCGATCAGATCAATTATCTCTACCGCTGGTGAGGAGCTAACCTCTTTTTAGGAGTAGTTTTTTTCGATTATGATTATGTAGTGTGGCTAAACCAGTGACGGAGCTTAATTTCAGAGGATTGCAAATTATCGTAGTTATGGTTCAGCTCCAAAATTAATGAAATATATAACAAAGATATTTCAAAACTTTGAGGACTGAAAAACTGGAACGATGGCGAGTAATGCAATTTTTCCAGTACCTGAAGTAGAAATTTTGCCCATTTCAGAATTTCACTCATCTTCGTGAACACTAAAAAATCAGGCAAGGAAAAATGATTCTGCGAAAATTGTTTTCTTCACTATACCGTATTCTGGAGCTCCCTAAAAAGTGAGGTACTTTAACTTACTACGTTTATGATCCTTTGCGTACGTCTATTACTAAACAGAACATACAGAAAAATGATTTTTGAATCTTTCTTGGTTTAATGCCGCATTTTATAGAGAGCTCTTGAGGCAACGCCAATTCCTTAAGGATAATTACCTTTTACGTTCCATAATTTCTTCTTAAATCTTCATCAATTACCGTTTTTCAAAATTGACTAATAAATTAATCGAGGTTTATGCCGAGAAACAGTAGAGGGAAATATCTAAATCCGATTTTTTTGATAATTCTCGTATATTATAAACGTATATTTACAACTGTATTCGTTATAATGACATTTAAAAAGCTTCGCTCTTAGAGGAATGAGTAGAATCTGATTTAGCATAATTGTATTAGATAAGTATTTGTATTAATTTTATTATAGCCTTACATTTTAGACTATAATGGAGGATAAACTAGAATTTCGGCATAAACAAAGAACGCGAGTCGTGACGCAAATGACATATATGCGCCTTTGGGAAGCAAGAATCAAAAGACGCAAAACGAAGGATGAAATTGGAAAAAAGCGTGAAGGTAGTAATGACAATTGAAAGAGAGCGATCGAGAAGAAGGCGAATTTGATGTACTTGTAAATGGAGAAAAGGCGAGGAAGGAGATAAAGAATGTGTAGGAGAGAGAGGTCCATTCCTCACCCACCTAACACTGATACGTGCAACGCCCTCTTGGGTGCAACGACCAAAAGACTTAAAAAGTCGAAAGTCTGGGACATCGAATCCGTTATCCGCTTTGTTTCTCTTTTTCGATATCTCACTCTTCCCTTATCTCTCTCTTCAAAGAGGAACTTCTTTCCGCGTCCCTATTACACATACACGCACATCCGACGTGGGTGTGATTTGGAGTCCGAATTCAGTGAGGAATCGCATGGAGAGCGATTATGGGATCGCCGGACTTAAAAGATTTATCACCGCGCGTTGAATTGATGCGATCTTTCGAGAAGTGTACGATAAGTACGTAACGTTTTCCTCGCATATATTGCCAAAGGTCGATGTATTTATTGTGAATGAATTTAGAATTAATATTCATCTTCTTCGACCCGATCCACACCAATATATTTGTCAGCGAATACCAATTCTTAGATTAATTTATTTGAGAATCTTTCCTCCATAATTTGCGTAGCATTTTGGACTTAATTTGAAATTAATTAATTTTGGACTTGTTTACTTACTCAGATATTCTTATTAAGATAGGAAAGCAAGTTAGACAATGCTGATTGCTATCCTGAAAATGCCTCTTTTCTGCTCAGCAAACGTGAAATCGTGATTTGACTTGGTTTATTTAAAGCAACAAATATCGGTGATACAATCACGGAACAGCTGGGCCGTGCACTGAAACACGCCCACTCAGTGGCCATTCGTGAATGTACTTCGGACCGAAGTGTGAATTTGGGGTTCGAGCACCTGCACAAGCCCCACCAAAGTTGACGGAAAAGTTTTCTCCACGGAAAAAAAATCTCTCTCTTCAAGAACGCTTTCTTGTCTCTGATGGGTATGCGTAAATTTTAGAAGGGAAACATGACAAGGTGGGGCTCAAAACTTCCCTAATAGATGCACGTCGTGACTGAGGACCAAAAACCAAGGCTGTCCTGCCCTGACTTAATAATTGCTATTAATCAAATCTTCATTAAATTAACCGAAAGGATATTCTCTGACATAAGGCGATCCACGAATTCAACTCGTCTGTAGTTCCTTAACCATTTGTTTAACTGGAATTAATTGTGATATTATATGCTCCAAATAGGAGACAACCTTAACCATAAGGCTGCAGAAAAGCTTTGTAGTACAACATAACATTCAAGATAAAATTTTGTAATGCGATTATATGCTCAAGACCACAGCCTAAAGTAAAATTTAAACAAACAATTAAGGGTGGTGAGAATTTTGAGTTAATATGTGTGATCAACACGAAATTGAATTGAGAACCTTCAATGACGTTATCTGATCCACCTATACTATTAGTTTACTTAATTATTGCCAAATATTGTATGTTTATCATGAATAACGGTAGTAAGATACGAGTAGATAGAAAAATACATAGATAAATGAGTATTAAGACGATTTATTATATATATTAAATTATCTTTGATGAATTTTTCAGAAGCCATCTATTTTATTTTGTAAGGATGTTAAACAAAGGTTTCCAAATATTGTATTAGATATATAAAATATTCACACACTTCACAAGTATACCCATAGCATAACAACGTTTATGATAACAAAAGAACATTTATGAAGGCTAAAGAATGTTGCGTTATTTCAAGCATAGTCTTATTAATTGAACCATGATATCTTTCTGAATCCTCAGCGATTACATTCACTTATTTCATTAATCAACTTCTTTGTTGTCCCTCTGGAATTTTCAATCGACCTCATTACGAAACATTCCGAAATAAATCACGAAGTTCGACTCCTATCGATTCCACAATAAATAAACAAATAAAAGACTTAAAAGATGTCTATGATTATGAATATTTGCACTCCTCTCCATTATTTCTTGGTCTCCGAATTCTTACTTGGTGATACCGAAGTCTCCACTATCGCATTTCCACAATCTGTCCTTGAATGGTGCCTTAAGATGCTGCGACTGCCATAGACTCTTTTTCCATCTCATCTGGATGTCCTTGTGTTTTAGAGCCATCAAGTGTACCAAGTTACGACCTTTAGTTTCCCATAAAACTAACAATTTATCCGGCGGTCCTCTTAGCTCATAGAATGGGGGGAAATCGCTTGACGCGAGTTTTATTTCCAAACTCCTTGTTCTCGTAACAACTCACTTAACGCAGAAATGCGATAAAGGCATCCGAACGTATAGCTACGCGCGTTGCAATAAATTTCCGAATTTAAATTGGTGATTTATGAAACTTGTCTCGAAATATTTCCTCTTTTGCCTCACAAATGGGGAAGAAAATGGACTTAAAATTCTTCGTCCGTCGCCTCCCCCTGTTTTTCTCGAGATTTCGGGGAAAATATCGTCATAGGGAACTCTCATCTTTTAGCCATTATAATTTTTTCGGCCTCTACTGTATCCAGCTACTTTATTCCATAGAACCCGAGGCAATCTGCTCCAAGTCTCCTCTCTGGGGACACTGGAAATTAAGAATCGTAGCTCAAGCGACGATCGCTCACTTCACCCCATCGCAACCGCCCTAAAATTACTTACAGAGCTTGTATATATTTTACCTTCAGGTTTATGACAAAATTCACCCTTCTGCCTTTATTTGGGGACTTGAATCTTTATTAACCGTGCTTGGCGGTTTTCTATCCCCCACACCACTTTCATTGGTGGCCAAATATATATGAGACTTAAATGGAAGTTATACGCAAGCATTAAATAGAAAATAAATTTTCATTTGCAGATTTATAATCTTTTCTAAAATACGGAATGAGAAATTAGAAGATAGAGAAAGCCAAACATCAATGAGACAGACCATGGTCTACATTTTTATCTCCTTTTCTGCACTCCATTAATCCCAAGATTTCACTTAAGTTGGAAAAAACGAAATGTATTAATAACAAGTTCCTCGAACGTGGAGCAGAAGACTGTGAGCCAACTAATGAATTCTATGGAGAAAGATGAATTCATCTTGTCATCTTCTGTTTATCGCAAGGTAATATCTAATAATCTAGGATTGGAAGCCCTTGGAATAACAATAACCAGCATTATTTCCGCCAGTACCATTCACGGGTTTTTACAGGTGTTTTCATTCTTCCTCTAATATATTCCCAATGCGATATCATCAATTTGTATGGCCTCCCTACTGAGTGGGCTGCCTTCCGTGAGGTCCTATCCAGTAACATGATTGACCCTAACAGAACACCATCCTAGTTAAACTCGTCAGGTCTGAAGAACAATCATGTCTTGCTCTCACAACTACATTCTACTAGTAGTCCGTGGAATAGGGATATATTTTCATATTAGTACTAAGATGGTCCTGCTGCTGGTTTTACGGTCTAGTATCTTAGCAGGGAGATTCTAGACAACTAGTTCTCGATCGTTGGGTGGCGTGCCATGTACCATACCTATGGATATTTGATTAGTCTGACCATAGTCGAGTCGAAACCACAAAATGACATGGTGTTTTCCTTTAACAAACGTAGTGCACAAAGCATGTAGGGACACTTAGAACCTTCTTAAACACATCTCAACTAATCAAACTTAACGAAAAATAGAAAGAGCTAAATATATGGTTCTATGAAAGAAAAGAACTTTCCGACATAAATGACATGAACTTTAGATGGAAGGCATGCCTAAGTGGTAAAATGAATGGAAAATAGAGAAAGAGCGTTTCGTGATCGGTTCCGGTCGCGATGCTGTCGTATTAATTAATCTTTTACGGTAAAAGTAATCGATAATTCCTCTATGATGTATTCAGATTACCAGAAAACTCATAGGTAAAATTCTGTCGTTGTAAATAATTTTGGTAATTGGAGCAATATGTATTGTATTGATGTAATGATTCTAATATTATAAATTTCTAATATCAAAACACGTATATGGTAAGTTTCGCGGATAAAGTAAGTAAATCTTAGAGGAACGAAGCTAGTAATTCAAAGTAAATATAATTTCCGATCCTGCTTAATTTGTTAATACAACCACTCCGCAAAGAAAAGAAACGCCGGAGAGTGCTAATATAAACCAAGGCGCAGAGCAGAAGGGACCACATCCTGCAGAACAATTAATCGCATGTCTCAAATCACAGAAGGCTACATTTAAAATTTATGAAAACACCGACTCATATTAGGAACGACCCATAAATACGAGGAACGCAGTTTGATTTAATAATGGAAAAAAGAGAGGAAGAAAAGAAGAGGCCGATCCCAACGAAAGACTAATCGGCCGGCCAAAGAAGTAGGAGAACGTCTAACTTCGAAGGTCGATTCCGCCAGCTTTTCAGAACTCCCGATCATATTTATTCCCCATGATAAATCTTCGCCCTCTGCCTGTATCCTGCCATCATTTGTCCAGCAGGAAGGCTGATTCCACTCTAATGGAATCCGAATGAAGATATAAGGCCAGCATAAACTTCCGCAGACGAGGATCGAACCGAGGTGGGCGGACGAGTCCCTCTCACTCCCGAACTCGAAAGGGAAAACACCCGAAATATACGTGCACCTCCCTGCACGCCGAGAAAACCATTACCTCCTTAGTATTGTTTAAATTGAGGTCTAATAATATTATGCTTTCCATTCATCAAAAATACGAGCGGACTGGGGCAAAAATGTGTTCGAGAGGAAAATGAATAAAATATACTTATAAATGTGTGGACGGCAAAGCTTACCTTATGGCGCCGGCGATAAATAACGGAGAAAGGGACCACCAGAGCGGTGGCGGCGGCCGCTACCATTATCATACGCTCACATTTGGAAAGACATACCAGAAATCCCACGTTCGGCCCTAAGGTGCCCTTCTTCTACACTTGTCGCTCTAAATCTTTTCTCTTTATTCCCGCTTTTCGATCCCAACCCTATACTCTTTTCCTGCTGACAAACCAATCATTTTAGCATCCAACTCGTAATGGGAGATAGGATTTCAGTTTTATCGTAGCCTAACTCCCGGCTTTGAAATTATTCATGTTGAATACCGTATTTTTACGAATCTAAAACGATGCCTTATCCATGGAATAAGATAATAAGACAATTTTGAATTTAATTACTGCACAATGAATTAATTTTTACGAGTAATCAATTGCAACAGGAAAAGAAAAACTTGATGGTACAGTTTATAAACGTTCAACGAATAAATATAGTAAATGGCCGAAAAGGTGAATATAAACACAGTAAGATGTTATTACAATTTGTTAGCTAGTTCAGAAATCACAGTAAGATGAACATGATAAAAATTTTACTTTTAGATATTTTTAATGAAAATACTTTCGGTAGATGATTTCTATGATATACTGATAATATTTCACAAATAAATAAAGCACACTTCTAAAAGTTAATACTTGTGCGATCGAGTTGAAGGCGAAGAGGCCGTCCTGAATGAGGTCATAGGATTTTTGATTCTCTGAATATCTTTGTCACCAAGTGTACCATGGAGCGGCATACCCTATTTGGTGCGGTGCTATTAATGTTATTTGATATTTATATCAAAATCATTGTCCATCGTTTCCAATATTATATTAAAATTTGAGAAAATGGATTGTGAATTCACCGTAACTGCGTGACCGATAGAGTCGTTCAATTTTAATTCAGAATTGATGCAACAATTTCACTCAAGAAAAAATCTACCAGTAAACTTCTTCTCCGTTCTTGTGATTAGAATATAGATACTTCGAACATATCCGTCTCTGATGAAATAACAATTCTTGAAAATAGCCTTAAATACAGAATTCATCTTACTAGCGTATTACCTCCACAAATTGTTGAGTATCTTATAAAAATCATTATGCTACAAAATGTTCACTACGAATGTTTCCGCGCCTCTCCAAACATTCAACGCCCATCATCATGTGCCCCTCAAACCTTTTCGCCCTGGGCAACTGCCCTAATCGCCAGTTTTTCGGCTCTCTTAGTAAGAATATTCTTATCAGAGCAAGTAGAGAAGGGAAAAATGTTTCTTTATTTCTTAATTAGTACTTCATTAACCGAATATGAGATCGCTTTGAAGCAAAGCTCCCATAAGAAGCTTTGGAGACATATGGCAATTGATGAATCTAAACTGGTAGTGTTTAACTATAGAGTATCAGTCTATTCACTCACTGACAATGAGTGACGATCGGAAATTCACACTTTCTATGAGACTCCTCGAAACTATAGTCTATGTACTCCACTCTGATCAATTTTTCCAATTGAAGAAGATGCCAGACGAGGAACATAAACAATCAGTAGTATTATAGCAATTCTCCATTAAATATTAAAATTTCAGGCGATTTCTCGCAAGTAGATATGGCAGCAATGGAACATTCAATCTCTCGGAAATCCACCTTGAAAGGTAAGATTGCTAAGGCTTAAAAATCGGATATCACGTTTACACAAAATGCAACATTACCGTTAATCTTGTAACGTTTGTCATCGTCATTCATTGAATAAGGTCAAAATACGCACTTAACTGTAATCTATCGTTCGTTACTCATAAAATAATACGGCAACACTATTTGGTCTTACTTAGGTCTGATACTGAATACTTTATAATTCTTTCGGATCATATCAAATCGCATATAAGACTGAATTCGCGAATGAATTGAACCAGAAGAGTCATAAATAATGCGCGCATTTCCCGATGCTATGTTGGCATCCACCTTTCTTTTCTTTCGTTCACTTTTGAACAACTTCATGTTGTCATTCCGCTCTGCAGGAATACAAATGCGTAGACTTTATGGATCAAGGAAATCTCCCATTAGATACATTCTGGAGTTATTTATCCAAAAATATCACGCCTCTCTTTAAAGTCATCAGCCTGAACGCTGGTTGGAATTTCTATCTCTCAACCATTAGCTACAAATATCTTGAAATGGATAGAAGATGAAGTGTGAAGTAGTTTTCCTCTACTCCCCACGATGAACCTAATGTAAGTGGAAGTGAAGTGAAATATGAGTGGGAAAAAATCCGCAAGTGGAGCAGAATTACCCTATGAATAACAATTTTCATGTCGCTCAATGAGTGACCGAGTGAATTATACAGCACCACTCATACGTAAGTTGTTTTATTATTATATATATGTAAGATGCCTTTCCTAACGAATAAAAAAGTTTCTAAACTACGTTGCTAACTTTGATTTGACCAGTCAATCTTTGGCAGAGTTATTTTACTTAATGAGATATTTGCGGCCAACAGCTCCAGACGATTTTCGAAGAAAATGCGAATCAAATATGAAAATTTCTGAATATATGCTCTATATTATCTTTAAGGAAAGGGAAAAAGCAGCACAAGGAGTAATTATGAAAAAGGAACTTTGTGAATCAAAATAAAAAATAAATAATTTCAAGGATTTCGGAACCATAATGTTAATTAACAATATTTCTTTATTGCTTGTGTCCAGCTCAACCACCATTCATTCATTTATAAACCATAAATTCATTGAAACCAAATAATAGGAAAAGGTTTATGGCTCGTTCATATATTTTATACTCCATACGTAGTAGACTGGACGACGCCATTAACACCTCTACTTACATTACCGTCAAACTCTGTTATCTCAGTTTATCCACTGAATAACATTTTTATCTCATTTTAATGCATGAATTTTAAAGCAACGATTAACCGAACCGAACAACGAAAACCGAACTGCTTTAATATTTTCCAAAAACAGAACGAAAGGTTGGACATCATTTTTGCAGAATTCATGTTAGACACCTTAAATTGGAAAATGGCCATTGTGTGCGATTCTGAAAGGGGTTTGTAAATTCTAGTAAATGCACTAAATGATAAAGAAAAGGAGTTGGGGTGAAAATCAATGTAAGAAAGACTAAGATTATGGAGTTTTCAAAGGGAAAGAAAGCTGAGTTAACGATAAGGGTGGATGGGGAAAAACTAGAGCAAGTAGATCAATTTCCATACTTGGGCAGCCTTCTTTGAAGGGAACTGATGACAAAGGGACTTGATAAAGGAATCAGGAAAAGATTAGTAAAATACTTGGTGTGGAGTGTAATTTTGTACGGGTGTGAAACGTGGACGTTAAGAAAAGAGGATGTCAAAAGATTAGAAGCTTTTGAGATGTGGGTATGGCGTAGAATGGAGAAAGTAAGTTGGGTCGACAGAAAAACGAACGAGGAGGTTCTAGAGATGGTTGGGGAGAAAAGAATAATGATTGAAGTAATTAGAAATAGACAAAAGAAGTGGGTGGGTCAAATATTGAGAGGAGAGGGATTGTTGAAGATAGCGATCGAGGGAAGAATGCAAAGGAAAAGACAGAGGGGAAGACAAAGACAAAAGTTATTAGACGAATTAAGGGGAGGGATAAGTTACCGGGAATTGAAGGAGAGGGAATTAAATAGGGAATGTGGTGGTACATGAACCTACCGAAAGGTAGAACACTTAGATATATATATATATAAATCACCTACCTACTGTGAAATTAGGGTCGGACGGCAGGGAGAGGCACTAGAAAACAATGAGGCTTTGGATCATAAAAATACGAAAGAAATGTGGAGAGCTAAAGCTGTAAACGTTAGCCAGGTACCGCTGGCCTTAGCAATGAAGTGCCACGTTAATTATTCGTTTTATTTCGTTGCATTTCTTATCAGGTCTTAGAGAAATACTATCCCTAGTTTTGAAAATTTAGAATTACTATGAGTATTTTCGCAGGCACCCCCTTCTTATGAACGTTTTTCTGCATTAAATAATTATTTCCATAAATATTTACATCGGGTGTTAAATCCTTCTAATCATACCATCTTAATTACTTCATTTCTCAATTCCTCTGACGTTTCGCTTCGTAAACTTAATCTGATGATGCGTCATTTTTAAGAGAAGGCGAAATCATACTCAAATTATGAGACTAAACGTATTATCTTATCCGATAAGAAGAATTTCGCTGTTATTGGAGATATTCTTCAGTAATCTTTCAATTAAGAGATTTTGAAAATGAAATTATTACCACAATCAACACCTTAGGTACCAATACTTAAGGTTTATATTACGAAATATTGATAAGATGATATTTTGTAACGCAAAGCAGAATAAGGAAACAATTAAGCCAGTTTTCTTCCTAGATGGCCACACATGAACAAGGAGATGACAATGTCTAATACTCCGGATCATCTCATCCCCTTTTTCCTATATTCCTCCTCGCCTCTTTTATCCTCCCCTGCATGGGCGTGGAGGACATCTCCGAGTAGCAGTGCCCATAAAGTTCTTAGTCGCACACACAACTCCACTTTTGTCGGCCAACCAAATCGCCACACCCCGCACTCCCCGAAGATTCCAAAAAAATATACGGACGGTGAAAAAATAAGGAAGGAAAAAAGACGATCGTCGCCCACACCTCGTCATATATACCTCCTTTGGAAGCCAGGGTTCGAGGCTTTTTTCCGACCACCGCCTTTTATATTTTTCGTCTCCTGTTCTCGTTTTATTTCCTCCGCCCGCGCGAATGGATTGTTCTTTTTTCGTCCGCCATTTCTTTCTCCGGGAAATCGTAAGACAACATCGCATCTCATTCCGGGGAAAAAGGAGGGTAGCTTTAGTCGAGAGAAAAAAAGAGGAAAAAGATAGGCAGGTGTTGTTTTGGAGTTAATGTCTCAATCTCTCTCGGAGTGAGAGGTGGAGGAAAGATTTCTCGCTAGTTTATTACGCCCTACCCACCCACCAAAACGCAAAGGGGACATTATGGTCAATACTACCTATTGAAACACCACAGTATTGAAACATGAATATGTATTTCAAGCGGTAGTTAGCTCACAGCAACAGGGTGTTTGCGGCTAAGGGATTGAACAAACTTAACCTCTCTGGCTATTCAAATATCGAGATTTTGGCTATATCCATTGAACATAAACAGTAAAAATTAATTATAGCTAGGAATTACAGATCCACTATTAAGGTTTCAACTTTGTGGAAGCGCTCGGAGACATGAAAGGAATAATATACTAATTTTTCTCGGTACCATGTTGATAAATGAGCGCTTAGACTTGTATTCAAAAATATTAATTTTTCCTAGCTAATTACACACATTATTTAAACTATCAACCGAAAATAAGAGTGCACTTATACAAATAATTATAACACCTTAATTAACGCTAAACGAGAAGGTTATAATTGCCTTTTGTTACTAGTGCCGATTATTATACCCAACATGCAATGTAATAATCCGTTGCAAATAATTCTTACACTATATGTTCATGATCAAGTATTACTAATTAAAACATTAAACTAAATATGGGATGGAGTTACTGCATGAAGGCCATGATAATAGGAATAAACATTCCTTACGCTTCAACGTAATAGTTAATTTAAGCAATACAAGTAAATAGGTCTCACTAGATTTACTATTCTGTAAAAGTATACAAAGTGTTTCATTCTCTTAATAAAGCTAAGCCTTTTAAGAATTTCGTTTTACTCGATCTGCCTAATACCTACCCTTCTTAAGTATGTACGATACATTCAAAATAATTTGAGTAAATAAGAACTGGTAATAAAATATTACCAGCTTTTCACATATCTTCAGTATTCGTTAACAGTACTACGTAATGAATGCAGTAGGCTTCATGGATAAAAGATAAAAATTATAACTAAGTGAGTAACTTCATTAAAAATTTTGAAAAGTATCTACTACGGATACCTACTAGGATGATTGCTTTATTTTCATTCATATTTCCTTGAGATTTTCGCAAATTCATGAAGTCGTAGATTCGCTCCTCGATTGTATATTTGGAATAAGTCACCCAAAAAGTAGTCCTGTGACACAAATTCGTGACATACAAAAATCGGTTCGGCCTTTACTTTTATTCAAATTTCACGATGAAAGGATACCCGGTTGCGATCATATCGCTTTCATTGAGAAATTTCTATTCCGATCGCGAAATCGTATAAAATTGTCTTTATTGATGCTTACTGGTCGGAATACGGCCAATAAACTATAAGTATATTATCATTTCCTTGAACTACATAATATTACTGGCCATGAAAGTCCAATTGCTAATACGAATATCATGGGAATAAATTGGCCGAACGTATAACTTTAGGCCCTGCTGACGAAATGTATTCATTTATTCCATTCTGGAGTAATAAAATGAAATCGAAAATAAAATCAGAATTATGGGATTGATATTTCGTCAAATGAATATCAAGCGAGATCCATTTCCGTTTAAATATTTTCGATGTTACTCAACCGCAATAAGACTCAAGTCAAAAGGACAAGGAGCACGTCGAGATTTAAACATCTTCCTCAAAGTTTCTACGAAAACGTTATATTCGCAACGGTTTTTATTATAATGGCAGAGGTTGTTTTTACTCGGTCTACATGTCTTACAGGATAAGACATCGAAGGCCGGTCCCGTATTAAATGCCATCCGCTAATGGATATAAAAGCAAGGCTAGTTTGTCAGCTCCGCTCGTGAATACTGAACCAAAAATACCAATAAAGTCCATCTTGATAACTTGATTCTGTGTTTCGATGCAACCAGTGGAGAGAACCGGTTCCCCAAAATCGATTTTCCAGATACGAAATTTTCCTTGGAATTCCGAATGGGCGCGTACGTCCAGCCTTTCACTCTTCCTTCCCCATTCTCACCTCCCAAACACACTCTCCCACGCATTACCTCAAAAGAGACGCCTATCTCGCACTAGGACGTGATTTAAAAGATACACACCACCTTCATTCAGAATGAAAGCATCAAAAGTTATTGTCCCCTTTTATTCCGGCGTTCATCACTTTCACTCGTTATCGAGCGTTGAAATCTCTTTTCTTGCATTTCGTTTACTTTGACTAAATCTTTAGCTTAAGGGACAAACCTTTGTTCTATTTATATATTTCGACGGTACAAGAAGGTAGAGGTCTTTTATTCATCATTTCAAGCGATAAATAGTCTCATTATTCGAATTATGCGATAAAGTAACTAAAAAGCAATGCTGTATACGAAAATGAGGAAAAAGGACTCATTTTCTACTGCATGCTATCTCTAGGCAATATTAATGCCTGTCCATAGGATATGCAGGTACTCTTTTTTTTGGATTCCTTCTTTTTTAATGCATACTCGGCAGATGTATACTTAATATGAGTCATAAATTATAAGGATTTGACTGTAATTTCTGAGTATGGCCTTCAATGCGGACTCATGAAACCGATGGGGAGGGTACTTATTTTATGGTGCGCTCATGAGTATCTATTTATGGCGAAATTTCAGGAGTCACAAACAGAAATAGTGGATATTCCCTAAGCAGGTACCTCGGTGTTGGTAGTCTTAAATGATAACCATCCTGCTACCGAGATTATCTTATATCTAATATGTATTAGATCGTGGAGGTTTTTTTAATCATGATGGCACAGTGCGTCGAAACCTTATGATAATAATGTGGAATTTTCTACTTGAATAAAATTAAATTGAACGCAAATCATATTCCACGGTAAAAGATAATTTATTTCAGTCGCATTACCCGCTTTTTCTAGTATCGATTAGTTATTCGGTTTCAAAATTATATCGGCAAACTCTTGAAGGTAAATGCATCTACCTCGTACTTAAATACCATGCAAGTAGTCTTTCGGCGTCTGGCAGTGGGGGTGTTACCTAGTTGGGGAAATGATACCTAGAGAGATTACAAAAGAGGCGCTAGAATGTTCCTGCAGCCGTCGCCAAACGGCGCGATTCTTGCTCACTTGAGGTCATCAAACCGTGGATTCCCAACAGACATTTCTATGAAAAAAAGAAAAGCGTAGAAATGCACTTGCTTCACACCTGCTCTTGGATTTTATGGTATGTTCTTTTGACGACCAAGTTGTCATATTCAAAGGATGAAGATAACTGCATTAGTACCGGCTCTCAGAGAAAAGATATTTTTGAGACGTTTTCTCCAATTATTTTCAAAGCACACGCCTTAAAGGGTAATATTTTATTTTAATCTACCATCCACAGCTGGAAAATGAAGATTTGTTCAGTCCTTCCATTAGATATATATTTTCTCTCCTTTAAAACGTGAACGATTTCTTTTTTGTTTCCTGACTTATGTAGCTGATCAGAAAATTCGTCCTCGCCTCACTCCCATACTGCACATTCCTTTTGCTATCTCTCAACCATCAAAGAACCATTTATGGCTCTCTTCTTCCAATTTGACGGCGTCCCATTACTTCATACATCCGCATAATGAACGACGCAAGTATTATATATAACGAACACTCATAGAAAGATATACTATATTCAATTCTACTATTCGTGTTTCGAAAATAAACTTTGTAAATCGTATAACTTGAATACTCATCGATAAACTCAAAGTATATATCTTTCTGAACATCTTTCGTTTAAGACATTTAAGTTACTCTAATTTGCATAAGAGATCCCACAAAGTTCACTTTCTCTCTGAATAATCACTCCAAGAATCATCGTAAATCTATCCATTTCACACAAAATTCGCCAATAATTACCTGCACTATACTGGTCAGTTTCTAACTTGAGACAAATCTTTGAAATTATACTATTTTACTACACTCCTTCAAAAATATATAAACAAACTTATATAGATGTGGAAAAATTGAAAATTAAGGTTAGGTGGAAGAAAGGACCTAACCTTCACAGTAACAATAATAATGAAATAATATTTTCGATGATAAAATAATAGTTGCTCTAAAGAAAATGTAGCGATAAATTCCTTCGTGAGTTTACTAAAGGATTTAAGAGTACTCTTCGATTTCACAGCAATATTTCTTGATTGGGACCTCGATATGTTTCTAACCCACCATTTCCGGCATTTCAAATCAGCTCCAGGACGACAGCGATTTAAATCGGATTAATTATGGAACAATTATGGTACAATGGTACGATGTCCTTTAACGTGCGAAGCGAAAAATGGAAGAGGAATCTAGATAAGATGATAATAAGAATAGTGGATATGCATAATGTGGCATTATTAGAATCGCAATGTATCTATTACTATTGGGATACAGCATAGCCTCTCAATGCAGCACCGTCGGAGAGATCGTTCGGTCCAAAAAAAGAGTGTGGAATGCAAAATGTGAGGATGGGTAGGTGTGCGTGGGGAGGAGACCATATATTCGACATGGTCCACCACCTCTTCGATTTCGGTGCGAGATTTAGGACCGCAACACAAGAGGCGATTTTTTTCCGGAGTAAGGACCGAGTTATGGGTGCAGAGGCAAACGAACTCTCGCCCTTCATCCAGAGTTATTTGCTATTTGCACACAAAGCAATTAAGTTCATTGTTTCATCCCTCGGTGTCGTCGCAATCGTTGAAGGAGCTCAACCCACTCGCATAACATTAGAGCATAGACACCAGAGGTACATTTTGTATGCTAAAATCTATAATTTTTCGATCAATATAATTTATATACTAATTCTATAAAAAATATTCTACCGATTAAAATAATACTTTGCAGACATGGTAGGTGGAATAGTTAGCATTTTAGACTAACAAATCCTGCGTTTCAGGTTCAAACCCCGGCTAACTGGTTCTATTTTCTATGTTTGCCCAATAGTAAGTACCACTCCAATATTGTCCTACAAATTGATGCTTTTGGAAGCATTAAGAAGTAAATAAATAAACCTAAATATAATAAAGGACTTAAAGAAAAAAGCTTGATAAATGCCTCTCTAATGCTGTCATTAAACAGTTGAGAGACTGAGTGAGTGATAATGACCACGGTTTCCAACAGTCACTCTCCATTGTCATAAAACTGATAATTATTTAGATCACATATAAATGTACTTTTGTTATGTACATAATATATCGACGGTGTAATTACTATGGTGTTATTTATGACATGATTTCTTTTTCAGTTAGATGGAAATCTAAAATACAGAATCATTTTTCCAATTAACCTTAGTGTTGATTCATACAATCATACCGCGAATGATTCTAATTTATTTCACAATAACTTGAGCAATACATCAATAACGTCCTAAGAAAAGAAGATGAGAATTTACATTACGAAAAGATACAATTGTCATCTTAAAATCAAATTCTGAAATCAAAAGCTAAAATACTCGATCTGTGCAAGGCATTCCATCAATTTATCCACCATAATGTCTGTAATTATACTCGGGATAGAGTTACTCATTTTGAGATATAAGGCAGAATGGGATAAATGTAATTAGTTTCAGGGAGTAAAGAAAGGTAATCACAGAATGTAACAGTCGTTTAGGCAAGATTAAACACATAAATTAGAATTTTCATTAATAAAAACATGAAAATCTTACACCTATCTCCAGAGTAATTATAATTATCACGCTTTAACAAGTTTAATTTTTAACGCCCTGAGTTAACAACATTAAAGCTTTCACGCTCTATATTTTTATAATAAAACCCAAGGGTAACCCTTCAGCATTCAATTTGTCTTTATTACAGTAAGCCATTTTTATAATCACGAATCCAATAAGGCGAAGTTGTACTACAAAATCGTCGGAAAATCATGATTGGGCTGCTCTATGAATCCGGTTGTCGCATGAGAATACCAGATTGCTCAATTACTTGCCTGATCAGTACTATAGGTAAGATTAATGAGGAAAGATAGCTAACTAAAACCTTTCTACAATTGAGGTTTTCCTTTATTGATTTCGCACGGAGAGTCTGATAATAGCTGTGACTTCATCACACAGAGTATCACCACAAACAGCTCTACTTGAAATTTTGTGACACGGAAGGGATTCAGAAATCCCAAAATTCCGCAGCATAATTTCAGGATGTTATCATATCCATAGGTAATAACAAGAATTGCTTTAAGGCTTCCCTCTAGGAGATTATGCATTTCTAACTGATAAATACTATTTGATAACTTTTATACGCTAAAAACAGGGCTTCTAAATTTATGCAAACAACAAACCTGTTATTAGTGACTGTTACATTTGTCAGAAATAAAATGTCAAAAAGACCATTTCAATTCTTGCTCGAGCAGAAATTGGAAACTATTATCTATTTTGTCGCGATAATCTCTTGACTTGAGTGCTGTAGAGTTTTTGATAGTGAGGGAATCTTCCATCAAAACATGCAAGATATCATGAGGTTTTTTATGCACTTGCGGAGTAATACATCACTAAGGCGAAATGAAGAAATTTTATCAACTCAACGATCAGGATCCACATTTTATTTATAGGTAAGTCTATTTATAAAATATGAATATAAATTCATATCTATATATAGATCGCATCATCGTTATCTTCGATAAGAAAAATTTGGCTCTCCATTCTGTATAATCTAATCACGTTGCAGCGGATAAGGTAGAACTTTTATATATATAAGTGTTGCAGCGGATATTCCTCTTCATATTTCGCATTGGGGCGCATCATTTGAACGCGAGCACTAGGAATTGAATTTTAAGAATATCTTCTGATATTGATTGAAGTCTTCATTTACGAAAAGGTACTCCTATTATTTCTGATATTCTCATGATTATTATAAGCTGAAAGGAAAATTCTTATTTTCATGTCTGTCTTAATAATAAGAATGCCTCTGATGGTTGGTACGTGATTCTGAATAAAAGCATTCACTTCGATAACTCTAAAATTAATTCTATCAAAAGCACAGGGTCATTGTTCTGCACTACCGAGGATTTTTCATTCTCGATCAGCGAGAAAAGCAAGGGCAAACTACTTCCGTCCTCATCTTGCTTAGTAAGCCTCTTTCCTACTCCAAAGTTTTTCGTAGCTATTGGTGGAGGGTTTGAGCTTCCAATCACCCTTCAGGCTGACAAGTTTACAGAAATGAGATAAATTAAAAACATTCAGAGCATATGTATGATATTTTAGCCAGCAAATTCTGGTTCTTGCGGGTCGTGGACAGAGTAAAATCGAAGCCGAAATTTCGCGTTTCCGTCGATCCGCAGAACAAACTGAATAAAATTAATAACGGTTCGAACCCTTTACGCAAGCAAGCCATCTATAGGAAACGAGACGAAAAGCATCATAAGATGAGAGTTAGATTTTTTGCATTTTTTAGTGATTCTGTACCGTGGGTGAGGTCAAAGGTTTGGACGGAATCAGTCTTCATTCTGAGTGTCTCTCTGTGGAGAGAAGATGCGATAAGGGAGTTGAAGGAAAGGATAGAATAAAGCAAAGAAGACGATGAAATGAGAGAAGGAATTCAAACCATTATTAACGGTGAAGTTAATGAGGCGTTGGAAGTGAACGTTCCATGGATTAAATGATTTCACCATCCATTGCCACAGAGAGTGAATGTCTTTTAATTAGCTATTCGTCTCCACGCGGCATTTAGCAATGAGGATGTTTTCTCCATAGATGAGAAGTAGGCGATGATTAGTAAATTAACACAAAGTAATGGTTTTTCCCGAGTAATTAAATGTAAATCCCTCATTCTCGCTGAGGGATACGTGATGAGTAAACAGTATATTATTATTCATAGCCGTAAGTACATTATAAGGCTAGATGAGCAGGAAGTTTTCAGAGATAATGAACAATTAATTAATGCGGTGAATATACCTTTTTATTTTATATCTTCGTATACGAAACGTAATGATGAATAAAATTTCACGGAAATGATAGTTCTTAAGGTAGAATGCCAATCCTTATACAAATAGATATAAAATATCTCTCAAATGACCCTGTAATCTATATAACCTGATTACCCGATACTTCATCATTTTTTGCTAGCAAACGCAAGTAAAACTCCTCTTTTCAATAAAGCTACGCCAACAAAACACACTACTGCATATTTCCTCGTATTCTTTATAATGAGATAAATATTACCTATTCAATTTAATAGCTATGATTTCGAATAAGAATATTACTTATTGCGAAAGGAATAGAGTTGGAGAATTTTCGTACTATGTTGACGCCAGTTCATAAGATGATGTCGTCAGCGGTCATTTTCGAGGTGATATTCATTCGAGGAGAATTCTGCTATTCTTACCATTTCATTTTCTTACATTTATGGTAGTAATCATTCAAAATATTATTCTAATTCTATGTCATTCCCTTTTCATTATTCTAATTTCCAAATTTAAATATATTAAATTACACTATCCGTCAATTAATGCCAATTCCTGCTCTGCATTGAATTTCCTTTAAATTTGATGATATTTCAACAGATAATATAAAAAGTTTCTGATTAAATCTAGATAATCTATTCTAAAAAAGGAAAAGGAAGAATTAACTCCGAAAGAATTAGCACATTCAGAAGAAACAAAGAAGGCTAAATATTTATCTAGGGCTTAAGCAACAAATTATATGGCTGCAATTTTAATACTTCACTTCTAGAAGAATGAAATTAAAAGAATGAATAAATATTTACTCAAATTAACAAAGAGAGCTAAAGATTTTGAAGAAGCTTCCGCTCTTCCGAATGATGTAAACGCGTGTTTTTGCGGGTTTTCTTCGCCCCCCTTCTTGTGTGGGTGTTTTCCCGCACTGTGGGTTTTTTCTCTATCAACCTTCAGTTATGGAGATTTTTTCCCACAGATCAAATCTTTCTTTTTCGTTTTTTTTTCTTTCTCTTTTTTTAATCTCTTAGTATTATTCTGAATCTTTATAACGATGTATCTTCATACGAGGTTAGGTGGAAGAGAGACCCACTCGGGCCTAACCTCGCCTAATAAAGGGTCAAATAAATAAATAAACTAAATTGCCCTCAATTCAATTCGAGATCAGAAAACATTCTCCACTGATATTTGTGAAACTGAATACTCTATTTACAAATAATGTTTCACGTGCCGCAAACCGATCGTTATACTCGAATGAGTTCAAGATAATCGAGTCTTCTTCGTAAATATCCGTATCCGTGAGCTTTTAAAAGGCTCCCCAACTGTGATCGGAAAGAAAACTAGTTTGCAGCGTTCAGCGATCTTCTCTACCGACGCAACATGGAGCTCATTAGCAGAAGCTTCAATCGAGTTTGATTATGGAATGCCGAAAGATGGATGTCCTTGCCCTTAGATAAGTCGCTCTACGGAGTGAAATCGCGGACCTCACACGGCGACTCGTTGTGAAATGAAAAGAATTTCCGATTCACCAATACGAAGCTGCCAACCGAATAAATATCTCCAGATACGATTTACGAGGACTCTCCCCAGGAAACCCAATGTGAAAGGAAAACTATCCCGTCCGGCTATTTGAGACTTTAAATTTGAGCCTGCTTTTCGTACTTAAAATTAATTTGAATTGCTAATAATTTATCAATAATTAAATGAGGGAAAGTTATTCAACGATAATTGGTTTTGAATGGAATGAAATGAAAGGTGAACCGAGTAGGGAATTTACTAATGATGTTCGGTAATATCCGAAAAATATTTTTATGCGACTACGAATCCCTGCTTAAGTTATCATTGCATGTTGTCTTCTTCTCATTTATTTCTTCATTATAAAGACTATCGAAAAGATCTTCATAAGGAAAACATCTTGAGAAATAGCCAAGAATTTTTGGCAAACGCCTAGCATTTTTCGGTCTCTCAGTAAACGTTGTTTTAAAATATTATTTTCAATGATTTCAAAAATTAAATTGTTTGATTTTATTCATATACTCCGGCTAAATTTTACATTAAAGTAATATTTAGTAGTATTTTATTATCTTCCTCGAAAGATGAAAACCGACTCATCTTCTTATAACTAATTGAAAGAATATTTATATAGAAATTGTGGGTCACACTGAAAAATTCCTAACTCTCGTTGAGTTAGGAATTAAATATCATATCTTTAGCGTTAATATACTTGATCCATTCATGTGATCAAACGACTTCGTTGTTTACGGGTTAAGAAAATAGTACATTCATAATTATCTGTCGATATAATCTCATAATAAAGAGATTCTATCGCTGAAGGACTCTAAAGAAATTCGTCCGTCACGAAATACTTTGCTCAAAATAGCACTAGATAATCCACTACCGTTTGGTTTTACTGAAATCGTTATCAATGTACGCAAACACGTACGTAAACATGTCGTTTTGTGGAAGGACACAAAATGAAGATTTACGCTCCATTGCTTCTGATAACATTGATCGTGATCCATCAAACAGTGGCTGATCCAATACACACACTCCCATACTTGGGCCACCATCGAGGGAGCCTCAATTACTTATCCAGACTTCCGAGGAAAGCTTTGATTGTTACGATATTAACTTAGGTTTCGAACGGAAGAATTGAAGCAGATTTGCACTTAAAATATTCTCAGAAACCAAACGCATTCTCCGTCACACCAGGTCATTAGAAAAAGATACAAATGGTACGTTATAGTATTTTTTTGCTTTCATAGAGTTGAATTCTGTGCTTTCCACTACTAAGTTAGCCGAGGCATTGCGGGTTCCAGCTAATGGCATGCTGCTTAACATATTATTCGAATTTCGCTTTATACATGCGCTTCATTTTACGATGTCCATTGTTTTCAAAGGGATATCATATTGGAAATCAATATTACAATATATTAAAATATAATGTATTTCAATTACGTTTGATGATAATCATTGCAGTCAGTACTTTTCCAATGCCAAACGTCAACTTTTCTTAGCCGTAAGCCTACATTTCTCGATTACGTTCGCACTCTAACCTTTGAGATGCAAAAATTTACAAAAATCTATCAAGAATATATATGAGATATTTCTATGTACATGTTAACTTCAAAAATTCTTTGACGAGAAATATTCTCCCAATTCGGATATCATCCACAATATCACGGAGAAGAATGGTTGGGTGGGAAGGAAATTCTACAAACCAAAGGCGAACCGAATCCTCGGATATATGGATAAATGGAGACATTAGATGAAAATATCGACACTTTTGAAATGATACGTCTAAATTATCCCACTCAAAGGTCAAGGCGTGAATATGTAATCGACTGCGGATGGTCGGGGATGAAGTAGTTCTAAGAGGTCTCCGAGGGAACGACGATTTCAAAGAGAAATATATGAATGGTGCATTAACGCTACGAAGTGCTATTATATGCAAGACATGGGTGGGCCTTGAGATGAGGGTGAGAAGGTTAAATAACTGTGAAACGGCAGAAAAGGACGTCGATCGAAAAGAAATATGCGATATGGAAGGTGCGAAAGGACCAAAAGTAGAAACACAGAATACGAGTTTGTTGATTTGGGGTTATCAGAATGGAAAAGGGGTTTTCGGGAGAAAATGAAAGATGTGACGAAGGGGCGCGGCCAATTCGAGTAGCATCCGAGAGGGGTTAGGTCACGCACTGCAGGAGGCATTTGTTTTGCGTGCTGCTCATCCGTCAGCCGAGTGACGGATGGACCCATTGTCATTGGCCATCGGCCGCTGGAGTGGGTGGCGAAGATAATTTTCGTGAGTTCTGAAGGAACAGGTGGGGGAGGGAAGATGTTGGCTAGACGAAGAACCCAATGGGTGAGGTCACAGTGAAGACCGAGGTCGTGGAAGTAGGAGCCACGTTGCCAAGCCTTTTTTCGGTTGGCACCCTATGGAGTTTAGAGGTAAGTTTAAGGACCCCCCTGTTTCGATTTTGTACATTTCAATTTGTTACAACCGAAGATGTCAAGGGTGAATCTCAGTAAAGGCAAAAATATAAGGATGACTAATGTAACAGGAAAAAGTAAAAATAAGGAACGTTTAAGTCTCAAACTACTTTCCTATCTTTCAATTAGAAAACAATAGCACATTGGAAATATTTTAATTAACCCCTCAGGACAAAAAACAAAAGCATAAAATAGCACGGTAATAATATTTAGAGTACTGATAAAAGTAGATAAAAATGCTAACATTTTAATTACTACGATCGAATATTAATCAAGTCATCAATAGAAATAATAGTTTCAAGATAGAAAATGTGAAGAAAGATATTTAATAATCTTAAGTATTCTTAAGTTATCACGACGCTTATAGCTATCGTCACTCATACATTTTCGAGTTCTCAATCTATAAATATAAGCATAATAAATTTTGGAATTTGACAATGTTTTCGGCTTGGTTTCAGATCTAACGGTATTTTGTATCTTCTTCCAAAATAAACGCTTTAATTTCAGAAATATCACGGCATGGATGAATCAGAGTCACATTTAAATATTTAGTATAATATTTTACCTAGAAAAGCCACTCATATTTGACGCATGTTATTTAGCAATCAATTGAACTGAGACTGCCCAATGGAGCTTAGAGAAAAATGTGATATTTCTTTTGATCGACCAATCCTACCTTCTATTTTAATTTGAAAATTGAATAATAAGTAAATAATTAATAACAGCTATAAGCTCTCTCTATAAATGTACTACGAGCGTGAAATAACTAAACGAAAATTGAAGGGAGTATTTCCACAGATGGAGGCACCAGCACTGGGGAGCAATTTTGACACTAACTGCTCGTTAACCAAAGGATCAACCGGTCATTCACGAAAAATCTGTTGGCTCAGGAGTCTGACGTCCTATCAATACTACCTGAAATTATAAATTAATACTCATAATAATTGTTCATATGAATACATTTCACTGATAATTGTTTATATGCAATAATAAATTAACATTTCATTAAAACTAAAATGAATATTTGAGCGAGAAACGCTACTATGGTGTAGAGCAGCCGTTTTTGATAAAGAATAGGAAAATTCAGTTCGTTAATAGATGCATTACTTCTCTGGAGACCAAATTTTATTTACTTTAGTAAAAAATACCAAATTATCGAAAAAATACCAAATAGAATCTCTTCATCAGTAAAAAAATGAGTTTTTAACATTTTAATGTCCGTTTGTTTCGGGTCGATCTAAGGACGGGAGATGAATGCCAGCAATTCAGTTGATAAGAATGGAATATCTGGAACAGCAATTAGCCCTTAAACGTAGAGCACAAATCCAAATGGCAACGTTGTGCTGAGTATGGGGATGATCTGAGCGGGTCATATGCTACTGAGGCGTGGGAGACGCTTTACTTATGTCTCTCTCTTTCCTCTTAGGCGTCTCCTTACATTCTGATGCCTCTTCCCTCAATTTTCATTCCGATCCCCACCTCTTCTTGCCTCACGCTTATTCCCTTTTCCGTCAAAAGACATCATTAAATTTACACGAATTGCCGCAAATTCATCCATTCAGTCTTGCCTAATACCAAAACACATCAAGTTTCCTTGTTTCCGCCTCAGCCATCCTCTTTCATTAGTTTTGATGATCTTTCTTAATAAACCAGCATTAAATTTTATACGACCGTGACGGAACCTATGTGAAAGGGTGCCATTCATGTGGTATGGAAGTTGTTAATACTTACTACATGGAAGTAAGAACGATATTTCTAATGCTATACATTAGAACAATGACAGGTAACTAGGCATTTTCATCATATGAATATTGTCCAACATATTGGAATATATACCTCTTCATTTAGAGTAATGTAACTTCAAATCACGAAGGGGCTAAAAGGAGAGAGATGGGATTTTCCAAGCCTTTGTGTACACCAAAGTGTTTAACAACTAAGGAAAGATTATTTTCATTCCATTATATTTTCCTTTTGAGTTAATTGATAGTGAATTATGCATTAAATTCAGGGCAACAAAAAATTATTTGTTTAACGTGAAATAAATGTCCCTCAAATATGCGCGATATCTTCTTTGGTAAATTCGGGAAAAGATTCGGTGGAATCTGCGAGAATGTCCATGTTTAATAAAGATTCTTATTTAGTATACGTAATAATTTGATAATGTGCTTAATAACGAAGTAATACTCGGTAACAATCCATTCTAAAGAATGTATCATGAAACCTAAGGAAAAGTGAGAAACTATTTCCATCTCTGTCTAATAAATATGGTATGAAATAACTATATATGCATAATAATTCAAAAAGGACAATTCACGAGCTAATCCTTTCGAATATACCAACAAACTAATCAATTCCAAGGTACGAATGAGGGAGATTTTGAATCGTGAGTAGAAGATTTAAAAACCGTGAAAATCGCGTGATTTTTATTTCAAAAATAAGGTGTAGTCAGTGTCAGTGAAATGAATAATATATATTTCCTCAATTTCCTGCCTTAAAATTACCGACTATTACTACCCCTGCGTTTACAAAGCATGGTAAAGCTTAACTCATCATGAAATGTATTTTGTATTTTCCCTTCAAATAAACCGAATTTCCAAGTAAAGATACTTCTTCGTGTCCTATTTTACTATTCTTTAGACCAGGAGATCCCGCTTATAGTTCGCTTGACCCCTCTTTCCCCCTTCCTTCCCACTGCTTTCCTCCGCTCGGTGCAACGATCTTTTACATTCCAATAGTTCGGTAATGCGATGTGGGAGTTCTCGAGGTGCCAATCAACGGGAAGTGAGCGCAGGCCTTATGTGGGAGTGGCCCCGTCAACCCCGTGGGTGGGTATAGGCACACGTAGATACGACTCCGCTATGAATAGTTTTCCTCTGGACCGCGTCCTAGAGCCTTTGCTGTCCAAAGATATTGGATGCTGGAGGACGAACGGAGACTTTTTTCTCTCAACCCTATCGATGGCATCACTCACGGATCCTCGGATACCACAAACAGGAATTCCTTTGTGTTGTAGTCACTCGTTTTCCTTAGGGTCGCTTGAGATCGACCTCTTGTTAGACTAATCGGCCACGTTCCACTTTTCTCGCTCAGGAAGTACGGTAAAGGTACAAGGAACAGCAATGTAAGTGCATTTTTATCCTCAAGTAAAACCTAGATATACTTCTCATGGTAAGTTACGTTTGGCTACAAAACGTTTATTACTTATTTATTACGAAGGAATTATTTTTGAAATAATATTTCTATAAAAATAATAATTAATTATAACAAATAAGAGTTCGTTATGGACTTTGTCGCAGTCATTAGTTAAAATACATTTCTCTATTCTTAAATAGACTATACTAGACTGTGATTAGTTCCTTAGTGTGATCAACATTGAATGTAAATAAGTTTACAGAAAAGATAACCTTCATTAGAAACTGGTCATTATTTCTTCATAGGAAACTCTCTAATCTGCGCTTACCATTCTACTACAATTTGCAGACTATCCTGCATATTTGAAAACCCTCCCCTCCCATAGCCTATAATGTACTTCATTACCATCGGTTAATCTTTACCGCAGATACCTGATTAGATATACAGATACGGATTACAGATACCTTTACCTGATACCTCAAGGGCCATCTATTTTTCATAGATAAATTCATTGTCATTTACTTCACGACCTCATATGCCCTTTTGATATTTTTCATGGCATTCTTTCTGTTGACATTTCGCTAGAAGTTGCAAAGGATAGCGTTCATTTACATTCGCATTTTCAGTTACTTCCGTCAACAAGCGTCGAAGGTATTTATACTTTAATTTGAATATGATACCCTTATCCAAAGGCTGGATTGGGAGATCTATTACGTTGCAAGCGACTCTCTGATATTATAATTAAGATATGTTATGTTTGGTTGATGACAAGTAAAAGCAATACCTTGAATATAATATTTCCCTCACGTGCATAAAGTTCAATTTCTATTGAAAAAACTGTATAAACCATTCTTCAAATACAGTACCAGTCATACACTCTTTTTACTTACCGTCCAATTCACAAATTGCAAGCATTTATTAACATAGTTTAATGAATAGGAATTTTCTTAGTGTTAATCTCCTTTAGTACCGCCACAAAATGGTAGAATGAGTCAATCATTAGACTCTTGCGCTGAGAAAATATTTTCTCCTCCTTAGATCTGAAGTTTCATTTCGGAATGCGTTTCCACGCGAGATCTGTGTTATCTGCATTAAATATTTGTGGCACTGCACATACCTCGGTTATTGTTTAAAAGTCATTCCATAAGAATAATGCAAAAAATCAACCTAGAATTGTAGCTTCAGCTTTGAATGAGACTACGGCGCTTTTTAAATCTGTTAAAGCATTCAAAGCGCCCAAGATTTCCATAACGGCTAAATTCTCTTGCTGAGGTATTAGTATAAGTTTTCAAACCAAAATTCTTTATATTAAATGAATTATGACTTGCTTACAAAAAGTATTATAAGTTTAATTGATAAAAAATATTAGGCGTAACGTAATAAATTCGTTGAATGAGGATTAATTTTTGCCTTCCCAGAATATACGAATCTTCTCGTTATTTAAGTAATAACAGCCGTAAAATCAAATGCGACGTAATAAAAGAATCAACTCCTTAAGGCTTACAATTTGGGGAAGATTGTTTACAATCTAACGCTTGACTAACCAGAAGTTGAAATGTACTCAAGGATTATAAAAACCCTTAAAAATCTAATCGGAAAAGAGTTACTGATCTTTATATTGCGGTACATTTAAGGCTTTAAACTTTTCCATCTAAATAGCCATACTAATATCATATCAATGATAAAACCTTTCTTAAAATTCTGAAAAGATCTTTTCACAACGTATGAGATTATATCTGGAATATTAACCTAAAAATAGATTCGAAGGAGTGAATACTTCTACATCGTAAGAACATTTTCCACTAATTTTACCTATTTATAAAAGAAAATAAGTAACTTTTCATCACTATGCAAAAATTGGCTTTCAAGATGGCATATCTCTATGAGTGAGTCTACTTACTTCCATTGCATTGTTTGGAAACATTTGAATTTCCCTTTTTCTTTTGAAAGAGAGAAAGATTTGATTAGAGAATGGCGTTCCTGGGATGCACGAGGAAAAAGAACGCTTGAGTGGGAGGTGAATGGAGAGAGAATGGAGAAAATAGCAACAGGGCAAATTGAAGAGTAGACTATCATATTCCCATGGCGCAGGTCGAGGACCTCATTTGAAATACTCATTCTAATAGAAGAAAAATATACGTTCTGTCTAAATGTGGATAAATATAATCTCTGCACTTTAACATGATCATCACAGCACTGAATTATAGGAGCTGTTCAAATCGAATACAATATGTTATAAATAGATTTTAAAATCGTAGTAAGTAATTACCATTGTATTTAGCTATAAATGCATAACCAGCAAAATTTTTATCCAAAACGTTATGGAAAATATCTAAGCTAAAGCACCAAGCACTTCTAAAAATCAACCTTCACCGAATAAATAATATAAGAAGATGAAAATATAGGAAAATAAGAAAAAGGGAAGATGTATGGCAAATAGAAAGAATGAAGGACTTGGTATTTTGTAAGGCTGTGATCGGCCTTTGCGACATGATTTTCGATCAAACTTAATCTGTCCATAAAATTTACTCACATTAATAATTTTTAAGGTGATAAAAGCCAAAACATTGATAAAATATTAATAATGAAAATGATTTAGCGATGGGAAGATTCTTTTGATGTTTTTGATGATCAACGACTGATTGCAGTAAGTTCTTATGTTGTATCCGTCAGGTGATGTGGGCTTACGGGAAATCACCCACAAAAGAAGAGAGATAAAAACACCTATAGAAAACTCAGGATTATAATGAACAAGGAGATTAGTCTATATACATATGAAAATATGTTTTTAATAATTTGGAGAATAGAGAGTAAAAAGAATATTAGTAAATAATAGAAACTTACTAAGAAAATAAAGAGCAGAATAGAATGAAACGAAAGAATAGAGATAAAGATGGTTATTTAAGTAAATATGAAAAGGAAGGAAGATATCTATATGGTTATAATCGAGAAGGAAGCCTTTCGACAGAAAGCGGGGAAAAGGAGAATGTTGAGCAATTACAGACAACAAAATACAACCCAACTGGAGAGACATCCTTGATTTTTTTCGAGCGATTTTGGTTCCTTTCTATACCCTTATCGTATGTTGCTCACATTTCTTACAAACGCCTTAATAAACTTCGACGATTACGTGGAATGACGAAGGGCCTCTTTAAAAAATAACTGTACCTACATTTTCCGGCAGAGAAAAATACGCCAGAGAAATGAATCGCTGAGATTTGAAGTAAGGACAGAAGAAAGCGGAAATCGTTGCGTAAGGTGGGAAAGAAAAATATTTCGAAAACGTTGGAAAATAGATCTTAGAAATAATTTACGACAGTTATTGGTAAAGGGAGACTTTTTTAAACATTCGACATTTCTATTTTACAGAAAAATAGCCAAATGTTTGAAAAAGAAGAGTTATTTGAGAACTATCTTACGCTTCAATTCCTTTTGATGCTGTAAAAGAGCTGTAATACCTTTAATGAAAAGCATAATTTCAAATCGAGTGGTACATTTGAAGTTCTAATCCTTTTTTTCCGAGCTACGAGTTTCTATCTCGATTTTATTGATTTCTTGCCATAACTTCATTATAATTCATATTCATTCAGCAACTGGTGCCTATTGAACTTACAGTATATTAAAGTGGTTATTTTCTATGGAATAATTGAACTTATTTATCTAATATATGTTCACGCTAACATCCCTAAGATCTATTTTCTATTCAGTCGTTATTCTGATCTAATTTCAGTTTGAGTTAAAACACTACATAAATTCAGTTTAAATTAAAATACCAAATAAGTAAAGTTTCACGATACATCAGCTGTGATTTTTGAAGAGATAATTGGTTATTTTTTAGCTGGATACACTGTTTCTCTCTTCATTATAAAATAGATATGCATTTCAAAGTTACTCCTAAATTTCTAATACCATTAAATATATTCATGAAAATTTAAAAGAAGGTAAAATTAAACTAAAACTAAACTAAAATTACACTAAATAGCCAGTAAAATCTAGAGCAATTACAAAAACTAGATTCCATTATTGTTACAAACTTCTCCGCATTGTTCCTGGCCCCTCCTAATAAACTCTAGCACGCAAATGGAAGACATCATTGCAATATTTGCCGCCGTTCTTCGCCACGACTTGGAATCAAGTGGGTCGTTACTTTCCGAAAGGGGTCTCGCAAAAAGAAAATCGTCTTTTATAGCTTCTATTCGAACTATGACCCCGACTCTCTCCGCCCACAGAGAAAAGAACCCCAGGTGCACGCCCAACAGGTAGCGAAAATCACGCGTGCTGTGTACGAGCGCGACATCCCGCAATCCGACATACATCGCCGGATGACAAATTACGCACGGAAAACTCGACTGAAAAATGACGACATTTTGAAGAGGGAAAAATATTCCGCGATATTTCGGTTCCCTTCCATTTTGGCGCGTGTGGTCTTCTTCATTTCAGTGTCATCCCACGCGGACGGGCATGTGTCCAGAGCCCTTTGTGGGGATTCTCTGGTTTTATTCCATCTCCAATCCTTTAATGGAACTGAAAGTGGGATGTCACGAGTTGCATTTCCACGGCGAGGGCGCTTAGAGAGCCGCAGATAATCGCAATTCGGAGCGATGATATGCGAAGATGGCGGCGAGCCTATGGAAGATTATGCCATTTGAGGAAGTCCATTTTCATGGAGGAGGTGATAAATATTGGGATTATCCTTCTCCGCTGCTTAATTTCATCGTTTGTTACAATCCAAGGATTTCATGAGCGTAGCCAATTTCCGCAACTTATTACCACAAAATTTACCATTGAATGCAAGGCCTTGACAACCTTGAAAAATATTTAACAAACGTGAAGTTTCTCGCAAGACTATCTGGAGTTGACTGAAATGATTCCAAATACGTTTGTCACGATTGAGACCTTCCCGGAACAGGGGCAGAGGTTTAGACCTTAATTGTAAGCAATGTTAAGACATCCATTTTTACTCATTTTTCATATCTAAATAAATTTTTATCAAACACTTGGTCCTAAATGAGGTTGAAAAGTTTCAGGAATTCTCGAATATGGGAGACCCTGCCAGCGAATGCAGAGTAATGGAAGACAAAGCAATTCCGCGGATTTGGGTGTTCGCGTACGAGTGAGTAGGGTTCAGGATCCTGCATTGTATTAAAATCATAACGTGAAGTTTATCTAAGATGTTTTTATTTTATGTTCTAATTGGAGAGAGGAAAATAAATTTAATATTTACAATTTCACTGGGAAACATTTCACGTCTATCTTCGGTACACGACTCATCAGTTGATGTAAAATATATAGGAAAAGCTCTATTATTTAGAATTCCTGATCAAAGGACTATCAACGATCGACAAATTATAGCATCTCTTTTGTTCTTCTACGCCCTCCAAAGAATTTTCAATGAATTCCGTTAGAGACTCATAACGAGAAAAGTCTCGTCTAATTTTAATATTAAATTTCGCTGGGTACTCGTGCATTTTCAGTTCTCTTTGTATATTACAGCTATATTTGATGATTAACGCATAAACTGTACGATAAAAGAAGAAATGGAGAAACTATGATAGTTACATAAAATAGAAAGCATAAAATTTCCCACTATAAAAATCAATGGGAATATCTGGGTCTATATCAATGGGTCGAGCTCTACCGAGTTCTATGCAATGGCAATGGTGGTCTTCACACAATTCATTGAAAAAATACGGTGGATGCCATATACACAGCTAAGTAGTACACGCGTGAATACGTAATATTCTACGGAAAATGATTTAACTTCTACAGATGTGAAAGCCGTAGAAGGACTCTCCACGCCTTAATTATAACAAGTAAAATGCATGTTGGATTTGCTCAATCTATTTTTGCCGGCAGCGCGAATTAGGTAGACAAGGTAAATGTTGCGGTCGATAAAAAATCAAAGATTAATCAATAGGATCAAACACTGCGAAAATTTAGATGTCAGGCCTGCGAAATTTAGAAAACGTTCGTATATACAGAACGGAGAGGATCTATTTCTTTCTTGATGAGCAACGTTAGATTCTTAGCTACAGATAGCGATTTTTGTTCAGAAAATATTACCTGTATTCATTTCAAGGGCGAAACGCTACATTAAGGCAGTAAACTCAATGCTTATCTTTGCACGATCTTTTCAAAAGACCAGTATGGTAGAAAGCTAATGTTTCCACCATCAATTTCAGTCATCCATCAAAAGTGTCAGGTTGAGCCATCATATTCGTCCTCCTTGAACCGGTTAGTGGACTGCATTTCCGAAATATTTGTGAATTTTGCGAAGCGAATATGAGAGACTCTAGAGGATCAAGGAAGTAGCACACCATTATGAAAGGAAAATTCGTAAATACGTGGAGATAATTTAAGTCAAAAAGAAACGATATAAAGATATATAAACGATATACGCAGGGAATTCATATAAGCACGGATATAGAAATATCAGAATAATGAAAATGGAAGTTTACAATTTTCGGAATGCAAACATATGATAAAAAGATTAAAAGCGTGGCAAATTAAAGTGATAAGGATATATTAACAGAAAAAACAGCCAGGTAATGATAGTAGAAATGAGGATGATAAGCAAGAAACATTAATATCAGCACAATACATGGAAACGTAAAGGACGAAGTATCTATACCTCTTAAATGTCTCACGATGAGCCAAAGTGATCGACTCCAACAACAGCAGTCCTGGCTTCGATTCCCGGTGGAAGCCCATGTGGGCGAACTGAAAACTCTCCAAGCACTTTTAAAAATACTTCAACAACCGTAATATGACTTAACCATACCGGCTAATTTTCCGATCCTGTCGCATTAATTTTGGTGAAGGCGTTTATTATATATTCCACGATTTTCTCATATGTTTCATCTTAAAAGGACATAACTAAAACCTTGTTCTAATATCCCTCATAAAATTTGAGGTTTTTTGATGGCATATTTTCATGGGGTTAAGGCATTTTAGATACGTTTCATTTTCCACATGAGGTTCCCTTAGTCTTTTGAAGGAGGTCTTCATTAATCACGAGGAACGAAGCAAATACGAATACATAGAGGGCACCCTTAATTTCAATTCCACGCTCTAACGGCAATTTCAGCAATCTCGATACAAACGTAGGGAAAAACCGCCACAGAAAGACCAATAGGTCGTTGGCACGAGAAATTTCGCGTTGAGAGAAAACTTCCATTTGTCTCGAGATTCATCATGCTTTTTACTCGAGGAATCCCTAAAAGAAAAAACATTCACCAGGAGAGGAATCTCCGGAAAACTTAAGCGTTCGAAACTTAAAGGCGGCTCACGCTAATCACGAGGAACGAGAGAAAACGTTTTAAAGGATAACCTTAATTCTATCCGCTCGTAAAAATCAACGGATCGAACTTTCCTTTCGGCGAGAGAAGGATCTCCGATTGATTTTCACCGCCCCCGCATCGCAGCTTTTATTTTTCCTTTCGAATCTCATTCAGGTCGATTTCCTCGGTAGCGCCGAATGAAACACAATTTCTCGCCAATCAAATTCGACTTAAGGGGGTTTTCGTTCAATCCAGAGGATGTCCCTCGTTAAAAAAATACCACAAAGGTAAAATTTATTACAGTTTCGTGGTGTGCTTTTCGAAGAAAAAGAGGGTCATAGAGTGGTTTGAAAAAACATCTATCCGATGCAGGAATTTTAGATCGCACAGTCCCCCGTGAATTTCGCTCGCTTCTCCGTATTTGGGCTCAGAAAACGATAGATAGGCCATTTTCATGTTACGAATGAGTTTTACTGTTTCAAATGAGGTTATTCAGACTCATTCAAAATTCACTTTAACGATGACTTGCGTACATCCAGAGAGTTCGAAATTGAATTCGTTCGATAATATCGAATTTAATAGATGATTAAACATAAGTTGAACTTAATTAGTCCTACTTTAGCTGCTCTGGTATACGAGACTCGATAAAAATGCTTGATGAGTGCCTTTGAATCAGTAAATAAAGAAAAGGCCGCTTGTGGGTTGAAGGCCGAAGAATCATTTTCTCTGCACCAAACTCTGTAAAGGTATACTTTGATAGGTATGCTCAGTATGAGAATGCCAAAGATTAGATGCATACTTTCCAAAGCTTTTCAAATGAGAATTTATTTTTTTGGATAACTCTCTATAAAAGGTGAACCTGGAGGCAAGTGAAGATGTTTCAGTTAAAAAAGACCAAGTTATTCAAAGTCGAAACTCATGATCGGGCACAGTGGTTAGTATAAACTCCGGAGAGAGAGAATTACTAATTAAGGATGAGTAATAGAGTAAGAAAAGAAAGTAGGTAACGTATTTCGTAAGGTGAGAAACTTACTTTTGGAATAATAATCTTTGTTGCAAATGAATGACACTGATTTATAAATAGATTTTCACCTTTCCTTTGTAAGCTCCACTTCAAATTTTTCTTGGATTCTAACAAATGCTTACTATTAAACCCATAGATAACTTATAATTTAATTGAAAATAACCATTCCAATTTTGAATTGTTCAAGTTTTGAGGATCATAAAAGGAATTTCGCGCAGAGAATTTTCCAATATGTTGCATTCTAGAGAGCATAGCTTAAATTCAATAAGAGCAAATGTAAGGGGAATTGTGCGAGAGGTGAAAGAAGAATAGTCGTGAAAAAGATGGGCGGTTCGCAAAGAGGGGGTCGTTGATAAATGCGAGGAGAGAGAAGTGAGGAATGAGAAAGGAGTGGGAGTTTGAAGGATGAGCGTGTGTACAAAAAAAGGGCGGAGGAAATGTGAGACGGCCATTAAGTGCCTTACGAATATCACCGACACGGAAAACTGTTAGTTAACAAAGGTAAGGAAAAAAATTGCCAAGTAAAAAATGCTCGCCCGTACTGAATTTCTTTTATTCTCCGCCGAGATTAAATGATGCAACACTGATATCTTTTAGCATTTAATAAATATCGCGGATGACCAAAGGCGGATCTTCCTGGAGGTCTGCAGGGTAGCTATCACTCCGAAATGCAGCTGGAATATACGTAAACCGAGAATAATTTCAATGAATCGAGAAGCTGAATAACTCAGCAGTGAACGGAAGAACAAACAAGTTCCATATGGAAAATATTAGGAAAAACAAGAAGTCAATCAATCAAAAAAAAAAAAGAAGTAAAGCAAGTTACCGCACCTATTTCACTAATAAATTTATTATATGTAACGCCTTGAATCTTAAATAATTTGTTCTTTATTCAGAAAATCAGAGCAGAATATCACTTAACAGATTTTGGGACCTGAGAGAGAGACTTCATATTAAGAAAGAAATTACACATCATCAACTACCGGTGTCACATATATGAACCATACAATAGCGTGGAAATGTTTTAATGAAATCGTCAGATGGTGGTGTAGTGAAGTACTTTTAATTTCTTTGAAAAATTTTGATTTAGCGAAAATCGCTTGAGTTATATTCGGCTTGAGCGATAAGACGAAGTAATTTTTGATATCTTATGACGGGAATAAGGATTGTAGACATTAAGAATTATACTGTAAAATAAAATCAAGCTGTTGCGAGGGTTAGTTCTCTTCATTGACTTATTTTCTGAAATCATTTACTAAGAATTATTCTTCCACGCATTCTGGCTATTTTCCTCCTTGATTCAACAGTCTCTTCTCACCGTCGTCTCTCATGTCTTTTCAAGTCTTCTTTAGGAGAAATATGTTAACTTCTTCTATGAGAAAGTTAATGCTGGATAGAAACAGAGGAGGATGGTTTTTAAAACCAACGGGAAGACGACTTTATGTATCATATCTATTTTTATAAAGAATATTTTATTTCTATTCTTATGAACATGAAATAACTCTTCTCTAGGTAAGTTATACGCATAGAAAGATCTATCTAAATTTTTAATAGCCATAAAGGGCGGCGCTCCCCTTCAATAGGCCTCGGAGCGACGGCCTTCAATATCCTTAAAATGTCCTAAGTTGAATTTCGGTCCGCATGCTGCTCTAGCAATTCCCCGCTTTCTTTACCAGGTTCACCGAAACTCCTATTGCATCACCACCCTTGAAAGCTTTCCCTCAAGTTTATGACTTTCGGCAGCCATAAGCCAGCTGTAAGGGTAAGAATAGGCGAAGGAGAGACAGATGGCGACGGATACAAAACAGGAGCTGAAATTCCACAAGGACAACCTCAAATATGACCCTTTTCTCTTTGGCGTGTTCCTCCGCTGCATCGAATTCAGAGAACTGACGAGAGTCGCACGAATGTTCATTTGTGGTCTGAATATCTTTTCGGAGTAAAGAGACACGTGCCTTCGGTCTTTCTCGGTTGAAAATCGGCAGCTGAGGGTTTTTTCCCGTTCCTGTTTCCTAAACACGTCGTCAACATCCTTTCAGTCTTTTCTCCTCTCTTCTGAGAACATTTCAAGATTTTGGACGCATTCCACCGGATCATTGATTTTTGCTTGCAAATAATTTCACTTGCAAAGATTAATGAAAGGAAATATTTTTATGCATCAGGGGATACCTTTCAATAAACATAATATATCCCTTCACTATAAGAAAACCTTGTGAAATTAATTAATTAATCTGTTCCATTTTCTGTGACATTTTTTTGTGGCTTTTTTTGTGAATGTTTTGCTTGGGATTTTATTACCTGGATGCTACAGTCTTTCCTTCACATCAGTTCGGCCTTTTCATCCCATCTTCGAGGAAACTCACACTATTTCTTCGGTCTAATTTATCACTTAAAATGTTAATAATTATAAAGAATATTCTTCGTTAATTTAGTTATCGGGTTAATTTCTTTTCTTGCGTAACTTCCTGAGATCGAGCTATTTTAATGTAGTCAACACTCAAGTTTTACCATTTAACCAATTTACCAACCCATTTAAAAGAAGTGTTTTTCTATAGATAAAAGACGGATAAATCCGATGATGTATTTTAAAATCTGATGATTGGGTTGCATCGCGGTCAAATGTTGAATTAAATAATTTGTCGATAATATAAATAAACAATGTGTGAAACTTATAAAACACTTTAAAGATACGTACATTCAATCACTATCCAAAACTGAAAATGTTATTCCCATAACATGTTTTATTAAAAAGTTACAGCCCTTCGAATTTCACCGATTTCTGCAAAAATTTCGAAATTTTAAAAATTAATTACTTTGCAAAAAATATTTTCTGAGCTGAGACTTTGGCATAGAGTTTTTCCATAGAAGTACGCAGGTAAAATAATTTTCATCAATTTTAAAAAATAGAAGTCAATTTCCGTCCGATTTCCCGCGGAATGGCCCATACGTTCTTAGAAGATGTAGTCGATAATAATAATCGCCTACCCTGCTGTAAAGGCCGTTCTTATAGTGCGAGAAGAATCAGATAAATATTTTCTCTGTGAGTGATGCGCGAAATTAATTGATTAAGAAATTGAGTCATGGTGCCCCCGATCATACGTCGAAAGGCGGCTTGCAGGGTACATATGTAGAAGTAGACGATTTTTTCTACAAAGGACAGCCTAAAAGAAATTAATTGATTAAATTCCTTAAATTTTAAATGCTTTTTCATTGAAAGCTTTATTTCGAAGAGATTCATAATAGATTTCTAATAAGGAATATTTGAAGTCTTGTGGTGTAATTTTGCATTATGGAATCCTCTGAATGTATGTACGAGTATGTATAACACGTATACTCCTACAGATTTTTCTGAATGCGCTTCCACTTAAAAAACAAATTGTCGAATTGTTAATTCTCTCTGTTATTTTCTCCCTATTATGTTAGGTGTACTTCCTCCGCACTATCTGTCTTCCTTTACGAGCTTGGTTTAATTTAAAATTCTTTCGATATGTTTATAGGTCATCAGTCATCAGCCCAAAAACTGGTTGGATTCTCAATTCCTTGATCTTAAACTATCATAATCTTAAGAAAGGATTTGAGCTTACAAGAAAAAATGAGGACTGAAATACTTTCCCGTTGTTTTTCTCACCGAATCAGAATTCTTTGAGGAAAAAGTCCACATAAGAGTTTGTATCACGATTACCATATGAGTAATACTTTTGATATACAAAGATAACACATCATTCGATAAGGAAAAACCAAAATGAATGCAATTACAAAGTATCACTTGTATCTCAGCATCTTTCATGAGATTACAGCCTTGAAGAAAATTGAGGCAGCAGTAACCAACTATCGGTAAAAACAATTGAGAAAAGTGGAGTATTTCGGTGGCTGGTAGATTCTCTACTTATTGTATCCTTTCGCTTTCATGAAGCTTTATATTTTTACTAGTTCCTTTTTTGTACAACGAAAGGCACCCGACTTTGATATGAAAATCTTAGCTCTCTATTCTTAATAACACTTTCTCTTGCCTTGACAATTATGTTGTGATTCGCCATGCTTCTACAGCAGTAAAAGGTAGAGCTTGCTAATCATTTATTGTGTGAAAGCAACGTGTTAAAACAGCTAACTGAGAATCGGAAGGGAAATAAAACCTTGATGGAAGGAAATGTGAATCTTGAAATAACTCCCGAGAATTATGTAGCCAGAGTAGCATATCGGAGCCGGGTTAGCTCACCTTACGTCCATTTCGTGTTTCTCCTGCGGTATTGCAGTCTAAAACGGGTTAATTAAAACTTACAGCATACAATACTCGTATTATCGCTTAAAGGGGTAGCTTTACATCTACCCGAAAATATATATGCAAATATATTCATAAAACGAAGCATTTCTTGGTCATCGTTGAGATTATTTGAAGAATCGCCCAGGTTTAAAGGAACTTATGAGAACTAGATTAGTCACAAGATGGATGGTATTCAGTTAACTGCGACGAATGACATGTTAAACACCATGAAAGAAGCAATTTTTACAGTAAACTTCGCTAGAGGAGCTCCTCAGAAATTTCTGGGTGAAGTCGAAGGTAAATTAATCGAGAACGTTCATATATTTTTGAAATTTGTTTTATTTTTGTAAGTATACGATGGAAATTTACTGATACCACGTGATAACAAACTATTCAAATAAAATTAATGAAAATAATTCTTATCTAAAACACGCTCCTGAAGTTTGTGTTTTTCAAAAATCCCGTCAGCCTATGGAATTGGAAGCAGTAGTTGAGATTCCACTCGAAAAAATCTGAAATCAGTTTTCAGCGACAGAGAAAAATATTTTTCTTCTCAGGATATCCCTTAATCTACTATTCTACCACGAGCGGAGATGTAAATGCCTGCTTTCTCCTTCATTCCTAATATTCTTCAGTGGAATGTTTCCGTTCTCATTGATAGCTATTGGATATGAAGCAAAAGTAAACTTTTGGTGGTAAATGGTCACGAAAGCCTTCCTATACATTATGACGGAGGGTCTTCTGGTATTTCCGACTGAGCTATCCGACTTTTTCGACAAGCCAAACTTTTCTTCTCTTCAATGAAGACACGATTACTCATTCGTCGGCATATAAACGAAAAGAATTTCTAGGGATATTATTAAACTAAAAAAATCATAATTTTCACATATTATTTTCCTGATTATTATTTTTTAAGGTAACAGGATAAATTGCTTGAAATGCTGATGTCCATATAACCGAAAATCGCAATTACACTGACAGAATCGATCATACGAGAGTAAAAATGTTTATCAATGAAAAGCTTTCGATAACATGGACTTTACGGCAAAGTAGGAGATATAACGTGTAGAGATATCGCAAATTCAACGTGATACGAATCATTTCATAATCATCATTGATCTTAAAGCTCGTCCTGTACTACCAACAATTTTTTTTATAATTACAGTAGGAAGACGCAATGTCCCTAGAAAGAAATCATTTCTGCTGCGACCAGGCGGGGCTTCACGATGCTGAAAAATGTGAATTAATAAACAAGACGGTGATGAACTAAAGAGCGTTCAGCAAATAGTATTAAGCATCGCGCATATATTTGCATAAAATTGCATAAATAGGTAGATAATCTGTTAAAACGTTGATATTATTTAAATTAGGAAGCGATACTCAAAGCATCATTGTCGTAAAACTTGTAAAGTTTTATATAACGCGAAATTGATGGCAATCACAAAATATTTACTCGTTGTAGACAAAAGTCGGGGTTGCAGAAACCAATTGAAGAATCAGACAACGTGATAGACGGAACATATTAATAACAACCGAATCCAAAGGAAAGTATAAAATTACTGTAAATGACTGATTGAAAAGTAGGATAAGTGAAAAGAGAAAGGAAAAAGAGTGATGACCTTTCCTACTTCGCAAACACCCTTCAAGTTGACCACCAAAGAAAGACGCCGCCCTCACCACTCCCACGCATCGCATTCCTTCCTCCATATCATTTCCCTCGATTCATCATTTAGATGCTTTTCAATGATGCGACATAAGCCTCACAATGAGGATGTGAAAGTTAAGATTTCCTCACTTGCTGTTACTTGCTGTTTTCTTGTTTTTTAAACACTAACCTTCTGCAATGATGGACATTGTATTTGTATAAAATAGCATCCATAAAACCATAAGTAGAATGTCAATCTAGAAAGGATTTCGGTTAGAATTGTAAGATTTCTTCATTTACTGCATGACCTTCCTCTATAGATTTCATTGCAGATCGAAATTCTCCAGACAATCTGATGCAACACCCTAAATCCACTTAATTAAGTTAAGGACAAAGAGTTGCGAAAGGTTCTCTTTAAGATCTCAATAAGGTACAGCAAACATATTACAATGAAATTCTAGCTTCGCTTATATGAGAGTAAACCTAGAGAAATTAGAAAGGAAGAAAAACTATTAATTTATGCACCGGAAAATAATATTCTTACCAATTAATAATAACTGTTCCTAGCTTAATTCCAAAAGAAATATGTAAATAATTTGATACTGAAACATTTCAGCTGAATAATATTTTCACTAACATCATAACATAAATTTTTGCGTAGAATGAATGAAAATATTGATGACAAATATCTATCAATCATTCAGGAAAAGATTAAAATATGAATGTGCCCGATAGCATTGCGTGGGTAACAGGTGCATCCCAATGTAGGCTGAATACTAGAGATTTATGCATCATTATAATGAATATAAATCGCTTATTATACGAACAACAGAATAATTTTAAGAAGGCATAAAAAATTTAAAACTTCTCTTTTCTTTTCATTCATTTCAAATGTATTCGAATTAGTCCATCGTTTATCTAGCTTTATCGCAACCATTAGCACTTGGAAGATTCAGCCTCTCTTCCTTGAGCATTCAATAACTGCTGTAGAAAGAAAAGAAGAGATTTTGCATTTTCTGTTTGCTGTATTCAAAACGCAGCGCCTGGAAAAAATGCGCCGTTCCGCTTTACGATCTCATTATGCTCCGAACGAGACAGCATAACTGATATTCTCCGAGTCTCTGATATATGATCGCCCAAATTAAGCTCGTATAAAGCGTGCGATTCGTGAGATAAGAACAGGTTCGACCCGGATGTGAGCACATTATGCTCCAAAACACCATGTACGGTCGCATGACGGGATTGAAAAATTTAGAGAGGACACGAATAATCCCTTTCGAATGTTTGATTGCCGAACGTCTGATCCCTCCATCGTATGATAATTAAGTTACGAATGGAATGATGCCCCAACCGGAGACTTATGCGCCCGGATGATGGATGGACGCGGAGCAGGAATTAGGCCGTTCTTTAAATAATGCGTGCCATTTCTTATGGAATCGAGCCTTAAAAAAAAGAGGTCGAGAGCCACTCTGGTATTATCGCTGCGGTTAGTTTCGGAATCTTACCGATATCGAGATGATGCGTCCTCTGACGTTTTCCCTGACGTCAGTCACGGAAGTGGCATCGGAGGAAATTTAGGTGATCATGAATTTCAAAGGTGGCAAAGGAGATTCAACGCAGGTACTCGATTATTCCATTCATTTGCATAATAATGTGATTACTCAGTACGTGAAATAGACCCTGAAATTATGAAAGGCGGATGTTACGAGGATGGCCATAAATATCTTCGGCCAACTTAATTCATTGCACCAAGAATTTGTCCTTTTCACAATCTATATACTCAAGAAGACTAATCTTGCGGTGGGGATTTACACCATCTTGATAGCCCAGTTGTATTACTCCAACACGTTGGTAAAAATAGATGATTGGCGGAAGGACCTGATTCTTAATGTGATTTATTACACAAGCTCTGAGCAATAAACATAACTTCCTATATCTGATCCACAATTTCATAAACTCGATAAATATTTCACTGTGCTAAGAAATCTAATAATAATAATAATAACACGACTTTATTAAATCTCGCATATTTTATTATATCGACTTCACAAGCATACATCAAACGTCAGATTGCACATTGTAAACGATGCTATTATATAATGTATTCCATATCAATTCAGAATATTTAATTAAGTTCAGTGTCATTCTCAATAATTCTAGATTATCATGAACTATCATTGAGTAATAGTAATAGCGCGATTTCACAATATGTACCCCGTACAGGGACATATTAGCTCGACTCAAATGGATCGATATTGGAAAAATAAATTTCCATCAAAATGTGGGCGTTTTTAAATAAAAATATATACAGGCGATGAAGAAAATTTATTCGCGTCCTCAGAGAAATAAGGTTATCTTACATTTTACGTAATGGCTATTAGGAGCAAGTTATAAAGTGGGATCGAAACAGGAAACTTTCTCCAAAATAAAGCAAAACTATTATTTTAAACAATCAACCATCACCTTGGAACTTAAGGACAGACTTCTAAGGTATATAATCCAATACCCGTCTCTAATTCTACTAGAATTAGCAACTGTGTGGTCAATAACTCAGAGAAAATTAATTAGATGAAAAATATCATTCGATTAGCTCTATGTTAAATTGGCTACATTAGATCGCAACTGATTTTAACGAATTACGCTAAGCAATAAAAGTTACAATTATCTCGATTTTTATTAATTTTTCGCAGTTTTCCCATTCCCAAATTGGGAACTTCGTGATCCGTTCGCTGAAAACATGAAAATAAGGCATAAGTAATGAGGAAGTTCGAACCAAAGACTCTCAACCCCTCGAAAATGCCGAATTTTCAGCCGTGAAATAAACCAATGGCATTGAAAACCACGAGGAAAACCCTCTGCCGTTGCAAATCTCGTCTAATAAGCCGATGTCGCTGAAATTTATCTGCAAATAGCGGGAAAAGCGCGTATCCGCCCATTGCCCGAGGCTGGAGAAGCTGCAGTCCATTTATCACCATCGAAAGTTCTTCACCTTGGCATGTCATTCAGAGCGTTTTTCCCTCGCAGGCGAAATTTTCCTCCCAACCCTGATATTTTCGTGCGCGTTTTTTTCGCTCTCCGACGGCATTTATCCATTCACATTTTCAACCTGTTCCCTCCTCACCTGCCCTTTCCTCTTCATTCTGGTCCAGAGTCCCTCCGCCCACAACTCCCATCAACCCGAAGACAGCGTAATTTGAGAGTCTGCCTTCGAAAGTGGTGGAATGCGGGGGAGGGAAGAAAGGGTGGATTAAGTCGCTCCGTTTATCGCCGTGCGAAATTTTAGATCGCGTTAATGATTCGCAACATATTCTCCCGCAATCGAATGCTACGCCCTTTTATTAGATGGGACGACGGTTTTATTTCTTCCGGAGCATGCATGTTGTTCGAGTATGTCGAAAAACAGTCGAAGAAGTGGCGTTGGTTTTAAAGTCGAGTGCGTGTAGTTTGCGTGTTCGGGTGACGCATCTCAGAGGGTAAGGTGATCATCCCGACCGTCATTCGAGAAGAAAGATGGTTTAAAGCCGAGTATTTGCACAATCTGACAATTCGGAACTTTTTTCTATTCAAGGATCTTTTGCTTTTTTAACTTTGTACGCAGGAAGCTTAGGAACAGCAAGTGAAAAAGGAAGAATTAAAATTGTCCAGCAGAAGAATTGCTTTAGTGGGAAAAGACGATGGAGTTAGGTCACTCCTCTTTAATCATCTAGGACGTGCGGTAAGGACCCTTGGGGCACGAGTCACGATTATTTTCCCCGTTAGGCGATGTGTTCAATTAAAAATTGCTGAAATAAAACAATAAAGGACATTTATTTAAAAATATTTAGAAAGAATATCATTCATGAAGCGAAGGGAACTGATAACAAAGGGACTTGATAAAGGAATCAGGAAGAGATTGGTAAAATCCTTGGTGTGGAGTGTAATGTTGTACGGCTGTGAAAATGGACGTTAAGAAAAGAGGATGTTAAAAGATTAGAGGCTTTTGAGATGTGGGTATGGCGAAAGTAAGTTGGGTCGACAGAAAAACGAACGAGGAGGTTCTAGAGATGGTTGGGGAGAAAAGAGTAATGATTGAAGTAATTAAAATAGACAAAAGAAATGGGTGGGTCGAATATTGAGAGGGGAGGGAGTGTTGAAGAAAGCGATCGAGGGAAGAATGCTAGGGAAAAGACAGAGGGGAAGACAAAAATTATTAGACGAATTAAGGGGTGGGATAAGTTACCGGGAATTGAAGGAGAGGGAATTAAATAGGGAATGTGGTGGCACATGAACCTACCGAAAGGTAGAAAACTTTATATATATATATATATATATATATATATATATATATATATATATATATATATATATATAGGTTGTGATTCTTAGGTAAATTGAAAGCACATAAATCAACGGAGTAGGTAATAATTATTATGAAAGTCTACGACTACTTTCTTCTTTCTTTTGTCTACGACTAACTCGGTAGATTTTGCTGATATATATACGCACATTCTTAAGAATACGTCTGGTTTTTTGTAAGGGTCTATGGAGGAAGGTGGGGACGATTAGGAATTCTGTATAATAGGGAACGTTTTGAAAGGGATGATCCAAAAGTAAGAACATGGAGAAGAGGAGTCAGTCTAGTTGCCTTGGGTGGAACAGGATAACTAAATAGTGAAACTAATTCTGGAGAGTATATAGCAATCCTTCTCTTAAACTAGAGATGTTCCATTTGATAATTATGCGAAGCGAATAAATAAAGATAAAGTGAGATGAGAGAAACTTGGATGAATTATCAGGCATAATAACATGTAACATAAGAAAATATCTCTCTAGCAGGAAGTTGGAATATGCAAACCTGCCGAGCTGACTAATTCGAGGACGTTCGAGATGTCTTCATTTCGTGAATAGTGATATATACGACTAATCGATGAAACGTTATTGGGACATTATTGGAATGACGTGATGCCTCTGCTTGCCATAATGATGAGCAATGGAAATCCATTAAATAAATAGCGATTGAAAAGAATTTAAGAGGTAGGTTTGCGTGACAGTAAAATTACTTTATTCATGGCGTATAACCTGTTCCGTGTACCGCGTAAAAGAAGCTAATAAAATAAAACAGAGACGCAAAAAAAACTAAAATAAGAAAATCATTACTATTATAACAATATAAACTGAAATTATTATATACTACATGGAAATAAAGAGAGCTTGATGGTCAATCTCATTTGCATTACAGGTCATATTTTCATTGCCGCAACCATCGAGTAACAGTGGAGTATAAATTCAGCGTTTAATATCAAAATTAACCCAATAAAAAGAAGGTTATTGTTTCTTTCAATTTATGTTCCTATAAATATGAATGCCTTTTTTTCATTGTTCACGACAAGTGAGAAAGATAAAGTATATGAAAAGCGAGGAATGGCATATATGAAAAAGCCGCATGGTATTTGATTAAAGACAGTAGGACAGATTAAATTTGATAAAAGTAAAGAAAAGTAAAGCCAATCAATATACTTTGTTTAATTAATTGACAATTGGTTTCAACAACCGTGATAAGACGAAAAAACATGAGTTTCCGTGAGTAAGATCATTAGGTTTTAAGAAGCTCTTTATTCAGCAATAAGACCAAACCTTAATCAGTTGAGAAAGCTTATATGAGGGAGTAAAAGATTGTCTTTTGAATATTTCTAGGATGAGAGCGTGTCCTAAATTCTAAGCAGTTTAGAGAGGGAAAATTCACATTATCAGTATACAGTGGAATGGACAGAACAGAGAGGTTGCCCATGGATCTTTCGAGGAGTTCGAGAAAATAATTCTGACGGAAAAAAATAATGATTTGAAAAGAATCATCTATTTAGTAAACCTTATCTTGACAGTAAATAAAGTGAATTCAACTTTAGAATGTGGCCGAATAAAGTCAATTATTGACTAAAAATTATTATCATTGAGGCTTACGAAATTTGTACCATAAAGTTCATAGGCGTAGCTATTAGCAAAAGCAGTACCGATAATAAGTTCCTGAAGCTAGTAATTCAGTTCAATGCACTTTCTGTATAAATAAACGCTTCAGAAGGATATGCTTTTATTATTTCAACAATTTTCCTCGTATTTGAGAAGTATTTATACTCTTTCTAAAGCATTGTGAACTCGCCGACAACAGCTTCGACGAATCGTTGCTTTTTGTTTGAAATGTGAGAAATATCTTTCGCTGAATAGGAATCATTTGAAATATACGGAAATAAAGCTCCACCTGTAGCGATACCTTCATCTGTGTCTAGTCGCCTCCGTCTGAACGACGGAACATTTCAAATGTGTGGTATTTGAGTAATTTACTATAAACAGAAAATAAATGCACAAGCGTACTTTTATAAACTTCGTACTCAGTGGATATGGTGGCTCCAAATACTAACCAAGAACTTCACACGTCAGCCTTTATTAACTAAACTATAATACCTGTTTATACCAGCAACTCCCTGCAGAAATGTATTGATCCATTGCACTTATGCTGAATAATGGAGTTTATTCTGGTCACTTACTCATCGAAAGTTACTTCACTACTCATCAAAGGCTCATTCTCTCTACAGGGCCTTCGCAGCTAGCGATGGAGGGTTAACATGCAGCTCTGGTTATTACGACATGAATAGGCGTTAAGGTAGATAAAAAAGATTTAAATTTGATAAAATAAATGGTTAGATTAAAGGTGGCAAATTTTTATAACGTTTGTTTCTGAGGAGTAACAAAAAATCTTTCATTTGGGGACTCGAGTGATGCTAGTTATCCTCATATAACCTCAGCAATCATGAACCTAAAGTCATCCTTTGGAGAAAAAGGATGATTGAGTTTAGCCATTTTAAAATGGTGCTGATAGTTTAAGAAGAGTTAATCTTATTCTATTTGGATAGCCTAATTTAGGTCAAATACTATAATGAAAAGTGTACCAAGCTTCTGTGTGATTTGTATTCTTTGCTAACATCGATTGGTGGTCATTACTTGTTTTTGGGTTGATCCTAAAATTAAGTTTTCATGTTGAGGGAAGAACAAAAACAATAAATAAATAATTTCAACTGTTCCCTCAGTTGAGAATTTCGTGACTCATTATTCGTCCTAATTATAGTCCTGCAAACTCATTCTCATAAAGTGATTACGATTAATCGCGCCACACTAAAAGAATTACCACTCGCAAAAAATCAGCTACTAAAAAGAGGAGCTGGTTTCAAATGATAACTTTGAGGTGAGAAAAACGGATACATGGCGCAGGATTTATTGGTCATAAATGCGAGCGATGTAAGATTAGTGATTCGTTCACTTTGTAATATCGACTATTCCAATGCTCCATTCAGAATTTTATCCCGGTCTCTATATTCCAGAAGTAGTTTATCTTGGGCCCTCCCTTTTTTTCTCTGAAAACAATCTTACCTTCAAGAAAGATTGCCAAAAGAGAGTATATATTAAGGTATATTCTAGGAATATCCTTTACCTTTTCAATTTCTTTTTACACTTCCATATTTGTGTGCTTTCTGTTCACTTTTTCCATTATAAATTTTTCCATTTTCAATTATCCACAGCTTCAATCCAAGCCTTTTCCTAATTTCTCAGGGTCCAGATTACGTGCCTATAAAATGATGTACTCCGTAACATGGATTTATTTTCCGATTCGAATAGGTCATAAAAAACGACGATCCTCTCCAATGTCTTAGGTAAAGCATCAAAGGTTCCCCGCTTAGGGAGACTATGACAGCTTCACGTAAACACAAGAGAAAGGCATTCATCCACTTGTCAGCTTTACCATAAAAAAGTGATGATCCGAACTTGCTCGAAAGTGAGACGGATGAATTGTTTCACATCGCACTTAGAGATTTCAGAAATGACCTCGATCCGGAGTGAAAGTCAAAAAACGTTCGATTACCACACACAAAAGAAAACGAATCCAAACAAAAATTTCTATTACCCGCTTCGAAAATGGCGACCATAATTGAGGCATTATTTTCTAATCCTTTTCCCGGATGCGCGTCGCAACGTTCTCTAAGCAAATTCTGTTTTGGTCGTCCTTCGCTGGTCCTTTTAAAATCGCCCCTTCCAATGTATATTCGATCATTTTTGCCGCACTCGGGTCCACGTGTCCTGGACTCAATGGGCGACGAAAACTTGTCTTCTACGGGGCGACACAAGTGTTTTCCTTTCGGAACGTCAATTTGCATTTCGTTTCGCTTGGTGGGCAGCGGAGAAGGTGGGGCATCGGATTTCCGAGGCTGCATGAATGTCGCACGAGAAAGAAGGAGAGAAGAAATGCCGGAAAATGAGGAGATGAGGAAAACAAAAGATCTCCAGGACATAAGTTTTGGCTTCGGACACTCAAGGTAATTTGGTTCTCGAAAATCCGATTTTGTCCATTAGTTCTACGTATCCGCTATCTTTTTTTCCTCTATAAAATTCATTCTATATTTGTTAATGACTAACCAGGTATAAGGAAGAACCAACCAATAAAAATTTCTCACAATTAAATTTATTTGTGATAAAGGAAATTTTCCCAATCGCCGTTAAAATCTTAATCCTCTTTTCAGCATTAACCTAATTACATCCTAATCCAAACGGCCTACAGGTTATGAAATTAATATATTCAGAAACTATATATCATCAATCATGTTCATTTGCAAAATTAGAGGGAAAATCCACCGACAATATAAAAATACGACTTTTGATGATGCACTCATTCTTAACAGTTTGAATGAATTGCTATGATAATGACTAATTAAATTTTACTTAGGGAATTCTGTCAATGACTTTTAACTTATGCAACAAAAATGCAATTACCTCCAGAATACTTTAACTCATAATTTAAAAAAATTAAATTAAAGATGGTTACCCTCCGGATTCTTATCGGTTCCACGCTCTTGGTCAAATCACCACACAATGATATGAAGGTTTCATCGCTTTTACATGCATAATTTATCCAAAAAATGTTTTTTTTTAATATATATGACTTTAGAAAAATGCATCTTTTAAACTTAAGATAGGATCACTGTGAAGACACCTTCTCCCAGTTCTAATTTTTAGATGGTACAGCATCAATGTTATGATCCAAGCAATAAGTGGTCCAAAAGAGATAAGGGATCATTCATTCGAGTACATAGGCAGTCTTTCCGATGAAAGTACAATGGTAAATCATCAGCGAAGGCGTGTGCACTAGAGCGTTGGATTAATGGGCGACCGTCTGTTATAAGTAGAAGATGAGGGCGGAATGGGTATTTTCGCGTTCCCTTGAAGGAAACCTGTGGAGAGCAACAGGTGAGTTCAAAAGAGCGGAATCGATAGACGAGTATGGGAAAGAGGCCAGCGTTATTTTTCGAAAGAATCGAAAATCGTGAAACAGGTGGTTGTGGGACGAGGGTGAAAACACATCTGGAGTAGAACTTCCCTCTTACCGCTTTAACTAACCTTGGGTGCGCCAGGTCCCAAAGACCACGGAACTATGAGCTGAGGAAACCAAAGGGATCTGCTAAGTGGTCGTTCACTACAATTTCTCTGAGAAAAATGCAGATATATTGATGGCTTACATAATAATAAAACGCAATAGCGCATCAATATGAAGTGACAGAGACCATCGCTTCCCCAAAATGATTTTGAGGAGCAAGCAATTGGCTTAGGGTAATACGAGAAGCTTAAACTAACTGGTGATAGCAAACTGGTTAATGCGCTATAACTTCACATTTATCGGATTTTTTAAGAAAATGTGGAAGCTAACTGTTAAAGAAAGCAAATTATGGCACTAATATTTTGTTACTATAGCATAGGTATAACAAGTATTACCTTCAAACTCCCTTACTCTTTGCAAGCTTCTCGATCAGCACCTATAACATGAATACTAAAACACCTAGGTCTCGAATAACGATAAGATTCGGTAGGATAGCTGTACTTACCCAATCACCTTGTCCATGGACATAAACAGCTGTAAATTCTTTTAGCTGGAGAATACAATCAAAGCATTTCTGTCCGATTTCTCTCCAAGGCAGTCAGTTTCCTGAAACGAGTAAAATTTTGCTGTAAATGAAATGTAAAATGTTACTATTTAAGGGTTCTGAATGCAACTGAAATCGCCTTTTCAAGGAGGGAAAGTAGCCAAGATAAGAAAAAGGAACACAAGGAAACACAATCAAATATGATTTAATATATATTATTCGAAAAATTAAAAAGACTGGGAAAATGAATCTTAATATTTTAAAACGTCACTTTAACTACTGCTTATACAGGTTCCTAAAATAGATATAAATGTACAGATAGCCCTACACGTACGTAAATAGTAGTCGACCATTTTTTCAATCGGTACATACTCAAATAGCTACCCTTATAGAAAATGGTACTACTGATCCTCCTCATTATGTAAATTATAGTTAAATAAATCTGAAAAATGCTGTATCCTAATGCTAAATTTCCCATAAATTTCCAGATCTAAATTTCAAGCTGAAGAAATCAGGAACTGTTCATGATTAAGAATCAATTTCATTCTAAAATTATTGCGGATAATTTTATACAATAAATCAAACTACGAGAACGTTGATTTGAATTAGAAATAATACAGCATACGTCGGAAGCAATGGAAAACTTTTTAATACAGCTCTCAGCAAGCTGTATGTTAAAATATCTTTTGGAACTCAAGAATATATTACCCGCAATTTTCCAGTGAAATTTCACCGCAGAAGATATAGATGCACCTTTAGGTGGTGAAAACCTCGTTTGAAACAGTTTTAATTCGGATATATAAATGAGAAAAGAAAAGCTGAGAACGTGGTAAAATAGAATTGCTTGAGATTTTTATTTCCATCGCGACGGAAAAGTTGACATTTACGGCTCGAAATTTCCTCGTACGTTACATACGTGAGAAAGTAAAAGGCATCTGAATACGAAGCAATTAAGTATAGGGAGGTCGGTTGTAACTCACTCTTTCGAGTAAGAACACTAGTAAAACTGAAAATTATGGAGCCTTAGCCAATCACATCCATATTGAAATACGAATGGATTGGAGGGTGATTTTCCTACTGCCATTTTCTTATACGACTTTCTTTCTGAAATTTATTCCACCAATTCCGTTACCTCTAAGATTATAGCATCTTAGAGGTAACGGAATTGGAAGAAGAACTGTTTCGTTAGTGTCACGGCTGAAATTTTGAATTAGCCTAGCTTCCCACTAAGAGATTGATAGTGAGCCAGAGAAACAATGTCAAAAATTTCACTTTCTTAGTAAAATCGTATTAACCTTTAAAGTACACCTAAATGCCAAGGCGCGGGAAAATTGAAGAAAAATAAAATCGAAACTTAATTACAATGAACACATGTACGTATTTGCATTTTTCCGATGAGTTAGCGTCTTTCCCATGTAACTATAATTTTACGTCGTAAAAGTACCTTAAATGGATATACATGTAGCCGTAATATAAATTCATGTTTCTACTTTTCGTTTTAGATGATTCATCTCGTCTTGCATCGAAATTTTTACGCTATAGGTATGTAAAAATTTAAAATTTATCTCGTTTTGTATCCAAGGTGTTTAGGCATGCTGAAAAATATTTCTAGCTTTCTTATAGCAAAACTATTTATTGCAACTAATTCAGCATGAATAAGTAAAGTTCTCCCCGCTACTAATATAATAGAACGATAATCTTTGCATTTACTTCAATATATTGAAACATAAATGGTCAATATAAGGAAATTAACGCACTGTGATTATTGTAATTTTAAAATAAGTTTAGGTTAACTGCATCCATTAAGAGATCCAGTGGACGTGCAAAGTGGATGAGCCCTTGATGACTTTTTTCTACGAGACAAAGTCCTTGAATTAAGATCAGATTGTGAAGTTTATGCACGATTAATATACATATCTTTATTATCATATGTACAAAGCTACAAGTAGGTAACAACCAGATGGTAACTTGTCATATCACTTCCAACACAATATATACCATATACTATATTTATGACAACAAAATGTCATTTTAAACTTAATTTGAGATGATTTCTTAAGGGGAAAATGTCTCAAACTCCTTGTCAAGTTTCGTGATCTACCCTCAAGCGAGATATTAACGACAAAAGATGAATTTAAATTCTTTTATGAAAATTACAAATGATCACATCTAATATTCGACCAGAGTATATTTAAGATCAATACTAGGTTATCGCATTTAAAGAGTTTATTTTATTTTTATTACTAATAAATAAATCATGGAAGAACCTCAACAGCGATCCTCCGATATGCTGATGTTTGTCTTGATCCGCGATGTGCGTACATGTATATGTTTCGTACTCATGTTAAGTTTTAGATGTTAAAACTGTCTCAATCATAAAATCTCTTAAAATATTCCATTATAACAGTGGTTTTGTGATGCTGTTGACGTATATTGACGCAATGAGCCATGGCTCTCATAAAGCGATGTTTTAATAAGAGAGAAAAACTAATGAAAAGAAAGAGAAAGGAAACAATGTGAGAAGAGAAAGGAAGGAGTGATGGGTGTCGTCGCTGAAGTCGGCCGTCAAAAATAATTCGAAGGATTGGAAGAAAAGAGGAGGCAATGCGAAAGAGAAAATTTAAGAGTTTTGCAACAGCTAAGTTGAAGTGGCGTCTCTAAGGATTGAAGATAAGGAATGTGTGAACGGGTAGAAAGCGGTCATTAATGAAATCAGGATCATTCATCAGTATTTCAACGGAAATTTGCTTTCAATACTAACATCATAACTAATAATAATATAAAATAATAAATAAAAAACTAATAAAATATAAAATATAAGTATATAAATAAGCAATATTTAACATCAGAGATCGCCTTATTCAATGTCGCTCTTTCATACGTAAGTGGATGCCCACATTTACAGTCATTTATAGAACTGATTGATCAATCCACAGGATATAAAAAGATGTCCATTCAGAATTCTACACTTGGATCTCAACGTTTCTGAAATACGCTTACTTTCACACGTTTCGACTCAAATTTCGCTGTAAAGTGATGCACTCTTATATTATTACCATTCGAATTGAGAAACAAGTTAAGCCTCCATTACAAACTCTTCTAAAAGAAAAATATCAGGCAAAAATCCGACTGCGAGAGGCTTTACTGCGTGGAAATCTATAATAAGGAAATGTAGAAAATTAATAAGCCTCTCCGTATTATACATATATATCTTCAAAACACTACCCGTTTAGGTACAGCTTGGATACCACCAGATGAGGACTCCGGTTTCAAGATTATTTATCTTTTCCAATCAAAAACCATAGAATAGAAGAGCATCGAGCTTACTATGCTCGTTCCCAATTAATTCGAAATCCTTTCTTCAAAATACATGCGATTTGCAAAACAGCGATCTATCGACGGAACACGTGGACGTTTGCGGGGGCGGTGAAGAGAAATGAAGTTCAGCGGAATTGTGCAGATGATCTCAAAAAGACAAAAGGGTAGTGTGGTTAAGGGTTATGATTACTCTCAAAAAGGAACTATGGATACGTATTTCAAAAGAGCGAACGTAAACTTCCCTTCGACTTCATTTTTACACTCATTTTAACAACATTTAACAAATTGTTTTTAAATTTTAACAAATAGTGTATTTCAGCGATTACTGCGGTTTTTGGGTGAACGGGAGAGAGTGATCAAATCCATAAATATGGAATGGTAAAACTGTTTGTTTCAATCAACGCATGGAATGGAAAGATTTGTGTAAGTTGCCTTAGAACTTCATCGATCTGCAGACTCCTGTTCATTTGTAACATTCTACTCTCTTTCATGAATATTATTCGTTTTCACTTCTCTTGGAAAACTTTAGAGGATTCTTACCAACGTTTTAATATTCAGGAATATTTATTTCAAATTACGTTCAATAATACCATCAGAAAAGCAAATTAAAACCTCAGAAGAAGTTGAAAATAAAGTTTCAGTTAATAGTCGTAGAGTAGTCAATTCCAGACTCACATGTGTAGCAAATACATACATATTAAACATAAGATTCCTTCAATTTTTTGCTTTAAAGGGAATTATAATGTAATTTTTAATTGGTTTATTTCAAATGTACTGAGAAGCAACAGAGCAGCGCGATGAAAGCGGTCCAGAGTTCGAATCTTGGTGGCAGCCCAGCTGTCCCTCAGCTACCGAAGCATTTTTAATGATAATAACAATGATAAAAACAACTTCATTAAGCGAATTTAGTCTTCAAAGACCACTCTCACAATAAACCTTTACTACTACATTTAATGCGACTACTACGAACTATGACATTACAATACAGTCCTAACAATAATAATATGACACACATAATATCTGAGAAAATAAGAATTTATACCTTAATCCATTACAAATTATATACGACTGTTCTGCGCCGCATCCCTACCATTACCTTCGATGAGAACGCAAACATTAGCGAGAATTTCCTTCCACATTTTCGTCAGTGTACGTTTTTGAATAATCATTTTCCGCGTGGTCTGTCTCACTATGACTCTAAATTATATTTCGGAGAAAGCACCCTACCAGGAAGGACTAAAAAACGTGTATCTCTTCTTGGCTTTATCTATTTAGCATGTATTTTCTTGCTTACATGGTCGACTTTAAAGAAAGACATTCGTTCTCACTAACTCACGTGGAGCGCTTTGGAACAAATCATACAAAAAGAAAAGCGTAAGAAATGAATGGAACGGTAGATGGACAGGTACGAAATTCGAAGCAAAAATGGATGCACAGAAGAACGCAAGAAATAAAAGAGAAGGCACGTGTAAGGTGGAATTTGATTGACATTTCCAATGTTTATGGAGCTGAAGAGAGGGCAAAATAACGACTTGATGTCTTTATTCGGTAGGCTCGAATCCAGAGAATTCATCCGGCCAAGGTCAGATACGGTTAACACGGAAGTTGCGTGCGCGTCCCAATGTGAGGGTGCGTTTGTATTTTGAAAGTTACGGGCCATTAGCATGCGAAAGGTTTAGAAAATAAGAATAATATTTTTACACTCGTGTTACTTCATCCCGACCGCCGGAGAAAATAAATAAAATCGAATTTCCATTAGAATTCCTTAAATTATGGGTCCTTATTTTAGAAAGTATTCCGGTGTTTTTTTTTAAACGATGCCATGGGGTTACTGACTCGAGCGAAGCCAAGAAGATATTGCTTTGTGGATCTTAAATTTGCGAATGAACCGTTTTTCTTTAGGGGACTGAAAGCAACGGTACATGGTGCTCGTAAAATAAATATGAAGGAAATATACATGACTTATTTCGGATAATGAGTGAGAGAAAATGGCTCGACCGAAATAAAGGTCATAGGATTCTCCATAAGAAGATTGTGTTTCGGATGTAAAAGGGAGATAGTTAGCATGTTCGTGGTTCTAAAAATCTTTCCTCATTGTTCAACGATAGTGGGTGAACCATAGTTTGAAGAGATGTTTCAAAACTTAAAAGTAGAGTTATGACATAGCCAACTATACATATCCATGCTTTCTTTATAGTCTCTCATTCTCAGTGATATATATCTTTATTTTTTTAATAGTTAGCTAAAAGTTCAGGCAAATGTTTGCTCTGTTAATCAGATACCAAACATACCCTAGACTGTACTAAAATGAAATCCGTCGCATTTTCATCAACAAATAAAGCCAGGAAAACTAAAATAAGTTTTAAAATATTGGGTTTAATTATTATCGTAGTTATTCTGGGAAGAAATTTAATTAATATTTCATTATAAAAGCCACTTTATTTATTCCTACAAGTTTGCACTAGTTGTTGAATCATTTTCTTCAAAGGAATAAGTTACATCTATTTGATTTAATAATTTCCTTATCCATCACTATCATTTCTAATCTATAAAAATTAATATTCTTTAAATTTACCTGCTATAGCTTAAAAGTTCTTAAATTAAGGTACCATGTAAATGAAGTCTCGGAAAGATTCCACAAATAAAGAGAGAATAAACACCTTGGTCGAGGGCGGCTCTAGAACTTGCAAAGGGAGGCATTTAGGACGATTTCCTTCTGAAATAATCTCCAATTGACTTTTAAATGCCATATCGTGATAAATATAGTACAGCATAGTTATCGTAGAAATAAATGCCTATCAGAATTTAAATTCAAGCTTTCCGTCGCATCTTAGGCAAATTTATTGAGCTGAAAAGTCGCCTCCCCTCGCTGGATCCGCAAATGCAATCGATTTTTCTTCATTTCTACTGGTGAGAGCGATTGCGGTGAAAAGGTGCAAATTTTCAGAAATGTCGGAAATGATGCGATCTCATTTATTGAGATAGATCATCATAGATGTGGAACAGAAATAATGCGATGAGACTCTTTCAACGACAGATAAAACTGGTGCCTGAATATAATAAATACTTCTTAAAATTCATCATCGTGCAAAAAAGGTGGATTCTGATACGAAAGTAGATTAACGAGGACCTGTTAGAAAAAGTAGATCCACCCACGCGGTCCCCGAGGAATATCCAGAGATAGTGCGTCACATCGGGTTGGACCGGCCTCTTATATTTGGAAACAAGAGAAGGTCATGAGGCGAGGAGAAAGGGGAGCAAAATGGAGAAGACGAGGAAGGAAAAGAACAAGAGAATGTATCGCACAGAATTTACACGAGAAGGACGAGGCAGCTGGAGGAAACGGGAAGAATTCACGAATAGAGTTACATAGACAACGTGAATAAACAATGCCACCGGTCGTCAAGAAGTTTTTAAAACAGGAATTCAATCATCCTCTATTCCACGATATTTACACTTTATTGAATAATTCAATTCTACCATGTCTTATTCATCTGTTTGCTGAATTATCTAATTTGAAGTGAAATAATCCTGCTTTCGAGAATGCGAATTTGAAAAGCGAAAATTTCCGTAATAACATCTTTCTTAGCCCACTTCCTGATGAGATAAAAATATGATATTTAGGGATTCATTCGAGGGTCAATGGACTATATATATATATATACCCATAAATATCTTGTGTTCGACTCCGGACGACCCAAAAGTAGTTGCATAAGAAATCCGCATAAAGATTTTTTACCGTTTGCAGGCTTCTTTTCAATTAGAAAATTAAATTAGAAATGATAGTCCTACAAAACTGAGAAAGATACTAAAGGAAGGAAATATAAATAATTGTCCTTCCTTTCTTCATATATACCTTGCATTAGCAATTTTATTACAAAATTTCCAGTCTCGTCAAAATCTTTAGCAAAAAATACCTTATTAATATTTAAATATGAATTATCCTACATTTTTATAGATTTAAAATTTTTGCATATTGGATTTTTGCATACTGGATCTGATGCATACAATTATAAATATAGAAATATAAAAATATAAATATGAGTGCATGTTCGTCTAAAACTCTAAGCCAGAAACTGTAAAGGTTTTTAACTTGAAATAATATTAGAAGTCTATCCTACGTAGATTATAGGATAATTTTCATGTATCAATGTATCACCGAATCGATCCCAGACTAGTTAAATCGTTCTAGAAATTTAAATGTTCTAGAAGGAGTTAAAGTTTAAAGGTTAGAAATAAAAATTATTTCAAAATGAAAGTAAATAATACGGTAGATACGGCTACAGAAACACTAATTATACTTTTCCTTATATAAGATGTGTACAATCTGATTTCTCCGCCACATTTTGTATTTAAAACGATATTTATTTTCATTTCATTTCAAATGTTCATTTAAATTGAGAGGCATAATTTTTAAACCAGCCGTAACGGATTCCTGAGAAATGTTAGTCCTTCTATGTACCGCTGTATCTAAACAGTGATGAAAGCAAATATAAATCGGAAAGTCGAAAAGACAGAAGGAAATCGAATAAATTTGGAAAGGAAGAGGAAAAAACAGGTTATCTAGGAATGGAAGAAAGAAAAAGAAGCAATCGAAGGGTGAGATATTACTGTGAGGAGAGTGGTGCGGAGGCGAAGGACGATAGTAAAGTTAATAGATAAAGATAACCCGAAAAGAGGGGCCACGGAATGCTTTAAATTTGCGCTAAATTAACAGTGACAACCTTTTAACGCCAGAAATAACTAACCGTTTTAACTCAGATGTTTGGGACCTCAAATAGGACGTCACACTGTGCTAACAATCTCGGGCCGGAGTTCACTTCGAAGGGTGACAAGCAATAAACCTTAAGAGTTGACTCAGCAGATAGAATAAGTTTTAATACAACTAATAAAGAATCAAGAAGTCGCCTCCCAGTCACGAAGGAGTTATCCAATATCCTGGGCCATAAAGTTTGGAACGAAATAATTCCAGAATTTCTGTTTTGGCTACAGAAATTTCCTGAAAGTATGTTCTCACAGAATATGTGAAATCTATTACTTAGTATTATTAATAGCATTTAAAATTAATTATTATTATTATCAACATTTTTTATTAGCTGCGCTATCCAAAGCCCAATAAAATATGTTTTTAATCATCATGAAATAGGAAAGCTATTTTGATAAGTTTGTCTTTTTTATAACCAATTATTAGAAATAACTGGATACCAGACTGAACTTACCACGGCCTTAACGCAACTATAGTTTTCTTCGATAAACATTATATCAAGAAGTAATTATCACTTCTTACTGAAAAAATTCATAATAATTCATAGAATCAAAAAATAAAATATCTTCTAACCGAATTTCTCGAGAAATTGAATGTATCGAGGTATCACTTAACAACACGAAATCGATCGAATTCAAAACGTAAATAATTTTGTAAAATAAATTTTAGTTTTGTTTACGTTTCATACGTATTAAAAATAGTCATTAAAAGTAGCTTTTTAATAAAGAATCATATAAGGTGTCGTAATGTTCCCTCAAAATATCAATAATTTAAAAAATATATCAAAAATCAAATATTTGAAGGTAGTAATTTGAAGCGTATACGAAAAGTATCTGAATGACTGTAACAATCAAAATCTTTTATTCGCCCAAAAGTAATGCATAGAACACCTTATATTACCTGATAAGCCTCCTTCTTTCTTTAGAGATTTTGGTAGATAATTATAGAGGAATACAGGTTCAAGCCGGCATTCAATAGACTTTAATATTGATAGATAACAGTTATAATAGATTAATAGATAAGAGACTTTCTTCCACGCGATTTTACCATACCATTCTCTGGTATATATAAGGAGAATAAGGCCTTCTTGCCGAGTAACAGACAAGAAAGTATATCCGGGTATACATTGCATGAGAATGCGGTAACCTTGCCTCAATCACCAGAGATTCCCCATAAACTGCGCATTATTAAAGAAATAATAAAACACTTTGTAATGGTACAGTTATTAAGACATCTCTGGTGGGATGCAAGACGCGGTGCATCTCTCGGTACGTGGATCACATGAGGTGGATGGAAATTCGGGAAGATGCACTTATGTTCAAGGGAGCAACCGGTTTAAGACGACTTCAATTTGGACGCCGCATAGTTTTGGTTTTCGGCTTGGCTACTTGCCGGAGGTCGAATCACGCTCATCTTTTAAGGCTTCGCAGCAATGGCTGTCAGGTTAATCAAATGGCGATGTGTTTCGAGGATGAATGGATTTGTGGGACGCCTTAATCAAAGGGTACTGCCGCCAACAGCCGCGGATGGCTTCACTATAATGGCCATGTCATATTTTCTAGGTTACATCCTATTTAGGTATTTTCCAGCTCGCGAAAAGATACGGAAACCACCGGCAGCCATCACGGGAAAATTATGTACGGCAATAAGGTTGAAAACGTGACGCTTAAGGACGCGGGATCTTCAATTTGAAGTAATCGTCACGAAAAGGATATTCTTCTGCCTGCTTAAACACTCGGATCCACAAAAGCTCGGATGAGATACTGTTCGAGGGAATTGCCCCGCTATATGCGCTAAGGTGTATCATTTCGTGGGAAGGTTGGCTATTGTGCGGAAGGAGCTATGTAAATGAATTGCAATAAATTTGTGTACCTCTAGACATCAAGATATTCTCTAGATATTTTAATTTATTTCTCGGTTAATTTTAAATGTCAGTAAATTACTCTGAGCATAATGAATCCATTGCAGCAATTTTTCTTACAATATGATCGGTAAGTTAAGGATAAAGTTACATTAAGGATAAGTAATACTGACGAAAATGATGACATGCTCGTAAATAATTTCATGGAGGAAATATACATTTTGATTTTGGAATAGATTTTAACGTCACTCTGAATCGATCACTTTTCTGACTGCTTATATTAACACTTCAGATATATCATCGAACACAAAAGTAGCTTTTTTTACATTCAATTGTGTATAATTTGTATTCATCTGATACATGTTAACAGCTATGTTAGATTAACACAGGCAATAACGATATGTATAAAAAATAATATTTAAAATACTACAGATTTTTCACTTTTTTCCAAACTAATACCAAAATGTAATCGCGTCGCCTTTCAGATACTATGATTTTATAGATTGTAAATTATTTCATATCATGTTGGCTTTGGAGGAAAGACAGTTTCTGTTTGTTTTCCTGTGTGAAGCATGTATGGTTTAATTATTCCTGAGAGATTCAACACTGACAACCGCTCGGGAGATAATCCATTTCTGACGAATTGCCCCCAACGGTTGCCGATATTTGGCGTTTGGAGAATTTCTCTTGCCGGAAGTGTAACTTGATAGCAATATTAAAACAGATTTCCTTGTTTCTAAAGGAGGAGATGTTTACAGTTGAATAGCCATAACTTTGTGATAATTCGTTACAGGAAGCATATAACATATTTCGCGTGGAAGTTTTGCTAAGTTATTCATCATGTTTCCCGTACAAATTTCATCTCTGCAGCTCACTACAGGAAAAGTTGTATAGCAAATCAAGTCCTGCATTCCTTTCAAAATAGCATTTTTTCATCTACCTTCTCTATCAGAACTGATATAATATTCGTGCTTTTCTATTACGATAGCAGCTACTCTGAAGATGACTGTAAATAGACAACTTGCGTTACCCAATTCTATGGGAGATATTACATTGCTTTAAGAGCAATTACTTTCAAACAGCGAGGTCGGATTAACTGTAACCCTCGTCATAAACAGAAACGAAGCTGCAAACTCCGGAGGAGATACATTTTCTTGTCTTTTTCTTATCTTTGAGTCAAGCGATAACCCACTTGACAGCTAACACCGCCTCTTAGCAAATAAATGGATGAATACAAGAGGTGTGCACTGCTGGAGAAGAATGCATTCGAGGCGGGCAGGTGTAAACGTGGGAGGGATGGTGAAGAGAAAAACAATGGAAAACAGTGAAACTCGAGAAAAGCGAACGAGATCCTCTTCTGCCCTTTCGCCCCTTAGAATAGAGCTTTCGTGGATACTGACTGCATTCTATACCCTTGATTCACACTTAGGTGCCAACTATTCCTAAAGAGAAGAGCGACCCTTGAAACAGAGTTTGGAGCAATAAATGCCATCCGATAGCAAGGAAAGGAAGAGATGTTTTACATCTCTTTTTAGAATGGGCAACTCTAGATTAAAACAAAGAAAATCTTCATCTATTTTCATTGTGATGGTAACAAGAGATTGGATTAAATAAACAAGAAAAGATAGCTGTTGGTATAAATCCAGGAGATATAAGGAGTAGTGATATCTAATATGCAAATATGCTAATAAATATATCGACATCCAGGAAGAGCAAACTAACAGGAGAGAAAGGGTATATCTAGGTAGAAATGAAAAAAACCACCACCGATTCAAATATTTCCTCTGGATGACTGTTGAAAATATTCCAAAATTAAACAAACGAGCTGAACATCTCAACATGTTGAATCTCAACGGTGAAAAACAGTGATAAATACCATTTTAGATGCAGATAACTGGACTTCGAACAAAATGAAAGATAGAAAATGTAACTTAATCGACGGAGACGAAAATTAACTCAATGAAAAACGCTCTGAAACCAGTGACAATAATATGTTTACCTGTGGAGTTCTGTCTTCTTATGTACATAATATACGGAAGGTAATGGAGTATCATAAACGCTAATTATAATTATGCTAGTAATAAATAAATAATGTAGATAAAGAAACTTGAATATATTTACCTTCTGAGTCAGGGATGAGGCGACCACGATTCACTACTGTTTTACTTTTACTCAGGTAGCCCCTTTCTCAGTTGCTACAATTGAGAAAGCAATTTCAAGAAGTATGTTGATGCCCGGGTTCATATGGTACATGTAATACAGAGTTCTGCTCATAATATTTGATAAGAAGTAACCTAAATGAACTAAATTTCAGCATAATTAAGAAGTTTTAATTTCTCACAGAAAAGAACAAGAGTGAATGCAAATTTATCTTCAAAGACTTCCAAGGATGAATAAAATGTATTTCAATCGTCAAGATATGGTAGCAGAAACAGATAAAAAGGTATTCCCCTTTTCAGGAGGCGTAAAAAATACGGGAAGTATGAGGAGCGATTGGTCAACTTGCGTTGCTCTTTCATTTAAACGAGTCATGCATTTTTCGTTTTAGAAGCAATTTTGCGATTAATAGTTACAAATATTAGTCATCGAAAATCAGTATTGCACACAAAATGAAGATAAAAAATCTCGGAGTATGCAAATAATCATTAACTAACACATTCACTTTTAAGTGCTTAAAAATTGCATCTTTTGGGATTACTGACGCATTAATGCATTTTGCTTGAGGGACGCTCCATGCACGAATTTAAAAAACAAAACAGCGGTAAGAGGAAAAATGGAGTAAAGGAATAGAGTTAGTACGTGTAATCACCGAATCGAAGGAGGCGTTCGAATAAAGGATCGACGGAAGAAGTATGCGAAGCGATTTGCATTGCTTTATCATTTAAAATAAGCGAACATACGTTCATATTTGACTTTTCTGAAGTTATTTTGTAGCTATAAATGGCTCCAAATCTTGGCATCTTACAGCAGTATCATCGAAAGTTTTTTGGACTTGAAAATATGAATTTATGTAATAATGACACAGGATAAAAGAGCCATTGGGAAATTCATTCACAGAATAAGGTCACAAAATTAAAAAGAAAAATTCTAAGAAAAAGGAGCAATAATTTTCTACGCAAGGCGTTTCTATATTGAAGGAATTTCTCGCCAAAGTTACAATCCAACCCAACGCTTATCACGAGCTTGTAAGAAACAAACGGAAATTACTGCATTCTATACAAGAAACAGTAAAATTTGGTGTGAGCAATAATAATATAAATGAAACCAATATTATGGTGATGACGACGAACGCTCATTCTTTGCAGACATTAGTTAGCATACGTGACTTATTCTGCTCCCGTGACTTTCTCACCGCCACCAAAAATGAATTGTAACTTTTTTCCCGCGGTAGGGGCTGAAAAGAAATAAAAAACTATCTGCAGTGATCGGTAATAAATTTAAAGGAAAACGTCGCGGAAAAAGTTTCAATTTTGGGTAGACAATTTGGATAGTCAATTAATTCTCGGTGGCAAGTAATGAAGTTGTAAGAACATGTTCAGAGGAAAATAGTTATAATTTGGCTAGCAAATGCGGACATAAATTATTATAGTTGTACTGAATTATTATTGTATACAAGTATTGCATAAACTGCAGTTATTTTCGACACCCCCTTTACTATCTTGGTAATTAGCTGCGATGTGTTGGGTTAGAGGACAGAGAATTACTTAAATATAAGAAAATCTTGCGTAAGTAAATAATAAATCTGATTATTTCTTCCGAGGTGTCCTTTTCTCTATCCTTCGCGTTTCTCTTATCACACTGTTTGTATCCACGTGCACCCACGTATTATATTAGAAATTTCATAATTTTTATCACAAGAAAAGGTTTAATACTATCCAAAAGGCTGTAGCTATCGCCTAAAATTATAAAATGCGGCAGTCTGTGACTAGGGTGTTGAGTATTTTCGAAATAATGATAATTTTCTCACCGATTCAGCTAAGAATGCTTGTTTAATGGCTGAATATTGCCAATGTTGACATTGCATTTCCATCATCGCCGTCAAGAAACTCACGATCAGAGAATGAACAAACCAATGTCCCGCTCTCAATTACAGCGATTTAATAGCTACATTTATCTCATACGCTCTCTAATTTGACGTGTTCCTCAGGCTGCTTCTGGCTACTCCAAATGCAAAACGGAAAGATAAACGCTCTTTGGGCAAATATGCTCCCACCAAGGACCCGCCAATATTTGAGAAAATTCGAGTTCGTGATCGTAATAAAGTTCTTGATTTCAGAGTGAGAGCCAACGTTTATTCAGACCTTGTTCTGGCGAATTCGCTCGATTCAACGAGAGCGAAATTTTCTGAATCTTGCCAAATCACTTTCCTCAGAGCAAACCCTGATTCGCGTGGGACTTAGAGCGATAAAACAAAGATCTTCGGACAATATTTGGAAAGACAAATACTCTTTTACTGGCGAAATCGGAGCCCTCTTCCAAAATTGAAAGCCTTCGCGTACAGGTGTGTTTCCGTCTCTCTCGGCCATGGACCACGCGTTAATAATCCACCTACGATAACAAGTGCTTTACAAACACGCTCTTATGTCAATTGCCTCCTACACCACCAAGCAACAATATAAAAAATATTGAGGGAAAATCGAATTCCTCCACGTACCCGCCTCAGTGGCGCCTTCTTTGAAGAGGTGTCTGAGTAAGCATCTTAGCAATCAGACCACTTGAGATAAAAAGAATTATGCACATATATGAGCGACTTGGAACTCTCTTCCTGCAAATCCGATACGTAATTCATTAACTACGCGTAGATTTCTCTAAAATGGCTTTGTCTCACAGAAAAATTCAGCCAGTGGATTGTTCTAAAATACACCCTGGAAAAGTAACAACGGTCAGAGTAACTATAGATCTGGAAATTAAGCATTGATTGGCGATCAAGTCCATCTGATTCTTATGGAGATTATAAATAAGAGAATCAACTGATTTAAAAAACAGTTCATTTTCGCAAATTAACTGTGAGAATTATTAAAATACATCGATTAACGACATGAATAAAAAAAATGATGGAAATGAAATTTAACTTGGCACATTAAGTTGTGCGGCCAAACCCAAAGTTATACGAGAAGTGAGAAATTATGACTTGACTGGGACTCGAACCCAGCTCTTCCTCTTTCCGGGCAGGTGTTCTAACCACTAAACTGTCGAGTCGCGCCACTACACTTCTGTAAAAAGTCATAAAAGCTCCCGATTACAGAAGTGAAGAAGCATAAATTACACGAAATACACGAGTATCTACGATTTCTTCTTCAACAACTGCAAAGACCAAAGTGATTGTACATGATCGTGACCTGAACTTCGGCGAATTTTCAGTCTTTTCGAGAGCGTGAGTGCGTGCCAGTCGACGAGAATCTGGAGTGGTTGAACACCCAAAACGAATATCCCCGAATCGATGGTTTCTAAAAGCATTCCATCCTCCACATTCGAAATTAAAGGGTATAGATTTGAGAATTTCCTCCCCTAATGACTGATTGCATTTCTCTCATTCTATTTCGTGTGACGAAGTCCCGCCTCTCTAAATTCGAGCGGGTTGATTCCGTAAATTTCTCTCGTTCTTTACATCTCTTTCACCGATTTCTAGTTGCATGGAGGTTATTTCGATTCAAATACAGAGATTTTGAGAGTAAAACATATGTGATTTGTAAATTTGTAAATAATTAGACAGAAACACAAACCATAATAAGGACATTGTATCACAGATGGAAAACATATGGAGAAGAAATAAATTTTAATTCATTTCGTAAGCCATATTACGACTGCAAAGTTTACCTAAAATAATTAACTTTGGGGAAAACCTTCTCTCAACTATACAGGAGGTAACAGCTACGTGGTCATTGGATCTGACCGGAAGGAAAATTTGCTTCAAAGAGCTGCTTATCATGAAGTCACTTTTGAAATTTAAACTCAGGAAGTATTGATAGTGAGATCAAGAGATTTTCATCGTAAAACTGAAGAGGCTAAGAAATTTCTCAGTTATTGGTGAGATTCATTTTACTGTATGAATGGGAGAGTTGGACACTAAGAAAATAGGGAACCAATGTGGATCGAAGCAGTAGAAATGTGAATTTGGAGAAACACATCAAGAGCAAGATGAACAGAAAGAAGCACAGATGTAGAACTATAAGAAAGAACTGCATATGGATGTAAAATTATTATATGAAATAGAAAAAAGGAAAATTATATTTATAAGACACTGTATAGGGCACAGTGCCTTACTAAGAAAACATTTAGAAGGCAAGATTCTAAGCAAAAACCAAAGCAGATATAATTTTCATCGCAATCCTCATCTTTATTTTTATTAGAACGATTTTTCCTTTATCCATCCTTCAATGGGAAGCCAAAGATCTGTCATGGCACCCAAAGGAAAATATCAAACACAAGGAGAGTCACAATGGAAATCTCGGATGATTATATCAGAATCAAAATGTCGCGAGACATTTGGCAAACTATCCATAAAACAAGAATGCGTGCGATAGACGGTAAAATGATTGATAAAGAAGGGTATGAGGAAGTGATGATGATGGGGAAATACACGATATCTCCATTCCTTCTGCAGATGAAATTCAATCCTGCGACCTTGGATGGATCAGTCCAATCGAATATCCATCATCTTCTTCTCTTCCACTTACTTGTACAGTTTAATGGTAGATAGGAAAGGTGTCGAACCATTTTACAAGAGAGATGTTGGATTAGCACGTTACAGCTCGGCGGTCAAATAATCTGATATACCAAGGCTAACTTTAACAAATACTCACACATTCGTAAATAGAGGATAAGAGTTTTCTTAACATGAGAACTACAAATAAAATTTCTTGGTCGTAAATCTCAGTAAGGATGCAAGATAAAAATTTTAGGAGTCATCTGAGCTATGTTACTTATAAAATAAAATGCATTAAATGACTAATGACTGGTAATGTTTGAATTGTCCATTGAATTAACTCCAATATCGTTTCAATTTCAATTACCGACGTTTGCATTCGACAGTTTCATTATCTCGACACCATAATTAACTTACTAATATACATTTAATTACATCCTAAGCAAACACAAATTTATATTTAAAATAACTTGTGACGCATATGCTTTGAAAAGGACCTTTAATGATGAGGTAACAATCAACTTTCGCGAATTTTCATTCATTAGATGTTAAACTTTTTTATTTATCGCATAATTATAGAATACCAGTACCAAATACAAATATCAAATCGAAAAGCAAAACCAATCTTTTGTTAAGCATTAGTATGTTCCCTCTGCTCCGTTCTCGCCGAAGAGTTTTTTCACGTGATAATATGGACCGCATCGAAATAAAAACGCGTTTTATGCGGAATAGCGACTTAACCGGGAACGTTTTAAGCATATTTTACTGCCTTTCGTTGTTCTTTTAACTGTGGTAAAACCCAGGTGGGAATTAAAAACTGATCAGATGGATCGTGGATCAATCTACCAGTAATACTTAAAAATAAAGAAATGAAAATACTTCTACTTCTTTCTAGTAGGATATTTTTACAGAGTATTGACAGGAAGTTATTGATTTGCTTATTCTAAATTCTCTATTTTTAATCACGTTATCTCTAATTTAACAGTCCGTAGACCGTTGAGCAGATTCAACTACCACAATTTGTGAGCAAAATGTATGGTTACAGGTCAACAGAACCTATTTTTTTACATTAAATCCCATCCTAAGACCACTTTCTAGTTTTAAATAATTATTATTTGGAGGGAGAAATTACACACAGTGAAATTGTTAAACATTGTATACGCCTTTAATTCTTTTGCTTAAATTTGTTCTTTTGGTAAAATGAAGATCATAATTTATTCTTACACTTTTAGAAGTCCGATGAATTTTCTACCCTTGAATCTACATCAACTGCATTTTATTATATTATAACGCTAAAAATAAAATAAGATTTCCTAAGAATATTTTTCTGATTTTCATAATTAATTCATCTTACCAAGATATTCCACCGCGAGTGAATGTTTTCTCACTCCGTTTATTTTCCATTAACTGAATTTTTACTAAATTTGTCTCATCAATCACAACCTAACGATTAGCAATCAGAACGACATACCCTAAATATTGTGTTTAAAATCAACGGTTTTCTATCAGCTGGAGGCCTTTTAATTCTAGGAAATCCCAATACATAACAAATTTGCAGATTTAATATTGAATTTCGGATTCTTAGGCATACCATCGAGTCTAGAAATTAATATCACAGTTCCAGCGATTTTAATTTCTTTACTATATGTAAAAGTAATGAATTAAAAAATTTCGTCGTGCTGAAGGGGTTAGAGCATAGGATACTCTATCTAGGACCGTCCCAATTTCGACCGGTAATGAAGACGTTTTGTATTGTATTGTACATCACTAAGATGACTCATTCGCGTATTTTAGACCCTCCAAAAATACCATGTGGGTGAGGCCGTCATAATGCTTTCCTCGAGAATATGTATCAAACTCGCAGTGACAAGGGCCCGTCTTCGAAGCAACCTGTTGTGAAATGGGTCTGATATATCGATCGGGTACACAGCGCGAAGATGAGTAGATTATTATGCCCACCAAAACGACCTCTTCTGCGGTTGTGTTGCGCCACAAGGATAGAAGAAGGGTCGAGAATCTTCCACAGAAAGAAAGGTTCCGTTGCTGGCGAAGACTCATCACCTCCGCGACCTCCCCCTCATCAATCCGTTTCTATTCAGCACCGAAATATTTATATCTCCTTTGATTCCAATTATTACCTCGATGCGGAATTCTTTGCCTTTTGGAAGGGATGAGGAACATGTGCACGAAAATGAGATCTTTAACAAAGTATATTGGAAATTATAAAAGTGATACTTTTACGTAAGTGGTACTTATATATTGGAAATTGTAAAAGTGATATACCATTCGACGGGATATCGGACCGAAATTGACCTGTATTATTTAAGATTATCAAACTGTAAAAATGAGCACTTACATGATAATATCTTTATACCAAAGTTTCAGCTTAGAATAAATTTACAAAGTTATTTATTTTTTCCATATTCCTTAAGTTTCAAAATTTTACAAATATCAGCGAACACGGGTCATTTAGAACCGTTCAATGATTAGTTTTTTTTAAGTGTTGAATGTTGATTGAATGTATCTTTAAAGTTTATCAATGAAAGAATCAAATTATAAATATATCATCAGATATATCAGTCTTTTAGCTGGAGAAAAATTTTTAAATGTTAAAACGTAATAAGAATATAATGTAAAATTGAAGAGTATTGAACGGTACACATCGCGCCCTCTTCAGCTCCACGCTTTCTAGATTCTAACAAGACTACTTCGAAGAAAGACTTAACTCAAAACTTTAGCTAATTTGGAGTTTTAGTAAGTGCAACAGGGTTCTATGGCAATAAATTACAAAATTAACAAGAATCCTAAATTTTTTATATTGAAAATCTAATTGAATATTGCACCCAACTGAACAGCAAATGGAAAGAATAGTTTCCTCAACTTCGTAGCCATAAAATTCCTACGAGGTATCAGGATTAAGCTTATGTGGTATGAGGATTCTTACAATTAGTTAGACATTGAAAATCATATCATGTTTGTCCGCCTCCTCTACTATCTCCTTTACTTATCTTGCCTGCCTTACTAAGATTCTACGCTATCCCTGATGCGATTACTACGGATAGAAGAAGGGATTGGGGAGGTGCGAGCATGATCAAGGATGAGGGAGTAAATAAGTTCGGTTCGTCGTATGGGGCGGATGCTGATTGACAAATTTCTCCAAATCCTTTTTCTAAGGTCTATGAAGGTCTTCAAAGGTGCGTATGTCCTCCCAACTCCCTGAAAATCTCACGTGAAATCGAACGACCGATGTCGGCAAGTTGGCGACACCTCGTCTCTACATCTTAACTAATAGCTTCCGGAGAGAGCATCTGATATGGCACTGCCGCCTAACACAATCCACATTTGGCCTGTTTTGTCTCTCGATATTTAACTATTATCTCTAGACGAAAATCTTCGTTCGGACGCACTTATCTATTTCTAGGACTCAACTATTCCGACCGCGTCCATTATAAACCCCTACGTATAGACTTCCATGTGCTCTCTGACACCGCTGGCGTTGGAGCCTCCCTGGTGAAAACGCATTTGACAAAGATTCTGATCGACGCCAGACCAAGTAAGAAAAAAAGTGGGGAAAGAAAAAAGAAAATCATTTTCTATCTCCAGGCAATATTTTTTCCGCTGGAAAAGCTGCTCGCTCTGACGGAAGACTTCGAAAATCGTCCAAGTATATCGTACAAAGCATATATCAGGACGATAGGCAGATGATGAACATTCCGACTTCTGTAAGCATAAATTAATTCTAAGTCTAGAATAAGTCGGATAAAAATAAATACATAAAATAATATGGAATAGTGATAATGATCGCGGTTAAGAAATAATCAAGATCTCGAGGGAAGAGAAGAGGATAAGGAGTGGTGGAACAGTCGAAACAACTTCGAAAGTCGAACTTTTGACGTTAACATGATTTCGACGGTAAGCAAAGCTTCGAAATTGAAGAAAGGAGAGTATACTCTTATGAAACATTGTTATTGTACCAATTCAGAAATACTGATAACCAACTGCGTGATAATACAGCATGAGTGGTTATATCCAAGGTAAGTGACAATAAATCTTTGACTATCAAAAACCGTTTCCTATAGCACTCACTTCACTTTCGCGGAAATTTCTAGCTCATATTTCAAACCATAATTTCTTGTTGGCTTCGTCCATTTTACAGAGATCGGTCTTTCTATATTTCACATTATTCTTTTCGGATTATATTTACTCATCATTGTTAATTCAGAATGGTTTGATTCACTTCTCTAACTATTTGATGCGTTTCAAACAAAATGATTTAAGATACTCAAACTATTAGAAATTTCTCCTACGCTTCGATTTTCAATCTGTTCTTTCTCTTCTTCTCCATTTCTATTCCTTCTCCCTTTGCTCTTCATCACACTCCCTTTCCATTCTACTCTACGAGCAGTCGTGTGCGCAATTCTAGTCTCGGATTTCACTGTAGAAATTCTTTCGCCTCACTTGCTGCCTCGGTCGAACTTACAACCCCTTATTCCCTCCATCTTCTTTCGTATACTCTGCAATGAAAAGCTGACTCGACACAGTTACATCTACCTCTTCAGTTTGAATTTTCTACATTTGATGTTTGATAAAGAATTTGAGGGAGTAGGGAACTCAAGATTAAGATACGTCGGAGAATAGCCAACCGCATTAGAAAATAGAACTCCTTCGAATGGGAAGTTTGAAAATAAGAAAAAGATTTTTAGAAAAAGATCTCCGGTTATTAATTAGCATGCAACGGATAAAGAGAGTTCTTAAATTCTAAAAGGATTAACATAAAATAGGGAACATGGAAGTACCGGGTATTAAATGAAAATTCGGAGCTATCGAGAACGTAATAACGAAATTTCAGATCGAAAAATGACAATGGCAATCTCCTAAAACAGTTCACAAGTTTATAAAACGCAGTATATAGTTCATTAAGGGTCTCGCGTATATCCAAATATCTTGATGGTGAATATAACCTCCATTCAGTGCTTACATCATATATAAGTATTCTGCCTTTCGGTAGGTTCATGTGCCCCCACATTCCTTATTTAATTCCCTTTCCTTCAATTCCCAGTAACTTATCCCACCCCTCAAGTCTAATAACTTCTACCTTTGTCTTCCCCTCTGTCTTTTCCATAGCATTCTTCCCTCGATCACTTTCTTCAGTAATCCCTCTCCTCTCAATATTTGACCCCCCCATTTCTTTTGTCGATTTCTAATTACTTCAATTATTATCCTTTTCTCTCCAACCATCTCTAGCACCTCCTCGTTCGTTTTTCTATCGAACCAGCTTACTTACTATGCCAACATCTCAAAAGCCTCTAATCTCTTAATATCCTCTTTTCTTAACGTCCGCGTTTCACACCCGTACAACACTACACTCCAAACCAAGGATTTTACCAATCTTTTCTTGATTGCTTTATCAAGTCCGTTTGTCATCAGTTCCCTTCGCTTCATGAATGCTTCTTTCGCTAATGCTATCCTTATTCTAATCTCTGTTGAACGTCTTCCATCCTTAGAAAGAAGGCTGCCCAAGTATGAAAATTGATCTACTCGTTCTAGTTTTTCCCCATCCACCCTTACCGTTAACTTAGATTTCTTTCCCTTTGAAAACTTCATGATTTTAGTCTTTCTTACTTTTATTCTCACCCAAAACTCCTTTGCTTTATTTTTTAGTGCATTTACTAGGATTTGAAAACCCCTTTCGAATCGCACACAATAGTCTTGTCGTCTGCATATCATACCCCTTCACTACTTCCCCACCAACTTTTACTCCTTCATCTATTTCATCCCAAGCTTCTTTGACCATTTCCTCTGCATATATGTTAAAATGAGATGGTGATAAAGGACAGCCTTTTCTATGTGTACACCTCCGTCTGTTATGGTGCTGAAAGAGAGTCTTGGTGATACAAGGGTTATTCCTCCTGCAATAATGTACCAGTTTTTGTCATCTGTCGTTTCTATTTCCTAGTCCAAACTCTCACACTTCATCAATATTTCTTTAATGTGCACCCCCGTTTTGATTGTAGAATATGAATTTTCACTTCGCTGGGTTCGGTTTTTGGACTAATTCCAAACCTATTCGTCTTATGTAAATGGAGACGGTAGAGTAAGACGCAATTGGCAATTCACCAATTGTCTGTATTCTACAGAGGCCGAAAAATCATCGATACATATTCATATAGCCATAAGTAATTATTTTAATATTATGTCGCGTAGGTAATTACTCAATTCTCTGAAAATGATAGCGAAACGGACGAAGGAGCAGAGAATATAAATCCGTCGTTTTACCAGAAATTTTGTGAAAAGTAAATTGTCAGTAAATATTCAGTAAAATTGTTACAAACCGAGGAGAGCATCAAGGAGTTGCAGAAACAGAAGTGTAAGAAACTAAGATGAAATATGACACCTTATTTTAATTAAAGTTAATGTAAATTCTGTAATGATATTATTTATATGCTGGGTTATTTGATGATTGTTCCTCCGGTATATTCAGGCTTAACTTTACCATAAACGGTTGAACTAAGATCCTTTCGAAGCAGGCTTCCATATTGAAACCTTATCCAGAGAGACAATTCTGCAATTACCGCGGCGAAAACGATAAGAATATCACTACACTTGAATTCATTTGCCATATCCAATTGCGAGTCAAGCTTGCAATTGAGAATACAGATAAAATCACTAACGTGACTAACATAAATCCATATTTTAATTTACTCCGTTATTCTCTACGACAAATTATGTCAGGATTAACATTTTAACTGCTATCTCATTCGACAAAATTTCTTTTATGGAAATATTTATACGTTATTAAACATATCATCTCAGACTTAAACTAAAACATTTATAAAATTTTAAGATGATTAGTTTCGTCATTGTGAAAAAATTGACAATCTACTTGATTTAATAATTAGCGGAGATTGGTCTCCATGTAAGCCACTTGAGAGGGTGGAATCGATTTGCTAACAATTTGTCAATATCTCTCAGTCTTAGTCTTAATCTCAATAGGTCTTAGTCCTTAACGGATTATTTTTCGTAATTTATGTATTTCTCAACCATCACAATCGCTATCAGCAACATAGAAAATCTCTACATAAAAATTAACTTGAATACTTGATTTATATAAAAAAAAATTGCCATTGAATCTATTATTGCAGCATAAAAAGCTTGGTTTATTTCTCGAAGGGAACATGAAATACATCTTAATCTTCAAATTCAATTCCGAAGTAGGCGTAAGACATCTATTGACACAAATAACGAACGAATATTAAAATCGCGAATGGTATAAAACTCAAATGGTCTTTGTTTGGGAAATATTCTCAATAGAATGTGTAGAGGTAGTGATATCGATTTAACTTAACATAATTTTTCGCAACCAGAAATTCATCAGGTTTCTGCACGCTGTTGCCCCTCCGTTGTATTTGAACAATTAATTTATAAAATATAATATGGCTTTGGAAAAGAACTTCATTAAAGCGAGAAAAGGAGGGAGATAAAAATATACTGTGATGAAATATCGCTCTCATTGTTAATTTGATGAATAACGGTACATTTGTCACGATATTTTATGCATCCAGTGACTATGCGTTTCAATCAAGTAATTAATTAAAGAGGGGAACGATTGTTATTTGCTTAAAAAATTGACCTGAGATGGGTGATAAATATGGAATGGAATGAATTTTCCTTCCGCCGATAATCACGCACTAAAAACTGAAATCCTCATGGGTTAAGTACCTCCTCGGATGTTTCTCGTCTCGAGACAGAAAGTTTTCCCAACTTGTCTTTCAAACAAACCAGCACGTTTACAGCACCCACAAACGCGCAGAGGAAGGCACCTGAAAAATAATATAGGATGTAAAGTTATTCTGCCAAGAATTTCCAACTTCCGCCTTTCTCTTTGAAATAGCTACGAATCGAATATGGAGCGCTTCGCTAAGCAGTTATGATTCATAATTCACTGAACCCCGCGTCGTCCCATTGTTTCTGGCGCTTTAAACATATAGTGAATGAGTGAGGACGTTGAATGAAACTCATTCTCCCTTTTCATTTCATAATTTCATATTCTTGGCGAACGCGTGTATGGGCAGAGACACTGATGAGTCGCTTACGTTACCGTGGGCATTATGCGGTGCTTGAATAGGAAACTGCTGCGCATTTAGTTATGCCTTGGCAAGGGAAGAGATGTACACATTGAATTCGCCCACTCCCGAGAGCTGTTAAAGCACAATAAAACCCTCATTGGAGAATAAGAGGAATCGAAAAATTGAGAGCGTGAGGGAGAGAGAAGTAAAAAGGGAGAGGAGACAACGCCTCTCTCTCGTCCATGATCGTGTGGCAAATGTAGAACGGTCGAGTATTGACCCTAAAGAGAAGAAGCGTGAGATGTCGAAATGAAGAAGTCTGCAATGATCGCAGGGAGAAAGGGTTGGTGAGCAGTGGGGGGCAACCATTCTGCAGGGAAAAGGAATTCAGCAAGTGAGCCAAGAAAATGAAGGATGACTTGAAGAAGACCACATTTATAATGCAATATAGCGACACATTCTGACAAACACCGAATAATAAGTAATCGCAAATATTTATTGAATCTGTACAAATGTATTTCAAATGTGGTTTGCTTAAGCTCCGTCAAGGTAAGGCTTAAGGAGTTCATAATATAAATAATTTGGCTAGAAGGAAAGAATTACACGAAGATAATTATCAGATGAAAATTATAATAGACTGACTGTGTCATTTTCGACAGCAGTGGGATACCTCTATGTCCGAATATCTACAGCAACATAAAAACCCTGCAAGCCGCCTTTCGGCGTGTGGGAGGGGGTTTACACACCGAACGATCGACCCACTTCTTTAGCATGTTATTATATAAGGAAATTACTAATATATTACTACCACATGAGATGTATCCATCTTTAATGAAATATATTCAATTTCTCAACTCTTGACAGCCATAAAATACTTAAGAGCTGAGAAGATTTAAAATTATTTGATAATCAATGAAATGGCATAACAGAAAGAGAAATCTGATAACCTAAATGATAAAAAAGACTGAGGTAGACTGTAATGGGATTATTTTAAAACAAATAAATGAAAATTCGAGGCTAAATTAGATTAATATAATCATGATATGAAATAAAACGATTAAAGAAGAATGGAAAATGGTGCCCACTTAAGATTTATTTAAAACACGTCTGCCTAGACCCCTAAAGAATCGCTTTTCAAAACTTTATGATAAAATGAAGGCCGAATGATTTGAAAGTGTTTAACTCTGATAACTCTAAAATTATTTCGTAGATGAGCTTATTTACTAAATGATTTCTTTTGGTGGAAGCTAGACTGAAATAATTAAAACTGTCATACAATTCCTTTTTGCCGTTCAAGGCACATGAATAGAAGGCAGGTTTGAACTAAGGCTAGAAAATGAAGGGAAATTGCTAGGAAAATATTTTAATCGTTGGATGAATTTATTATTTTCTATTTTCTTTATTTCTATTAATTGTAAATTTAAACAATAAAAATCTAGATATTTAGTTCATTCCCTATATCAAGTCTCCCATTAAATTTTCATTGATTTCAATTTTGAATAAACCAAGAGGAAGCATCTTAAAATGATGAAATACACTTCTAAGTAATAATCATTCACCACGTGAAAATTTCACGGAGAAGGAAAGGAAAAGAAAATTCATGATACAGTTGCGGTATGCTGTACATAGTCTTCGGTGATTTCTTTACGAAATATGAATTGGTGAATATCAGCAATCGTTTTACCCTTCAAGTATATTCAAATCACTTTATGCGTACTTAAAAATACTGTATATTTACCTTTTTACTGGATATTTTTCCTTTTCTCTACATGTTAGTTTTCATTCCCATTTTAGACAAACAGGCTTGTAATAATCTAATGACGGAAGAGTTCAGAGAGAAGGGGAAAACAGAGAATAAAAAATTAATGACATCGACTGAAAGGGTAGAAAGAAGAAGGTTTGAAACAGATGCAGCGAATGGGAAATCGTGTCAAAGACGAACGATTAGGATTTGTTCGAGATCAGGTCGGATTCTGACTTCCTGAGGTGGGAGGCGCCCTTCGGATCATCACGTTCGAGAGAATAGATTTATTAAGTTATTAATATAAAGTACAGTGTATTTACAGTGTATTTTGCCTGATTCGATTAGTGATCTTGACAAAAGAATTTTAATAGTAGTCTGTTGCACTTGGGTCCCGACATTTTTTCTTTCATTTTTTTTCTATGACCAAGCATGTAAACCATGCGCTTTTTATTTATTATTTACCAATTTCTACTTATGAAAAATGGCATAAAAATTTTAAAGTTTATTTAAACAAAAATGACGAAGATAAGGGGATATTTGATGTCGTAGTAATATCAAGTTTTCGTTGCCTTCGGAGAAATAAAGCTTGAAATAATCAAATTAGCTGATCTGGTAAAAATTGAGCCCTTTTTTGAGTAAATGAAGTTCCTCATTTTTAAGAATTCGTCTCTGTAAATGACTGATTAGCCGAGAGCTTTAAATTGGTACGGAAGAGATAAACGGCAATGGCTCTAATGTACGCCCAACTGCTCCACTTAACGATCCTGGGAAGAGAGACGGGATAGAATAAAACGATCACGAGCAGTGTACAATTCCAGGTCTACCTTTTTCGCTCAGGAAATTTAAAAAAGAGAACGAAAGTCATCGGTGAAGGGTTCAAGAGAAATGATCCGTACAGACAATCTCGCCGCACTTTCTGACCCTTATCTGCCCCGCCCTCCCGACTCATCTCCCTTTCTCCAGCCACTCTCTCTTAATGTTATGCGCACACCCTTGGCGTGGCTTCGGGCATAACGATGGAAAGTGCACCCAAAGGAAACTTGCGTCATGCGTTGACACTCGTCGCGCACGGATTTCCAGTGACGAAGAGAGTTTCTAGGACGCCCATTATATTCAGCGAGAGGATCTATTCAGAGAGGAATTGCGCGTTGATTCCTATGGCCATTGATCAGCATCTTTTAGGTTGCGTAATAAGGTCTCTCCATAAGGTTTCCCGGTCTGAAATTGAGATTCCTCGACCTGACCTGGTGAACCCAAGCGAAAGGCACATGACTCTTCTCCCGATTGGGTATTCGCGGATTTGAACTAATTTTGCCGCGAAAGTTGTTGACTCTCGCCAATTGTCTTCCATGTTTCCTTAAAGGGATATTAATGCATGAGAAGTTTTAGGCTGGTCATGTTGATTTGATTAGACTCAAACGCAGGGAATTTTCCATTGACCCTCATCATCATCGTACTGAATATGGGAATGTATCAAGCGGGTACCTTCGAATAAAGCTCCTGCTTGCATAAATAAGGCCGTCATAATAAGGAAAGATCATTGCCGATGGATCTTCATTTTCGCAACTATTACCGAAACACCTTACTTCGACTTGTTTTCAACTCGACCTCTCAGTTATAGTTGACACATATCCTTTCATAAATAATGGATAGATCGTATCATAAATTCCTTATGAGCTTAGTGATTTCCGTCCTTTCATTCCAGTTATCTAATGATTGTGGAATCGATATGGGAGTGCATTCAAATAGTCTCTGCATGAGGAAATGATAATTGTGGAATTTCTCAAGAGTTATTCTCATTGCACGAAAAATGGCGCAGCGGATCCGTCAGTAATGAGATATGATTGAGTATGATACAGAGTACCACAAACGATTTCATAGAGGAAATCAGGTAATGGTCGATGAGAATAGAGTTGGAATACGAACAGTAATATTTCCCCAGATATAAAAAAACTCAACTGTGGGGTCTATAACCAGGATGAGGCATTAGTAGTTCATTTCCATTTACGTGGATTTCTTGCCGTCTCACCTTAACAGTGTCTTATTGATTTAGGTTTACGGCGCATCAACTGCTACGGCGGTCATACAGGCTAAAAGATGCCAATTTATTTTTTTAAATATCGCTGAAGGCACCCTGAGAAATAGATAAAAATTCGCTAAACCTAGAAAAAATATTGTCCAAAGAAAACTAAAATATAAAATTGCTTGGATTCGGTTATATAAATGTAATATAAATCAAATAGTCTACTCTAGGTCATGCTTTTTGCTTTTAAAATTAATTTTTCGAACTTTGGGCCACAAAATTTAGGCACATCTTATACATGGGGGAAATACGGTAGTATTCATTTGAAATTGGAGTAAACTATTCCAGGGATATAGAATACATTTTAATCGAAATACCGCATGAAAAACAACCAGGAATCAAGTGAGTTGAAAATTACCTAAAATTAAAGATTTCGAAATTGTATTTGAAATGAAAAGGTAGGATGTTTATTATTTCTTAAATTGAATGAATAAGAAAGAGAAAAAATAATTAAATTAACCTAGTTAACCCCCGATAATGCTTAATAGGCCGCAATGAATGTCGTAAAAGGCAGCAGTTTCCCCATCTCTCCGGTAGTTTTTACTAAGGGTTAATACATACACTCAGTTTATGAACAGGCAAGAGCATATACATCATTCTGGTGGCTTTTACTAGGTCAATATGATTGATTCCGCCGCCTACTTTGGTCCCTCGAGTGATATCGTCAGTTCATTTCCGAGGTCTCCTATTCCTAAAGAAGAATCCCGTTGTCGCAGAGACCAAACCCTTTCTTTCACAAGTCACGCCTCCTAACTAACCTAGTGTACGAAGAAGAGAGTACCTTTTGTTTTTCAGACAAACAAAACCACGCAGAGCGATCCGAGTGCTGCGTACGGAGTCCAATGTAAGTGGATACTTTGTCTGTGGTTTCTTTCGTCGAGTCTTATTCTAATTGTTGACCGCTGGAGAGATGAGATCGGTGACCGTGTACTTGTTATGCGTATGAGCGCGTGTTTGAGGGTTGAAAAAAGCGACGAGCGGCTCTTCCAGATGGTCAAGCTTGATCTTCTCATGCACGGCAGACATGGATCTGAAAGACCCTTTTAAAGGGAAGTTGTGATCCGAGTGACCTTTCTTTCCCTGCGAACGAGATTTCGGGGACATCGGGCGAACTTTGAATAAAAAGAAGAGGGTCGGTAAATGTAACTATCATAGTGTCCTCTCGTATTCTACAATTAGAGAAGGGATAATATCTAGTGATGCTATGAGTCAGTTGAATGTAAACAATTGCCAGTAAATAGATAGACCCTTTATTGGCGAGACCCATGTTAGCCTCTCTTCAACCTAACCTCGTATGTCATCATTCATACGTCAGAATGTAAGCAAAAGCAAAAAGAATGAGTACGGTGAGGAAAAAATCTTTGCTACTGATGGATGACCAAATCCACGTTGTAAGAAAACGTCCACAGAATAGAGCGCAAAAACCGCAAAATACACAGTAAAATATAATGTAGAAGGAAAATGATTAAACAAATAATACAGGAAATTTAAAAACAGATGAATAAAATGAATGATAAATGGAAAGGGATTCACTAATTCTGTTCACAATGCGCAAAAATAAATATTAAATATGCCTCATTCGTAACACTCCTATTTTATGATATCCCAAAATATTGAATTATCTTACGGAAATATACATACGAATCGAAAGACCAACTACTTCATCAAAAATCGTAGACTTACTTTTCTTTCATCAACTTATTTTATCCAGTAACTGATAAAAATTTACAAAGAAAGAAACCCAAACACAACGATTAAATTCACGAACTGAGCTCGTGAAACATTTTAGTCAACTCAATGGAAAGCATGGAGTATTTAATGGGGTATTTCATATGCATGCAATGAGGATCCTTTTTTATAATTTCTGCAGTACGACCGAGACGTCCTTCGAATATATAATATGTACATATTTTGACCGAATCTTGACCTAACACTTAATGGACCTTTATGACCTGCGGTAAAGATAACGAAATTCTCATGCAATTCAAATTAAGGTGGCAACCCAGAGTTTCATAATAAATATTTCATGCCTCATTGATGCTTCTTCTTTAGGATTCCAGATCAATGGGACAAGTTTGTCAAGGTATTGCTTTTATTGACTGAAATTATATTAGGAAATGGGTTAGTTTTTTAAGGATACACTTTTGAAACAAGCTTCACATTAAGATGGAACAGTTGAAGTGTTGAGAATTCTTTTTTCGTAACGATCTGTCTTACAATATAACGGAGTTAATATGGATAAATAGAAAACAAAACTGGAGAGATGAATTACGCTTTCTTATTCTTGACTTCGGCTATCGTCATTGAATTTAAGATGATTGGAGTATTTCATTAGAAAAAATCAACTGGAGTAACACTTGTTTAAAACTAAATCTAAAAGATTTTAAAATTTTGCTAGTATTTTCCTTCAAGATATTTTATCGTCCCTCTAAAGGTGTCAGTGATGACATCCTTCTCCTCAGTGACAATTTACTAACGGGTTTTTGTGTTCACGACTAGGAGCCTTTTCCAAGAACTATCATCTTCTTCCACGACTATTCTTCCGTTTATAAAGGCGACCCCACCCTCTCGCTTGTCTCCAGCACTGCGTCATATTCGACATCGTCTTCGCTCAAGTCTTTTTTGTCCCACAACAGGTGACCGGGAAGAACAGTTAGGATGTCGCAGGTTCGAGCCCCGTACACGTCATGTAAGCGGAGCGATCCGCTATCAATCATAATCTCCAGTCAGCGCCTTCAATCAGATTTCACTCATGGCTTTAATTGGCACTTGATTCAAACGAACCATATCCGCGGCACGAAATCTTTCTTTCGAGATGTGATCACTTCCTCGATCCATTCTTCTACGGTTCTTTTCGACGGATATCTTGTGTTTTCTTAAGCCTATTATCCATTTCGAAACGAGAGATGAATCAGAGTCATGATTAGAAACTTTCCGTTAAATGTTTTCCAGTCAAGTGAAAACAGCATACCTACAAACAACAAAACGCACTGTACTTCAGCTTGATGTATTTAAAACCACTAGGAAACATGATCTAGGGTTTAGGTGGCTATCTTGTGGTTTAATATAAATTTAATTCTAAAGTTCTGAGTTATTTGGTAAAGAATAAACACAAAGTTAAGGCCGAAAACTCAGGATGCCTCAGCTGATACCTGACTATTTCCGAAATCATATCCGGCTGCCGAAATATCGTTTCACAAAAGGTATCCATAAATAAATCAAACTAAAGCACTCCCGAAAGACTTCCAGTAACTTAAGCTAGTAGAAAGGAATGGTAGGTAACAGTTTTCCTTATTATATAACAATATTTTTCGATAATTTTCTCTTTTTTACATTTACTAACGTGTAATTAATAGAAAGATAATGTCTTTTCTTGTTTATTTATAGAACATAAACCATTAATTGTTGTTTGTTTCGCCCATAAAATCACCTAATGGTACTATACATATAGATCTACCTACATCTGAAAACAAAAATTGCAGAGAGTTCCTTCCCACAATCTTCATAAGATGTCGTTAGGAGAAGGCTCCCATTGTAACGTGCCTGATTGTGAATCCGCTCCTAGATTGGAAGCTGCTCATTTAAGAAATGGATAGAAAAATGTAGATTGTTAACTCCATTTCCTACCCTGTTATAAGAGAAATGTCAAATAAGGGTTCTTGATGGTTTATTTTGCCAGCTCGAGGTCTATAAAGAAGGTAGGGATTGGTATCCTTCAGACCACGTGAAACTTTTGCAGGGTTCATTGAAGCCTTTTCTTGAGTAGAATTTATTTAATTAACAAATTATTTTGTTACACAGTCTCTTTCACTAAGTCAACTTAAAACAGGATAGAAAATACTGTCTTTTAATACACTCAACAATTAAGTTTTGGTGCAGAAATGTTCTCCGACTGTTCGGATATAGACAATACACCATTCAAACGTGGCCAGGTGATAGATATGGCCCCCATTGTGATCAGAAATGGTGTTTTGCCACTCATCTGGACAGAATTACTTTCATCGGAGAATTTTCAACGTGAAGAAAACAAATATTTCAAAAAGTAGCGAGCGGGATAACAAAAATGTCTCAAAACATCTAATGCGTCTCCGAGAAGCGGCTCACTTAAACGCTGTCTTCTTCCTTCAGATTAATCGCCAATCCCTTTTGCACGTGACTCACCGAATTTGCATAATTTTTGCCCACCTGCCGTTTCCCGACTGACTACTCGTCTTCTCGGTTGCTGCTTCTGCCCTTTCCAACCTTTCACGGATCTCTCGGCGTGGGCGACCACGGAGAAATTTTGGCTTTCGTGGGAACGCCACGCCCGGACATCGGACGGACGGGGAAGCTGATGCCAATCGCTCCCGCAGAACATCTATGGACGCTATTTTTTAATTATCTTCCTTCAGTTCTTTCGAAGAGGGGCATTCACTGCGTGGTGCGGAATGCTGAATTTCCTTGTTTGTAGTCAATTGCCCCAATCACGTTTCCCCAGAGTGAAAGTATCTTTTCGCTCTTAAGTACCTCGGATGAAATTTAAATATCGCCTCTCAATGGCTCCTTTTTCCTCAGCTGCTATTCAAGTGTAGCTCTTTGAAACTGTGGGAAGAATGTTTGCATAACTGTTTGTGGAATCTAATAGTAATCATCATCTGTTAGCAATAAGATGTGCGAAGTCTAAGGATACGATTTCTGTGTATAAAATAGAACGGTTTAGACCTTCACAATTCCTAGATTTGAAGATGGAATGTAACCTTCAGGCAAGATTAGGTAGATTATCCTTGTTTTACTCTCTGAGCTAGAATGTTATGAGGTTCAAGTAAGTGAGGTGCAACGACCTTTTAAATATCACACTGCATAGCATTCAATAAGGAGAAATAAAATGAACGTCATCATTCGGCATTATTCTCAAAATACGATGTTCCACTCATCATCCCTAATGTCAAACGATAAAAACATTTGTTATTTGTTTACTTTGCAATATTTTAATTATAAAATATTATACACGAATTTCGTAATATTCATTTGTATATATTTATGGAGAGGTTAAGAAAATACTTAAACCCTGTTTTTCCGAAGTAACGCTCTGCAGACCAATAAACGAAAATTTGCATGAATCCAAACTTATATATGCGTTGTGAGGACCGGCCAAATTGTGAAAGTGGCACTAACCAGTCGGAAGTAGGACAGCCTGGTGAATTACTGTTCTTTATCTCCCAAACGCAAGTACAATTTTCATGGTGAGCTTATGTAATGGAAATGTATCCGGACGTAATAGCACAACCCATTCGGATGTCTGGGAGGTGGTGTATTACAGAGGTCCATCATGAGGAAAAGAACTACCACCCTACACTTCGCGACTTACAACTGCCGCAGCTTGAATAGTGAAGACCGACAACTGGAGCTGCTGAATGAAGCAGAGAAGATAATTTGGGACGTCATCATTGGGACTCACCGAAGTTAGAAATAAATCAGAAGACTTGATTACACTCAAGAAAGTTAATTTATTTTATAATATTACAGGGGTTCTAAGGATAGAAGACTAGGAGGCTGTAGAAAACATCAAAAATATGAAGAAGAAAAGACAACGCCTAGCAATGGAAAAGAAAAATATTTTAGCCATACAGAAGGAAGATGACAGAAGAACTTGCTACAGACAAGCAATACTAGGATAGGAACAATGGAGCGGTAGCAGAATACTTTGGCAACCTAAACAAGAAGGAAGAAAGTGCTGAAGAGGAAAACCAAGTAGTAAGCCAAAACCCACGAGATTCCCTCCCTATTCTCCCAGAAGAAGTAATCGAAGCAATATAGCGGATGAATAACGGAAAAGTAGGAGGGATAAACGTAATGTTAGCGAAATGTCTAAAACTTGGTGCAGCAGAAGTTGCACATTTTTTACCTGAGTTATTCACTAATTATTTCACTATTATTCACTAATTTCCTGAAACAAGGAAGAAACCCCAAGGACTGGAGCCACGCTAAAATCTTCCTTTTGCTCAAGAAGGGAAGCATGGAAGAGCTGAAAAACAACCGCCAGTCATCAGTCTCCTTCCTGTTGTTTACAAAACATTCATGAGGATAATAGCTGAACGGTTAAAAATTACACTATTATCTGCCCAGCCAAGAGAGTAAGCAGGATTCAGGAAGGGCTTCAGTACTATGGATCATATCCACACACTACAAGAAATAATCGGTAGAACGAATGAATACGAGATGCTGCTAGTACTCTGCTTTGTGGACTATGCTCAGGCCTTCGACCCGGTAAGTACCTCCTCTACACAAAAGCTCTAGAAAAACAAGGAGTAAATGCAGAGTACATGCGTCTCATACGCAGAAGTTACAAAAATACCACAGCTTCAGTAATTCTGCACGAAGATACTGAAGAATTCAATATTGGGAATGGAGTTAGACAAGACGACTTCCTTTCCCAAATTATTTTCACGGCTGTTCTGGAGGATTTTTTTAGAACCTTGGACAGGGCAGTAAAGTCTGCGTATAAACGTGGAGTACATAATTCATCTGCGCAGATGATATAGTGCTCTTCGCAACCAATGGGAAAGATTTGGCTTCAAGACTTCAAGAGCTGAACAAGGAATGCCAGACATCATGGATAAAGTAAGGTCACTGAAATGGATGTGGGCAGACCATGCGACGAGAAGAAACGAAAACCGTTGGACAAGAGCGGTTCTGAACTGGACACCAAGAGATGCGAAAAGACCATGAAGAAGACCAAAGGTCCGATGGAACGGGGAGATCATTAAGTTATTAGGAGTTACTTGGCAAAGAAGGGAGGCCTCCGACATCCGATACATCCACATCGGATTTAGAATGGTTGATGATGATGATATATAAATAAGTAAACTATAAAGGTGAATTAAAATATTTGTTACTGTAACAAAAAATCCTATTTAATGATAAGATTTTTCGCAAATGGAAAACCGTGTACAGAAGAAAAAAGAAGAATTTACAAAGATTCTCAAGTTTCATAATTCATGCAAAGATTATCCGTACTGTAATTCGTGGTGCACCGACTGTTTCATTATACTTAAAAACATTGGTAAACGACGCCTTCTTCCATCCGTCTATTCATTCCTCAGTTTAAATTTTACTGGTTATAAGATACAAGTGAATTTGAAATATGACGAGAAATCAAATTATTCAGACATTTCACAGCGATAATTAGCCACAATTCATTATAATGGTCAGCTGAGACATGAATAATCCCGCAGGAAGATGTCAATGGCCAGCGCGAAGCTGTGCTACACTCAGCATTCCCCCGCAGTGTTCCATTTCTCTCTCTCTGTCTCCCACTGTTTATCTGCCTTCAAGTTTAAATCTGAATCAGCCGCTCTGAAGGCTATTCACGTTTTGCGCAAAATCTCCGACTTCCCTGCCTTCCCGAAATTAATCGACGGTTTGCTGGACTTCCGCACCTTGAATATAAATGAGGCCCTTTTAGAATGAATTTTTCTCAGACGAAAGACGCTTCAATTTCCTTGTGGGCATTCGAAGCGCCGTAATTTTTATTCGTGCGTCCATGAGACGTTTTTTACTGCTGGAATTTAAATTGACGAAACTGTTAGAGGTAGTATGCAAATTTCTGTCTAAATATACTTCTCAGCGTACTTCTTTGACGTTAATTTTTCATGCGAACACTCGTATGTATGAATTTATAAATATACATGATTGAATGCGCGTGTCGTATTGAAGCCTTAAAAGACACAAATTTATAAGCCTTTCAGAACTTTTCTCATTCTCTCTCGTAAATATTCCTCAAGAACATACGGAAGTACGTATGTTTGATATCTTCCCGTACTAATGAAAAATTTAAGGTGACACTTTAAAGATGATCTCGACCTAAGTGACACCAATCTCAGAAGAATTTCAAAATATTCTGTTTGATGAACGATAATTCTGTTCTCAACCTCATTCATTTAATTCGGATAAGAGTTGGTAGTGGAGGTGACACTTGTTACCCCTGTTTATATTCTAAAAGATTGAAGAATATTTGGTTGAAGAGATGTTTAATTCTGCAGAGAGAGACACCGCACCCTGCTCAAGCCCATCTGCCTTAAGGAAAATTATCATAATTTCTTCCATTTACTCAGATTATTTCGATTCTTAGGTATACAGAGATAGTTGATAATTCTACAAGAGATGGAATTTGTCGCACGTTTTCGTAATAAGTAATACCGTATAAAAGTGGAACCCTCCGTCAAACAAATGCAATGAAAACATGACATAAAATTATCGGCGATAAAATCATTGGAGTTTTATTGCTGTGTATATTTCAAAAACTATCGCCTCTGTTTTATCCAGAAATTGATGATTTATCTGGAAGGTCACAAATGATGGGTAAAATCTTTAAAGAGAAGACACTAGCGAATTAGGAAATAAGAACTCCCAGAAAATTACATGTAATTAAGTTTTTTCTCCTTGTTCCTTCTATACCAATAAAAACTTCGTAAAAATCACATCAAGTCTATCATAATTGAGTAATAAAACTCGCATGATAAATTGGTTCATACATCAGTCGATTCATAATGTATCGCTTGATTCGTGGCCATCGTTTTCACCCTTCCTTGGAGATAAGGAATAAACCGTAGCCTACTGTATAGAGTTGAAAACTTCCAGTTTCGCAGACTCCTTTCCCAACGCATTTCGTCATCAGCAAAGGTCGAGCTTTTATTCCCAATGTCGTGCGTATGTCAATATTATATAGCACTTCGGAAAATGCGCTCTACACGCGTTTGCGTTAACTCCCCCATTATTCATCCACGAACCGTTGAAAGGAGAACGAAACTTTTCGGGCGTCGCACCAAAACAAACACGTCTATCAATCACCTTCCTCCTCCACTCTGCTAACGTTTCAATCGCCAGACCAAAAAAGTGAAGGGGTTTCGGAAATCCTTCATCCATCAAGAGGGCCATAGGTTATGAAAAATGGCAAGCGGTGAAAAAACAAACCCTTTTCTCCCCTATCATGTTCGATAGCAGACGGAGGCCGACTTAGAAATCGTCTCCCGAGGTAAAAGTTATAGGAAACGAAAAACGTGAACCAATAACGAAGTGGTAGGGGCCCAACTCTCGCTTTCATGAGTCCACTTCCTGATGCGCTCTCGCCTACTCACGATTGCAATCGTTCGAATGAGTTCGAAACATCGCGAGAGATGCATATATGGATTCGTGGCGGAGAAGTGAGAGTCCGTATATTTCATCTCACCCACACTCACCGATCTCTTAAGTGGGTTCTTCCTCCAGTATCCCACGCCTCACCCCTTCCGTCGCCCCCACGAAAACACGGCTATCGTCGGGAACACTTTCATTTTTAGAGAAGGGTACACGATAGGGGATGAAAGGGTAAAAATTGAGGATGGTATGAATGGGATGCAATGGGAAAAGTGGATTAGGAACCGAGAAAAAGAAATTGAAAATGGGGAATCAAAAATTCCAGCGTAAGTAAGAGGAAATAAATGATAATTTGACAATTATCAGCAATATTCTACAATATATTAACGAAAGAAAAAAAACAACCATAACCAAAACAGGGTTGGAGCTGTAGATATCGGTGTTGCTAGACTGATAAGGTTACCATTATATCGAGGCTGGGAAGAGATTTAAAAACATTAAAATAATATCCGTAATTATATTTCCTTTGAAAAGTTCAAATCCAAATGTTCCTTTCATTTTAACCAAGAAATGTATCATTTATTCAATGTGATTGTATCCTCTGTCCCATTGATTACACCGCCCTACAGCAACTCCTTGAAATTCACCCATCCATACACTTTATTTTGGGACACTCATTCTGTTTCTTTCCACGGTAGTTCAAGACGATATAACGATGTCTTTTGAATAATAAAACCAATATTCATTTCAAAACTAAAATAAATGGTCTTTATAGAAGATAAAAATTTACAAAACGACAAACCGTATGTTTAACCGAAATATGTTCTAATAAAAGGTTCAGATACAAGGGGTGAATTATTAAAATTTTATTATCTTCGCCGCATACACATATGGCAACGAAGCATATAACTCACATGACAATCAATTACGGCCGGTAATTAATTTAATTTTTATGGAAAACGTCTGCGTTTAGAGGATAAGTACTTGCTTATTTCCTTAACAAGGGAATACGAGGGGAATAGTTGATAAGCGAAGTAGCCGAATGAAAATAAACATGTACAATATCAAGTTATGAACATAAGCCTGTTTGAGTAAGTAAGAAGCAAAAATCTAAAGAGAGAAGAAAGGAATGAAAACTAGCACAATATTGTACCGAAGAGATGAAAGAGAAAGAAAGATCTGAGAGAGGGATGCTGCGGGAGAGAGTGAGGATGGATTCGCTTTCTCCGCAGCACGTCACCGTGGCAACACTTAATCGCGGTCAGAGAAGGGAATATATTCTGCGGGTGAAAGGAGAGGCGATCGAGAAAGACAGGTGATTCCGGAATTCTTTTATTCCCTCGTGAGGGAATAAGAAATGGTTCCCTATGAGGCCGACGTGAGAGAGAGGTTCTTCGAGACCGGACTGATAAGAGCCGACGCGGAAACTACCTTCTTTTGTTTTGACTAACTGATCGCCATTGGAAATAAAAACAAGGGCCTTCTGAAAAGGTTTCTTTATCGTGTAAGGGGTGGAGTCTTAGGCCCACTTGCTTTCGTCCCGAAATTTCGGGTAAAGGTGGAAATGGAGACCTTTTAATCTGAGGAGGATGCCTGAGGTCGGGAGGTTTGTTCCTTAAATCTCCATTCTCGTGCCCGAAATAAGCCGGAGAAAGTGAATCGGATTGCTCAAGAGAATGTTTTGATAGGGAAGCAGTAAACGATCCTTCTTTCTCCCACACTCTGTGTTGTCATGGGGAGGATTAAATCGTTTCGAAAGGGCTCCTCATTACTCCAACGTCATTAATCCTTACGATGTTTAAATATTCCTCGAAACTCACGACATGATTTTTCAGTAACTGTAGATCCTAATACGTGAAATCAAGCAAAAGAGGCATTTCTCTGAAATTAAAAGCTAAAATTGGGCATTAAGCAGATACGTAGTACTGTGTTAAACGTGATTTGTCAAATTATTCGAATCTAGTACTAAAACATCGATATAATTTTTAGTGAATCTCGCTAATTAAAATTAGAGTATATTAGCTTTGAAAGAAGAAATTTCCTGTGTCTCGGAAGGAGCAAAATGGCGAAATATGTAAATATCGGTCATGTTTTACTTAATCACAGACTATTTGAAAATTTGAAATTCGGGATACCAATAAAGGTGATCTTTACACACATCAACTTGATGACCTTCGGGCGAAACGATTCAGTAACGACACACTAGGTCTTTAAAAAATAAACTTTGAGGAAACATCAGCATCATTACTGCTTACTTGAAAAGGCAATGCTTACCCTAACAAGATTACTCCGACATTTAAATTATATAATTTTCGAAATATGTATATGATTAGTTAATGAGGTATTTTAGAAGTGCTAACTTAGATGAAATTATAAACTCTGTAAAACTGCGAAGTCTATAATAAAGGATATTAATGTAGATTAATTATCAGAGAGCGACTTTACATTAAATTCGTTTAATAACTCTCATAGTTTTAGTATTTTTCTAATTCAACCTCTGCATTCTTTGCGAATAAGACACATTCTTAGTTAAATTTTTTCATAAACAGTGAAGGCAATTACTTGAGTAAAATGGACTGGCGGAGAAATATTATTCATCATGGATCCATTTAAATATATCAAAATGTAAAATGAAAGAATTTCTGGCTCATAATATTATTGCTCCAATTAATTTTCTCTTCGTATACCTGACATGAATGAGCTTTACTGGCTCCAAGGCCATCATAGAATCAAAGTTATTTCGACTTGAGCTAGACGTAGATACATATTTCGCTCTCACGAAAAGAAATACAAAAGTTAGCGCATATTTCAATGACTTGGGGAAATAGAATGAAAAGCGTTTCGATACTTCATCACGAACTTACGATCAATAAATCGTCCCGCACACCAAAACATATACGAGCATAAAATATGCATAAATGAATAAGAAACTGAATTCTCGTGAGGACTCCGCGCGCTCATCCGCTTCCCGATGGTTTAAATATAGCGGCTTACGACGTCCATAACGAAAGAAAGCTTGTCCATAAGGTTTCTTAAAAATCCCGTGCGCGAGAATATTATTGGAACCCCTCAAACAGAGTTATGTTTACCAACACCGCGGGTCACCTCTACCTAAATCGCGATGGGTCGAAGTCTTACCTATGGTCCCGTAACGAAGTAAATTAGCCGCCCTGAAACCCACCGGCGGGGAAATTACGACCCCTCGGATACAGAAATGCCAGTCCGAACGGGCTAAAAAGAACAATCACGCGATGAATTAGAGAAAGGGGAGAGAATCTTCATTCTTTAGCGGAACGATATTTCAGAGCAAATAACTCGTCCCTTTCCATGCGTCCGACCACACGCGTCGCGATGAGGCGCCGTGTCCTTCTTACGATTTCAATTCCCGGAACAGCCAAAGATTTGCCCTATAAATACTTTCGCACGAGAAGTATTATCTTTCGTAGGGCCGTTGATCAAAACGAATGCCATAGGGGACGCGGCGTAGAAAAAAGGGCGAAGGATTGTTTCGACGAAAGAGGTCGCGATAGCTGGGTCACGATTGGAGACAATAAAGCTATGGATATCCGAAGTCGTGAGCCTGTGCATGCGATGTCGATTTTCCGCTGGAATTAATGATGAACTCCGAGATACGGTCATACATTGACTAATCGCTGATGATACATTTTATTGCTACGGAGAGAAATCTCGCAGACAGAAAATGCTTCCGCCTTCTTAACCTAACTCAAAATGATACCTGATTAGTAGCAAAATTATGGAAAGGGAAATCCTAGTAACATCATGTTTAAATAAACATAAATGGTAATAAACATATGAAAAAATGCTACATATTAGTTGTTAAATATGAATGAAACTGAATGTTTATTTTATCACTTTTATGGTTGCCAAAACTGAGAACTTAATTTGGATTTTTCCTTAATTACTGCCCCTATGCATTAACCCATTGCTGTTCCGGAAATATTCCTTGGGAAAATATTTGTATGTAAGGGCATTCATAGAAATGTGAAAATTGATTCACATCAAAGAGATAATTCTAATGATTTAATTTTCTTCCTATTGTAGAATAGTAGAAATAACATTCAGAGTAGACGTGATTGCTAGTAGTGATAAAAGAAAAATGATGCATTTAGTTTACAGTGACATCGTTTCAGTAGTCAAGTTAGGAAAGAAAGATGATTATAAACACGGATAATTAATAAACATAACCTGTGTATTTCATGCTTCATCCCAGAAATTTCATCACAATCCATAACTGGTATACGAATAAATAAGAACGTAATCGAGTCAAAAATAATTCAAATGACCAGTTCGATTATTTGAAAACGCCGTAGGGAAAGTTATCCTGAAGCCATCGATTTTCTTGGTCAATATCTATTTAATTTTTGCATCGCTAAAAGATCAGATAAATCGAAATTTATGCATACGTATACCTGCTTAAATCTCACATGTAACTGAGTTTATACCTGAGCCTTAAATAACCCATTTGGAGAGATCAAGAACATCACTTCCTTATTTACTTTACAAAAAGAGAAAAATAGCAAGTCGTCTAATTACGAAGAAGAAATAGATATTTCCTTATATTTAAAATATAGAAAATAAAAGTTATAGAAAAGGATATGCCATTGACTAATATCAGGAAGAAAGTGTTCCACTAAGTTACGTTAAGTGTGATAAACTAGCAATAGAAGATTATATCTAAGATTTTGTATCAATTAATGATACTTTGTGACCTAAAACATAGCTGAAATTGTGATATTTATTTTTCCATCCATAAAAAACGCTTTAAAACTGTTAGCAAACCTCAGAATACAGATAACATTCGCCTAAATGCACACCGCATCATAAAACCTTTGGATTGAAGTGTTTCAAACAATTAACTCGAGACAAAAACGTTATCCACTTTAGTCGCGATAAAATCGGTAATTTATTTAGGATATACTCTTCATTTTAATTACGCGCTATTAAAGTGTCTTAGGATCATTTTCCTCGTGAGATATCATTGCGTGTACTTTATTTACCTTTCAAAATTACCTTCTCAGTTGCGATAAGTAATAGTAATTACCGCAGTAAATTTGCATCCAATTTAGCGAACTTCGGAATAAAAGTTCAAAGGCAGGGCATGTAGGCGAACCCGGAACCATTTGCCAAGGGTTGGGGTCAAGCGGAAAGTTTTTAACGTGAGCCACGCCCCCCCATTAAAAAAGGTTAAGGGTTCTCCACACTATCCGTCATTGGCCGCTCTTTCGTCACTCAGTAAACTTCCTTATAAGGATATCAATCAATAATATCCACTCAAAGTTACGACCGAAAATAAAATACGAGGCTGAGCTATAAGTAAGAAAAATCATCCATGATTCCCTTATCGTTGAGCACTTAAAACGTTCTTTTGAGTAACATTTCAGTAAACATGCGATGTCAGCGAGTCCCTCTTCAACCATCTATTTGAAATAAATCATTCTAAAATTTATAGATTGTAAAAAGCTAGCTCATTTTCGGTTAGTTTTTTTTATAAGGTACATTTTATGACTTCATATTATCTCTAAACGAAACATAGTTTGAGAAGTAACTTTAGAATGAATTATGGTATGAAAAGTAAAAGTCAAACAAAATTAGCTACTTTAAGTGTAACTATCTTTTCGTCAGATTAATTTAACTGAATTTGTGACAGAGGATCAAAATTTGTGACACGGAGCAGTTTCCACCAAACTAACATTGAACCCAATAAAAGTACGAGTATTTCTTACGACTTTGTTAAAATAATAGATACTCCTATGCCATATCAAATACCTGATAATCGTCACGGCAATTATAACTCAAAAATTTACCCAATCCTCATATCTATACTTTTCTTGACAAAGAATTCAAGGAATTTGCTCTAAAAAAACATAGCCCATTTCAGTGACTTAGAGAAATATTCCTGCCTCATTCAGCACTTCTTTATACGTTAATTTAGGAGAAACTCTTCCTAAATAGCAGGATTCTTGTAAGTGATTAATTTTTATTTTAAATATATGTAATTAGGACTGAAAGCATGAATTTAAAATAGATAACAATTGTTGAGTTTAAGCGATAGTGAATTCATAAACACAGTCAGTATCAAATAAGACATGATTTTGCTACCTTCAGCAAACTTTCCAGTTTCTTTGTCTTCCTATAATGGAACCAAACCGATTAAGTAATTAAACGGATCGTTATCGGTTATGATTTATAATAAATAAAACATCTCTGGCGCCTAAAGATAAAATGCATCACGGATAAGAGTTGGATTAAAGAAATAGAATTTTAAAAATATTATATTTTCCCAAGGGTTTCGCCTCTTATTCTTGTGTGATTTTATGGAATCACGGAAAGTAAATAACTGTAGAAATTATGAAATTATATTTTCACGTATGAATTACCGAAGGATTTCATAATCATTATAATTGACAGATACAATTTATTAATATAATCCATGAGCAAACTATTCTCTACCGAATTTTGTGAAAGTTTTGTTGAAAATACTAAGTTGTGTCCTCTCTTTCAAAGAAGGTATACTTTTATTGTATGGATATAATTAAAAGTATATTTTCATGATACACAGAATTATGGTATTTCAAATAGTGAAGCTTGATCTTTAATACATACGTTAACTCGAATAACCAGATGTATACGAATCTTGCAACCTAACATTGGAGACACGCACACAACCACTAACTGGCGCTTCACTCCGGAATGACGTAGCGAAAAAACGAAGCACCTATCCTCTTAACATGGAGCATTCTATCCCCTCGAGAGAAAAGAATCTTCGTAAAAATCGCGGGGGCGTAAAGGCACACTCATGGGAGCTCCCTCCGAACACGTCTCTTCTTTTTCTCAAAATCGAACCATAAAAGACGACGATAAATCACCCCATCCCGAAAGAGTGTCTCTCAAGAGTCGCGACGGCACCTGCGGAGGTGCGATGTAAAAGGACGGAACGACCTACGACCCCACGGGCCCAGCAGTGGGCCAAGCAAATTGATGCCCTTCTCTTCCCTTTCGCACGTCTCTCCCATTATCGCTCCTTATTTCGCATTCCTCCTCTTTCCTTTCGCCTTTTCGTGACAATCCCTCCCCGCAAATTCCTCCGTTCCGTTTGCCTACCAAAATCTCCTGCGCATAATTCTCCGTTTTTATTTCTCCGTGCAATTCCCCACGCGAGTTTCATTTCCAACCGCCTCTCCCTTTTTCATCTTGTCAACCCTCGCTACTGAACCGAGAGTCGCATTGTGCCGCGGTGCTGCCGACTCCCAAGTACTAATGGAACGTAATCCTTGAATATATATCCTCGCAATTGATTCTACCTGCGGCAGCGAAACATCTAAACCATGAGCTCTCTAGGTGATATGGGAGTGCTAATCTAGATTATTACTCCATGAGGCAAATTTATAAAGCAGACTTCAAGGCGCTCAATAACTATTTACAATTTGTCTGAATTAAAAATGATTAAAGGAATGAAAAGTCGATAAAGTGATACAAGTGAAATCAGATGAAATGACAAATGCTGTCAGATAATCATCAGATGACAAATTATAGCTTGAAAAATAATAGAACAAAGAAATCAAAACGCCAGAATGCAAAATTTAAATAAATATATGTACCGCTGAATGTTGCTGATGCAAAGAACGCTAAAATTAAAGCGTCACATATTGTAGAAAAATTGATCCATGGCAGCACATACATATAATAAACAGGAAGTCAAGAAAGGAAATTTTTATCCCAATCATTACGGAGGGAATGAAAAAAATCTCATCATCAATTTCAGCAAAAGGTGATTGAGCAAAAGGTGGACCTCGCCTAATCAAGGGTCCAATAATAATTATAATAATAATTGAAATGCTTTGGATTCCTTCTCAGTAACGATAATAATAAACGCGATAAAAAGTTCTAAACTATGCCTACTCACTGAAAGTCAAGAATGACTGATTAATTGAAATCAAAGGAGACTTCTAGGAATTGGCATTTCGGAGGATACAATCAATAGAGTAAAAATGTAGACGAACCGACAAACATCAGTAATCAATTACAAAACTCATAACCTTTACTAAAGATCTCAAGAAAAGTCACAGGTAGGTGAAGGGATATTCGAAGTAGCATTAAGAAGAAATATTACCTAATTTGATTCAAACAAGCTATATTGGCATGACAACAAAGAGTTGGCAGAATTATGGAAGTGTTGTACAATGTAAATGAAATAATCACATTGATTAGATTGCGGAATCGTAAAACGGACCAACAGAAAGTCTTTGCCTAAATGTCATATATTATAGAGAATTGAGCTAATCTACCTCTAATCAAATGAAGCTCACACTTCCTTGTTCTCCTTGATAGATTTTATTCTTTGACATTCAAGAAGTCGTAAATATTTATGTTTCGTTACTATGTATAATGATTTTTTGCGTTTGAAAGGGTATTTCATTTCTTTTGGAATAATTTAAGAGGAAATGCATCGCTTATCTTACCACCGCTTTAAAATAGACAAAGTTGACATCTCCAGGGAAACAAAAATGTATGGAAAATGTTATAAATGCCTTTTTCTTAGATTTTGATCAATAGATTACACTGTAAATTCTAATGTATACATATAGATTCTATGATTTCCTTTTCGGAAGTGTGGAACGCTATCTTCCAAAAGACATATATTACTGAAGGATATAAGGTGGTAAAAGAATCAGTTGTGACAAGATGTCGAAAAACTCATACCATCAATGTCCGTGCTTCCACAAAATTAACAAGCCTGATTTAGAAAAGAAGACAAAACGTCCATAGTAAAACAGACAAAGTTTCTGATCGATAGAAAGTAACCGTGCATAACATTTGTTACGTTAATTAATTATTTCGATCCTTTCATCGAAATTAAAGATTCACTATCAACTTCAATATAAAATTTCTAACGAAACAAATTCTAAAGGAATAAGGAACGCTTTCGCTCCTTTCCAACTTAGATAATAATATCGCCCGTAACAAATGATGTATCAGCGTTAGCGAAGGAGAGGGGCAAAAGAATTTTGCAGAGCTATAAAATATTTATAGCCATGAAGACTAAACCGCGAATCACGCGCCACACGCGGCCCTTTTGAAATGTTAGAAGAATAGCAATAGATATTATAAAATTCAAATTTTTCTATCAGCCCGTTTACTGGCACCATTCTGACTTGGTACGCTTTTTAGGCGCATTATACAACTCTCTCCCAGGAGTTTGGCTGAAAGACAAATTGAAGTCATTAGTTTTTAAGAAAATGCAGCAGCAAATTTTTATATTATGAAGAATATCTATTTATACATATGGTAAAATTAAAGAATTTGACAAATAGGGGGAAATGACTCCATATAAACGGATAGCAAGTGTCGACTTAAGGAAGCTAGCAATATCAGAAATTCGATCTCTTCATAAGAAGATGCGGCTTTAACCAAATGTAATTCGGTAGTCCTCGGGTTTAAATAAAGCATTGAATAAATAAAACATAAAAGTAGGATTTATATCAGATTTGATAGATGAGGCAATGAAGGCAATCTAATAAAGGGTATGAAACCATCGAATAATGAGGTAAGAAATGTGTCACATGCATATCGAACGGTAAAAATGATTTAAGTAGAAAAATATACCCACGGCGAATCAGGGTTTCGGTGCATTATTCCGAGATGTTTACGATTCTCCAATGACTCATAAATTCTTCCACAATCCACCAACCGCCGGCGCCGGCTGCCGCTCATGAGAAGAGAATTGGTTCTTCGGTGAATCCTAAGCATACCGACGCAGTGATTGAAAAATGACCTGTGAGACTAAATAACCTTCATGGCTTATTGACTCCACGGGGCTCATTGCCGTAGGGAGTAAGAGGAAGCTCCCAACTATTCAAAAGCGCTTTTCTTCGCTATCGTAAGTAATCAAGCGATCAGCAACTCCGACTCCCATCGCCTTTTTCCTTTAACGAGCTCAAATCGTCCTCTCCCGCAGCAAGGACTCGTTTAACAGCATAAGAACTCCATTCTCGCGCCGTCCATGTTCTCCGCATACAACAACAGCCACCACTCCCAATTCGTCTCCTTAATGAGTCGGGGGTCAGATCCTCCGGGCGAAAAGAGAGCCCATTGCTGGATGGAGTGGGCATGTATATTACGTGGCGGTGATCGCACTGTACGTCTTAGGGAGTAATTACAGCGGACTCGGGAAGCCGCCCTTTCTAACCGGCCCGCCCCTGATGGGAAGGGGAAAACACGGGGATTCGAACCCGGTCGGGGTGTACGGAGAATGTTATATAGCTGTTAAAGAGGTTCGATATCGACGACGCCCGCAATTGTCGAGGGATTGGAGTTACAACGGCTTCGAGAGAAATTAGCGCTCCTGAGGACGTCGGAGAAAGCGCCACGGAGGATTGGTGCGGTTGCGATTTCCATTGCTGAGCTTCGGCATTGCGGTGGCACGGGTGCCGACGCTGACGTTTTGAGTAATTAAGTCTCGGAGGAGGAGTAATGTTGAGTGCTGAGGCTGGAAACGTGGAAATCTTCTGTTCTGTCGCTGGACATTTCACCGGAAGTTATTAGTAAGAGTCACTCTCGAGGAGAATAATATTCACTGATATGTTGAGTTTTCGGGTCGGTTCATCCTCATTATCAACCGTACTAATTACTAAGTATAGTCTTACTAATTCCATTTCTTTGTTTGACCATTTATTACTTTATCTTTATATATTATCTTATTATTTATCCAAGAGGTGGGTCTGCACTAAATTCCCAGTCAGTGATATTGCTATTTTAACATACTTAATAAACATACACATAAAACAGGCTTGCAACTAAAAGGTGCTTCATTATTGAGATACCATGAATAAAAGATGCCTGAAGAATAAAGAAAGGACGTAGATTTTATGCATAGTTTAAAAATTATCTAGAAGTCTAACAAAGCGATAAAATTTTACTGACCTAATATAATTCATCCCATGAATTTGTTGATTCCGAAATAGATTCCATCAGATTAAATCCGTTCCATATCGCTCCTATTCTTACGCAACCATAAAAAGGCTCCCGGATAGCAAAGTGGGCAGCATGATCGACTTTGGCGAAAGCGGTCCCGGTGAGAGTTTATGCGCGGAATGATCTCAGCTGTCGTAGTACTTGTAACAATACTACTACCAAGTACCAACAGTTTGGCCGCTCAGTTTACCACTCGGACATTAAACATTACTATATGGCTCAAACTAGGAAACAGACTAAGAAAGAAGTAAATTTCGTGGCAGAAAGAGGAAATATAATGAAGAAACGATTTTAACTTACAAAAACAATGCTCTAACTGCATTTTTCTTTGGTTCTGGGATTCTTGCATAAAGAATCTTCACAAGATGGATAGAGACAAGCTAGTATTTAACACCCGAGTGCTATCTATAAATAAATCGCCCCTCCTTTACATGAATAACTCATAATAATCCTTAATATTGTTGCTATTTAAGTCACATGTAGGAATGAATGTACCCTTCGTGAAAGTATACAGCAACATAAAAATTCTCATAAATCTCAAATATTTTATATTTTATCCTTCCTTATCAGTGCTTTGAACCCGAGCAACTATTATATATAGAGTATGATCATTTGCAATGCTTACAAGGCATCCCGCAAACAGAGTGTATTTGACTCGAAATGGTAGTTTATTGGTCACAGTATCTACCTGAAAAGTGAAAGCCCAGGATTCCAGTTGAGAAATTTTTCTCTTCTGTTTATCCTTGTGCATCAAGACGCACGTCTATACGCCGATTAATTATCATTGGTTCAATCCTTTCGTAGTATCTGATAAATTTTCAAAATGACATTGAAATAAATTCTTTTGGCTTGTGAATCCGAAAATAAGGAGTATTAATGAATTCTAATATAGAAATTATAACCAGAAATAATTAAGAATGAACCTCGAAGTGAATCTTTTCCAAGTTAATCTTAAACTACGGTAAGTAAGAGACTAATTCGTCGTGGATTTTACTAAGCATGATTACTAATTTCAAAGGAGTAAAAGTTAAGCGACAACAGGTAATCCTAAATTCCAAAGTAAAAACCTTATAAGGGCTGAAAAATTAAAGCTTAGAATGAAGAAGATTAAAGAGCAGAAAACTTGTATTACCTCGGAGCAACATCTCATTCAAAGATATAAAAGAACTCATAATCCTACCCTCGTTTACGGATACTGCTGGGAAAGAATGTTTCCACGATTCCCATTAATTTCTCTCCAGGATTGAGGCTATAATCTGTCGAGGGTAAGAGACGCTGTTTTGAAATGGAACGAAGCTAAAGGGTAGGATGATTTACCCAACAGCTGTAACTTCCACTTACTTCGTTATGCTGTGCAGAAAGTTGATTCGACTCAGCAACTTCGGAAAATTAGCGATTGAGAGACTCGGTAATTCCAGGTAAGACGGAGTGGATTCGCTCTATTATTTCCTCTCAATTATATCGTGGATGTTATATCCCAATCATTGATTCGACGAATAGAAACCGGACCATAAATCTGAAAGTAAAACGAAGAACTCCTCTCGCGAAACAAGCGTAGTCCAAGTGTTGAAATGTGTATCGGAATGCTCAACCGTTAAAATTACATCTTATGAAACCTTGAAGAAGAGAAGACTAGAAAACTATTACATTTTTACCAATAAAATTAAGCCATCGACCTTTTGCTAGGAAAAAGGTTGTTATTCTTATAACGCCTGGAATAAACCATAGAATATAAAACAATTGCTAATTCATTCTTTATGGCCGAGCATAAATATGTTAAATATTTTCGAACTTATAGTCCGTACAACGGTCCTTAGACCATCCAATCAACTTGTATAATCAGCAAGAATAATTATCCCATCTCCCAGACATCTTTCGTTAGAGTTAAATGCTAATTTACCACCTTTATACTTGAAATGCATTTATTTTACAATCCAAATCCCGCTCTTATATACAAAATCTAATCATCTAAAGCTATGAATTTCATGCATTGAGGCAAATTTTTCAAAAGACAAAATAAATTATAAGAGAGCCAAATATTTTCCATCTCACCGGTAAAACTTTCACCGACCGACTTGGCTCTCAGGGAGTCTTGGTTATTGGTTAAATATTTTTTTATAGTTACTTCCTTAAGAAAATTAAAAGTAAAATAAATTATAAATAGTCATAGGCAAATAATGGATTGAACAACTTGCTAGTTCAGCGGCGAAGCATTGCTTACAATGTAACTATTAAACACAAATTACAGGCGCGTTTCGAAGGAATACCTCCATATACCATTCGCAGAGAATCACTACGCGGTAAGTTAAAAATCTCAGCAAGACCGCAAATACTACATACTTTCTAAAACGACTTTTTTAAATCGTCCTTATCTTCCAAATCGACATCCATTCATTCAAAGCTCTTGATAGCAGGCACTCGAGTCCATTCGAAACTCCTAGGATAGAATTTCACGAGCTAAAGAGCATTCATGAATGCATGGAACGTGGACGTGTCGCGATCCTTCCGGTCGCGGACCAATAGAGAACAGAGCAGCAATGAGGAACGCGGATATTTTGTCATTGGAAAGATGATAGATCGACAGCGAGATGAGGCATCCGAAAGGAATGGGAGGCGGATATGCATGCAGGAGAGGATTGAATAAGATGAAAGCAGTGAATGAAATAGAGAAAGGAAGTATGAGGGGTACAAGCAAATGAGGGTATAAGATGGAGTAGAATAAAGGTATTTTATTCCATCTGAATTTCATCCTCATTTGACAGCAGTGGCCTGTCATTTCTGTAAGAGGAGAGTTGAAACCCTGCTTATAGAAGGGGAATGAGAAACTCGAAAGATAAAGTACGTTACTTATAGGGTAAAGAGGAACATAAGATGTACGAATGTGTCTGAAACGAAAACATCTACAAGGATAGGAAAATACGGAAGAACATCATGAATAAAAGACGCAAATAATATGCTAAACCTGAATATTTAATTTTTCAGTCTCCTCCCAAGCATCCATTTATTGGACGATTACAGGAGAGGCGTGAACAATAGACAAACACATACGACCATTCCCTAACCAGAAAAATCCGGTTAGCAGGGATTCGAACTCGGGATCGTGTCATTGGTATTCGTGCATATATAGTAATACATTGGTTTAACGACGGCCTTAGTTAACGACGTTCTTTATTAACGACGAGTGATTGTAATCAAAAACTGGTATGGTTTCCTACATACATGTACATGCTAGATCATACATTCAGACATAGATCGGTAGCGAATTTAAATAAAACTTTCAAGGAGAGATTTAAATGAGATTTATTTGCATATCGGACATGGACAATAGTTGCGGGGAATGACCTGGAGAAGTAAAGCGATAATTACATTCGTGGGAAATCGCGCTCTGGATTATAACGATTCTGGTTAAAGGCGGTAATCAAGGAAAGGACCATCTTCGTTAACGAAGGTACATTCGTGTAAACTGTGAATTCAAACTTTCAACTAAAAATTCCCCATTGCTCTGGAAGAATCCTTTATTTAAATTATAAGAAAGGATAATTCGTAAAAGTAAATTTAAGAAAACTTTGAAAAAACGGTAGAAGACATCCCAAGAAATCCGTAAGAATTTAGCAATGCAGGTGACTTCAAGAAAGATAAATATATGAGTAAGGAACAGTTTACATATATTCACAATAACTTCAGAAATTTGAGAGGAGATTATGTAATAAGAAGAACTGAAGGATTTAATTGCTTCATTTTGTCGCTACGTTTTGACTAAATTTAACAGATTCTTAGAAGTCAATTAGCTATCACTGGAAACTTTGTGAGTAACACATTAAATCCTAGACGTCCCATCTTCTCAATGTTGAATAAGAAAATAATATGAACTAAAAAAACCTGTTGCTTGTAATTTGATTAGTCTTACTATTGGTGTCTCATTGTTATTTAAAGCACTAAAAAGTGAACTCCATAGAAAATATCTCCAAAATACCAAGAAAATAGAATCGAAAACAAGTGGAACCTAAGATCAGAGGATATAGAATTTTATACTTCTTAGGACCTGCATTGCAAGGGGACGAGAACGTTAGGAAGTGAAATTAGAGCGTTTTCACTATTGCACAATTTTCAACAAAAGTCGTTTAAACATCATTCATTCCTTATAGCACTCACAATTACACATACCGCTGATTTGTCCGGCGACCGCCTCAGCTATTCTATCTTCTACGGATGGATATGGATCGATTCTAGAGATACACCATCATCTTACGTAAGATTTGAGCCAAGAAAGGAGAAGAAGAAAGGAAAGGAAAGAAAAGCGGAAAAGAAGAAGAAGAGCGAGGCTGGGAGGGACAGATACTAATAGAGGACAGGTTCCGAGAGATGGCGGGGGTGGCGCAAGAGTTATGCGGGAGGGGGGGAGGCAAAATGATTTGTGAGCACAAGAGGTCGTGATGACCGCTCCAGCCATCATGCGGGGTCAGTGACGTGCTGACCCCTCTTTTCCGTATCTTCTTCTCTCCTTGCTTTCTCTCCGTTCCTTCCTCAACCCCGCCTTCGATAGAGACGTCTCGCATGGAGTCGCGTGCCTCCAGAGTGCTTCACTGGATCCAACGGTAAGTTATTAAAGCGGGAAGCGACCTCTTATACTCCGATCGTATTATGGTCTCCGGATTGAAAATGCGGGGATGGAATTCCTTATTGTTAGGGACGGTAGTGCAGAAATAGCACTCTGTTGCTTCGGATTGAACATTGTAGCGAAGTGAAGGAAAGATAGCTTTCTCGACTATGTTGGATGTTGGTTATAGGATTAATTTACAATATTTATGTTTGGTTAGAAATATTTATATCGGCAAAAAACAAATGAATGAACGAATCATTCATATTTATGATAGCGCTAAGGTATTGTATAAATTAGACCATGAATGTGCTGTATATGTACTTAAATTTTATTCAAAGACGGTATTTATGTCGAGTAATTTAGAAAAATTAAAATATTACTTTTCTTTCTGCTTTAATATATCATTACTCCTTATATTACCCTAAAAAGTAAGCGGTTTTACTACAAATCATTACAATAATTGATTAGTAATTAATGAAATCCTCCTTTGATAAATAGCTACGAATCAGAAACAGAAACATGAATGACGCTCCAACGAAAATGGCATAATATTTTTTATGTATCGGTTTAAGTGGTTGAGAGATATGAATATGGGCAAATTAGTAAATTTTATTACTTTACTCCATGGAAGCCATTGAATTATGTTCCTAAAATAATGGCAATTGGATGCAATGTGATTGTAGTAAAACATCAGTGAAGGCTATCACATTTCTACATGAAACATAAAGGTAGAGCAAGATAGAAACTTCTAAAGTGATCATAAACTACTAAACTCATAATAGAAGATCATGAAAATATACCTGTTCCAGGCGTAAGAGAATTGAAGCACTTATTGCAGGCAATGCCTTTTATTGATACAAATGTAAAATAAAAGTAAACATTCAAACTTATAAGCATCTATTAAAAGTTCAAATATTGTAAAATTGATGTGAATATAATTTAAAATGTATTCACAAAGGATATACGAAGCTGCATTCATAACTGAGATGATAGAGGAATTACTATGACTGAATAACTTTCTGTAAACGTTATCCCTTAATTCAAACACACATGGACAATTTACAGAAAATAAAATTTACTTCAACAATACTCAAATCCTGTATGCTTTGAGGTTTACCTTTAGAGCGCATGGATGGAAATCTCCTCTAATCTCTTATTATTAATTGCTTAATCATTTTATCCAGTTGATACGCTGCTGGTCACTTATTAATCCAGCGTGAAAGGCGCAAAATATAACAGCAAAAAGTAAATACTTCGCTGTCGCATCCTGTAATGTTTAGACCAAGGATTACAACGCACGAGTGACTTACTCCACCGTGCATAATTATGCCATCACGGTGGCTCGCAAAGCAACTTTTCCGATGAGCCGAGCAAATTATGTTATGCCAAAGCTGGCTCCCGCGCAATCCCTGCGAATAAAATTCGCGGCGACAGTGTGTGTCTCGCCACCTACTGAGAGGACTACCTTCCGGCATCCCGTCATGATCCTTTACGAGTTTTACGACATGTCAGCATGGCATACATTTTTTAGAAGATCCGGTATCAGCACAGGCATTACCCAGCGAACAGAACTCGGAAAGGAGATGCGGTTTCCTGTCCAAACTTGACCGCGGACATACATTGCTCCCGCGAATATTTCATTCCTTCAAGTCGTACAACAACATATTTGAGCCTTTGAAATAATATCTTCGAAGCACGACTGCTACCTCTCTCGGAAGAGAATTTAAAAATTACCTCGCGTTTGAACTCTTTCACTGAAGACCGCTTCATCAGTCACGTTTCGGAAGCGCTGTTAAGAAATTCGCTGCCTGAAAAATGTAGCGAGCCGAAAAGAAGACGGCGCATATACTTGGGCTCTCGTGGACGAATTTTGTCAAATGGCCTGGGGTCTTCAGAGTATAAATAACTGCGAGTTATCTCCTTAATGTAACTGTAACCTCAGAGCCCCGCTCTTACGCGCCGGCACAATACCTTGCTGGACTATGCATCATTTCCTTCCTGACCTCCAACCCACCCCGGGTTAGAATGCGAGGAGTTTAAATCAAAGTGGCCGCTCGATCATTCGGAATTCGTCCGAGTGCAATCGGCTAGAGGATCTCTTCGTCATTCGTCATCTCCGAGAGCGAAAATATCCGCCGTGGGCACAGACGCTGGCGTTCAAGTCTCCACGGAGAGCCAAAGTGAGAAGGCCTCATATTCAACATCTGTTACAATGTGTATTTTGAAGAACAGGAGAATTCTATTCCTAATTTCTGCATAAGAGGAGTTAGTACAGATCATTGTAGATCTATTGTTCGGAAGCCATAGTGACCACTCTGGCCCCTCTTGGCAGAGGATATTGCGGTACAGTAAATGTAAGTCAAGATAAAAATTGATAAAGACTACTTATCCAGCCCTCAATACTGCTCTCGATAACGTTCGCTTTACAATTTACGAATTCATAACTCGAAAAATCTGAGCAATTTTTAGTGAAAGCTGTTCACCTTTTTCAAACGATTGAGCGTATTGAATAAAGTGAAACATTAATAAAGAATTGAGCCGTTTTATTCTGTTCATTTGGTGAGAAGAAACAACTGATTTTCTTCGATAGCTTAGATTTGATACCCAATACGCCTCTATGGTCGAGATAGTAATTACATACTTAAAAAACCCCGCACCGAATACGAATATTCTTATAATATTTGGCGGAATTGCCTCCACTCCTCAGGAACCACTCATCTTTTTATCTTTATATTCTTTTTCCCAGGTTGCGTTTGAGTAACTATATACAATAATTTGCTCAGACGAAGACAAAGTAAAAATTTTTATTGATATTCTATTCCTTAATACTTTGAACCTTTTTTCATATAATAATAATTAAAATTAACATATGATTCTCAAAATATAATATTCCTAAATTAAAGAAATCTTACTTTCTTAACTACATACAAGTATTTAGTGGAATTAATTTGTACAGCGATTTGTACAATTACATCAATTACAAATCAGCTGTCTGTAATCAAATGAATTGTTTACCATCACCCATACTGTCTGCAACCTCCAACTTCAGCTAATGCACAGAGATCGTGGAAAAAGCAAATATACGCGTAGCAATAACAAAATTGGAAGCTTTATATATTTTCATTGATCGATTTGGTATTTTAGTGCAATGTCAAAGCGAACGTTGTACAGCTAGTTCCAAAAAAAACTTACCACCTAAGCCGCAACCCGCATAACAGACGTGAAGCTCGATGAGAGCGAGTCTAGAGTTTTCCACGCATTCTATTGGCTCTTGGAAGGAAGGCGCCTTTTTAAACCGTTGTGAAACGCGTTGAACGTATTTGTACCGTCTTTATTAGCATGAAATCTAGTTTAAATTTAGTGTTAATTTTTACTATGTCAGCAGCATAGTATTAAAAAAATGAATGGAAATCGGATCTCCTTATTTCGGCCTGAAATTTCTGCGTAATTCACCTTTTTCTGTAGGCATCGGGTAAACTTAATTTAGCTGCTTCAATTATCCAATAAAAAATTATGTCATTGCAAGATTAAAAAGGATTATATTAATACGTTTTTTATGCTCTTGACGCCTACAGGAAGAACTTTTAAATTTATTTAGAGGAAATTCACGACTATGACTTAAATAGAAAGATGAACGAAAACTCTGCAAGGAGATAAAGAATAATTAGGAATAAGAACACAATCAACTGTATGTAAACTAATTTATGTTGCAGAAAAATGCTATCGAAAAGGGGAGTATGAAAAAACTTCTATACCTACTGAGGAAAGCAAAGATGAAAAGAAACTTTATCTGGACGAATACACTGAGAAAGAATCATTTTAAGTCAACCTGGTAGAGAGCTCTGAAAATTAGACCCAAAACATATTACAATAAAGTAAACCAAGTAAATTACGGTCAACTACATCAGATAATTACATCAAATATTACAAAAATTTTAAATACCACCAAATCAATTGATAGAAAGTAAAATATTAATTGGTGTGCTATCATCATTTTCTAAGGTAATTGTTTAAAATTCAAATTGCTAATTTAATATTTTAGAAAATAACATAGATATTAGAATAGTAGCACTCTTAATTTAAATACTGAGGACTACAATTTTTTTTCACGTATCGAATAAAAAATTAATTTACGACGAAATTAACGTAACGCATTTCGTAACACTTTTCCGAACATATTGTTCATTGCCAGTCCCAGAAAAACCATCCCTTTAATTAAATCAAGTTCATGTTCCTTGCAAAATTATGATGTCCCAACTTTTATCTGATGCTAAATCTCTTTCTTGTCCCGTGGTGCAAATTTTGACTCGATTTCTTCGCAGTTGAATTATTCTGCAATACAGAGAGGTATAAAATTTGCTTGATACTACAATTAACAGAGCATTAGGTAATTCAGAATATATGCATCAACATGCCATTCTGTTCTTACTTCCATCAGGCATTCGTGATGATTGTATCAGATGAAGCATTATGATTTTGAGATGAGATTTGGCTGTTTCTGACAAATTCCCGTCTGAAGTTTTACTGAGTCTTTCAGAGAGAGCGGAGGACCTCCACTCTGGCCCTAGGAGTATCCCCTATTCATTCCTTTGTTGTTTCTTTTTCTTTTGTTTCGTCCATCGAAAGGTATTATCTATTTTCTCAAAGGAACCATAAAACGGCCGGTGGATGAAGGTGAACTCCTCTCTGAGAAAGAAAACCCCCTTTTCGGCATATTGTGGATGGTCGTATGTATCCGGGGTAGCGAATTTGAAAGCGCTAATGAGGATTACCGACCGCACCCCTGCTGAGCAGGTATCCAAGGTTAGGGTATGGTGGCGGCGACCGATCACAAGTAAGGTGGGAAATGGTGGATCCGCGATTTGTAATCTTCGCCGCGGGTATTCCCTTAGGGAATGAAGATATTCAACTCTATTTTTGAGGTAGACGACCTTTCAGGACTTCTTGCAAGGAATCCAGATGGTTAAGAAACAACAGTTAGTATGGCAAATCAGAACCTTAAGACTGATTTGCATATTGCAGATAAATACCAGGTTTTTGTATACTTGCATATTGCAGGTTTACATGTTGACATTTGGTTTATTTATATTTACATTAATACCCCGCGATCCGCCGGATGACGTATGTCAGGGGGTGTGAAAACACCCACAACACGATTTCCATTGTTATACTGAAATGATTTTCAGAACTATGCGCTAGGTGAAAGTGAGACTAATGATTAATGATCGCTGCTTCGGTTTCTGAATGCCTCAAGTAAACTATATAACCCGAATTGTTTGAATGGTGTATAATATGTATAATAATTAAAAGAAAAATCACTATCAATAATTATGAATGATGGGTAAAAGGAGTCATGGAAGAACACGTTAAAAATAGAAACTAACGGATGGTAACCGTACTTACATGAGAATATTCCTCTAATTCTCATGATTCATACGTTAGCTGTTAAAATATTCTTGGTTCTATATGTAATCCATTACTCCAATATTCACTTCAAGGACCTTCGTAACACCCTCATCCTAGGCACATCATAATTCTCTACGAACTCTGCGAAGAAGTTTTTTAAATTTTTTTATAGTATTTTTAAATAGTAATGCAAGGAAGATCATTCCAGTTAAAATAGGACCTTCGGAAAATCTGAACGATAACATAAAGTTGACAATGTATGGGTGCATCATATCAGAATTAGTATCTCTATATTCTGCTTTTAAAGTGAATGGTATAAACTGTATTAGATTATACTAAATAACTAATGCAATAACAAAAATGAAAAAATAAGTAATGCTGCCTATCGTCAACTTATATCAATCAAGCTCTTCGTCAATGATTGTTTACTTTATTTATATAAATTGTTTTTTATGCTTTATTTTGTCCCTACATTGAGCTAAATATTTCGCAGTTTGAAATAATTTGAGAAATGAACAATGAACTAGAGAAACGCCATCTAATATTTATTCCTTACGCTTACGAGAACCAAATCGTTTCACTTCTCTTATAACATCTATGATACAAAATAGATAGAGCGTTGAAGATGATCTTACTACATCGACTAAAGTTTCTATTATCATGTCACTAAAATATGAATTGAAACGTAAATATGGAATTTTAGATACTCCGCATATTCAGTGTCGCAGAAACTTGAAGTTTATACGCCGATTACAGATAAATTACATCTCTAAAGTTAGGTAAGATTTAGAATAAACCATTGGCTTGCATAGATAGTAATACCAATGTTAGCAATTTTTATCGGTTTGAAAAAACCGAACTCTCTTTCCAAAATAAATTGCTGATAAGAAGATGGTTTAGGTTCTGGCTTAGTAAACTACTCGAACTTTCTTATAGAATTAAAATATTGGTACGATACATTGAACATCGCTATTGTATACAATTTCCGAGATCCTGGGAATTACTAATGCATCAGAAGGAAATTTCTGAAAGTATGATAAGCCATGGGCGTTATATCCTGTATATTTGAATGTTAACCATGTTTGACTAAGATATTACTTAAATTGGATAAATGAGTAGTTTCTCTGGAGGCTGTCATAAACGGAAAAAATATATGTTGGATGAGAAAATTGAGAAGGTGAGTGAGTGGGTTATACTTTTAAAAGAGGTCGTTGCTCCTACTCAAAGTAACCAATTGGTCAACGAGGAACGCAAGAAATGCCATTATCTATTGTGATTTATCAAAAAATCTGGAATTAACATACCTCTTACACTTTCGGTTGTTAAATTCATGTGAGTGTATGTATTACTGTTGCCGTCGTTTCTCACTTCCCTATCTCTATCAAAGCAGGCCCCCTTTTGAAGTCCTGGTGAACTCATTGCTTTAACCACTTCTTCCAATCACTCCTCTATCTTGCTTTTCAAATTTGTCATGGAATGTGGAGAGATGAAAAGTTTCTCATAGCCATACATTTTAAATACGAAGGAATATTTTCAATATCACCGAGCGATAAATATGTAGATAGACTATTCATACCAAACCACCGCCCATTCATCTCAATCATTAAAATTCTGTCGAAAAATATGAGAGTTACGTAGGGCCAGCCATCAACCGAGGGGAGCAAAATTTCAACATGAGCCTTATATGTGCTTCTATACCCGTGTGATACTTTTAGGGTTGGAATTACAGGTAAAAAGGCCCTAAAACTATTTCACTAAGTCCCTATTATTTCGCGTATTTTTAACGTTTTCTACATTATAATAATTGTAAACGTGATAATAATAAACAGTTGAAATATAAACAATGCAAGTAGTTTTGTATGCATTCAAAATTAATTGAAAATTTTACATTCATAGCTTACAGTAGCATTCAATGAGCATTATGACAAAACCTCATTCGCCCTATCTTTTTGTGTATTTTAGAACTTGATAAATACGAGAGAAGAACGTTTAAGAACGTAATGGTTTGTGACTGCAACCATTTCAAGAGGAATCCACAGAAGAAATCACGTTTATTCGATTCACACTTCAATGACACCAAAAAAATTCATTTTGGATTCAAAATTAATGTGAAAGATGGTTGTCTCGTATCCGTCATCTTTATTAATTCAGGAAAATCGATCCTAGCACATTTTCTATCAATTGATTTGGACGGTGTATTAAAAATACCAACTGCATAGATGATAAAATCTACTGATTTTTTACCGATCGAGTTTTAATTTTGATGCTTATCAAATGAAACAAAATTTATTTAAAATACGCAGAGAATGCCTCAAGACTTCATACTACATATTTACTTATAGATTTTTTATGTATTTAAAGTAATAGCATAGATATGGCCATGAGTTCGCCTTACTTTACTTGTGTAGATTGCATTCACACAGGCTGTGATAAAACAGGTGATCGATATGGACTCCTTAGGTATATAATTTTAAAGGCTAATAACTCTTCTCTTGAACGATGTATAATATTATCTACTATTATAATATATAATACGACCCATTATAACCGCAGAGTTTTGCAAACGAAGGCGTCGAATTCGAGGTCTATACATTTTGGGTCCGACACTGATTCAAACTGCGCGGAAATTTTCCTCCTCCCATCTCAGTCCTAAAAGCTCAGAGCGGCTCAGAGGCAGATTTTGCAAAAATTTCCTTCGTCCTGCTTGTGCCTTTCGTCTCAGACTCGAATTTTATGAGGGGAAGGGGGTTTGCCTCGGTTTCCTAGGAATAACGGGACCTCGTGTGCGATGGTTCCCTCGGTGCGAGAAGCAAAGCTAGAATATGTACTGATTTGTAATAACCATTTTATAATAACTGAATTCTTGCATTACAACATCCATATTGTTATAATACTATTCTGCTACGCCAATGCCACCAAACTAAGGATACTAATAAATCTTTGCAATATCAATAATGCAAATAAATCCATTTCAACTCTGCAAGCGGAGCCAGGACAGAAGCAGACTATCTCCTCCATGTTTTTCCTCTCTCTCTCTCTCTCACTTCTTAAGGCTCGCACGGAGGAAATTCACTGCCTGTTATGCGGGTTGCGGCTTAGGTGGTAAGTTTTTTTTGGAACTAGCTGTACAATCATTTTAATAACGTAATGTTGACCAATTTTTTTAAAATTGGATGGTGGTACTAAGTAACAATTCCAAAGTACTTTGGAATTAAAATTTTTAGAAGAATAAGACAGAAACCTTATTTCTTAAATCTTCTTTTAGACATATCTAAAGATACTTCAAATTATTCGAAAACAATTTACTGAAGCAAAAATACTATTGTCTACCTTACCAGATCCTTAAGAGATTCAAATATCAAACTCCCATGAAAATGGAAGCTAAAGGGTTCCCTAACGATCAATAGGATTTTGAGCTGCTTTTATGAGGCATTTAAGTTGGTTGAAGTTGATCTACTTAAGTTTCCAAATAAAAATGAAAAACAACCTTCATAAATACTAAGATAGACCTAGCTTATTTTCCATAAATATATTTCATGAAGATTACGATAAAAACATAAAAAATGAAAGGGAATCTAATGAAACTAGCTTTCTTTCACCCAGCACAAGAAATGAAGCAAGTCGCTTGTTTGCAACAGACATTTTTCCGGTTACATAAGTATAGGAAGACCAACTCTGTGATGTTTTCCCATGAACAAGTTAGATAATCATTCCTTACCTCTCGGTTAAAGGCAACGGCGCAATTATTACAACACGCATTCGATCCGAACCACTTAGCACCCGTAGATGCACGCGAAGTGGACGAAGAGGTCAATTGGTGTCGGGCGGTCGAAGCAAAGGACAAAAAGTAAGAGTGGGCGCCATATGCTGCACGGAAGAAAATCGGTTTCCAAGGAGGAGTTGTTTGGGAGAGGCATCTGGGGAAAGGAGATTAGAGTGGAGGCGAAAGTATGGCCGCGATCCTTCAGCGGGGACCCTTTCAAAAGATATTTTAGAGCAAGAGGTGCCCTATTCAAAGAGTTCATACATGCTGGGGATTTCCTAGCGAGGAACTAACGGACTAGCTGATTACGCTATTCTTTCCTGTCAATAAATTTATCATCATCCTATCGTACTAATTCTGAAAGGAAATTCTCGACTGATAATTCTACAGTATCAGAAAGTACTGTAGAAGGAAACAATGTTATTTGCTGTTAGAATAAAATAATGAAAGGAAAATAAGATTTCCATAAGTAAATAAAACAGCAGCCTCTACGGTAAAAAAGAGCATATTCCTTAACGATTCTTGCTTTATTTTACTTCTTTGCATATCCTGCGAATCTGAGATAGTTTTTCTATGTAAATTAGTCTATAAAGACGGAAGAAAATTTAGGCTTGAAGATCATAAGTATGAAATTTAAAAAAGTTGCCTTTCTTTCTGTTCAATGAAGCCGTAGTAATTGCTCGTTTAACCCGACCTATTCACGGCCGATCACAAGAATCAGGAGAGATAAATGACGATGGACTACACCTGCTTCTCTCTCCCACTCACGCGGAAAATATTTGTATTTCAGTAATAAATTATCTATTAGTAGATTCTCCTCAAGATACATTCTCTCTAGATCAATAATAATAAAAGCAATGTTTTCACGTTTTGTTCACATTCGTGGAGCGGTATTTTTGATCACTTGAGATTTCGAATGAAAATACTTTAAGAGTACTGTGAAATCTTTAATAATTTTTTGTTTTATTTATTTTGTTTTTAACAGTGTCCTCATGCATTTTATTACTTCTCATATAATTTCTACTAATACAAATCCATCAGATATGCGAGATGTAATGGAATACTAAGGCTCTTACGTGAACGTGGACTAGAGTCGGCGAACGTCACATCAGAAGAAAGCCGTGTTTTTGGAATTAAAAGACGCCGAAGTGGTGCCAATGCATAGTGTAAAATACTCAAATTATCTATATTTCCCTAATATTTATTTCCCTATAAACTAAACCGTTATTAAGGAAATTACATTTAAAGAAAGGAAACCACATCTATTCACTTTGGACCTCGTGTGCTTCTTTAAGAACTCGTTGCATTCATTATCGACTTAGATATACCTTAGGATTAGGTGCAATGAGTATCATTGATTTCCAGCCAGTAAATCACATAATACTGTTATCAGACAGAAAGTCTCATTCTTTCTCATATTACTTCTAGTTATGATCTAATTTTCGGGAAGAGAAATTAATACTCTTAAGTCAGGCATTATTGTTTAAATAGATTTTCAGCTATTACATCTTGAAATCAAAATGAAATAGTGATTAAGAGAAAATAGCTTAGTTTGCGTGTGCCATGCTTCCCTATGAACATCTGCATCATGCAACAGTTTGCAATTCTATGGGGAAAGGAAACGTAGATGACCTGACGAAGGTTCAGACGGCGATCGGCCTTTCATCGCAAAAGGTAAAAGTTCACCCAATATCCATCCATACCCTTCCCGGAAAAAAGTGCACACTATCACTTCCCAAGGAGCGATCCGAAAGGGGAAAGTTTTGGGTGAAAGAAAGGCGTCTCTCCGAAATAATCGATGGCTTGCGAGGACGAAGATTCGGAAGAAGAGAGTTTTCGTTGGCATAGTAATTGTGTGGGTTTCTTACCGACGGGAAATTTATAAATGGGATGTACAGGATGATATGGAGGAAGAAAAACGGGAGGAATTTTCCTGGGAAGGGAGGTAATAAGAGTCATCTTCAATTCTTCCGACAAATGCTCGTTCCAATTACACGGGTGGCATTTAAAAAGTAGGTTTCCATTTGCTCTTTCTCGAAATCGGAAAGAAAAATGAGGGAATGATGCACTGATACCACACTGATGACTACAGCACAAAATTCCAATAAAATCGATTCTTTAATAAGACTTCAATGTTATTAATGTAGCTTAAATGTATCATCGAGATTTTTAAAAGTGAGTTTGATTATCATTTCAAACGGGTAGATAATGAGGAATGATATTCGATCTCACTAATCTAGTAAATTTATCTTAAATATCTTAATCAGAACTAAAATTTATTACAAAGTATAATCTATAGCCTCGGCCGTGATGTGATGGAAATACATAACTGAATGCTGATGTTTACTTTTCCACATAAGTTTCCACATAAGTTTCCACATAAGACTTATGTGGAAAAGTAAACATCAGCATTCAATTATAAAGATTACCATATTTATGACATTTTTATTATAACTAAAGCCTTATAACACACTTAGCTTAAAGAGCTGAATATAAAATGTAATAATTGTATTTCATGGAGTAAGTGATATTTTATATTTAACAATAAAATTTATTTTATTATTTCCTTTATTTTTTCTAAGTACATACTAGCTCGTTTGTGTGATGCAATCATTTATTATAAAGTATTCTAAGATTATACCGCAGTAACTTAAACGATCTCTTCATAGAAATTCGCAATAGTTAAAATGTTGTGAATATTAATTCGATACTTATATTGAAATTGTATTTATTAAGTTCCCTACGTACTAAAAGAGAAAGAAATGACATGACACCAAATAAATAGTTTATTATTGATGCAAGGAGATATTTATTTAGGATAAATATGTGATTTAACTAAGCACTAACAGGAGCACCTATGATCATTTGAGCAGTGGTCTGGAATCAGAGAGCAATACGAGAAACCAGATTGGGAATCATGATATAGGAGAAGGAAAGGAAGGATGAAGCGTAGAGATGGAAGGATAGTAATGAGAGTAGCTTTCGGAGAAGATTTCGGGAAGACCATAAAAGATAGATTGCCTCCATCACGCGAATCGTGATGCCAGTCTATGATCTCATTCCAGTTGATTGAGCTGTATGAAACGGGGTATGCGAGGAATTATGGCTCCTCGTTTTGAAGGTAAAAAAGAAAGGCAGTAAATAAGTAAAGTGTATTTCTCGTTTGTGGTCGACTCGAGTTAATGGCGTATACAGAACGTGATGGGCGAATGATTTAACGGTAAAAGAAGAGCTTTCATTTAGTTTACCCTTTAGCATGGCATTGCTTGGTAATCGAACATCTCAACTTCATTTGTACACGTCCTATTAAGTTCTCTTTGATGTGCTGTTTGTTGCAAATATTTGATCGCTTTGCTGACCCTTCATTTATATTAGGGATTCTTTGATATTTTACTTGCAAATCTTATACCCCTTTACTAATCACGTATACTTTGATGAGATTAATTTGCAGAAATAACTGAGGTAAGGGAATAAATTTAAATATATAGAAATAATTTTTCATTAAAAAAAGAAAATTGCGTTGGAAATCGAGATGACTTTACTTAGCGATTGGAAGTAAAGACGAAGTCATAAATCTGACTTTCGGAATTGGTTAAAATTTTCACAGTAACTCAAAAAAGTCCATGAAACATCATTATAAGGCGTGTTTTCATATGTATATCCTTTAATTTTCATTCTTATGAGGCATTCGTCTTGTCTCACAATAGGTGACTGATTCTACAATGCCAAACAAAATCAAGAACCGCCGAAAATAGCCATTTTGATGCACTAATAGAGTAATTGTTAAGAATCATACTCTACGGCAGCTTTAAAAGACATACAGGATTTTTTTGGAAATTGTCACTGCTCTAACATCTCATGTCATAAAGTCAAATAGTCATTGGTAATGACGGTCTAATGGTAATGAATGCGTCTAATATTTTATTCTATTGCTATTTTCATAACGCATTGAGCCACTTGAATGTATGGGTAGTTAAATAAATAATTATCATTTCGCTAAACTGGAGATAAACATAAAAGTAAATAAGCATATGAATAAGGAATTTAAGGAAAGTCAAGATTAATAAGTTAAATGAGTGATTACATTTCGCGTCAATCATCAAGAAGAGAAATATGATTATGACATCGTATGAAAGCTATTGCGGATTTCATAAGAAACACTTGGAACACACGACAGGAATCACGGATGAATCGGCAAAGGAGTTCCTTTTCTGTTTTACCTGTTATTATAGCGAGAGATATCAACTCGACACGCTTGGCTTGCTCGCTTTTTGGGTACCACATGTCCGCGTTTCCTAGTCAGGGAATTAGGGGTGTTGCCCTTCTCTTCCTACTTTGTTACCTTTCTACGCTACTCAACCCAAACCATTAAAAAAAAACCGCCGAGGAATTTGTGGAAGACGTCTGCCAGCCTCGGCAGGTGTTTGAGAGAGCGGGGGAGGCTCAAGACGCCAACTGTCGGCCAATCGCCCTGTAATTGCCACCGCCACTCTGATTAATTCAATCCTTATGGGAGATGTATATTTTTTGCGATTTATTGTTTTCCTGCTTCTCGAAATGAGATTGGAAAGAAAAAAGACGGCGGTAGAGATAAGTAATGCAATCAATGGATTAGTAAGAGTTTCGATTTCATGAATTGACCGCTGTTTCTCCAAGCATAATTTATTTACCTTCTATTATAGCGATGAAGAAGCTCAGTTACGTACAGTCATTGATGAGAACTGACAGAAATATAATTGTGGTTTGAAATTTACGGCCTTCTGATGTCCTTCAGCAAAGCGAAGCGCATGGGCAATTGTAACGAATTTCCCCTTTCGTAATATTCTAATCCATTCTTGATGTTCATTTAGCCAACAAATAATACTTATACGAAAGCTTTTCCTTCTTTTCTCACAGCAGTATTATTGTTTAGATGAGGTACGATGATTTTAATTTAAGTTCTCCAATTAAAATAGCAATAGTATTTAAGAATAGCTATGAATCACGAGAATATCATTCACTGCAAATATGAATTACTTTGAGCAACTTGGGAACAAATACAATTAAAACTCGGGAGAGCTTCTGTGCAAGTATCTAATAAAAAGTAATAAAATAGGCTTTTCCACATTAAAATTCCAAAAATATTTTTAGAACATAAATGTTTTAAGAAAATTAGAGAAACTTTTCATTTAGATGAAATCCCGTAAATATTTTGAGGAAAGAAAATCTATGCATAATATGATTGGGAGCATTCAAACCGGTTTAATGATTCAGACGGACACAGTTTGCTAGTGGCTTCTATGCCTTCGCCTATTCTTACTTCCATTTGCGTAAGTCCTTCATTTTGCCACTTATTATTATTCTCGATATATATACTATTTTAAATTCGACCGGTGAGCGGTAGGAAAGTCATATGAAAAGAGGTATAAAATGTCCACAGAAGGTATAAGTGAGTGTATCAATTCATCACAACATCACCATAATTAAATGCTTTGTTATTGCTGTATGGAATGACGTTATCTTTATCCTTTTACGAGTTCGTCATTAGCTGCGCTGGGTTGGATGGTAGATAGGGGGTGATGTATTCCTTCAATATAGGAAAATGTCAATAAAAAATAAAGAAATCTGTCCTTATCTGTGACTGTTTTACCTATTTCTTTTGCTTTTTATGATTTTTTTACAATTATTTAATATGTGGATTCGAAAATTCGGGACTCGATTGTCTCTCGGACGCAAGAGAGCCACTGACTTCAGATATGCCGTCAGGTCAGAGTCAGGATTTACTGATTGCTGTTATTGAGTCCTTCGACCTTTGTTTGAGTAATCTCGGCGTCAATTATTGTTTCATGTCGCTATACTAACGGATAAAAATACTTTTTAACGTCATATTGTACAACTAAAAGGCTTAGTACGTAAGAGATTCCAAATATTTTACTGATTATAATATCATTTCACATCATGGTCCACTAAAATCATACGCACAGATTTAAATTTTCAATTTTTAATTTGAGGAACTGTTTCAATTTCTCGATATTCAAGTTTGGAGTCCTCATTTTAGCAACTACTGAATTTCAATCTCTCGAGAGAGAAGATGACATTTATATTTATTTGTGTATCATTAAAATCAATATCGATTTAAAGTTAAGTGCTATTCTTAGCACGCAAAGTGCAATACAATGAACAATCCTACGCCGTACCTCGTATTCCAAGAGAAAACAAGCATCTATCAGTTATACTACGATTATTTCTGAGTGGATTCTCTATCTAGCCTTATCGCCCTGCCATACGCCATACATTGCTTCGCAGGATAGTCATGTAAATGTAACTTTAACACCTAAAGCCACCGATAATCTGAATCCACTCCTTTTTTGCCTTCGAACATTCTTCTTCAGAATATCAACTTATCATCCGAAAGGGATTTATGATATTAAAGTAAGAGGAGACTGCCTAGTCTTAACCTCGCCCAAATGAAGTCCTTTATTATTATATTATTATCATTATAAGCTTTGCTTTACGGCGAGTTGGTAAGTTCATGACTTGTTTCCAATTATGCATAACTGGACTAAGAATTAAAGGAAAACTTATTAAACATATAATTAAACATTATATGAAAACCTCTGTTCGTTCATTTTGCAGAAGATATCTCAACAAAAAGCATGATGGTGATGATGTTACGATTAAGCTTAAATATTTTCCTCCTGATTTTCAATTAGGATATGGAATCCAAGAATGACTCTTATATTTTAGTTCACACTGTTATAGAACTACCAAACTTTGCGAAAAAGCGCCAGAAAACAATCCACCCTATTCCCCATCGATCACAGGTTGTGGAAGGAAGTGGCCGAGCGCTGTGATGTGTTTCTGGTCGCATGTTACACCACTCAAAGTGGACTTGCTGGAGCACCGATGGCCTCCACCCACATTTGAGTGCGTTTCCGCAGTCTTTCGTATTATTGGAAAAGACCTTCCGGTTCCCTTGCACCCGGCATTGCCGCCCTCGCTGACCATCCGACACCTTGCGCGCCCACCACGGATGCCTTATTAACAGAAGGATGCAGGTGGCGTCCTTTTTTCGTTCGGATATTTGGCTCTTAATCACCGTGAAAGTCGGTTCCTGTTATCCGTGGCGTGCCTTACGGGTGGCACTCGCTTGACTCTGAGAAATGGCGACCTTTGCTTCATTGCAAGGATAGAATATACTCCAATCCAATTCGGTGTCTCTTTAGATGGTTTTCTTCATTCCGAAATTTTTATGTATTCCTCAAGTTTAACAGATTGACCTTGGACAATTTCCATCAATAATAGGATGGTCAATATAATATATATTAATATATTATAATTCTTTTTTCATTATCATATTGAAATACGAAAAGGAAGAAACTAATACCACAGATGAAATTTCTACATTGAATATCGAAGGACGTGGACAAGTTTGGGGATATTAAAATTATGAGAAAACAATTTCCAATGTCAATCAAATGGATATTTATAATGCGAAACACTCAAAATAAAAAATCGGCTTCGCGATATTTATCTTTTATGTACCGGCAGAAGGTATTTCTAGGCTCCAAGCGAGAAGTTTTAAAAAGGACCTTTGTGTGTAAATTGAGGCTATAATAATATTAAATCCTAATAAATTATGAAGTAGTACTCTTAGATAAAAACGGAATAAAAATATTTCTGATAGCATGATATACTATTATTAGAGGAGTTACTATCGAATTAAAGAAAGGGAAAAACCCACGTTCTGCTCCATAGCTGCACTTTAACTGATTACCGTTGTGAATTACGTGTAAGGATAAAAGATCTTCTTTTCGCCTTGTTTTAACCCGAGTTCTTCAGTCTTTTGCGTGTTCTCTCGGTTTAGTAAAATAAATGACTTTCCTCTATTACCAATACTCCAAAATAAAGATATTATCTTGTGAATTAGTAAAATCTTCGACCGCAAAATTTTATCATCCCAATCAATTCTTGATTCACTTGTATTTAAGGTCGGTCCTGATCTAAAACGTAGTTTTTAAATTCGAGAATATTTCCCTTTTCTCCCCTTCCGAGTCTGTAAATTTTTCCAAACGAAGATTTAATCAAATGGAATTTATATGCGGGGGTGAATGAGTCATCATGATTTAAACTGCACATTTAATTAATAAGCAAAAATTCACAGCAGACCCAGATTTTTCAAGAAATCAGTCATGGCAAATTAATTAATTTTGAATTTTTCAAAGGAATTGTTTATTTAATTTTATGTAGGAATTGAAGCAAAGGTTTCAACAACAGATTTTATTTAACTTAGTAATCGGAATAAAATTTGATTTGAAGTAACCGGTTTTATTTATTGTAAAATGGTTCTTTCAGTGAAACCTTTCCAAAAGTAATAAATAATAAGTGAAGTGAGCAACTATAACGTTTACTAGCTAGGTATGACTCAATACTCTACAAGTACCTGATTAATTGATTTTTTATCTAATTATTTTTTTCAAAGAGTACCAAAGAAAAATTTATTTAAAAGAATTTGGAATGGAAAAATTTAGAAGAACAATAACTCAAAAGCATTAAACGAAGGGTCGTAGAATATTAGCTCGTGCGGTTGGCACATAATCTGACGAGTTACAAAAGAAAATTATATGATGGTAATAATTGCCATTTTATAGTATTAGAGATTTGATAAGTTTCATATGAAGGAGGAATTTTTCCGTAATGTCTTTCATAATTCTTTTAGTGTATACTAAATATTAAGGTTACGTTGCCAACAGAATTTTATCAAACACAAATCGATAACTTAAATAGCTTGAAATTCAGCAACAACAAATAGTGAGGGAAAACCCAGCTGGGGCACAGACTGGGATTCTAAGAATTGCGTCGTAGGCGCGAAAATTTTGAGTTAGGGTCATAAACCATCCTTTCCGATCCTTCGCTGCACGTTAACAGATCCCTCTCTAGCCTCGAGACAGCTCCCGAAGCACGAGTAGGACTAAACGGCGCCACTTCTGCCACACACCCCCGCGGTCATTTAAACGCGGTCTCTAATTGCCTCCCAAGCACATTGTCCTTTTCCGCACGTGGAGGACTTTTCAAACGGTGCCACAGGCGACCTCTGCTTTCCTCTAGACCACACAGAGGATTTTAACGGGGATTTCCCAGAGAGATTGAAGGATGTAAAATTTCTAGGAAGTGATTCTTGAGAATAACAGTCCAATAGACCGACATCCTTCTTTCCCATTGACTGCCCCCCAACTCACAAATATACTTTCATTGCATTTCGCCAAATTTCTTTCCTTCCCTCAGTACAGAATTGAAATATTACAAATGGAAATTAAAAATATTCTAGTCGAAGAGAATGGCAGTGATACGGATACATACAACGGAATACAGTTCTCTGAACCATTTTCTTCGAAATGATACACTGAAATGCTTTCCAATCTGAGTTTGAAGTATCTATCACTTTGGAAGATAAAGTGGAACCTAGGAATAATAAGATTCTCTCGATTAGGAAAAAGTATTACATATACTGGTAATCGACTGATTGGATTTAAGCCATTTATTCCCATGTTCGAGTTAGGACATGAGCGAACCTTTATGTTTTGATTAAAAATCCACTTATTCAACTGGACATTTTCTGTAAGTATGAATTGAAAAATAGTTTTCAAAAATAAATTAAGTGAATTCCCAATAGCGATTTCGAAACCCTTTGATTTCCTAGACTGTTGTTATGTTAAGATATTGAGCATCAATCAGGGGATCCAGGAAAAAGTTTTCCCGCGGAACTTTTTTCCGGTTACGTCAATCAGGAGCAGATGTAGAAACTTGTCAAGGGGTTAGATTTAAGTTGTATTCTTACGTAATAGCCTAATAAAATAGTAACAATTTAAGTACCTCTATAATGAAATAAGAATGTTATTCTGTCGTAATAAATTCAATCGATTAGTGAAAAAGTGTATTAAAAGTTAATTGGATATAAGTTTATAGGGAAATCGTCATTCAGAGCTCTCTAAATATTTAAATCCGCCTTTGTAATAGATACACAGTAAACACCTTTGTAATAGAGACACAGTAGTAAACCTTCTGTTGTCAGTTTTTCATTCGAGCTTTCGTCATATTCTTAGCAAATTGCTGGTGCTATAAAGTCATCAGAAGAGTGTTATTAGAACATATTTCTTTCCCACAGATCTCGCACAGCATCAATGTAGTATCAATCATACAAAAAATATTTTATGCTTGCATGAACGTAAAAAATGAGATGCTCAGATTCTCTGATGCAATCTTAAACATAATTTTAGAAAATTTAAAAGTTGAACGTAAGTAAGGTGAACAAGTAAGAAGAGCACATTTTGTATGTTTCTCTTCTCTCTTCTTATTTGTTCAGAATGGCGTTTCACGAAGTACAGCCATGTCAGATTAACTTGTAAGTAAGGTGATTGATTAATGATTAAAAATTAATTAAGATAGTATTACGAAAGCTGTATTCATTGGAAGGCCTCTGGCGCGAATGACTACAGTCCACGGAAATCATTAGCCCTTGCTCACAGAGAGGAATTGACGACTTTAAAATTGTTTAATATCTAACTTTAATGAAAGGAAGGGGATATAATTTAATCGAAGATGAATAATAGCCTATTCATTTCAATGTGGAGTATCGAGCGAGAAGAAAAATTAAGTTATTTAAATATATAGGTTTACTTCGGGAAGATACGGAACGAAGCATGTCCGTGAACATAGAAGATCTCAGGAAAATATGTCATAGGCAAAAGGATAAAGTTGTGACATGAATTAAGTTAAGCTAACAACTGATAAACGCGAAAAGATCTTCAAAACTTTGGGACATTCTACAATATAAAAAGAGAAAGAGTTTCGCTCAATTTCCAAAGCTATATTACCAGAACTGACATGTTTACTATAGACAACGACCAGCATATGTCAAGGATTTCCTAAGAGTGAAGTCTCCCTTACTTGGAAAACAAACGGCCACGTGCATAGGTTTTATTGCTCCTCAGCTGCAAATTCTAATTCCTTCCAATCTTTGACCTGCTATATGAGGCATCCTCTTCTGGCATCCTTCTGGAGAGCACGTGCGTCGGACCAATCCGTCAGACGGGTACACTGCCATTAAACGGAGAGCGCGTGCCGTAAGTCTGGTTAGCAAGTAGCACCCAAAATGGTCATATGGTCGCTTCTGCAAGATTTGGGTTTTCCCAAGCTGCAATGAGTAGGAAGGTGCCGCCTATCATAAAAGAAAACATACCCTCAGAAAAGGTTTCAAAAACAAAGACATCCCTTGTCTCTTTACTTCGCCTTGGGAAAACCCAAACTTGGGGCTCGGGTAAGAGGGTAAATCCGAAATTGCTGGTACAACTCCCAAACAATCATTAAATGTCGCTGAACTCAATTTTTCTACCACAATAATTGATTTAAATTTAAATTTTCAATCATCTAAATTCGGAAAGAAATAGGAAACAATATTTTGGATTATTTTATGTTTTCCCTTCAAATGACTGACAATATGTTTGGTGTCGCGCACTACGGGTAATTTCAGAAGTTTCATCGAATAAAGAATTCCAGATATTCGATTCAATTCTGCAGACATGCCTAACACATGTTTGATTTTGATATGCAGCTCAAACAGTAAACTGAACTAGAATAATTTTATAAAATTTGGTGGGAAGTAATTTCCTATTAATTCAGCTTTGGAGGCAAACTTCAACTTTTGTACCTACGGTAAAATATACTGTTTTAGTCACGAGTGCAATATTTTCCACCTTTACCGGCATAGTTTACACAGAGAAATACGCAATGTAGAGCACTGGACGTAGCATCAAATATTAAAATAACTTAAATTCTACTGAGAAAAACTAGGAGGAGAGAAGAATTTCCAATCATCTACACTAGGTCTAGCCAATAGGTTGATCGACATTAGCACTTCGATAATCGGTCGGACGCGACTGGTCAATTAGAAGCCACTGAATTTCAATCAACTGCAAATGTTGTGATACCTTCAAGTATAATGAAATCGATCTCTGTGTTCAATAGCTTTAATTAAATTCCAAAATAAGACATGAAAATAAAGTCATAAACTGTGTTAGACTCAGTGCACACTGAATTCAGTATATCTAGGCAGATCGCAATCAAAAATTGTGCATTTAAATCTATCTATCTATTTACTTACCACAACTGATATACACTTTCACAGTAAAAAAACTACGTTGAATTGCTTTAAAATTAAATGATATCTGTAGAGTGCAGGCATTTTGGGTTAATAATTTAACCGAACTAGTTCCAAAAAAGATGGAGTAATGGGTGGAAAAATTATAAATGGGTGTTCAAAATCTTATGATATAAACATCATTCTATGTTACTCCTCATTTTTCAAGATATGTTACAAGGAAAATGTTATTTCATGCTACTCTCCATTCATTCGAAAGCTTTTGAAAGCCGATATTTGATGCAGCTGCAAGAAATTGACTATTTACAGTGAATGTAAACTTGGTGGTTGTAATTGTAAACACGTTTACAAATAGTATTAAAAGGTTAAACTAAACTACATATTTTGGTCGTTCAATGAATTGTTCTTCATGACTGCTGGATTAAGCAGCTTCAATAAATAATGTGAAGTCGTTGTATAAAATAGGAATTATTTAACAAGCGATAAAGATTACAAACTTTACGACCATACACTTTGCAACAAGGTACTAGAAAACTTCTTGCATGAAATTAACTGTTTAGGCTTTAATTTAGGTCTCTGCTTATTGTTTAATTTATTTTATTTTGAAATTTTACTGCGATGATATTACTGCGATCTACGAATCTAAAGTATTTTTAATACTATATACCATTTCGTGTTTAGTATATACAGAATGAAGTATGGTATGATTAGTAATGAAAGTTCTTTACTGAATATTTACATACTACTAAGAGAAAACTAAGATTTATCAGTGCAGAATTATTAAATAATAACCGATACACGGTGCACAATTAGAAATCGCTTCTGAATTGGATTAAAAGTTTCATAAAAATGGCTCACGTATTTACTACGCGAGGCATCAGAATTGTGGAGGGCTATGGAAAGTACACAAAACCCAGAAATAGGAAGGAAAAGGCGATTTGGCGGGTAAATGAAAAGGGTGAACGGATTGGCGGGAAAACGTCCATTTATTGGAGGGAAAGCGAAGTCACGCGCGCCTTGCACGTGTCCCCTTCCAATGCGTTCCGCTACAAAAGCACTCCTTGTGAGTAGGCGCACGCGTGTGGGATGGAATGAGCGGATTTCCAGGGTGCGGCCAAGCGGAGAGACTGAAGAAACCCTATCGAAACTTAGACAACGTTTAAGTTAACAGGTGTCGCAAAGAAATGCCTATCTAGATTTCTATTCCCGCCATTTCATCTTATCCCCTACATTATTTCGATAAGCTGCTTGTTGATGTAGACGATACATGAGCTGCACTTATAAGCTCTAACATAAGATAATCATTTAGCAAAACACTGTTAAATTTCTTTATAAAATTATTGGATGCAAGACCTTAGATATTATAAAATGTATTCATAGTAATGTGGGGTAACAATTAATAATACGTTTTCCAAATATATATCCAAGTAAAGAATAAGAAAGATTACAAAGTTATAGAAACATGTTATAAGTTATTAAATTCAAGAGACAAAATATGAAACGTTCTACGAACCCATGGAGAAATAATACTGAGAAAGAAAAAAATGCCAGTGCCTTTGTGTTTTGGAAGGCTTTTCGAAAGAGATATTCTCCTTCGCCCGACTAGATGAGAAATAGATATCTGGAAACTGTTGAAACTATGGTAGGAAATAAGGACTTCGCAAGATGGAGTAATGAAATAACAGAAATTAACATCATGGAAGTCACCTGAAAAAAACTCGCTTCAAAAGTTATTTAAACAGGATATATGACATTTAAGAAAATTTAGTTATAATCGAATATAAATTTCATGATTTCCAATAATTATTTCTCCTCCTTTAAAAATCACTCATTGCCTATTTTATAACAGTATATTAACAGTTTCATTATATTATAGCTATATTATTCGTTCCCAGAACCACGCTAACAGTAACTAATGGAAAGCGCGCGGAGAACTACTTCAGAATATATCCGGAGAAAAATTAATTACAGTTTGAGTAAACAGAAAGTAAACTTGTTTTATGAAAAGTGTATATGATGATATATTATTAGAAATGTTCAAAAAGAAATATAGAGCTATATAAATTATAAAACACCAAGTGAGAGGATAAAATCAGGAGCACAAATCAATCAGCCACTTCTGGACGTAGATGAAGACGACTACTCTTTATAATGGAACATAAAGGTATTTTCCTGATGAGGGGGCGTTTACTCCCTCCACTTTGATGTGTTTCCAGTGCTGGCCATTTGCCTAGGATGTGACGAAGAGCTAGCATTAAAATCCGATTGTCAATTGATGCCAACTTCTGATGAATTAATCACGAAATTAGCAATTTAGCAAAGAGTTTTTCGAGTTACGTTTCTAGATCTAGAAAGGAAAAATTGTAGTCATTAGGCAACTAAATAAAATCCTCACTGCTGTTATATTTTACTTGGCTAATAATTTATATCCACGCGAATACTGTGATAAAAATATACACCATTTACTTTCTCCTAAATTCAGCGAAAATTTTTACCTTTGGATATGAGACCGAATATTAAAACCTAAAGGAGGATTTTTTTAAAGCATGGTGGGAACTTTAATGGAAACAAGAAGAATAAAATTAATTCGTTATATTTAATGCAGATGATGTATTTTAATAAGTTACGCATAAATATTCAAGTTTCATCAATTTTTAATACTTCATATAGTCTCCTTTTAACAAATGGAGGTTTTCAAAGACCGGTGTGCTTATATTAGCACTTTTACGACTCGCATTCTTTTTCAGGTTAATTTAAAAAATGATTCTAAACCTCTACTGCTTTGATAACGCGATTTAAGAAATAATATCCGTTTTTAAATATTTATTTCTTCAAAATCTACTATTAATGGTCGCGACGATCAGTATAGCTCCAAGATCAAAAGGATTTAACGTTTAACGATTAAACCCAAATGAGACCGAATTGCTGCAAAGTTAAAAAATGGAAATTATCGAGGTTGATTAATGAAAATGTTGGTTCCGTGCATTTGCAAGAAGAAACCTATTCTTTGACTGGAGAATGATACAAAAATCGAACTCGAAGAAAATCAGAAACAGACACAGGGTAGGCAAAGATTTTCGTTGCCGCCATTTCCAGTGGCGCTGAGTGGGATAAATGAAGGCTATGCTAATAGAAAGATAGAGATAGGGGGCTCGTGTATAACCTGCTGTTCGCAGAGCGGTGGCGATGGAAGAAAATGTTAATTCGTACAAGGGGGAGGCCATTGATTGAACCGCCTGGAAAAAAATAAGCAGAAATGGAGAGGCGAAAACAGTGAACTGGGACACGCTCCACTGAAAACAATGGAAGATCAGAGGGCGACGATTGTATTCCAAATTGAGTCGGTGCAGAGGCCGCGTAACCCCTTCTGGGCGGAAAGGGCCACGGGCAAGGTGTATCCGCATGGAGATGGGGGTGGTATGAGAAGGGTTGCACGCCAAGAGCCCACATACAACTGTTGGAGAGCTGGACAATATGGAAGATATAAATATAACAGAGAAAAATAGTTGATTTTAGCGCGTGTCAGGGGACAGATACAAGGGATGGTGAGTAAAGAAGACAATCACTCCCAATAAACTTAATCCATCATGTTAAAAGAAGATATGCGTTGAACTTAATCCACAGAATTCTGTGGATTCAGTACAACGCATTCTTTTAATGTGACATATTTCCACAAGACCTTGCCAACGACTGTGTTTTTATATTAATTCCATCATTCCAATGGTGAGAGGTCACAATATTTTCGATACATTGGAGAAATTTACTTATGGTTTTCGCGACATTAATTTAGAATATTAATAACAGTTACAATCATATTTTAATCAAATTTTTCGCTTACACAAATGATTATCCCCATAAGATGGCCTGACATGGTAAGTTAGAGGGGCAGTCCCTAGCACTGGTGCTTTTTGCGGCAAAAAATGGAGTTGCTCTTTCTCATTATTTAAATTCTAAGTTTAAATTAAAACATAAACTCGAGGTTTAAGTCCAAGCGAAAGCAGCAGGTTTAGAAATCAATGAAACTTCAAAAAATCCAAATATAGACGAATATCAGATTTTAAAATTAGTATTCTCCAAGTTCTAGAGCACTGAAGGAAGGAAGGGGAGAAGTGATGCTTTCACAACATTTCGGGTCAAATTTCTCGCTTTACCAATCGGTTTCATTCGAAAATATTCGACAATGATTGTGAGCTGCTTTTCATAAATAAGCACAAGTTAACTAATAAAAGACTCAAAATTACTGATAAACAAGTCAAAATTAACTATCGGAAGCATACAGGAATAGTTTTAAAGTTCAACGTCTATTAGTTATTACCATTCAGTAGCGTACGAGTGAAACGCTGCGGCAAGTGACCTGCCGCCTCGGGGAACCTGAATGTCTGAATCCGATATCGGGTAAGTAAATTAAATGTATGGTTCGTTCTTCAAACAGAAATTCATGAAATTCAAAAACGATGATAATAATATATTTACTGACAATTCCTTTATTTAAAGGTAACAAGAAAAGACGGTTCACATATAAATAGTTTATGTAGTAAAGCATCTAAATAGCTGTGCATTTCAACCAATATTAATCCTGATACTCTTAGGAACCTTAATGTAACCTTAATAATGAATGTAGAGTCATGATCACTCCAATAAAACTCCTCAAATTACTATCCAATAGAATATTCGGCAACAATCTCATATATGTAAGATATTATAACTCAAAAGTTGATAATTTAACAGCTAGAAAATTATATCCTACTATATTAGTTTTAATATTAGTATTCATTTTATTGCATGATGATAGAGAAACGAAACATGAATATTATTTCTCGTTGAGATTTATTTATTATTTATCGAATAATTCTTGCTAAAATACAACTCAGTTAAATAAAGGAAATCTAGATTCAAAACTCAACCGAAAACACTTACATAAAGAAATCACATGTAATTCAAATATACAACTTTCTCCTAAACCATCCAAAAAAAAAAGTAAAAAGGCAAAGAAAACTATCAATAATTATAAATATACGTATCTAATCTACCTCTCAAATTATTCCCAAATCATATCTGAAGGATATTAAATATTGGTAAGTATTGGCACGATCCTTCGGATGCAAATTTCGAACTATTTCATTACAAGAAAACTATTCTGACTTCATGTTACCGTTTTTTGTGCATCTACTCTCTAGCTACATCTATAACGTCCTCCAGTCTAATTTGACTAACACCACCCACTCCTCCCAGCGTTAACAATGCTAATGAGGCGGGAGCGAAAATTTATAAGACAAGAAAACTTTTTAACGAGTGATTTGGTAGCGGCGCCGGACCCGCTAACACAATCCACCTTTTTCTCCTAACATCGCTTTGCTAACCTACGGGCGCCCGAGAACAGCTCCGCAGATCGAAACAAGGGACAGAGCAGAATTTTTCACACTTATCTCTCCTCAGATCGAACTGTTATCGGACCTCTCTTCACGCGAGACGTGAAAGTTCTCGTGGTCCCCAGACTTCATTACGAATTGACCGGGAGGCTTACAAAAGCGGTGGTACATTAGCGGTGCAAGGGTGCGGTGCCCGAGGCGCCAGCCAAAGTGGCGCCCGGGGTGCGGTCGTACGGCAGAGTCCCCGCCGAGCCAAGGAGGCGTGGGTGCAGCGAAGGTGCCCACCGGATGTTGCGTCACGTCAACCACTCCCTTTTAGCGCAGTATCGCATCTGTTGTCAGCGTGCAAGTATATTATCTCCACTCCGGTGTAATGTTTGAGAGCGCGCGCATTGCTTCGGGAGCGTAATTTATTAGAACGCGCTCTTTTAATCCCGATTTCACCTCTATGATTTCTCTCGGGCGTATCCGCCCATGAAGTGATATCGATCCGTTGGTGCATTTGGATCTCCCCGAGAAAGCCTTCCTCATTGAGAATTAATTTCGCGATGATCGTAGATTATGAGGGATTGTACACTTTCGCTAAGGAATGTTTCTCTTTGATGAACCTTGCTAAACTTACTGTTATTCTTCAATATCCCTGAGTATCGGTCATCTTGACTGTTTCGACGACCACAAAGCACTACATAACACGAAGGTGGAATAATTGGAGTAATTTAGAAATTCCTAATTTCATCTACATGGTAGCCCTGAAGAAACCTACTTCTACTCATAAATCGAGGTTAACCGAAACGATCAAGATGCCGTTTTATACTGACGCATTGACTTCTAATCAATGCTTTCCTCAAAATAGACATGCATCACTTAACGAAATTTCTTAATAATTTTTGTCATATCTGCTGTTTTACTGAAATAGAGGATATGCATGACACAATATCTTTTGAAACCAATATGTTCTGGCGTTACTTGGTGGAAAGCCATAATAAATAATACAACTTTGTAATTTTCCACGTAATTTTTTTAATATTGGCAACCGGTTTCGTAAGAGCTTCTTACATCTTCAGGCAATAATGAAAACTTTTGCAGCAGTATATATACTATAAGAGGTTGAGGGGAAGGTAGAGGAAGTGGAGATCAGAAACTTCTCCAAAGATGGAATGCTGGTTAATGATCAATTGTTTATGAACCCTTCTCCCCTTCTCTCTTTACCAAGCCACATTTTCCCATGATGTCCTTCCCCCCCCCCCCCTACCTTCCCCTCAACCTCTTATAGTATATATACTGCTGCAAAAGTTTTCATTATTGCCTGAAGATGTAAGAAGCTCTTACGAAACCGGTTGCCAATATTAAAAAAATTACGTGGAAAATTACAAAGTTGTATAATTTACAATATCTTTTGATAATAACATCTCCCAGCTGTTTCTGAAAATTACGTGATTTACTATTGTGCATTTATAAACTTCATGGGACCATAATAATTCATTTTTAATATTTCCTTAAGTATAGCTAGAGTTAAAAAAGCTTTTCACGAAATTATTAGGGCTAATTAAACCTTAATTCCCTAAAGAGATTCAAACGTGAAGTTATAACTCACGAAATTCACCTAAGGAACTACAGAGCGCGATTGATCTATTTTTAAATTTTTGCAATGAATACACCGTCACTGATTTCATTGTTTAAGAATTACCAAATTAAGAAGTGTTGACCTTTCCCCTATTCACATAATGGTTTCCTATTATTATAAGCCCAGCTATTGAGACTACTATCGCTCGATAATCTTTATTTATTGTCATATTTTCCAGCATAAATGATTTTAACCCAAAATTCTGCAAGATTTAGGGCGGCTTTTTGAAGATAGGTAAATTGAAATTCATAACTCTGAACCAAAGTAAGTTAAAAGGCGAAATTTAATTAATTGATCATTCCACTATCCTTCATCCCCGGCACTGATTCCTTGATGAATCAACGGTAAAGAACGTTAGATTTGAATGATAATAATAATTCCGTAGTTTACTTAGACATGTGTGCACTGCACACATTTATAATAAAAGAAGTTAAATAAACTTTAATATCAAGGAAAATTTACAGCCTCTAATGTTTGACTTTCCCGCGACTTTGAAACAAAGTTAGATAATGTCGACTCCGCCTGAAAATGAATGGATTTGATTCATAACTAAATGAGAGGTTTCTATCTGCAGTAGTATTCATTACACATCTGAGCAAATACTATGAACATCAGGAAACGGTAACTTATAAGGCACTCTCCTACTTTCAAAGAGATTCTGAAAAATACCAATAGACTGAGCTTAACGGAGTAAATTACACTAGACAGTTATTACCTTCTTAAGTGAATGGAAGAGAAACAGATCCGTGAGAAATTAGCATATTTAGTAACGAATTAAATTGCTCTCTGTTTTGATATATTGCTAAAATTCCAAGCATATTCATATAGTATGGAATTATGTATGTAAATTGATTCTCTATTGAAACAATCCGCAGAAACTATTGAAATTAAAACTGTCTGAATCAACCTTGACATGCTTTAAATATGATTCTATAGGAGAATAAGTGACTTAAGCAAGAAAATTTTATTTAAGAAAGTTTTATTCTTTAACTAATACATAATAGTTTTATCAGGAATTAACTAAAATCACTCAAAGTTCAAATTTTCTCACCGCCAAATTAGATTAAGGAACGAAGACAGGATTGTTCTGTCTGCTTCAGATGACTCCATGTCCTCGAGTAAAGGTATCTCAGTTACAGAAATTCCCAAAAGAAAATGTATTTTGGAATCATGACCATGTGTTTAGGAACGTACGCTAAGAAAGATAACCGAGGATTTTCTATCACCGAGGGTGCATCATATGCAGCCTTTTACTAATTTGCGCATTATTTCTTATTTTGTTTACGAAAACTCGTGCAATTAAACATCACGTAGCATGAGAAAGTTGCGATTTTAAATGCAAAATCCTTTGAATGACAGCGGCTCTATATAAGATTCACATGATTAGATGAGATTTACTTACGCACTGAATTTTCAGGATAGAAAACAATACTTTTTAGGCTCCTTTATAGACAACTTATTGCGCCGATAGCAGGATATAAATCATTTCATTCCGATAAAAGTGACGTACATTTCGTCCACTCGCAGAAAACGACACAAAGCTGATATGCAACGGACGGAGGTACAATTAGCGCTCGGTCTAGCGTCGAAAATGGGCTAATAATACAATGAACAGTTATAAACACCAGATGGGTCTAATTTAGTTCAAATTTACATCAGACTGTTAATCCTATGGAAAGTTTGAGTTTAAATAGGTCAAAAGTTAGTTGTCCGTCTTTTGCTATCATGTTAATCTATTGAAATATGATTTTCACACAGGTTACTGAAGGCTCGAAGACTTCTGATTGTTTTTCAAATGAATTGCACTAAAAATTTGCAGAATATTTTAAAAATATATACATACAATTTGAAATCTGAATTAATTTTTGCAGGCATTTCTTATTGGATAGTAGTAATAATTGTCAGGTCACCTGGGTAAGTTTCGCAGAGACTACCTGTCACTTTCAACGGAGATATGTGTTATAGGATAATTGTTTCCTAAAATAGTTTCTCCAAATCAAAATTGAAAACAACCAATTTAAATTACTTTAGCTAATACTGGAAAAAATAAATTCTAATATAATACATGAATCAATAATAATAATACTCAATTAAATTTAATACCTGGAAGTTTGATAATATTCTTTAATTCTTTCGGGCAAAATGAACATTTTTAAGCAAACTAGTATAAATCCGTCTACGCTCAGCTTGCTCCGTCAAACACCGTCAAAAAGCTTAATTCAGTAGTAATTTTAAAAGTACTTCGACAATTAAAGTCATTCCGCACAAGTGCCTCCATCGCGTATCGAACCCGGTACCACTTCCATCGAAGTCGTACGCGCTGCCCATTTGGCTATCCGGGAGCTCGTTTAATCGAGGAAAGGTAAGTGGAGAATAAATTAGGAGTTATGGTTAAAAAAGTTAAACAGCCACTCCGATGCAGAAATTGTCACGACGATTAGAGAAACGTCTCTGAAAAGTCTCTGAAAATTTGATATTTGATATCTTGCAAATTCTATTCAAATATGCGGTCAAGTTTTAAGACAGCGCAAATAACGCAAACCGAGAAACCCACACCATTCAATAGATATATAACTTTATAATCTCTCTCCACGCCTCTCCCTGCAAAATTACCTTTGGAAAACTTGCTTAAATATAAATAAAAGTATGAATCGCAGAGATTTCACGCCCATTACGTTCTCCGTGTCTTTTTCCTCATTTCGAGGTGATTCCATATCGGGTGTACAGAGTGGAAGATATTTCACACGAACAATCACTCTCTCGTGCACACGCCTACTCCTTACTAAGGCAAAATCCGCGCCCAATTCCTTCCCCTTATAACGCAGAAATCTCTTCGCACCATCCCGTTAGCTTTTGCGCTGACCTTCGACACCATAAGCATAGGATGGCTTTTGTCTAGACCCACTGAAGATATCAAAAACGAGAATTATCAAATGTGTGAGAAAGTAATGGTTCGAAGCAAATCGAGATTTTGGGGTTTTTAGTGATATTTCTGCGGTTTACCAAGCCGCAGAATTCCCGTCCCGGATCTTAATATGTATAGACCTCACGATCTTCATATCTACCCCAATGCCTTTGATATTTAAGGAAATTCTATGATCGAAATCGTTGACGCAACCTGTGGGGAACACCGGAGAGGTTCCTATTCGCGTTTTGGTTGAGAAAATTGCACGGATTTCAACAATAGTGCAAGCAAAGGCGGTTGTAGAAAGTTTCCAAGGTGGGGCGATAAAAAATTGCCTCATGAACTCATTATAAATCAATTTATAAGACCCATTTTACTTTGATAAATTAAGCACATGTGAAGTGATTGTAGAATCACAATCTAGTTTTAATGTTTGATGTGCAATAATGGAATGGATTGACAGTGGGAAAATGGGAGAAGGAATTATTCACATGCTTTTTTGTTTTTGAAATTCGGTGTGATTTGTAGACAACGGTGGAGTCGCATAAGGGTTGATCACGATTATGATGATGATGGCTATAAATGGTAAGAATCAAATTACAAGAGTATTTCCAACCTCAAAAATAATCTCCATAATTGGAAATTCGTGTTATCTCCAAGGAATGAGACATTTTCTTCCTATGTATGCGAATGTATTGAATTGTAAAATAAAGTTCTCGGCGCTCTTTCTTTAGGATTCAGAATCAACATAAAGGGATTATAGAAAATTTAATGCATGATAGAGAACTATTGTGAAGAAAAGTTACCCTTCAAAAAGAACTAAGGAAAAGTTATGGGAAGAGACAGGTAATAAGTGATAAACCAAGGTTAATAATATCGGAAACCAATATTAACCCTTTCTCTTACTGCTTGTAAAATACTCTAGAAAATGAGCAAACAAACATTTGCGTCGAAAACCGATGAAGAAGACGCTTTTAGGTATTTTATGAAATATAATTTAGTGATATCACTCAAAGAAATCCTTGGTTTAAATGTAACGAAACGAAGGCAATTATTTTGACTAATTCTGATTGAAAAACCTAACTTAAGCTAACTTATCTAACTTTTTACAGACTTATTCAAAGAATTTCGCAGACTTGCTCGTTTACTTCTTTTTTATATTTCATCGTTAATGCAAGGTTTTGAATTTATTTCATAACTGCACGGATTTCAGCAAATGTATGATTTAAATCAAATTGTTCTCCTTTATTTTCAATGGATCATAAATATATCATCTCTTTATTCAGCTATTATTAGTCAGCATGACCCAAATCTATAGCTAGCCCAATCACCTAGTTTCTACCATTCAAAATTCACTAATTTGAAAATCTGTTAAATATAATCTTGCTTTTAGACCCAGATTCTTATCCGCGAACTTTGCGCATCCCTAAAAATATGTCGCACTTCTCTGAATGAGAGGCTTAAGACCATTCTAATACGCACTAAAAACAGATGACTACTTCACTGGAATGTTATGATCCTCTACGTGTTATCTTGTGATTATAATGTTTTTACGACGCACCGGATTATCATACGCATCCATAAACCTCGCGCCTAGGAAATTAAATTTTTCCGATTAAGCTTTCTTTTTCGAGGAATTAACAAGATTTTGTCTAGTAAAGGTGGCGTTTTCCGAGCGACGCTTCTCCACTCAAATGCCGCCGTCATAGCCGACATACACCTGGAGCAAACGCCCTCATCACGTCAACTCCTTATGCGGGTTTCAGTGGCACCACTATTTGCTATTCATTTTTCCCATACTTTCCTCTTAACCTTCTCGAGCAGTTAAATTACCACCTTCCGCCTCTCGACTCCTTTAAACGTCCACCTTTTTATTATGACTGCTGCATATTTCTTCCTTGCGACAATCTACCTCTAACTTCACAGTCTTCTTTCTTATCCGTCCCTCGTTTCTTAATTCCGAATGTATTAATTTCCCTTTTCTTTTTCCGTGCGTGAGTTAAGTCATTCAGACTCAAATCCTTTGTTTATGCCTATCCTACATCTTTTTCTCGGAGTAGCATTCCTTCCATTTTCTTGGATAAGGAAAGAATGAAGGGATATGACGGAAGTAGATGGAGATTCAAGAAACCACTATTTGGCAACGATAAACTCAGGTAAAGAACAAAGTGTGACAGGAGACACGTCGGATCAAAAGTTACAATTTTCAAATATTTGAACATACTATTGCTTACTCCTGTTAGTCAGCAATACATGTTTGGTTGGCATTAAAGAAATTTACAAGGATTAAGCGGATAGAATATCGTAATTATGTAGCGACTACATTAATTTTCCATTCACTTTCCTGAACAAACGCAGATTTTCCACGCTGGTTACTTTTAATCCATCAAAATAACAAGAAAATAGTTCTCTAAAATTCCCTCAGTTTCAAAAACAAGTACGAGTCGTCTATTTAACGTTTTTAGCGAAATGACAGTAATTAGAAGATGGTTACATCCTCACCAGTTCGTTATAAAGCAATGATATTTTTGAAAAAGCATACCTCGCGCGCTAGACATTTACGTGGGCTATTTATTAGTCAGTCAAGGAGTAGAAAAATAATATTTCGCTCCTTCCCATTTAGCAACTAATAATTTTTATTCTTTACGTCAAAGGCTAGGTGAAAGAATGACGTATATCAAATTTATAAAGCGAGTCGCATCATTAGTTCCTTCGCCGCAATATCACTACCTCTTTCGTAACTCCAATTATATGTATACACTCCCTTAAAGAATCGAAAGTAGCCTAAACCGAAACCCAATCTAAAGTTGGCGCTTAAGCGTCCATTTACTTACCAAATTTAATGAAATTTTCATCGACAATCTCATTCACTTTCAACTGGCCACATCCATTAATTTGTGCCTACCTATTCTATGATCGCATTCCCTATTTCTTTTCCGATATGACAAATACCCTTACACAAGGATAGCAAACCTGGATATATTTTTCAATCCTCGATGTGACCTTGAATACCAGAAATTCTCGGGAATCATGGGATTCCGGGACTCCAGGATCCCGGGATGCCTCTTCTCTCTTACTGTGGCCTCCCACACCTGCCTTCCATCCGACACGTCTCCTTCTTTCTTCTCGCTTTTTCCCGTCTCTTAAATATCATTGACCTATAAATCTCAGGATCCTTCGATCCTTGGAAGGGAAAAACAAAAGGATAAGAAAGAGAGGGAGTGGGCGGATAATAGGCTCGTTCACTGCGACATCACTTATCGCGGAAAACTGCGCACATTACTCAGTCTGACACTCGGGGATGTGGTAGGGACCGAAAAATTTTCCGCCCTCTTCACCTAAACCCATATAAGTATTATGTATGTGCGTACGACCGCGAGATGGAAGAACACCGAAATATTCGCGCACATGTGAAAGTTTTTGGAAATTCGGAGAGAATAGCTGCCGTTATGGCAATCCTGTCGTTGAGATATGAATGGCGATCCTCTGAAATTAGTTCTCCTAAGAAGACGGCCCACAGTGGGCTAGAATCGAAAAAAGCTGGCCAAAAATACGAAAACGCTTTTTTTGAGTGAGGACTACGAAACTTCGCATGATTGATTTAGATTAAATTCTGCATACAACTATGGAGGTCATTTAAGTAGGATCCTCCCCATTAAAATTATACAGGGGGTCAAAGTTGACCAATTTTTGCGAAAATTTCCAGTTTTCGATTTTTCACGAAATTCTTCAACTTCAAGTCAATTGTGAACACAAACTAGGAAAATCATCGAGTAAAATATGATGCCATTTTATAAATATGTTCTTTGTCCTTCATAAGACTTGGTTTCAATGAGCTCTGGTGAATATTTATGTACTTTACATGACAAAATGGTGGACCCTGATTTTGGAACAAATTTTTACCTAAAGCGAGAAAAAAAGTTGATTGAGACACCGTGTGACACGGAGTTATTTACACCACGATAAACTACAAACCTTCGTTAATGGGAATCTGAAATAAAATCTTGCCCCAATTTGCCCCAATAATATATAAGTCGACTTTTCGACAACGCTGCAAGGGCCAAATCCGCGCGGCGGAGCACCGTCCTCGGCTACGCTCTCGTGTTTTGGGAGGAGCAACGAACCAATACGTTTCTGATTCGTTCTTTCTGTATATTTTGAGCATTATTATACTTCGTACATATCTTAGACATCAATATTTATTACAATGTCACCATTTCTTGTAGGGTGATGATTGTAAAAAATGAAATGGGTTATGCTTTAAAGCATGGGACCACGTAAGCGATATTAATATCATATATTAGTTTACTTTTGTGCGATAATGCTAAATTTCTACTAAATCATGCAGTCAAAGTTTTAAGTGAGTTTATAATGAAGTGTACGGTGTTTTTATAAATTACCTTTTCTATTAAATGCATTCCTCGTCTGAAGAATCTTCATCCCCATAAGCCAATTCCTCCTCATTGTTCATGACTAGGAGCCCCTTAATCTATTTGCTCATATTCCTCGATCCTTTCGTTGCTCTAACTGGTGCCGATATTGAAATTAGCGGATCAGAAGTTAGAAGTAATCTTCGGAACAAATCTTCGTTCATGGCCACTCTGGAGTGTTTCCTTGTGTATCTCTCCCGGTATTTCCTTGCGTCTTTATTCCGGGCCTCCATTGCCTCTTCTGTCAGTTGCCCTAACGGAAGGATTGCCTGTTTTGCTATTTCAGCCCCGTGTATAAGTACTTTATGTACTGTTGGTGGCATATAGGACCACGGATATAATCGGACATACATCTCTGCTGTAGCACAGCAATAATCTTTGAACGCTTTTTCATTTAGTGGAAAACCACTTGAAATTACCTTCAAGATATTGGCGAATCTTTTTATGAGATCTTAGTCAATTGTTTTTAGGAAATGTATAATTAAATTATAATTGGGAGACGGTAGTTTAGGATAATAAATTAATAATATAAAACAAACCATATACAGAACTCTTATCTTTGTGAGTGAAAATTTCTTCTTTATCTATTTCAGTGTCCTGTTTTTTACATTTAATAAAAGATTACGCATTAATAAAAATAAATTCAACCTCGCACCTGTTATTTCAGCTGCTAGATTTAACTAGCGGACTTTTAAGGAAACACTTTGATGTATTTCCATAATTTGTGGAGCCATATCCTGGTTTAGGTACATCTACAATCAGTCCCATCTTTTTTCTAAACTCTTTCTGAATATGAGATTTTCTCTCCTCAAACAGTAATTTGTGATTACCACGAGCCTACTTAAGAATATTAAGAAAAGTTCAATGGGTACGTCTTATGACATAACATCATACTCATCAATATGGTACTCTCACCTACAGTTGCTTAAAGGTAAGTCGGAAAGATATGTAATAAACACTCAAAAAATTCTAATTCAACCATGCATGGTAGAAATGCTATAGTACAAATTTTCTGCGTCCACTTTTCGATTACTAATCGCCGATAGATTGTTCATATTCGAAAATTTCTCTCCGCAAATGTAGCATTTTATAATACATGCAGGACAAAGGGAGTAGAGAACACTCAAATAATGTGAGCACATTTTAAAACGATCAGAAAATACATCATATTTACCACCGTATTCTGATACATTAAATAAAAGGGAATATATAATGAAAAAACATACCTCACCAGATATAATTCCTATGAAATATCTAAAACCTTACTCGAGGAATGCTACCAGGAGATTGTCGAAGACTTCTTGATTCACAGAACTGTCGTAGCTACAAAACACAACACCTTCTTATCCAATGTTCAAATAGAACTGAACTATTCCTAAGCTTGTAAGGAAAAATCACGGACATGCAATTCATAGGGTACTTTTAATCCGGAAAAAGCGCAACTGCCTGTCATAAAACGAGCCCTTTGCCGAACTTTTCCAGGGCACTGCGACGGTCACCAAAACAACTCCAGATGTGGCCAATTTTTGTATTTGAAGAAAATGCTACGCTATATGCCACCATTTTCATAATATCACAATTATATTTCATTACTGTTATGAAATTACACAAAGTGGTGGCTTTTTGTATCGATTTTGTAAGAAATTTTTCAGTATAGTTGAGAGTGAGAGTGAAGAAGCATTCAGAATCACAATCACAAACATAGTAATCTAAGAAATGTACGAAGTATAATAATGCTCAAAATATACAAAAAGAACGAATCAGAAACGTATTGGTTCGTTGCTCCTCCCAAAACACGAGAGCGTAGCCGAGGACGGTGCTCCGCCGCGCGGATTTGGCCCTTGCAGCGTTGTCGAAAAGTCGACTTATATATTATTGGGGCAAATTGGGGCAAGATTTTATTTCAGATTCCCATTAACGAAGGTTTGTAGTTTATCGTGGTGTAAATAACTCCGTGTCACACGGTGTCTCAATCAACTTTTTTTCTCGCTTTAGGTAAAAATTTGTTCCAAAATCAGGGTCCACCATTTTGTCATGTAAAGTACATAAATATTCACCAGAGCTCATTGAAACCAAGTCTTATGAAGGACAAAGAACATATTTATAAAATGGCATCATATTTTACTCGATGATTTTCCTAGTTTGTGTTCACAATTGACTTGAAGTTGAAGAATTTCGTGAAAAATCGAAAACTGGAAATTTTCGCAAAAATTGGTCAACTTTGACCCCCTGTATAATTTTAATGGGGAGGATCCTACTTAAATGACCTCCATAGTTGTATGCAGAATTTAATCTAAATCAATCATGCGAAGTTTCGTAGTCCTCACTCAAAAAAAGCGTTTTCGTATTTTTGGCCAGCTTTTTTCGATTCTAGCCCACTGTGCGGCCGTTGAAAACGCTTCCCAAGTAATTGCTGAGGATCTGTCAGCGTAGGTTGCGCTGGAGTCCTTCTAAGGAGTTGATGGAGCAGTATATACAATACGACTACCTGCGAAGAGTACTTGCCTTGAGGAAACCCTAATTTGCTGGACAAGTGCTATTGAGAGGACAGGAAGGGAGCTTTAAGAAATCATTAGCCTCTGAATGATTCGTAGGCTTAGGCGATCCTTAAAAAAGTCGAACTGGGATATCGATCTGTTTGATAACCATTTTCTATGCGTTCATTGGCATCTGCTAGCATAACTTTGTTTATGATAGTTAACAAAAATTAATAATGTATAATCCTCCTTCTATTATTTTTATTTATTGACCGGTTACGCTATCGAAAAAGTGTCATGTCTGAAGATTATTTTGATTTTAGGATTAAAAATATTATCGTATTGTAAATTGTAAACAAGAGAGAAAAATATCCTGTTCAAATTACGCTATTGCGATCGCAAAACCTACAGTTTCCCCCAAATGAATTCTTGTTAGTGCATATGAGTATGTATATACAATAAGAATTCTTTAGTAGCATATAATGAAACTCCGCGACGTAGTTGAACAGGCTGATTGGGTGTCTTGTAGCTTGGTTTTTAGAAAACTTAACTGGACACGCTTAATGAAATGCCCTCATCAGATTCAAGACACAGATCTAAAAGGACGAAGACGAAAGCTATCCCTCTCACTTAGGTTTATATCTAAGATAGTTAATTAATATAATTATTGGGAGTACCAAGGTCGAAAAAATAAACTAATGATAAAAATTTCCACATAAAAATTTTTTAATATTTTGGCTTCATACTTAAAAGATATAATAGCATCAAATATTCATAACGCTTTTATAAAAAATTGCCAACGAATTCCCCCAAATACCTTTCTCAGGTGACTTTGATTAGAAAGCGAACATTTTATAACCAGGAGGTAATAGAGCAAAGAAAAGAAAATCAAACAAAATAATTCGCATTTTGAAAAAGTGAATCGGCAAATACCGTTACCTATTTACGATTTCTTAAAGAAAACTCAAAGAAATAATAATCAGAAAATGACGATTATTAAATTTTTAAATAATCATAATTTTCTGACCATTATACATGCCAGTCAATATAAGATATCCTAACATCCTTAAAAATTGATACACAAAGAAAGCCAAAATTTGATTTCAAATTTCATCACAATAATTTTTGGGTGATCTTTTACCTTTTCAATTAAATGAAAATGTTCTAAATAAACCAAGCTATGCATTACCCTTGTATAAAAATAGTCTTACCTACATTTCAAAATTAATTTTCCTCAAGTTTATATCAATGTTATTGTACGTGATTCCATTCAAATTTGAAACTTAAAAACCTGACAATAGAGATGTTTTTAAGTCTTAATGCAAGGATTTAAATGCCACTAAGAGACTATTATGAACTCGCGCTCTGATATTCTCACTTAAATATTTCACATCCAGGATATTTTTGAATCAATATTTATAGTAAATTTCCAGTTTAAAAGGAATTTTATTCAAATTTTAGAGATTAGTTTTATAATCTAATAAATAATAGTAAAGAAACATGTTTTTTAATGTCCCTATACCATAACGAATACTCAAGACTAAACACAAAGGAAGAGTTTGTGTGAGTTGCTATTGAATTAATATTGTGAAAAATTGTTTTCAGAAAAATTTTGAACTTTCTTAAATGCTTATATAAATATATAACCAAAGATGCAGATTTATAAGCTTTATCCTTCAGTCTTAGATGATTTCAGAAAGATTTAATTTAGGATATGATTCATGGGTAAATTTACACTTACACTGGTAGTGAATTAAATAACACAGGAATATAATAAATACAAGAATTTGTTGAAGTGAAAGCCAATCCATGTATTGGAATTTGGATGAAACTGCTTCCATGTGGAGGACGTAGAATGAATGAATCTGTAGATTCAGAATTGTCATTCTGAAGATTCCACTTAAGAGAAAACCGGTTCGCCTAAGATTTGCGTGAAGTATTCAAGAATGGAAATACTACTTATATAAACATAAAATATAATTGAAATTTATGATAATGTACTCAATCTATATTCATTTTCTCCTCGGAACATAGAAGACAGATGACAGTAGCCTTTGTTTGCGCGAGTAAAATCCTTGAAACATAATATTCTAGCTTTGAGTGGTCATCATAGAGAAATAATATTCATTTGGCCTATTTTAAAGCTGAGGAGATAAATCTCAATGTGAAGAGAAAGTTCAGGAGACAGAGCATCGAAATTAAATGACCAGCTACAAATGAAATATATAGCCACCTGATGTCTCATTGTCTTGGGAAGAGCTTAGGTAATGTATAAATTTTAGATACCTCAATATTAATCTCTTTTACTTAATCTGAGCCTCAGGAGGTTCTTTTCGACTGTTATTTAATAGACTGAGGAATGCACATTCACCGGATATATTCCTGCAAAAAAATAATGTCACCATCCATTAAGTGACCTTTCTTCGTAATTCTGGCAGCCTTCGCGGATGTCATTCTCCCACTTGGCAGCGTTTTCCCGGATCATTACGACACTTCAGGATCTAAAATTGCCTGCATTTTCAAGTAATTGCTTAAATAATTAGGTAACAAGAGATGGGAAAAGGCTCTCCGCAAACAAAGGAAATCAAAGTTTCTCCGTAAGAGCGTCTCCCTCTAGCATGATATAATGTGTTACATATTCATGAGCATTTCTCTCGCTGATTAATAGGATATTCCTAGCATTTGTTCTCCTTTAAACCGTAACTGCGAAAAAATAAACAGTTCCATACCATGTGATGCCGTAATCTCTAAAGAATTTTAAGCGTGCACAACACCTGTTCCTAAAAGGAAAGGAATTCATCAGAATACAGATTAAAATACATCCGGATCTTGGAAAATCACAAAGACAAGGTGATCTCAAATCAATCTCAACATAACGTAATCATTATCTGAGACGTGTTTCGAGCTAAATCATGCTTCTTGTATTTGCCAAATCCTAGGGTTTCTCATGGGAAATATTTTGCCAAGAGATTCAAAATAAGGAAAAATATCGAAGCGAAGATATAAGTAGATATATATATCAGAGGTACTAAAGTGCGAGATAGAGGTACTAAAATACTTTGTTAGTTTATATTTGACATCTTTCTTATTGTCATTAATCTTATTGGATTTCGAAAAGTGTTCAAAATTATAATTCTGGGAACTGCCATTCTACCAATACATGGGAGCCACGTTTTACCGCTTGCGCCTGTCGATTTTCTACTGAAATAATTTTTTCTAACAGATCTCAAGCCGACAGGAATGAGTGGGAATGACTCATTTCAAAATCTCTCATTCCCATTCCAAGAGTTGAGCAGATTTCATGGAAATTTTACGACCACACTCTCGGAGAAATATGACAGGAATTAGACGGATCATAAGGTCGCGAATGACCTGCTCCAGATTGAGATGCCTCTGAACACCCAAATATCCTTTTATCATCCTCGTTCGAATCGATTGGACACGTATCGCCCGAAAAAGAGATTGTCCTTCCCCACCACGCCCTTCGCCACGTGGGCGGCCGAGGGACCTTCAAAAGGCGCCACACCTCCCCACGCCGCACCTCTTTGCGCTCAGGCGCCATGTTGGCCGACGAACGCCCGCGCATTCTCCGCGAAAACATCAATCACACTCGGATATAGTACCACGCCTCACGCCACGCCTTCCTCCTCGGACGCACTTGTCCACTTTCCCATTACTCTCTCTCGGCAGCCATTAACAGGGATTCCTTAACGAAGATGGCATTAAGGGAGCTGCGCGGACCTCTGTTATCCACTCTACCGATGGATTCCTAGGAAGACGAATATCAATCACCGTTATAGCTTTATATATCGATGAAAATCGAAGAGCGCAACGACTTAGCTTCGCTTCAAATGGTTTTTGACCGCTTATCCTCGTTAAGATGCGCAGCATTCCAGACCTTTCGTAAATGCACGCGTATGCCATTAAAATCATTTTCTGAGCAATGTAGCTCGGCTCCCGTTTTCCACCGAAGATCTAGTCATAGCCATTAATGCTGAAGTAACATTAGTTCCCTCGTTTTCTCTGTAGAAAATTTATGGCAGCAAGAAAATGATGTATTAATAATTGAATTTCTTCTAGTAAATTAATACTTGGACGCGTTTGTAACTACCGACCAGGCGCGAAAAGCGGGTGCATTAGGAGACAATAATTAATCAAGCAACGAGTAAGGAGTAAAATAGAAGCTCTCCACGGGCTTGATTACTCGAAAGAAAAAAAATTCCTGGTGTCTAATAAAGGCGGAGTAGTGATTTTACTGCATTTTATAAAACTTGTTAAGTATGTACTTTTCATTATTTTTTCAAAGGCTAAATTAATTCAGGAGCTGGTACGTAGGTTTCATGCACTCCTAACAGATAACAGTCCTTTCTAATTTCCTGCAAGGGTAATGCTAAGGGTATCAAGCCGGAGCCGAACAGAAAAGAAAATAAAATATTATTTTGCCACCGAATCCGAAAATGAAAAATTTTCCATTCTTGAATCCAAAACCGAAACCCTTATTTATTCTGTTCCGATTTTTGGTTCTCTACAATCTAATAGGAGAGGGTTTACTAAAACTATGAGACGACGACTTGCAACGATTTATTAAGAAGTATTATTCAGAAATTTGTTGTAATTAAATGTAAGCTATAAGGACTATGAAAAATGAAACTAATTTTCGACATGTGTAATTTACAATACTCGGGACGGTTCAAACTGGCTAGATATCTGAAAAGAGTGAAATTCAACACAAATTTGTTTTTTCCGTTGAAAAAGATGAGAAGCCGGAATAAAAAATATTACGTCTCGTTGCTGCCAATTTTTTGGCTAAGTTGACTATTTTCGTCTTGGAAATGCGATTTAGACCTTATTTAATTTATAAAAATCATGAGCTTTCGATACCATGATATTCTAAGAGGTAGAAACATATGTATAATTATCATTTAAAAAATGATAGATCGAGATGTAACTGTCGGAAATATGCCGGAATAATATCCTTTGAATCTGTTACCCAATATATCAGCAGAACAAACAAACTTTGAAAATTTACACAACTCATATAATTTTTGGATCTCCATGGAAGATTAGGGATAAAAGTGGGACGTAAATTCATCTTTAAATATGTCGCGATAGAAAGGATCTTCAATTATTCCCACCTAATTATTTTTCAAATCTAGTTTTTTCAGGTTCAATAATTCTGATTACAGCTCTCTGGAATCATATTCATAGCCTTCGTCCACTATTTCAAAATATTGTCCACAAATCTTTGGGTATTTATTGACAGTGCGCTGAAGTCATAAATTTTAAGAATTAGGGACTTGCGAATCACAATATAGATTATCGGAAATTACATGCAGACTTTTGAAATTCTTACATACGTATAACTTGATTTAATACTTCCTCAACCTTATCACATGTCGCAAATTCTTTGTAATAATATTTCAGATAAATATCTTTTTAATGATTGAAAACATTTTAGCTCTGCTTCGAATTCACGATTCGCTTACATTCACGAGATTTGAGCTCGCCTTTGTTGGAGAAATTTGTTTGATTTATCTAACGTGACTAAGAAGGCTCTTTTTCAATCGATAAATTACATCACCTCTTCTTGAAAATATATTTATATTTATTTCCCAAGACAAGTTTGTTCGTACCTTTAAAACAACTCTACCTCTGTCGGCAGCACGAGTTTTATTTTTTTTTCGATCGTCGCGACAATTAACAAAAAGAACTGCTACAAATAATGTCCACAATCTTTTCCATTACTAGAAATATCGCCGTACATTTCCTGAATAGCGACATCGATTGGTTTATATCATAGCCATCAATACCTTTGTTATTATTAAAAGCATAAAACCACTTAATGGTCCAGTGGAGTGACCTTAGACCGATGCATTACAGCGACACGACGTAAAAATGTCGATACCTCATTCATCCCTACCCCGCGAAATAACGTCTAATCACGAGCGAGGGCAACCCTCTTAAAAGGAAAGATACAGCACTTGTTATATCGACAGCCTTTCAACTCCTTGACTCCCCCTGACCTCCGATAAAGCTAATCCCTTCGGTCTCGAGCAACGAGCACCATTAGGGCATTTAAAATCACGTTATTCCGTGGAGATGCCATTAGCCATAGCTGCCTCGGGAGCAGTTCGCTCAACGACCACGGGCATTTAACAGTAATAATGGTATCACTACGACGGAATACGTGGGCCCATCGATCAAAGTCTGAATCTCATCACGGTGGCGGAATATATTAGAATATGATATCGAGCGAGTCGGTGTAACGGAGTAAAATCACATCTCTTAGATAAATATCTAGCAGGTTGTGGTAGCAAATATGACGCCTGTTAACATAAGTTCTTCCTTCATTCCCACGGCGTAATTTTCTTAATGGATCGCCCGCATGAATTGCGACGAAGGAGCGATGTATTTAAATACATTATAATACGAATCGGGCTGTTCTATTCCGTCGCGCAATTTGTATTCGTCCTATTGAGCTTTCTATTACTTGCGTTAATTGGTTGCGATGTGGGTCTCCATTATTTATATTAAAAGAAGGCTCAAAGTGACACATCAATCTAATGCATGGTAAATTGGGAGTATGAGAAACAATTCTCGAAAGAAAATATACTTCAGTGAAATTGAAAGAACGAAATAAATAAATTGATGATAATCTTTTCTATACAAATATGAAGAAATATATGTGCATGAGTATACGTAATATATTTAGTGTAATAACTGTTAAACCAAACAACACAGAAAACACGATGAAGGGTAATGTATTAGTCATCACCCCAGAGTCGTTCTATGCTTTACAAATAAAAAACAGTCGAGCTAATAGATTTACTAGTACGTTCACGAACTATTAAATGCAAACACTTTCGTAACTCTTACATTATTGGCAGTTTCGGCTATTCAAAACTTATACTAACTATCCATATAGATAATATATAAAACGTATTGCATAGATAGCTCAAAACCAAGTCCTATATGTTCGTTTCGAGATATGATGTTATTATATGACTATCTCGCATATTTAATCTAACCCCGTTTTCTCAAGGGGATCAATTTCTACAAGTTGCCGAAGGTTGTTGTAAAAAAGGTTATGGGAAAATGTTACAAGATATAAACGACTTACTTTTTTATTTTTCCATTTTAATTTATATTTACATTTTATTTTTCTAAGTTAATGTATTATGAATTTTAATTTCATATTTACCGGCACATAAAACTTCAGACAAACTATTTTCTGCTAAAAGCTTTATTGGAAATCGCTTATGAAAAATGGTTGAGATATTTGATTTTTGTTTCATAACTTATTTTAAAATGCCGAAACATAAAAAACGCTTTCGGCCCGATAATAAAACCACATGCATTTATCAAACCTAAAAGACCGAATGCCCCCCAGATCCAAGAATTGATTTTCTATAATTTATATTCTCCTCTGAATAAGAAGAGAAATCAGTTTCTCATCGGCGAAGAATTCCTCTAAATCCCAACGCTTATCGCCATTGTGAAAAGTTCCGCCACGGAGACGCCCCTTTGAAACGTGCGCCTTCCTCATTTCTTCGTGCGGCTATCCGCTGATTTAAAGTCACTCCAATTCCTAGCCACCTAATGCCTCAAACATCCAACGTTACTTATTGCCTTGAGTCGTTCATTTATCCTTCGATTTTTAGCTATCGGTAGTGATGCAGGGTGTGTTTGAATGCAAATGCCACTTTCCTCCTCTTACTGAACACTAAAAGACGAAACTGACGGTCATTGCAGCTTCTATCTTCGGTGTAGAGAAATTCAGGTAATGTCTTCTTAGAGTTAGATAAAAATTTTGACTGCTCAATAAATTCCTCACTTCAGTATTCAACATCCATCAAAGTTATTAATTTTGAATGGACGCTTAGAGGCTTTACTTTATTATAAAAAATAGAAAATATAGGATTCCAGAGACCGATTTCAAATTTATGTTTCGCATTATATCTTGGTCAACCTTTGCGATATTTCAATTGGCTCCAGTGAATCACGACCAAATCACACTTTCTGGAAAATACACTAAAAATGGAGTCTCACTCAGTGCGAAATTTCTTGAGCCGCTCATTATCATTGAGTGAATTTACAGCGAATTAGACAAGTGGAGAATCGATTTCAAAACTAGGATTCATTGCTTCCTTTCCATCATAGTGTGTAGTGTGCGCAACTTAATGGGAAATGCATATTTCTCGACTTTCCGTATCTACTCCTACAATTTTCGTATTCACTACAAGAATTCATAAATAAAGCAATTCGCCCATCAGTTATGATATCCCTTCCTCGATGCTGATTCTCACTCATTCGAAAGTAAAATGTAATATTAAACTTTAAAGATAAGATACAAGATTAATTAAAATGAGTAAATTGTGTAGTATGAAAGAGATTTATGTTGTGCGATTAACATACTATTTAACCACAAACTATAATTAAATCAGTAATTAAATAAATATAAATTACGATTTTAATGCACAATACTTCGATGTATGTTATAAGCCAATACATTTATCTCGATTTACTCGCATCTTCTTACGAATACTTATCTATAATTGTATATATTTTCACCATCCCTCTGCAGAATCATCATGAAATTTCTGAATTTTTAAATACATTTTACCTGATACTGCTATTGATATTCATGCCCTCCTTTACGTTCTATCCTAATTTATCACATTTCAAAACTTCGAATCTGAAAGTCCACCTTAGCGAAGGAGCGTGCTGAAACCGATGCCTCTTGCATAATACATATTCATCTCGCAGATATATAGGATAGGTAGGGGTTGAACCCTCTGCGTCTGCCTATGAATCCCCATAACTCCACAGCTCCTCTTACCCACTTCCGTCTAGGCGACATTTTAATCCAGCACTTGCATGAACACCCTTAACCTTTCTCCCTTGCATCCTACCCATCTCGGAATTCCCCTATTCAGACGCCTCCTTCTAGACTGCTGGAACCTTACTCGTGGGTCGTATCTCTTTCTTGGTATTACTCTCGTACTCAACTGCACTCCGTAATTCACTCCCTTACACTCTCTTACCGCCCCTCGAGGGCGGCATTTACCATTCCACTCTGCGGACGACGTAAACCACGTCTCACGCGCATTGCAGTTGCAATTGCTCCTTTTATATTCGCCTCGGACGCGGAAAGAAAAATCTCTCCCCGCATATCCTCTTTCTCCCGTTTTGCCACTTACGTTTTTCATTCCTATTTCCCCACTCTTCGAATTATAATACGTAATTTTGTTCACTGAGTCCTATCAATAATTACCGATTCCTATTCACCTATCATGTAAATGATTATTATAGAATTCGTAATTTCCTGTCAAACTTTGGGAATAACTGATTACTTAACAAAGATTCTTCCATACGCCTGGATACTTAGGGCATCTAAGGCAGAGGTATTAGGCACAGTTGTTATTTTATTTACCTGAATAGAAACAGTAGTAATATTGTATAAGTAGATAGGATTCCATTTTTAGTCTAATGCAAATATTATCGTGAGTTTTTATTTAATGAGTTTTATTAAATTACAGGCCTTATATTAGATGCATGGTTAAACTATAATTTTTTACGTTTAGCTGACAAAATGTTAAATTCGACTCCCAGAGATAGTTGGAAATATTTTGAAAATTAATTGCCAAACTATTTGCTTTATTTAAGGATCTAGTTTCACATCTATTAATGAGCACACAAAAAGTTTTATTTACATTTATAATTGATATATTGCAGTAAAAATAAGGCAAGATATTCTTACCAATATCTTGTCTTATAATGTACACCTACATCTAAATATACATACTTGATATATAGACAGTCTTGGTTTGCTTTGAAGTAGCTATACATCTATTGTTAAAAAACCAAAAGTCACTCCAAATTAAGAAACGCTAATTCAATTAATCATCCCTAATTAAAATTTTTTGAACCATTAAAGGTGTCAACCTTGTAAGAGATATTACAAATAACAGTAAGAACGAATTAGAGAAACTCACCTCTCGTTTCTGTATGACATGCTTCTACCGCTACTTAAACTATCCTTTCGTGATGTCATTGATGGAATAAAAGGCTTGTTTACCACAGGATTAATCCAAATAAAGATTGAAATCTCCATTCCTCTCATACGTGCGCATTCCATTCATCGATCTCGCTGCATTATTACGGAGAGGAAACATATATTCAGGATAAGGCTCTCACTAAGAATCTCTTAAGGAATGAACATCTGCTGACGGACGGAATGTCTTCAAAGAACGGTCTGAATGAGGAAGTGAGAAACATTATAATTTCCAACTATTATGAGCGCGAATTCCTTAATAAATTTCTTCAAAGCTTGTAACTGGAAGTTATAATATCCGGAAACCTATACGAGTGAGGGGATTTCAAGAATACTGTGTTTGTACACTTCCTACTATACACCACTTGACGACTAGTTTGTTTGCATTCAAATGCTTTTTGCACTTCTTATTTTGTAATCCCGTTTTTTATCTATACTTTTCGCATAGACATTTGTTTCTGTGATGAAAATTCCACCTTTAAATCGACTAACTGTATACGAGATTTTGGTGAAAAAATTATATCAGTTTCAACTTTTTCAGTGGATCTAACTGGAACAAACTGTAGTAGAGTAAATTAATGCCTTCAAGAAAACTCTTTCCCATTCTTTAATCCTCTCTGAAATTTCACCACATCGAAATGAAAATTTTCAACCACTATATCAGCCCTCATTCTCGTAATGAAAAAAATCGATGCCAATAAGTATACCGAGAAATAATTACACCCACGACCGCGTCGGAGTTCGCATGACCTTACCAATGTGACGCCCTTTAAGATCCTCTATCGTTCCAGCGATTAACTCCCCTCATACTCATTCTCATCTCTTCAAATGGACATCAAGTGAAATTTAGAAGGTTTCTAACGCTTCGCTGGCTATGAAAGCCACAGCGAGAGGGCGATCTCTCTATTCCCCGTTCTACTCCTAGATAGAGCGAGTCATAAATACTTTATACTTCTTTTGTGCTCAATCTGAGAAATTAATGGTGGCGGAGCACAACGAGGCGGGAAATACGCATTTAATTTACAGTTGTGGGAAGCGCGTGCCCCTGCACCTTATGGGACCAGCACTACCCACACGAGGTTATATACCGAAAAAAAACGTGAGATATAGGATACATATGGTCGCTCCATCACATTTTTCCCCTGAAGAAACACAGAAAGTCTTTTGATTGAGGCTTTCAATAAAATTTGTTTACCGGCTAAAGATAAACTGTTGCTTGACATTCTATCAATTCTTTCAATTTACTAAGGTTTCATCTGTTCATATGGAGCTGAATGGCATCGATAAGTTTTTCACTTAAAATTTAGTATTAGTAAACTATTTGACTAGTTACGGCTCTAAAACTATCTTTCACCACCAATTCTAAAATTATATTTTCCTAATCAATAAGAACTTGTATTAGCATATGTTATTTATTTGTGTTAAGACACCAAACATATCACCAGAACACAATGAAATTAAGGTAACATGAATCTTGAAGAATACTTTGAGTCAAAATATCTCACAATAAAAATAATAAAAATTTCTTATAAAAACATGCCATTTCCGAAAAAAGAACTTATAATTAGATACTTAATTACGGAGAGAATGTCACTGGAAAGAGGACTTCGTAGTTTAGGATCCATTTAATTTATGTTTAAACTCGACCTAGTAAATCTTTCTTATGCTGATCATATACTAAATCATTTTTATATTTATATTTTGTAAAAAGTGAAGTGTTGGAAACAACTTCCAAGCCACTGTCCCCAGAACAAAATTTTATCTACAGCTTTTATCGTACGTATTATTAGCTAGCCTTTAGAATACATTATTTTAATATTCATGGAAGAGATAATAAATCACTCTTGACTAGCCATGTTGGAGGTAATTCTAGTAGGATTTTCATTTAGACAATTCTATTTCTGCTCACTTAATAGGCATAACAATGCAGCAATTTATCATAGTTTTATCGCAATAAGATAAAATCCTATATCCTCTCTTTGAATCGTCTCTTTTCCATTCAAACACGGTAATATAATTTATTCCCCTACCATCAATGGTTTTTATCAAAGCGTACCTATTTCAATATGGCCTATTCTTCCTCTTCAAATTCAAAGACAACATTCGATGCGGTAAGAGATGACGATCAATCCTTAGCACTCATGCAGAAAACTGCGCGAGCAAGGCAAGAGCATGTCAGGAATTAAAAAGCATTAGGAATAAGTTATTATCACTCCTACGATCTCGTGGTATGAATCTCATCAGATTTCCTCCGATCAGCTCGGCGAATGAGTTCACTTGAATAATGCAATGGCGCGAGAATCGTACTTCATAAAACGCCTCAGTTTCTAAGAATGGCTTCAGCGTTCTAAGAAAATGTCCATTGAAACTTTGTCACGGTCGAGCGTATTTATAGGGCGTGAATTCATCCTTAATAAATTATGCATTCGCGAGCATTTAAAACGCGATTCTCCTCGGAATCCTCTGACCTTTACAGTCCGGCTTGAGGGTGTTGGCAAAAACTGATAAATTTCTGCGTAATTGAAACGTAAACTTTTTCCAGTTGCATCGATGGGAAACCGTGTCGGCAAATAGCATTTCCTCCGCAAACCAAGTGTCCTTTAGCGGCTCTGGATTCTCTATTAGTCGCTCTGCAACCGCCGCTCTCTCTTTCAGCCCTTTATCAATGCTTCAAAATGATATACACTAACAGCGAGCGACTAGAGACGTGGGGACAACCGACTGTGACAGTCTCACATAGTAGTACCACACACCGCGGCTATGCAAAACGAACATGAAATCGACGCCATTGAGTCATGAGCACGGGAAGAGAGAAAGAGAGGGTTTGGCTTCACATCAAGAAAAAACGACACCACCCCGCTATCTCTCTTATTGTAATAATGACTTCGATGGAATGGCGAAAAATATGGGACATAAATAATAGCGAAGAGGGGGCTTTTTTTTCCATTCTACGGAGGTACCACAAACGACGCCTTTGAACGTCAACTGCTGTGGTTTCCCTCCCTTTCTTCGGGATATCTTCTGTCGCATTATCTTCACTACGCCCAACTCTGAATTATTCCCCCACTTATCGGCCGCTTTTTTCAAATGGGAAGGTTGATGTTTCAACTTGGCCCATCCTCGAACGAGATAAGTTTTGTATGAAACCACTTTGAAGTTTCGACGTCTCGGACTGAAGGTTTCTGCGGATATTTCTCGTAGAATAAATTCTAGCTTGGCTATCGCAGTATCTAGCGCTGATCTAAGTCTACGCTGAATCAGGCAGGAAGTGAGTGGAAGTAGAGCCAGACAATCTGTAAGATATTATTCCGATAAAACCTTAAATGAAAGATAAAAATGCGATACAACAATACAAATATCATAGACCAAATGTAGAAAATTACGAACGTAGATATACACCTATAATTAAAGGTAATATCTGTACCTCATGAGATGATCATAATCAACATGTAGGACCTCCATTTTTTTCATAGAATTTAACATATATTAAATAGCCATCTATATAAATAAGTATTTCGATATGGTAAAAAAACAAAATCACCCGCAGACGTAGAATGAAAAATAAGAAGAATATCAGGGATTCATGTTCAGAGGAGATTTAACATATACATAGAAACGTATTACCCGAGGTTATGAGAGCGCATTTTAGGGCAAACGTAATCTGTATATACTACAGATCAACTTGACGAAAGGTGTGGTTCTTACTTTTTCCACTTATTCTTCACCAGGCATCAATCAATTCCTTCTGATATTGATACAAAACGATATCCTCAACTTTCAATATACAAACAAAACATTTTTGATGATTAACCCCGACGTTTGTGAACGCAATTTTCGGCTAGGATGTAAGTTTTATATAGCGAACTTGAATAAAGAAAAATGTTTTAAAAATCTCAGAACACCTCAAGCTAATTTTCGTTTAAAAATATGATGTCAAAATCATTGAATTAAAGTTGCAATGAGTTTTTATTCAAAATTAGTAAAGAAATGGGAGAAATTTATATTTATTCTCTCAATCTATACATTCCAATCAAATTGAAAGGCTATGTATTCGACAATATAAAAGAATCTGAGTGAGGAAATATCCGAAGCGTGGGCGATGTGAAAAGCGACATGGACCATTAACGAGGGAAAATAAATTTAACAGGCTCTCTTCTTTACCTTATAAACGATCCATGATAACCTTATCAATGGAAGAAGGTTTGACATAGATCAGCAATTCGTAAAAAGGGAAACATTGATATCAGTGTAAATAAAACGTTTTAAGGTACGGTTTTTGCGTGCCCCTTCCTCAGCCAACGTAGCGAAGAAAAGAAGTTGATGAAAAAGAAAATAGTAGCAAACCCAACGAATATTCTAGAAATCAGGCTAGCCCTAGGAAGGGCTTAAAGATGATCTGAGCATAAGATAATAATGCTTAATTCATAATTTTCCGAAAAAACTCTCTCAATTGCTCTGAACAATTCCATAAAACTACATACATAATTAAATACTTTGCTTACCAACCAGTGCCTATCTCAGTAGGAGGTTATGGACGCTGGAAAAAGGAGAAAATCTGAGGAAAAACTATGAGGACTATGGATGGCTCAGTTACATGTATAATCTCAAGTCAAAATTACTGATTATTGTTACTTATTAACATTACAATAACAACTCAGTTGTTTTAATACTATTAGTGTGCTTAAACTAATCGTTTACACTCAAGAACAAAGAATTCAGATCTGGTTTTCCATTCTGCACTTTATATTCATCTTCTAGGGATTTCATTAAATCCGAATCAATTGGAATGACAATATAATTGGTCTAACAAGGAGAGACTCTCACTTTTGTCCGGGGATTTTGATGAAACTTTTTGCAGTGGTGCAGGAATTAGAGTAATGAAAAAATTTAACGGCGTTTCTCTGAATGGGCCTTAGTTTCGCTGCAATAAATAATTGAAAGTTGATATTCGGAGTATAGGCAACCCCGCAATACACGTCCATGCTAGCCGAGTATGCATGAAAGAATGCGATGTTTTATGGTATATTTGACATTACATTTTTCTTTTTATTCGTAAAATTCTTTCCTTGATACTTACTATTGGGCTTATTAATAATAATAAATAGTATGCTCAATTAGTTATCCCGTTAAATATCCTTCGTGAGCGATATTTTTCCATTTAAGGTAGTTAACGTCTATGCTAAGAACGAAAAAGGAGCTTGCATTCAAGTATTTTAGGATTTCATAATCATAAATATCGATTGCTTTCTAGAATTTATAATAAAAACCATTGTCTATATATTAATTAATTTATTTATCCGATTTCAGCATTTCTCGACAGAAATGCATGTAAGCCATTTTTCGGTAATCAATATCACTACTTCCTGACGAGATAGAAATTCAAGAAATACTGCATTAGATGCATAATTGTGTATTAAATATCGATAGTTTTTTGCGCAGTGTATCCTTCGTTCGATTTCAGATGACTCGAAAATACTCTTGTAATAAATGTTAAGAAAGAAAAGAAAAAAGTTCATTTTCATCATCGTTCATCGATTACAGAATTTATCTTTAGTACATACAATGAAATCAGGAATGATGGTCCTGCGAAATCGATACTAGTACCAAAAGAAAGGAAATTGAATATAGATAGTTATTTTTTGTTCCTTGTCATGTAGTTTTTACCAGATATCCTGAAATCAGATAAATAAATAAATATATAAATCGTAGTGATTATTAAATAAGAATATGAAAGGCAACGCAAAATCCTAAGTAATTCGAACGCAAATTCCTTTTTCATTCATAGGATTGTAGTGAAATACTTAAAATTTAGTAATATTTAAAGTTATTTAAGGAGTTAACAGACCTTTCTCAACTTCAAAAAATTCAAATATTCGTTTCTTTGCATGAATGTAAAGAATCAACCTTAAAAATATTCAGGCAAAGTGGTATTTTCATATTATAAAAATTAGCTGAGCTACAGCAGATTTTCTTTGGCAAAGCAGAGCACTCGATGAGCCGCCAGTGACACTCGTAAGCTTAAGGAGTCGAACATGGGTGTTATTACCTTCTCCTAAAGTCTTCTTTCCTCAAAGTAACATCGTGGTACATGTACTTATATTCATGTTGAAATAATGGTTCTCTCGTTTTATGAAAATTATAAACTCAATGAATAAATCCATGTTATTATGTTATTCTTCCTGCACAACTTTCCATTATTTTGGACAAATAAAGAAAAGTTGTGCAAGGTAGTTAAAGAAACTCTAAAAATAAATTATAAAAGAAGATGAAGTACTTGAGCTTTTTTATCTTTTGATTATATTCATCTGCCTCTCGATGGCTTAATTTTTTAATAGATAACTCTAACGTTATCTATGGAAGAATGCAGCATTTCCATTTTACCATAGGATCAGCGAACAGTTCTATTCTTGTTTTCGCACTGTATTTATCGTGAACACATGGTATTGAAAATTTCAATAATAATTTCAGTAATATGGAGAATGGATACGTTGGTGCTATTCATTGGGTATAACATAGAACATATTTTAGTTGATGTGCTATGATTGGTTTTATGCTGGTCCAATGACAGCCACATCGTTTTAATAAGTGTTATGAAGTAAATTAAGGTCAAAGTGACTGAAAACATCGACTACTGACAAAGACAAGACTAGGAGCGAGCAACATAGCCCACGGAAGATTGCATGACACCATCAAACAGGAGACTTATCCCTTATAGACAGATGTTCCGTAGAAACGACTGAATCTATAAATGGAGTTAGTGAAAAATAATTCAATACTGATATACTTTACCTGTATATTTTACTGAAACTTTAAGATTTTCTATCTTTACACAGCATTTTATTCACTCACTTTAATCATCGCAATGAAAATTGTCGAAATATATAAAATTAAACTAACTATCGTCCAACAAGAGCGATTTTCTATATAATTAAAATTAAGAAAAATATCGAAAATTACACCGATTTTTCAAATAACTTCATTTTTTTAGTATAAACAATTCTCAGAATATCAAATATTTGAATTTCAAAAATCGTTGTTGTAATACGAGAATTAATAAGTAATTAATAAATTTATAGTTTAAGAAATTTTTATAGTTTAACATAGTGTATGGTTCAATTCGTGTCAACCAACGAGGTGTGTATTTTCTTGTGAGGATAATTTTTCATCCATTATATTTACTTTCAGCTTAATGTTTCAAAAGGTATTTATATTTCCATACAATGCTTAATAATCATATAAATATCAGAAAAATAATATCACTAAAAATATCAGAAAAACCGTTTTCTCTTACTAGAAGAGTATTTCTCTCAAAAATTTAAAAAAATACCGCTAATCACTGTAAATCCGGCCTGGAAAGTAATATAATTCCTTTACGAGATTAATAATTTAGTCTACTATTTATTATTATTAATAATTCAATTAGTAGACAACAAGGAAATTATTAACGAATGAAATTGAAAAAAGGTGCAAGATATACCAGAGAACAATGCGTTATTTCCTCCAAACTCGACTAGCTCGGATGTGTATTGCAGATTTGCCTGTACTCCGATTAAATAGGATAAATAAATCAATTAATATATAGACAATGGTGTTTATTAAATAAAATTTTAGAAAGCAATCGCTATTTATGATAGTGCAATCCTAAAATTACTTGTATGAAAGCTCCTTTTACGTTCTTAGGATAGTCGTTAACTACCTTAAATACTTTAACGAGATTACAAATTGAGCATACTATTTATTATTAATAATAAGTCCAATAGTAAGTATCAAGGAAAGAATTTTACGAATGAAAAGAAAAATGTAATGTCAAATATACCATAAAACATCACATTCTTTCATGCATACTCGGCTAGCATGGACGTGTATTGCGGGGTTGCCTATACTCCGATTATCAATTTTCAATTACTTATTGCAGCGAAACTAAGGCCCATTCAGAGAAACGCCGTTACACTTTTTCATTACTCTACTTCCTGCACCACTGCAAAAAGTTTCATCAAAATCCCCGGACAAAAGTGAGTCTCTCCTTGTTAGAATACTACTCGTTAGGAACGGCTAAATACACTAAATGATCTACACTGATATGATCGCCGATTGTATGAGAAGTAGCTTCGCGTATGGCACTGTATCGAATGCCGTCCTAAAAACTAGCAAAATGTCATCTGGCCTAAAGCCTTTGTCGGCTGCTTGCATCATATCATGACTAAATGGCTATCACAGAAGCGACCTTGAAGGAAACCATGCTGACTGCGCGTGGTTGCAATGTTTTCATATGTGCAAGAGAACTTAAGCAAGTAGTAGTTTGGTTAGTGAAGCGGACAATATCCATCTGCGTAGTACATTATTTCCCCATAAACAAGCTGATTCTTAATTTTTGGGCAGGAATTTGGACCTCGTGACCAATGTAAATAGCTAAGTAAGCCTAAGTTAATAAGTGCGAGAGAATGAGCTTGAATAAAACAAACGCGAAAAAAATAACGCAAAGAGTATTATCAAAGACATCGATCCACGCGGTAGTCTGCCTAGAATATCGTAGCAGTTTTATTCATATAAATGTACAAAAAAATTATAAGATACAAACAGGCAGTTAATCACGTATCTATGGAACAGGAAGGTTAATCTGTTGGCCGGTAAATGCGAAGACAGTTCAGAGGAATTAGACTGTGATGATTTCATTCTATGTATAATCTAACTTCTATTAATTTCCTTTTAAAGTTTAAGGTGATTTTAAGAAAAGACGAGATTAGTAATTTGGAAGAAGGCGGAGAGTTCATATGGATCAGGCAAATTGAATAAATATTGGCAATAAAAAAAATTGAAATTATTGCTCATTATAGTGCTGCACTTTTATGTAGCAAACACAACGTAATTGTATTGAGGAAATTCCACCAAGAGACTTTAGTAGTATCGATTCAACTTAATGTAGAATAGAACGTTTCATTGCAAATTTCGTCTTACAGTGAACATGGCATACACATAGCCTTCACCAAGATTTGGATTGAATTGGCTATTTTTAAATGTACCTTATACTGTCGCGATCTTAAAGAATCGATTGGAAGGAAGCTTTAATTAACTTTACTGTAGACCAATAGCGTAAAACGTATATTCGTGCACTAGTAATTAAAAAAAAATACTACTTCCATACGGAAAGCAAATAATTCTAATGCCTGCCAAAGATGAGTGAATTCTTTATCTTATCTCTTTCCGGAAGGTTCAATAATTACAAATACCGATTAAAGTTAGTTGGATTAAAAAGACACCTGGCTAGTTAAGTTAAATGTATGCAGGAACAGAGTATGTCAGCTGAAACCGTATTGTGTCTCATCCTTTTATGCAAAGATACCGGTTAATCTGCCCGAGAGCTAAGAGTAATTATATTTTATATTTATAATGATAAAATGGTTTTATTCTTCATTATTATTCAATATACTGTGTTATTAACTAAACGTTTAATGTAATTGTCCTTTACTGTTCCAATTTTTAGAAAGCTAATCGTTTGAAGTGAAAGCCATAATAAGAAGGCGGTTACTAATAATTAAAAAAAGGATCCTCCAACACATTGACATTTTTTTAAATCCAATCACTAGTGTCCGAGTAAATCACGATAATATTATCTTCACGGTGAGAATGTGCTATACACGTATGCGATAGTGAATGGGTTTGTGGTCGTGTGTGGTGTTCATGAGAGAAAAACAAACTCTCCAATTACAATTATTACTAAAACAATATCTTATTCATCCATCGCCATAAAAGTTAAATATTAAGATAAAAATTGTGTAAATTCATGTAAGAATTTATCTTGTGGAACATTAACAATTTCTAAGAGTTTATTTCTGAGGAAGTACTTGGTTGCATGTGACGAAAACGAATTTAACGGAAGTATATGTAAACCGAAAAGTTCTCAAAATGATCACGATATCCGAATTCGGAAAGTGTTTCGACTTAAAAATTTTATGCATAATTAATAATATATGATGAATTCTCTTTCCGGTGATTGTACTTAAAAATTAATAAATTCAAATCTCAGAATCTCAGAATTAAAACCCCTGAAATGTTAACAGCATTCCTAACTGGCTGCTTGACCATACCTTAATCGTTCTAACATTAACAAATTCCTCCTGGTTCTTCTCACACACTCTTTACCTTAACCAACACCATAACTTACTCCTGGGCGCGAGATACCGTCGCTAATGGTGGTTCTCCGATGAAACAGCCGATGAGGGAGGGAAGGGGGGGATTGGGGGGGAAACCCTAAAAACCCTAAGAAGTGGACCCTCCAGGCCGTTGTGACGTGCTATAGGGTTCACCTCTATGCCTAGAGGGCCCCCTGCCACAACTTCAAGGACAAGCTCCGACCTCATAGACAGAAAGAACGAGCAGGTGAGAAGTGAGTGCTTAGTTACCTCACCCCTGCAGAAGAAGGTGAAAGAAAGGCCCCTGAAATAGATGCCTGCGACTGTAGGCCTAAGAGTAGGCTAGGTTTGTAGGGAATGCCTTCCCCACGCCCCCTACAGAGCAGGTGGTTAGTACATCTATGGTGCACTTTAAGGAAAACTACTGCAAACTGTTGTCAAATTCATTGCAACATTGGCTGTGATATGGCTGCAATAGTCTATTGTTAACGTTTAGAGTTAAAAAAAATGTTGAATTTAAATTATATGTTAAGTGGACGGTTAAATTCTCATCTTTATATAAAATGCAGAAGATATTTAAATCAAAGATCGAAATTGTCGCTTAGGCTTAAAGCAAGAGTAACTGCTGTTGTAAGCACAAATCTTGAGTTAATTAGACTTGTTTGATGAAGTAGAGGAACTTTAGTTCATCTGAAGAGAAAAGAAACTGAGTACTTACGTGTAATTCTGGAATAATGATGATGGAATTTACTGTAGGAAAAGAGAACAAATTGTTTGACTGATGGAATTCCCTTAATGTAAACAGTAATACAATAATCACCCACATTTGTAACATTGTTATACTTTTTTTAAGAAATCACGGAATTCATACAAAAAGTTGATCTTCTTCTTAGAGACACAGTTTATGGGAAAGTCTGCTTTTGTGCGTGATTCTATGACTTACACAATTCCTTCCATTCTGAAATTATCACATCGGAAAGTTGCCTAAAATCCCAATTAATTCTTAATAAAAACTGCAAATCTTCAAATAGAATGCCAACTGAAGTGTCGGATATTCTCCTTTAATATAACTATTGTTCGTTTTGTTATTCAATGTTTTATGTGCGACCATTATAAACTTATACTAAAATATCGCTTTCTTGTAAATGAAGAGCAAAAGTAATGTCCGTTTAATAATTACAACACGATTTCTTGCTTAGCATATGTCTCTGAAAAAAAATCTTGTGAATGAAAATATTAGAGTATCCAGCGGATTAAGTTGGGAACCGTGAACTCCAGAAAGTGCAGCGCTAGGGATAAATTTATTTGTAAAATGCTACGAAAAAAGGCAAAGGTAACGAAGATGATCTCATACGCAGGTTAGGAATCTTTGAAAGAAAGAATACCAGAAGCTAGATTGAGCTTGACAAATTTTGAGACATCGTGTGCTATTTCGGCCGATTCAATTACGAGCAAAAAAATAATTGAATTAGATGCTAGAGCAAGTCGTGCTTTGGATTCATATTTAAAATTTTTTGCGTTCCCTACAGAACGTTTTTGGGGGCTGCAAATGATAAATGAGCAATATTAAGTTATAACTAAAGAAATTGTTTATGTACAGACCGGAGGTGAAACTAAGATAATAATAAATGTAATATTTACTGTGTTTGTTTACCTAACTTAGAAAGAACTTGTACTTGAGAAAAGACCCGAAGGTCAGTGAAAACAGGCCATTTTAGAGGGGCTAATGTCTTAACGGTGAAGGAAAAAAGAGCCAGCTGTCCTTGGAGATGATAACGAAGTCGTTTTCCTAAAATATCAATGTGCACTTCACTGTCCTTTGATTTTCATTGAATACAAACAAAGGTGAAAAGGAAAGTGCTTCCCTCGTTTCAAGAAGTACTGACTGGCAGGTGAAGCAAGAAGCGTACAAGAGAAACGGAAAGTCCTAATGATACCGAAACACTCGTCATGATAAAAAAAACATAGTTGCGAATACCCGAAAAATACGAAGTTATCTTTTCTAAGAATGCCTTTCTCAAACATATTTATATATTTAAAAATTGCTGGATTTATCCACTTCATGCATTTACATTTGAGGAGATAGTTGACTCAAAAGATCAAATTGTTTGTATCGTTTGAAACAAGCGTCTCTATCGATGTAAGTGAGAGACCAGGAGAGGATCATCAGTTAGAGCGTTAAAATCTACGCAAGTCCTGTTTTAAATCGTTGAGCTTTATGTAGATCAAAAGAATAACATTAAAATATTGATAAAATTTACCAATAATATATGAAACCAAAGACGAAAAGGTGGTGAATCTTTAAATTGCTTTCGAATTTTGATTAATATAGCAGATGCTCCTAAACACATAAAATTTCATTTCACTGCTGATTATAAAACATTCTGGAGATGATGAAAAAATTAAACGATATTTAAAATAATTGTTGATTAAAATCCCTCCAACAATACAGTTCCTGGTTCTCGAGCAGTTAAGAAAAAAATATTACATTATGTTCCTTTATTCAACCAATCTCTTTAAGCAGCTAATTAATTACTAGGAGTATTCATCGTCTTTCATATGGTAAAGGATTAAATTATTTCAAACATTTAATAATTAATATTTTAACCTTAGAAGTGATGAATAGCCATACATCTTCTTCTTGTAAATTGGTCGTTAAATTTAATTACAAAAGCAACTCAAAATACTAGCTGATTATTTTAAATATATTTAGAATGGGAATAGCGTCTTGTACAATTTGGTATGGTTTCGCAGTGATATTTTTCTGAGAGCCAAAAAACATTTCCATCTAAACAGTTGCTTGGTGCTAAGAATTTTTCCTAAAACGAATAAATACGCCACTTTATATATTTATTTAATACCATGATAACGGTACCACTCGGTTTTTCCGCACAGAAAGGAGTACTTTTCATCTAATATAGTGAAGAGATTAGCAGTTCATATGTTTGTAATGGAAAAAAGTTTAAGAAAAGAATTAATTATTGGTCACGACTAAGCTGCTCAAAGAAAATTTTAAACTCCATATGCAATTCGAAATAATCAATTTCAAATGTGGCTTCAAATCGCACTATAAATACCATTTCTTTTTAGCGGAAGAATTTAATAATGTTATATTTCCTGCTGAAAATAAGTTTCCCCAAAAAGCGTTCTTTCATGCAAAACTTTCCCTCTGAAACATGTTAATATACATTGGCTGTTACACGATAAATAACGGACCAATAATTCATTTCGTGCCAGCCGATATACCATGTTATCCCTTTTAATAAACCAATCAGTTTCAACTGGTTTAGATCCGTTAATTAACAACCGAAAATACAACCACTCAAATTCTACACTTTAGAAATAATAATGATCCATCAGAAGAAGAAATGCAAAAGAGAAAAACTCTTAACTGCTCACCATTTGTGGTTCTCCGGGTATTCTTGTTCCTGCTTACTCCTCATAAGTGCCTTCCCACGATCACTTAGAAGAAACTCCCAAGCAATAGAAGTGCCGAAAGGGAAGGATGTCAGAATCTGGAAAAATAGAAACGCTAAATTAATTCATTTGCGAATAGCAATGGGGTAATATTGTGTGGTATTATAATCTAGGGTATTATTGTGTTGTGCATATATAAATGCGAGCAATTGGCAAAGATAATGATTCATTTGGGATTATTGTTAAGATCATTTTAACAGTAACCTGTTCTACATCATAACTATTACAGTAAAATTATTTTTATATTTTATTCAATTTATTAATAAGCACGACATACATAAAGAAATAATGGCTATATTTCAAATTGAGGGTACACTAAACGAAATCTGTATGCACTGAAATCAATGTGAAGTATAATTATTAAATGATTTCCGGCGTTCAAATGCGCTAATTCAGTTCAGTGTAAAAACAGAAAGAACTCAAAAAGAAAAACATGCATCTCTCACTTGCGCGCAGGTACCGAGATCGATGGAGATATTCATCAGAGGAACCGCCCGGCAAGTAGGAGTTCCAGATTCAAGACCTTCCTTTCCCTTCCATTTCTTACACATCTACGAAAATCTTCTACAATGCATTACTTATCAGAGATAAAAAACGAAAATTCTAAGGAAACTATCCTTTGATCTTTACTTCCGTTTAAATTAAGTATTTAATAAAAAATGTCCCCAAAGGCAATTAAATATAGAATACTGATATAGGCCAGTTTCGAATACTAAATTCCCTCCATTTCTTCCACAACTACGAAAACCGTACACAATGCATTATTCATCAGAGATAAAAAGAACAAAAAGAAAATTCTAAGACGGCCATCTTTTGATGAAACTTCCGTTTAAATTACGTATTTAATAAAAAAATTCCAAATTGAAATTAAATATAGAATACTGATAGAGGCCGGTTTCGATCCGTAAATCAAGCCACAGAAATATTGGAACTGGTTTAATTAGCTAAGGAATCCAAAGTCAGCTTGAAATTCAAATGTAGATTTCCGTTACGATGTCGGTCGGAAATATTTTCGACTCATTCTAGTAAAAAAACCCCGAAAATTGTTTTCCACCTTAATACAGCAAATATTCGAGGAGTAAAAGTGGTATCGGAAAAATTCGAAGGATCACCTTGGGCTTTCGTCAAATAACGTCTCTAAAAGTTGCGAATCGTAAATTCATTTCTTTAATATAATTTGCGAGACAAGATAAAAATAAACGTACATAGCTAAATCATCCGACGATGAATAATGGTAAGAAAATCATGAAGACGAGTCATCTGGATAGTATATCGTCCATAGTCAATCTTGAGAGTATTACGTAACGAAAAAAAAACATGTACACTAATGATTGTCACAAAAATAACAACTTAAAAACTGTAACATCAATTATTGTCTTTAAACTAAGAATTAATTCAAGCAAGATTCATTTATGTTACTTACCGAAACTGGAGAAATCCCCGAGAAGTCCTGCGGCCATCTTGACGTCGGAAGATGTATTTCCAACCCTTAATTTAACTATAAATAATTTAAGAGGTTCTAATTTGATAACTTACTATGTAAAACTTAACTTATGCTACACAATTACTAGATATAGAATCTACTAACCTCCAAGAAATTTGAATTCTAACGGTTTTTTTTCGTAAAAATTCTTCAGCATGTCAGCACCAGGCGAAGTTTCTAGATCAACTAAAGTTTAAACCTAAAAAATCAACGGATCAACGAAACCGTGAGATCTGATTGGTTGTTAATTCTCGCAGTTACTTTTACTGTCACCCCTCCCACTTTTCCCCCTGCCGGAGAAAGTTGTAACTTATAAGTAACAATAAATTAGCATTAAATTAGAAATATATTTATTTAAACATATTATAAGTTTAATTTAAAAATTATTGGAATACATTTCGTTCCTCTAAAACCTTGTACTTAAAATCGGCGTAAAATAGTTGATAGTTCCGTGTGACGTAATTATGACGTACGTCCAACTTATGGTATGAGCAACGGTACGAGAAACATAATGAATTCCAATCATTCAAATTATGAAACTATGCAATGTGATCTAAAAAGAATTAATGCAATGACTACGCAATTAATAAATAAACATATGGTTAGTTGCTGTATTTTAATATCTTCCATCTCATATGAGAAGCATATCAGATAATAAAATTTAATTTTTAGCATTTACTTAAAATTTTATATTTAGAACGTAAGGAAAATCAAGCTTTAAAAGTTTTGGAAAATAAATTATATTAGCGTGCATTGATTTCATAATACGAATTTTTTGATGATACCCAGATCTGGCATGATTCCAAGTAAGACTTCTGTTTAGTTACTATGTATTTAACGTAAGTTTAACTAAATACTTCGAATTCACTTTGAAGGTTTTATCAAGAAAATGGTAGATAAAATTTATTACATACGTTTCGTACGTCTAAGTTACACACGTGATATATTTCTGAGTTGCGGGGATTCGTAATAATACAATAATGAGATAAGAACGGGAATAAGGATTTGAATATTTAAGCCTTTACGTCATATGGCGGTCATTAAAATTAATCAATACAATATGTATATCAAAGAGATATGAGTCGTTACATCCAAGCTATCACACCGAATATTTCCATGAATTACATTCGAGTTAAAGATTGAAATATTTTTTTATTAGAAATTTTAGGACACATCTTTTATTCGAAGCTTAGAAAATTCATTAGCCTTAGTGAACATCTCATTTTCTCCAAGAATAAGTAAAAACTATGTACACTCAATACTATAAAGATAAATACATTTCATTTGCGGTATTTATTTAAACCATAGAAACAATTAAACCAGATATATTGAATAATTCAGATGCCACATGTCAAGAGACATAATATTACTTTTCTATGTAGATTATACATTATCCTTTCTCGTACATCTGTACTTTAGTATTTAGAAAAAGGCCAATTCGAAAATAGAATGAGGCTTACAAGGCAAAATGAGGGGGGAGATTCTTTGCGTTCTTTTCTCAATGAGCTGGAAATCATCCATGTCATCATTTTATGAAATACCTCTACAAATATGCACTGAAAACAGCCTTTCGACGTTTGGTAGGGAATGTACTTATTGTACATTTCTTTTTATCAGTTTTATTCATCAGTATAATCCATTTAGATGAGAAGGAGAAATACATAATTGAAAATAGGAATGTAGAAAGAACGCAAAGAGAGAAATATAAAATGTACCGACATTACTGTCAAAGGCAAATAATAGTAAATAAAATAACGCTAAAGTATTATAATAACTATCTCACAGAAGTAATACTAATTGTAACATACATTGGCCATAATATTTATAACTATATATTGAATTTTATGAGTTGTAGGAACGAATGAGGTTTACCACGGCAGAAGAAGAATAAGATACTTTGACTTTATATTTCTTATTGAGGTAGGATTTTGGGAGTGCCAAGATAAAGTAGAACAATGAAACCATGAAAAAAATTGTTCATATAATTCGAAGAGGTAATAGATTAAAAATTACTCATATGTCAAAAATTAACTTTATCACTGCCTGATTAAGATAAATATTATTCAATAGTTAGGTATAATAGGGATACGGGAATAAGGTAATAGTAGGGGATACATTTTTCCTATGAAATTCCATAAGATATTTACATTTGTTATGAAGATGGATTAGCATTGATTTCTATGAAATAAATACCTTTGAGTCAAACCAGTGAGAAACTGAGAATCATGAGGGTGATAATGCAAGCTAACTCATCGTGAAAATTGTATGCTTTATTAAGAATAATTAATGTAATGCTAAATGTAACTTTGTAAAATTCATGACAATATACACGGTGGAATAAAGAATAATTCAGTTATCTTTTAGTACTTAGTAATGTTCTTATTATATCCCCCCAGTTTTGTTCATGGTGGCGACAATATGAAAAGTATTGAGGTATTAGTGATGCTTGATCATTATAATAATATCAACCGAAATTACAGCAAAATTTCGTGAACCTCCCACTCATAGCATTCTGGCTCGGTGGACGTTTAACTCAGTCTTTAAAAAAATTAAGTTACAGAGGTACTCAATGCTATTAATTTAGCATTAAGGTGAAATAAATGTGGAACTAAAAGATTCCCAGAGTACCACTCATTCTTCGGAACCTTTAAAATTAGCTAAATTAGCTTATAATTATGTAAATAATGAATACCAAGCTGAAGTTAGAAAGAAGAGATCATATGGTTCACAATTTCTATGGACATACTCTGTCTATTATCTTACATTACCCAACTTAGATTGTATGTGAAATAGACCACAATATCCGTGTATTTCCTTGTTAGAATAATCATTCTTACCTTCCAATCCTATATAATTCCGGCTTGATAAGTATTAATGATATAAGTATAATAATTCGGCTTGATAATGCACGAAGAACCCAGTATTCATTAATCTCACACCGGAAGTTCATCCATTCAATTGCAATGGTATCTTAACACTACCGAGTTAAAGACTTACGCAGAATTCCCCAGATTTAGTCCAGATCCATGTGAACACCTGCCTTCATAAGAACTCCAATTTAAGTAATAATTATTCAATCGATGACTATGCTCACTGCTACACTTCGCCATGCTTTTCGAAAAATCACCGATCATGGAGCTGAAACACACCTTTATCCAAAATGCACAAACACAACATGATATTTCACATACACTCACAGCACAAACTTAATGTGATTGATTTTTCATCAGATATCACTTTTTTAAGGCTTCTAAGACACATACCGATGGAAATACTTAAGGTTTTAAGTTCCTAGGTGTATGATCAATCTCTTCTTGAGGCAGCAGGTCTTGGCGTGTTTCCGCGCTTTTAAAGAGGATTATGGTCTACAAAATTTTGACAAACGAAACCTGCTAGTCACGTCATGTGGCCTTCGAACTTCTCAGTACTTTGTCTCGCTAAGTGGACTGTGTTCAAAATGGCACCGTTTACATTTTTCTGTGGGTTTCAAATTTAACAAAGGTGAAAAGGAGTTAGTGTAGACTGGATTCAGCTTTACATTGAGTGATATAATTGGAAAAAGTGTGAGTGGAAATAAAAGGATCATGGTGGCTGTGGTGCATTACTTAATCCGAGTATGGAGCACATGTAATGGCGTCGGTAACTTGAACATGTCCTTCGCGAATATTAAAATCGTTTGTGCGAGAGAAGATAATAAGTCAGAAGAAGGCCTCGTAGAGAAGTGAAGAAGCTTTAAAATCGGATTTCTTCGCAGCTGGACAAATAACGTAAGATGTACGGGCTTTGGAAGTGTGCTTTTAAATTTTCATGTATTCGGACGCAATAATCTGAATTAAAATTGAAAGGAACCAGAAGAATTCTCAATGGTAAGTTATTTATTGCAATATTATTGGGAAGATTAGTTGGAAGAATATCCAACGACGTGCTTATAGAGACAAGACGAATAGCGTTGGCCGTGCTGATTAGGGAATCCAAAAAGGGACTAATGATTCACTTTATTTGAAAACTTAGAATTAGTTTCATAGTTTTAATAATGAATACGCTGAGAATAACAATACAGTGTTAATGCCCAAAATGATTTCTCTGGATCATCTCGAATTGAAACATCTCGTATACGTTTTCCTGTGCTGCCCCATCATTTCTTTTTTTATTAATTCATCTTCAGTCCTTTTCCTTTCGGACTGTAAATTTATATTTTGGCGGTAGAAGTCGGTAGAAATTTTTTTATCACTAGCTTCAAAATACCTGATGAATCAGTAGTGAAAACCTGTGTAAAAGAGAGAGAAATATCGAGAGATTGCAGTAAAAACGATAAAACGGTAATAATTGATTTCAAATGCTGTATCTTTGCAATCTTTCGTGGAGTGATTAGGATTTAACAATATTTAAATCAATTTTATCGTAACTAATATTTCTATTGTAAAATAATATCGATTAAAATTTCGTAGACATTTTAAATATTTCATTACCTGCTATGAATCACATAGGAGATGGAAGATATTAAAATACAGCAACTAACCATATGTTTATTTATTAATTGCGTAGTCATTGCATTAATTCTTTTTAGATCACATTGCATAGTTTCATAATTTGAATGATTGGAATTCATTATGTTTCTCGTACCGTTGCTCATACCATAGGTTGAACGTAAGTCATAATTACTATTTTACGCCGATTTTAAGTACAAGGTTTTAGAGGAACGAAATGTATTCCAATAATTTTTAAATTAAACTTATAATATGTTTAAATAAATATATTTCTAATTTAATGCTAATTTATTGTTACTTATAAGTTACAACTTTCTCCGGCAGGGGGAAAAGTGGGAGGGGTGACAGTAAAAGTAACTGCGAGAATTAACAACCAATCAGATCTCACGGTTTCGTTGATCCGTTGATTTTTTAGGTTTAAACTTTAGTTGATCTAGAAACTTCGCCTGGTGTTGACATGCTGAAGAACTTTTACGAAAAAACCGTTAGAATTCAATTTTCTCGGAGGTTATGAGAATTGAAATCCAGTAATCGTGTAACATAATTTAAGTTAAACTTAATAAGTTTTCGAATTAGAACCTCTTAAATTATTTATAGTTAAATTAAGGGACATAAAGACTCCTTCAGACGTCAAGATGGCCGTGTGACTTCTCGGAGATTTCTTCAGTTTTGGTAAGTAACATAAATTAATCTTGATTGAATTCATTCTGAGTGTAAAGACAATCATTGATGCTATAGTTTTTTAGGTGTTATTTTAGAGACAATCGTTAGTGTACATATTTTTATCGTTATGTAAGACTCTCACGATTGACTATAGATGATTTACTATCCCGATTATTCGTCTTCATGTTTTTCTTACTAGCATTCATCGTCCCATGATCCAGTTATGTATGTTTATTTTTTATCCCATCTCCGACAATTTATATTAATGAAATGAATTTACGATTCTCAACTTCTAGAGACTTTTTTGACTAAATCCCCAGGTAATCCTTCGATTTTTTCCGATATAACTTTTACTCCTCGGATATTCGCTATATTTAGGTTCAGAATAATTTTCGGAGATATTTTTACTAGAGTGGGTCGAAAATGTAGTCCACCGCCATCTTTACGTAACGTCCACCGCCATTTCCGTTACATTTGAATTTCAAATTTACTCAACATTCCTTAGCTACTTAAAGTAATCCCAATATTACTCTACTTTGATTAACGATTCGAATCCGGCCTGTATAAGTATTCTGTATTTAATTTCAATTTGGAAATTTTTTTATTAAATACGTAATTTAAACGGAAGTTAACAGGAAAAGGTGGCTGTTTTAGAATTTCTTTTTTTCATTTTTATCACTGATGAATATAGTATTGTGTTCGGTTTTTGCAGTTGTGAAAGAAATGGAGGGAAATGGATGGTCTTGAACCCGGAGCTATTACATACCGTGGGACTTCCTAGGGATTTCTTCAGTTATGGTAAGTAACATTAATTAATCTTATGTATATTACTTTTAGTCATCCTTCGTTTCGACTTTATAGTTAATTAGTGAGCTGTTGATTATTATTCACGTAACTATTGTTAGGTGTATTCTTAGGGAATATAGTTATTCGTGACGAGTGCTACTCTTATAAGGATCTGCGATTTCTACTACTACATTGCTCATCTTATATGATCATGAATACTTTTATTACTGAGCAATTAATTCCAGTTATGTCTAATTTTATCCAATTATATTTTATCCAATATATTATATACTGACGATATTTTAAACTTGAAGTCACTAGTCTCAAGTTCTAAGGACAATATCCGAAGAAAGTTTAAATTAATGCTTCTATAGCTTTCCGTGACCGGTTTAAACCTTTATTTATTGGCTGTTTAGATCCAGAATAGATTTAACTTTTATTTTTCTATTTTTAGCTTTTTCTGTCAACCGATATTTCGATGGAATTTTATGTTTGAATTTTGAAGTTTAACTTTGCGATTAGTTGTTAATTAAATCGATGTCATTATTTCTGTTTCTAAAATGTGATTCCAATTCCAGCCAAACCTGTACTTTATGTTTAATTTCAATTGAGAAATCATTTTCATGGAACTTGTTCTTTTAATCGTAGTTAAGGTCGCTATAACTTACACATAATGATCAAGTAGAGTTTCGCAAATTACAATTAAAAATTCAGTTGCGCCATGAAGTGGTAAATATCATTCTAATTTCCAGTAGAACTTATAGCGCAAGTCATATTTCTGCGCCATTTAGAGATTATGAGTTGTGTTTTGAACCAAATATGTAACAAATTTTGCATTTTAATTTGAACATTAAAATTCGGAACAACTCTTAGCATATTTCTTTAGTTTTCAATTATTTTTCATTCATAATATTACATATAAGACGAATCTGATTTTTTAACTTTGAAGTTCTCACTTATTTAAATTCACAATAGCGTGAGTTTATTTTCAACGGATGGCTTAGACAGTTACAAGGAAGTCACTAAGAAGATTCTTATATCTGATATTTTGAGGAAATCTATTATGAAGTTTTCTTCGAGATAATGATTTTTGGGTGATGTTCAAGGTGTAATACAATACTTAATGATTCTCTTACCAGAAATTGGGTACTGAATTTCAATAGTTAACTTAATATTTACTGTTTTTCAAACAAATCTTTTATTGATTTACTAACACATCTTTATTATTCATATTTGTTTGGATCGAGTTTCCATACTCATCTCAGTTCAGAAAAAACGATAACTATAGTACGTACTCTAAGTATTCCTCTTTTTCTTTTTGCCTTTCATGATTGTTAATCAACTTTATAAATTACGAATAAATCTACCGTAAGGATGTCTACCTGGAATTGGATATTTTTTAATTTGGTCTTAACCAAAATCCTGCTTATTTGAATTATCATCATTGGCCAATACTTCATCTAACAAATGTACAATACAGTATCGCCTAAAATTAAATTCACTATTCATTAATAAATTAATCTTCTGTTTCTATTCCAGATCCAGATAGTAGCATGCTTTCCTCCTCGGCAATTGTTTTACTTCTTAGTTTCTTCTGCTTGATACGGAAGAAGTTGAGGATTACCGGAGAACCAAAATTGGTGAGTAATTCAAAAGCAATATATAATATTTTATTTACCGATTAATAATCTCTATTCTGTTTTTACATTAAATATATCTAGTATACATTCTGTATAAAATGTATTAATATTAATTTAAGAAAATCTGAGTAGGTTATCAGTGAAAACGAAGGGTTGCATTGGTCTCTTCTGTCCCCCACAACATTCTACTTATATCAATTCGTAGGAGACGAAGCGATTAAAAGGAGAGAACGGTTAACCAGCAAATAGTTTTCTGGCAAAAGAAAATAATCCTAAATTATCTTTCGAATGAAGTTAATTAATATTTTCTAATTTCTGTCAAGAACAAGAAACGTCATTTTTGTTGAGATATTAATCTAAAAGTAATTTAGATAACGTTTAATTTTTGGTCATTAGCTCTCGATTATTTTATTATAAGCAGTGTAATGACAATCAATTTATGATGTCAATATTATAATAAGTAGCGTAATGACAATTTATGAGTTCAGTTTTCTGATGCATCAAGTGAATATCAACTCTCGTTACTGTCGATGATGAATTTCCTTATATATTCCTATTTAAGAAACTCAAATCGTGACATCAAATGTTTCCATGAATAATTAATTCGTTACGATCTTTTTAGATTGTTCCATCAAATTTTTAGGAGGAGAAATGTTTTGGTGTCCTTAGGATTTTCTTTTGTCTTGTTTATTTTGGACCCCTCGTAAGTCACTTTTCCTCTTATTCACACCCTATTCGTCATAAGACACTTTCCTTTTTGCCTTTATTTACAATCAATGAAAATGAGAGGCAATGAAGTGTACACTGATATTTTTATTGACTTTGTTATCATCCAAGGACAGTTGGCTCTTCCTTTCTTTCACTGTAAAGACATTAGTCCCTCTTAAATAGCCGTGTTTTCACTGACCTTCGAGTGTACATCCAAGTCGGCTTTCTTCTAAATTACCGTAAATACTACATGTATTATTATTCTATTTTCTCCTCTAATGTGTCCATAAATATTTATTGTGTTTTAACTTAATATCGCTCATTTGTATCACTTGCAACCATGCTTAAATATACTGCAGGGAGTCTAAAAATTCATATTTAAGAGTGTGAATGTGCCGTGTTTATACTGGATGTTTTAGCGAGATTTTTCATTTCAACTAGAGTTCGAATCTTATTGACTAATGTCGGATTCGTATTGTGATATGGTGTGTCCGTTTGCTATTCGTTAAATTCGTAAACAGGAAGTTGATTATTTCGTCTCTAGCTTATTATCGTCAGCTAGTACAAACATTCAGAAATTTATAATCAGAAACTTTTAGATCAAATATTCTTTTGCGATTGTAGTCATTTTCGTGAGGTAACAAGTTTTGGTGAAGTAGATGGTTCGGAAAACATTTCAATCGTCGACGTACTGATGGCCGTCTGGCACCAATTCCTAGAAAGGACAGCTAACACCTTCTGGGAACATCCCTCCGAAACTCTTATCAATTAACAGCGGATTCCAATTTATTCTCTTTCAAATAATAGTATTCTTACATTATATGTGCCATGCAAATTTCATTACGACCTAAAATTATATTGACTTAATACTTTTGTTAAGATTCTATTGTATTCTCACGCTTGTTTGACAGATGGTTAGCAATAATTGTTGATGGTTAACGAAATTCGGAGTACAATGTTTTCTTCGTAGTAATCTAACTTCACTAACTCCTCGCATTTTATGATGTAATACTCTCATTCACTAGATATTTATCGGCCTGAAGAATTCATACAGAAGAGAATTGGGTAACTCAAAGGATCGCGCACTACAGTAGATTATTTCATGAATTGTGTCCCTGAAGAGAAGTTCTGAAGGCTTTCGTGTAGATTCTGATTATTACTTACTGATGAGAAAGTAAAAATGTATAACATTGTAACAATTGTCGGTAAATGTTTAAAAGATTTGGGAGGATATGAAGGGAACTCTACCTATTAAAGAATTCGTTCTCTTTTTCCACAGGTAGATCCGTCATCATTAACTTCAGAACTACACGTGAGTACTCAGTTTCTTTTCTGTTCAGATGAACTTATATAGAGGATATTAATACAGGTTTTGTGCCTACAACAGCAGTTATTGTTACATTAAGCCTAAGCGACAGTTGCGATCTTTGATTTAAATATCCTCTGCATTTTTTGTAAAGATGAGAATTTAACCATCAAGTTAACATTTAATTTACATTCAATAACTTTTTTTAACTTAAAACGTCAACGATGGATTATTGCAGCTATATCACAGTGAAATGCTGCAATGAATTTGACAACAGTTATCAGTAGTTTTCTTAAGAAGTGCACCATAGATGTACTAACCACCTGCTCTGTAGGGGGCGTGGGGAAGGCATTCCCTACAAACCTAGCCTACTCATAGGCCTACAGTCGCAGGCATCTGTTTCAGGGGCCTTTCTTTCACCTTCTTCTGCAGGGGTGAGGTAACTAAGCACTCACTTCTCACCTGCTCGTTCTTTCTGTCTATGAGGTCGGAGCTTGTCCTTGAAGTTGTGGCAGGGGGCCCTCTAGGCATAGAGGTGAACCCTATAGCACGTCACAACGGCCTGGAGGGTCCACTTCTTAGGGTTTTTAGGGTTTCCCCCCCAACCCCCCCTTCCCTCCCTCATCGGCGGAGTCATCGGAGAACCACCGTTAGCGACGGTGTGTCGCGCCCAGGAGTAAGTTTTGGTGTTGGTTAAAGTAAAGAGTGTGTGAGAAGAACCAGGAGGAATTTGCAAATGTTATAACGATTAAGGAAAGGTCAAGCAGCCAGTTAGGAATGCTGTTATCATTTCACAGGTTTTAATTTTCTTCTGGGTTTCGCGTTCACGAATCTTTTAAGATACAAACACATGGGAGAATTCAAACTATCAGTAATTCAAGATAATATTTTCAAGCGGAGCACTTGAGCAAATATGGAGATTGAGAAAATTGCTAGCATTTTGCACGATATCTGAATACACCGCATTGAAATCTTACTCAGATTTTACTAACCAATCTTAAGAAAATTATCAATTTCTGTTAAGAGAAAACAGGGATTCCATTCACATACTTTACGCGCAATTCATTTAGACTTCAGTCTTTTTTTAAAATTAGACTTTATTTCGAAGTATTTATGAGACTTATAAAGTAAGAGTTGCATTTGGAAATTGAATTTTATCTCCGTTGTACGCACTACATGACAGCAAACTAGAAACCCAACTTGCCCAATTAAACGAATGCAGTTCATCTTCACTGTGAATTAATGGAATTACGGTTCTATGGTACACTAGTTTATTGATTAAGAAAATGACACGTTCTTGAGGATCCGACTCTAATGATTAGCTAACCACCATTCTATTATAGCATTTAATTTTATTCATTACTTTCCTTCACATCGGAACAGTAAAGGACAAATAAGTATTGTTTAATGACTGTAATTAATTATTAAAAATGACGGTAATTATTAAAAATGACGGTGGTTATTAAAAATGACGATGTATACCTTAACATTATTAATAAGGGATATAACTCATCTTAACTGACCGAGAGATTTAACGGCATGTTTACATAGAAATACGAGACACAATACAGCAATATTTCAGTTTACATAGTCTATATTCCAATAATTGTGGGATATTTCAAGTTTAACATCACAAGATTATAATCGTTTTTTTCCTTTACTTGAGTTATCTAGTTGGATGAACCTTAATACTATCTAGAAATAAATTAGTCGGTGTTTTTAAATTCTGAATTTTTCCCAAAACTGAAGGAAAACAAGTCACTCATCATGGACAGATAGTTCTATAAGTTTCTGGCTATATTGAAATGTATTTACGGATTAAAACTACACCATAGCCATCAGAGTACTTAATCTAAATTTTTGTTTTTGAAAGATTGCTTCCTTCCAAATTAAGTGTTAGATGGAAGAAGAGACAACACTGTCTCAATCTCGCCCCGCAATAAAGACGTGTTATTATTATTATTATTATTATTATTATTATTATTATTATTATTATTATTATTATTATAACACTCTAAACTCTATTCGATTTCTATTCTAAATTTCACGAGAAATTAATATTCCAAGAAACAAAATATTAAATTTAGAAAGATGAAGATTATATTTTGAAATGAAAATTAAATGAGAATCTATATCATGATCATCGGTTTCCAGCGACCACTAATTTTGGTAATATTTTACGGAAGACAAAAGATATATGGAATCTCAGCTGTAACAGATTTCTTAATGAGGTAACTATAATAGCATTTATGAATATGTATATATATATATATATATATACACGATGGCAATTATAAGTATCATAGAAAATTCCTTATTCCTAACTTAGTTAGTTAACTATATTTACTTTTAATGATCCTCTTAATGTTTATCAAGTTACATTCGAACATTTTCCGGAAAAAGTCTTCTATCAAACTATCACAACCTAAAATACACCTTTTGAATAATTTATAATGACTTTTAAACTTTTATTGAGAAAAGGATCCATGTTTTCACGCATTCTAATATATCTAATGCCATCGATGGCTGAAATCATAATAAAAATCACCTTCAAATGTGATTCTGAAGTACCATATTTCTTCATGCATAAATAAGTTTCGAATGATTTGGGGTCTAAAATCAGGGTTCGTCTTATAAAATTGTCGTAGATTTACGTTAAAAACTGCTACGGTATTCTAGGCAGACCACCGCGTGGTTGGACGTCGTTGATAATAATTTTTGCGTTATTTGTTTTTAGCGATTTTTTTATTTGGTGTTATCCTCTCGAACTTATTAAACTACGCTTAGAGAGTTATTTACATTAGTTACTAGTTCTAAATTCAGGTCCTAAAATAAAGGATCACCTTATGAAAAGGAAATAATGCATATCGGGGATGGATAATTTCACAGCTCCTCCAAAAATCTATAAATCCAGTACAGTCGTTCAGGGTAGTCCTCACCTTATGATGTGAAATTGTTTTGATCACAAGTATATATCCCTTAAATAATATCCCTTTTATCCATTATATAATATCCTTTTTATCTGAACGTACTCTGTCCGGAGTATTGTTTGTTAAAGATTGCTTCCAATTGACTTTCAATAATCGGAAACGTAAATATTCCTTTAAAAATTATACATTAAATAAAAAATTAGGTTAATCTCGGAGAGCCGATAAGGTAACGCGTTCACCATTGGTGAAACGGTTCCATGGGGGAGCCAATGTGGAAATCGTCTCATTTGTCATAAATTCAGCTAGTTTGGTATGAATATAAACGACAAAATACAAAAATTATGAATTTTGCCAAAAAGAAAGAAGTTAACAAAAGCGATTGATGGTGGAAAATGTGATCAGTTGAATCAATTCCCTCTCTTGTTTAGTGTCATTTGTTAGAATGAAAGGTGCACATATATAAAGTATACCCAAGAATGCTTTCATGAAATATTGAGATGGGAAGGATTTCTAAAGAAAGTAATTGAAGGAAGAAGGGAAAAAGCAGAGGAGAGGAGAAAAGCATTAGGTGTTGGACGATTAAAGTGGCGGGATAAAGCAACAAGAAATTAAGGGAAGGGTGTTGATTTGGGAATTTTTGGGTACATGAATCTGCCATTAGCCACTCTTTATGGTAAACCATCAGTTTTAGGGCGTTCCAATCATTGTCCAGTAACAATTGCAATCATTCCTTCATGTTCATAGGCAGTAAAAACCAATAAGACACTTTTCAGGGGATTGAGTGAAAACGTGTTATAAGCAGGATAGCGTTTTAACTGGGATTTGGCAACTTTTCCTTGCTCATTGGAATGACCTTTGGGCCTTTGAGTAATATGCGGTTATTTTTGTATTCGAGAAAGAGACCGTTCATTGACGTAGTCGGCTTGCCGATAGCTTTTCGACATCTTATGGATTATATGTATAAGGGGAAGTCAGCAAATATAATCAAATTTCTTATAAAATAAGCGATATACTCTTTGAATTCTAATCAAGCCAATCATGTAATTTTACGGAGAAGAAAGTTCGCAACACTATATTTTCTAGATGTTTATTTTCGAGGAATAGTTTCGCGTGCATGCTGAAAACATCAAACGAGATATTAAATGCACATCAGAAAAGGTGCTTACAAATAAACTCGTGGAAACTGCGAAGTTGTTTACTCTCTTCTCCTTCATGGCTTTCCACAAGGGCACGCCTTATCATACTGATTTACGTTACTAGCTGAGGTGTCCATTGATTCTCAACGTAAAAATAGAATGAGGTCGTATTATATTGCAGTTAACATTCTTCTTTATTAAGATAATTTAACGTTACTCATATTAGCTTAAATATATAGAACAGGTTATCCCGTACAAAAATTTTGAATCCTCTAAAGTTTCTCACAATTTAGATCCAAATTCTAACAATAAGCTATTTAACTGAATTTCTTTAAAATTATTCCACGAATATTAATCTTTAGTACATAGTTATTGTTTAATAAAGCAAATATTCAAAATTCACAATTAAGGAGATTGAACTCCTTATTTAAATACAAAATCATGTCTGATTTGGGTCCAACTACCAGAACTTGATGCATGCAATATTTTTCGCTTGCTTTTTTGTATAGGATAAAGAAAATTTTACATTTACTTTTGTCACCGTGATGTTATTGGTTGTGATGATACGAAAGTTATTTAAGTGTGAGAGTTACTTAATTATTATTAAGTAATTCTCAATAGTAATAAACCATAGCATTAGCTATGGTTTATTCCTATGAAATGCTATGAAAATTGGTACTCGTAGAGTGATTGTGCTTCACTCATATTGATATGGAATTTTAGGTTGGAAAGCAAACTACCTCACTCCTCATGTTGCTTCTCATTCCCCTCCGTAGGGTTTATTAGCTAATGATATTATAGGTAAAGTTCCAATCTTGTTTTGAGCTGAATACTTTACATTCGTATATCTGAATTATTTGAATGAATAAATCCCTCTGATGCCTCCCAAGTCTAGCAACTTCGATTACGGTTTGACAACATTTTATTCCAGTTCAGAGCAATAGCGTTCGAATGAGTATAATATTAAGAAAAGGCCTTCACAAAAATTTACATTCTTTAATATTATTCTGCCTCCGTAAAGGTGAGTGACAGAAGATGCATTGGCAGATCGCAGCAAACTATGGATACTTCTTAAATAGCTTCTCTCAAGTTTCTCAGAACACCTTCCTTGCGGCTCTCAATGAAATCTGCTTCTGAAGGATTTCCATCATACGCAGTTCAGTCATCCGGACTCTCAGAGACAATCGAAGCGCGAATTTCAAACCGTCAGTCCTTAAATCACGTAACCCTTTCCCTTGGGCCGAGTTACGCCCTTCACGCCAAGTGAGGCTCTTCTTTAATGCATTCATCAGGGAGTGTTTTATAATGGCTTGTGATTGTCTTAGCGCCGTCACTTTGTGTGACTCAACTCGACAACGGATGCCAACGTAAGGGGAACAGAATCGCGTGCATGTGTTCCGCGTGTGTGCAAGTGGAGCTGATGTTTGAATTATTAAATGGATCGTAACGAGGGAGACGGATGTCGGGAAGGAGGCGCGTGGGATGCGAATGTAAAATAGATGTTAGAATAAGCTGCCACCAGCAGATTTTTTCCCGGAATAAAATTCAATTCCCGCCAGACAAGGACTGAAGTAATTACAGATTTATGGGCAGAGAGGAGAAAACGTAGCAAAAAAGGAACTTGGGGAAAAAGGAGGACGCGGATCTGAAATGCAAATCGGTACGCATCCTTCAATAGATTGAGAGATTAATTGATCCTGGGTGTCTGCGATACATTTTTATGGGGGATGGAGCGTATCTGGACAGATGTTAGCTGATGAAAAACATCTATTTTCTTCGTCAATCTTGCGAAATTTTAAATCCCCGTCGCTCTTCATGAACGTTACAAAATCATGCATGTACGAGAAAAAGGAATGGATGAATTAAATCTTATATCAGTGGGAATAAAATTTCCTCACAAGTCCATCCCCACTCAAAATGGAATTTTGAGCTTACAATATCGTGCTGATAATTTGAGATAACAACGATAACAGCTGCCATTCGAATATTCAAGAGTACACAGAGTGTTATTATTCCTTCACAGCTTATAAAAGACATATTAAGTGATTCATGAACATACCCTATGTATTATTGAATTATACACTATAAATTACCTGCACTGCAAGGATTTAACGAGATGACAAGCAAGCTAGGTGGTATCTCCTTTCACAGTTGCACAATAAGAGCAATTTGACCAGGAAGAATAGGTTTATAAAGTAATTCTAAGAGGTTTACCGAGAGAAAAATATGAAACGGAGTCTTTTATCGTGACATACTACCAGATTAATTGAAGTCGTGACTTAATCCAAAGCGCTTCAATAAGAAAGAAATATGAATCCTATGGACTGCAAAGTATTTTATTGGGTAACTTCTGGTAGAGAAGAGTTATTGGACAAATGATTCCTTTAGTGGCCGTTGAGATGATCGTGACCAAACTCAAGAAACCTAAGTGGGAGTCGACCTGACTCCGCGAACGGCCATTCCTTAAAATAAAGCAGAAACCATTGGAAAGTTTTAGTGAGAAAAGATGGCAAGAAGTAGTTGTTTGAGAAATATGTTAATGTTATGCGCGCGATGTTTCAAAAGGCCGAGCCAAAGAAGACAGGTTGCGCCTTGAGCACAGCCGTGTCTCTCCTGGTGAACTCCATACTTCCGAAGTAGATGTCAAGTAAGAGGTCGGGGAATAGGTGCGTACGGAAGGAGTACCTAAAGAAGGATAAAGCTAATTGAGGCTCATAAGAATGAGGTATGTGTAGGTATGAGAGAAAGAAAAGGGTAGATAAATAGATTTTTAAATTTTTTTCTCCTAAGCCTTCCTCCCTATGCGTACTCATGATCATATAAATGTAATTATAGATTAAGATAAGTTTTGGTTTCGGCGCTAACTTTTACTGCCGAATTTCTTTCTATCAACCCAAGAGAGGAAGAACCTCAAGGATCCGAAACCGAGATCAAAGGCTGACGCGCTACCAAATATCCGGGAACACAATTTTTAATTAAGTATCACCGAATGGATACTTAGAATTGCTCGAATGAATATCATCCACAAAGGTTTGAAATCTCTTGTCAAAACTAATTCGTAATGTATGATTACTACCGTTCACGTTATAGTTTGGCTGTGATCAAGACCACGTACAACAACATTTAAATTCGTTTTGCTTTTGTTCCTTTAGGCAAGCTGACAGATCTCGTATGATACGAAAATATTAAAAGATATACTCGCATGATAACCGATATCTGTATTATATACTTCCTAATCTTATCCATTACAAGTGTAAAATCAGTGCATTTTACTCATTCCAATAACAATATTTCTAATAATTACTAAGAGGTACGTTATATATGAACTTTAAATAGAGAAAAAATATTTTTATACAATGTCGTGAAACCCTCTTAATATAGCCTTGAGAAACACGGAGTTTACATGTAAACTAAAAGATATAACATATACAGATCAAACTTATAAACTATAATACTATTACTATTTCAACATACGAGTATAATATACTAGCTGAAGCGCCCGTTGATTTTCAATGGGGATATATAAGCAGAAATATATTGGCCAAAGATACTTATGCAGAGGAGAATCTAACATCTCTCACGTAAGCTTGGATAAATGATAATGTTATTCTAAACGAAAATTTTTAATTTTTTCAAACTTCTTATAATTTGAATGCAAATATAGATTACACGATAAGAAAAGGAATTGTCATAGATTTTCTTTCTTCGGGAGTTTCCTCAAGATTCTTCATGATTCTTAGATGATTCTTCCTTGGGATTTTTCCTAGGTGCACGCCATCTCGTGCGAAAATCACCTATATCTATTTCCTTACGATTCTTTTAAATGTACTTATTAAGATAGAATTGTTCAACTGCTGATTGATTGGGGAGAAAAGTTTGATGATGACAATACTACTTCCTCGGCTCTCTCGAATACAAAAGATCAAGAGTATAAAAGAAAATCAAGTGTTGAATTAAGTTATTATTTACCTGAAGTGATAATGATATGTTACGCGGTATTAGACGACTAGGGAAGCTGAGTCATGGTTCAGGCACCCCTTGCCACAAGACGTAAGGCGGCACACAGTATACATATATGAATTTAGATATAAATAATAATTATTAGAATAATAATGATAATAATATAATATTAATATGAATTATTCCAGGTAAATCACACTTAGTAGTTTCATCACTTTCAAATAGCGTTGGAAAATTTGACGTGATTAAGAAACATTTCCTAAGGGATCGTACGTTGCTTCCTGAGAATCAACACTGACAATTGGTTACAAATGCTAGAATGTCAGAATATTTTCACCTTTTAACACATCCTATCATTCATTCTAGCCATCACCTTCAAATGGACCTATATTCCTAGATTCTAAATCAGCTGGATCTAAATTCCCGTTTATTCCTACGGGAAAACGCATTAAGTACTTCGGTTTCAACAATCGCATTGGTCGAACTATATACTATAAACTACAAGGGGACTGGTGGTTTATAGCCTCAAAATTCACAAAATTTTCATTTATTTTAACCGAATTTTCACCATTTCGACTCGATAACGATATTTCACGACCAAAATAAGAATCTTTATTAATTTTTCTTTATTTTTGTGCTTATCTCGATTTCGCAAGGCTATTATTTCTAATTTAATTATGCAAAATAAATGTAGCCTCAACCGACAAAAGTGACGCTTACGTGTATATCTTATGAGAACGGTTTTTCTTGTCTGGGGTCGAATTGGGGACCTTCGGGTGATTAAAAATCAGTCTATTATCTACGCAGAGAGTACGTTTTACAATATCGAAAGCTTGAAAGTTGTGCCGTTTATTGTTCTCGAGTTTTATGCGAACATACATACATACACACACTCACACACCTTACTTTATTATGTTAGATTCCATACTATTGGGCTGTCGCGTGAAAATACCAAGGATTTTAAAAAATCCAAGGATTAGCGAGCAAACGGTATATGTGGCGTAAATGTTTGTAAAATATGACAGAAAAATAAAAAAAATTAAAACTTATGAACACATAAGTGAGAAACCGAAGCATAAGAAGAAAGAAGACACGCGAAAGAAAGAAAATGGTAGGAATGCGAAGGGAGTGCGAGCGAGTGGGTGAAAGAGAGATAATGCCTTAGAGAGAGAAGACTTAGCCCCGTTGTAAAGAGGTATGAGGTCAATAGCGGAGGCTGATAAATAACCTCAGCAGGCAAACTGCCCATTCAGTCGCAAGGCAGATTTTCATAGCCAATAGCTCAAAGGGCGCGATTTAATAAGGTTCTCGGTTTGCCGGTATTAGGACTCTGCCTACATTGTAAATCAAAAGCTTTTTCCTTGCTTGCGTGCTCTGGTCATGACGGGTAAGAGAGAATATGGCGAGGCAATAGGAACGGAAATGAACGCATTTTTCACATTTTTGAGAATATTAATGGGTCTTTCATCCCACGAGGACCTTGAGGTGTATTCGATCAAGCATTAGCTCCGCAAAATATGCAGTCAGGGAAAAAGTTACAATAAACAGGGAAACTCACCCCTAATATCTTGAAAACGTTAGCTCTTAAAACATTGAGCCGTTTTCGAACTGAGAGAAGTTCATTTTTTCGAATATATCCCTAAATGGGGCTGAATTTGTCATGAAAATTAATCTGGGAGAAAAAAAGCGCTATCATAGACAAAAATCGCATTAGGCAGCCTGAGGCGATTGACTCGTTTCCTGACAAACTGCCCCACTGTAAAGTACTAATATCCAATGGAAGTAAATGGTTTTATTTTTCATTTGATTTAATTTCTACATACTACGATTTTATAATGATGTTTATTTCTAATATCTTAACATGAATTGTGGTATTTAAAAAGTTAGTTATTTGCTCTTAATTTTTAGAACTTAGTACTACCAGGTATCGCTTCAATAGATATGTTTTTAATTCGGAAGTGAGTACCGTGGAAAATCCTTGAAGATTCTCCCACGATCAATATTCTATTATGCCAAATTTGCATATATTTTGGCTTTATCGCGAGAATCGCAAGCTTTTCGCATTCCAAAATCTCATCACGAATTCATTTCCCCATTTTTTTTTACATTTCACGCCCGTTAAACAAGGAGGCACACGCGAGGCATCCTTTCTTCTAATTTTATTTTTACAGATCCATTCGCACCTCCATGTCCCTAGGGCCATCACGGAATCAATTTCACGGTAGGACGAGGGGCAGACGAACCGCGAAATAGTTTTTGGAACTGATCTCTGCCCTTAAAGATGGAAGGAACGGTTGTTGAGCTTTTTAATCTTTAACACGGATGCAATTCGAATTGCAGATTTATCAGTGGAAGAGAAAGGTTTTACCACCTCCTCTCTTCCCAGAGTAATTTCCCGTAGATTCCGCGTAGTGAACCTACGTATGGCGATTGTTCTTGATTATCCAAAAAACGAAATACTACTCAATTGAGGAATCGCTCTGTTTAGAATGCAATGACAAATACCATGAAAGAAAAATATCTTTTCTTAATATTAATAACACATTTATAAAATATAGCATAATACAATAACATAATTTGTTTTTCACATAACTGTAAAAATAATATCCCAGTAGTAACGGCTACCATGTCAATTACTATGAATTTTTACGCTTTCTACTCCTTGTATTAATTTCTTAACATGATCTGACTCGCTTTATCTAATGCGATTCTCTATCCTTTTTAAAATTATGAAAGGGATGTACACGTACTCTCTATGTAGTATGATGGCCTGAATAAAATAACAACATTTTTGGTTAATTGAACTGTTTGTAGAAACGAGCAAAAAAATAAGGTATTCAACAATTAATTAAATATACCTTGCAATATAATATGAAACTTTTAGCAGTTGGCCTTAATTTTTCTAAGTTTTCCCAAACCCATCCCCAAGGAATGTGAATGAATTACTACTACTCAGCAAAAAAATACAAGAATAGACGCAGAAATAATTCGTAATTTATATATTTCCACTAGATTTTTTTCTTAACATAAGTCTTTTTTAGGTGACGACGACAGATGAAAATAATCGGATTGGAGTAAAAATGTTGGCATCACACTAGCCACGTTCTCATTTTACTCACGAGGTTAACTAAAAGGAAAACCTTAAGGAAATTTCAACAGAATTCTTTGAAAAAAGAGATTTAACAAAACCCTTTTTCCTACTGTGGTTTCTTAATAGTGAACTTAATGCGTCCGTTCTACAATCTTCACTAGCTAAATATGTGAAGACAACATCATATAATAACAATTCCAGAATTAAAAGAGCAAAGTATGCCACAATAAATTTTTCACAGCGATAATCAGCCTGAAGAAAGGTTGTTGGGAGTACGTATTGCACTTTATAAAAACTTCTTTTAACGTGTAAAAGCCTTGTGTAACCGCAAAAAAGTACACCAAGTGTAGCGGCATAAATGACCACACATGTAAACAACTAATGGAAATGAAGCCGAGAAAAAGTGGTAAATTCAATTCGAAGGAGATTAAGTTGAAAACAAGTGGATGTTGGCTCGGAAAAAAATAAAATCGAAAAAGGCATCCTCGACCCCTCCTAGAGCGCAGGGTTCAATTTGACAAGAGAACATTTTTGGTGAAACTTCGGAGGTATCGAGAGTAATGTCCCTGTCTAAATTAAGTCATCAATCCCTTTATTTTTATCGCCGCCCTATCTTGGGTCACTTCCTCTTTATATCTTCTCACAGCCGCAATCTTCCGACGTGGCATTTACTGCCCTTTCCATCGGCGCACGTGCCACTCCTATATCTACTCCAAACTACCCAAATCGCTTTTTCGAACACGACTTCTCTTTTTCTCAGACAACGAATGTCTTCATCCCACCGTCACATTATCCCTTGGTGCGCAACTGCGGAATGCTCCAATCCATGCATCGCTTGCTCTATCAGTGTTTTAAAATAATTGCGGATTATGAATACCTTTATAGGAAAGGAAAGGCAAATTTTAACCAAAAATAATATTTTCCAAAAGGTTTAGCGGTTAATCTGGCATAAGGACTGATATTCGAACAAAAATTTTATTGAATTGAAATTGATTGAAAATAAATCTGAAATTTGCAGGAAATCTATCGAATTGGACAAAATGTACCTGTTTTATAAGAAAAGCTTAATATAGTTAAATTTAGAAATTGGAAACCTCACCGTGAGACTCATATGCACGCTATTTAGATTCGTTTATACATGTATTCTAGCAACCATCGGTATATTACATACGATTAAAACTTCTGTTTTTGAAATTTCTCCACAGTCTTATAATAAATATTTCTCAATCCTGCATTTATTTATTTTAGATATTATTGATAACCTAGAGATAAGGTGAAATTTTTAATTTCACAGAGTCTTACTACTAAAGAAGTTATTGGACATTTTTGTTCCGTCTGTGAATCTTGCCCTAATATTTTAAAGAAGACAGAAAAGAAAACCGCTTTGAAGTTTCGAATCCCTTTTGTTAGTCCGAACCGATTCATCTATGCTATCAATTAACGTGATCACTTTTTCGAAAAATCTTACATAACTAGGATTCCGCTCTAAACATTTGAAAAAGCATCTTCAATGATGGACGAAAAATAGACAGCCAATCACGATTTTTTATCTCTACAGCTCTTATGAACTCAGGAAAATAAGAGTAGTGATAGCACAGTCACTTGACTGTAATACCGAGAAAATTTCCCTTTTCCCAGAATATTTGGCTATCACGATGTTTACCTTTGGTAGACAAATTATCGCGAGCGAACAAATTAACAATTTTATTTTCTCATGGCGGAATAATTTACTTTTGAGGTCAGCAACCCCGTCAGCTTTTCTCGGCTATCAACGGAGGATATCTAAATGCGACGCGAATAAAGAACATCCTCGCAAATATCTTACTATAAGAGCCTACATTTTCGTAAATAACCAAGTATTTTTTCCGCCTTTCTCACTCTACACGATTGCTGCCTAATTTATCAAATCGTACACACGCTCACCTGAAAGAAACGCGGCCCATTTTATCGTGCACGCTGGCGATTGCCCATTCTCCACTCTTGAGGAAGAGAAAAGGTCTAGCGATAGCAAATCGGAAGAGCACAAAGCAGCAGACTCCGGGGTGAAACGTTTAGCTCTTCCGACGACCGTTCGAGTAAATATTTATCCGATTCGGACTATGAATTATTTATATTCCTGCATTAAAGTTACTGAGTTGCTGTAAAAGGGTTTAGCGTTAAGTCTACAGAACAAGTCTCGAATGATTTGCATTGGGAGTACTCAAAAGAAAGCCATTAATGTCAAGTCAGTTTGAAGAAAATTTACGGTCAAACAATAAAAATGAGATATTTAAGTTAATGGAGAAATTCTTTTCAAATGCGGTCTCTAAAAAACCACAATAAGCAACTATTAACATAGAAGACTGTTCCTACATTTTATGGTATTACACCAATCTATATTTCATCAATTAGTATTACAGTTTTGCAAACTATTGCTTAATTATCAGCAATAGTCCAGGATACCGTGAAACCAAAGCGAAGAGTGTTTCCTGCAACTAAATCGAAATTTTTTGAGATTGCAATCGCCAAGCTGGAAGAATAAATTATATCTTTTCAGAAGACCACGATATAACTTTCTGGAAACAATAAAGTTAAAGAGGATATCCTTCTAAATTATTCAGAATTAAAGAAAGGGATTATCCTCGTTCAGCTACTCAGCTTCAGCTGCATTTTGACAATCGATTTTTGCGGAATATTTTCGATGAATTCAAGGTGAAAGATTCATCATCTATTTTCTTTCATACTCCTAATGTATGTGACGCGTCTTTTTTTGCTATAATGATCAACTTTTATCAGCCGCCGATTCAATATAACAAGGAAATTATGTTGTAAATCAAAATTTTGGTTCGCTTTTACCGTCGTATATCGGATTAGAATATCGCCCAATTGATGTGATTTCAAAAGCCATTTATCATTTCAAAATATATTTATTTTATTTATAGTCTATATGGATTTCTTTTATTAGATTATCTTTACTTATTATTATAATATATTTATTACTTTTTAATTCTTGTAAATTTATCCTTCACAATCGCGGTGGTATGTGATTCCTTAATCACGAGATGTGAAAAATTATAGAAAGCTTGCGGAGGAAATTGTCCATATGAGATATCTATAAATTGTTTTTCCAAAATACTGAATTATCATACTTTTCTCATATATTTTCACTGTATTCTATTCTTTTGCCTTCACTCATTGAAAGCTGATAGTCATTTTTATGCTCTAGAAATTTCCGAACCGCTTGAATTAACGTATGTACATTAATGTACTTTCTTTGAATTTCATCATAGAACTCCTCCATTAAGAAATTTAAAGTTCTCAACTAGACTATTATGACCTTAATTAAAATGAATTTATCTTCGCAAAGACCAAACAGTTACAGCATCTTTTAATTGAAATCGTGCCGGTAACAAAAAAGATACCTAAAAGGAATTAGGACAGCATAAGTTTAAAAGCCGAGAGAAAAAATCATTGGCAACACGGATGCGGCACCGAACCCTTCCTAAATGAGAGTTACTGAGCACGTAGCGGTATGTGGGTTGTAGGGCAACGTCGTAAGCAATGGTCGAGCATTAAGATCCGAAAGAGAAGAACGTAATGGGGAAAAATGAGGTGGGAGGGAGCATCATAAATGGACGGGGAAGTGGAAAAAGAAAGAAATGCAACAAATGTCACGGACGTAAAGCAACGGCTCTCTTGCGGTCCATTCCGGGTCCGCCCTGAGTAATGCTCACACACGCACCGACTGCTCCACCCACTACTTCGCCCTAAAAAATCGCGCACCCTTTCCTGAGCACAATGGCGGCTCGACCACTCGTTCGGCACCTTACTGCCATGCGGACCACTTCTTAAATCTCATTCGACCGCCCGAATAAAATAAACATTCAAAACAGTTACCGTTCCTTTTATCGCCTCCACATACCTTTTTCAGAGACACTTGGTATTTCCACTTTAGAGGACTTCGATCAATGCAACGTGGGGCATTAGATGTTGCACGGAATTCAAGATCATAGTACTTGTTTTGAGAAAACAAAAAATATTCAATTTCCAAATACAGTTTGTAAGGAAAGAATGTCACGCAGTAGCAAATCAGCAATTATTGTTGTCTATTTCAGAAGTGTGAAGAAAATATTAAATTTGTTAACCTCAGCGATATCGCAGAGGTGTTAGAGAACTGTGGATAAAATGAAGCAGTGAATATACTGCAAGCACCACCTATTTATTAACATTTAAAGATTAAAAAATAAAGACCCAAAATTGAGGTTTATTGAAGAATAAAATTGAAGTTATATAAATCGATAAAAATTAATCAGAAAGGAATTTCTTTCAGTGCTTATCTATTGTCCAATTTCAGTAGACAGTTAACATACTTCAATCATTGTATCTACTGTACTTCGCGTTTCCTGTTATTTATCGCAAAATTATAGTTTACGAATCTTTTTTCTCCTTTTTTCGTTACCTGTTGTCATTGTATGTTTCCCAGCAGAATCAAATACTAATAGCGGCAGATTCACGCTTGGTGTACCTGTAAAAGGGAAATATAGTACAAATTTTGCCATTACCCAATGTGTTTAATCCTAAGACTAAAGTCTACCTCTACTGCTCGACAATTTTGTTTTTAAGTAGATCTTTTCGCTGATCCTACATTCTGTTATCAATTTCTATTATTAACTGACTGTTGATGGATTCCTTTATTCTGAAATCCATTTATTTATTTCCTGTCCACATATTTCAAGATAATAACTCTTTTTTAATATGCATAATTTATGGGCTGCTTTCTATTACGATCCTGTTCTTTGTTATCCAAACCTATTGCATTTTTGTTGTGTTTACGCTTCCAATTCTTGGCTCCGTATATTCTCATTTACTCTCTTAGCATACTCATAAGCTGTTGGATTTGCGATTTCCTTTTATTGCTCATTCGCGTGAATGTTTATGTACTTTTTAATAGTTGAATGAAGTTATTCCCGTTAGAAACGTTTTGAGAAACTGTGAACAAAGGTATCTTTCACGCCTATACCACTACAGTCGATCGATCATCAGAATAACTCTACAGATTTTCATTTTCTTAAACTTGCGATTTCCACTCTAGTATTTAGGTTTTTAAGTATATATATTTAAGAAATTTGTTTTGGTATACTTTCTGCGCCATAAATCTCATTAAGTGTGATACATTCTTTAGAAAAGAGATGGATATGACAGTCACAAAATAATTATATGAAAGATTAAAATACAATGTCCTCTCAATTCTCTTTCAGCGAGTTCTATTTACTATTCTACAGTATTATTTTTAATTTACCTATTACAAAGGTACACCTTTAATTATCATCATGTCAATCCACAAATTCACAAGCATTATACACAAACATTATTACACTACAGAAAATTTTAGAAAGATTGAAAAATTAAAAATTCATCTTAAATACGGAATAATAATGTGAAAATGGACGCACTAGATTGGAATAAATTTTAATTAACATACTGTGTCTTTTTACTTCCACTAGGAAATTGTGGACTGACATGATACATGGAAATTCGCGCACTCAGCAAGTACGGCATCGCTAAATGTGTTCCTTACGACACGTACAACCTGTCATGAAAGGAAAAATTTCTTCTTCTATTCGAATATCTCTTTTTCGTAAGGCGCCCCCACATCCACGGGGATAATGGCGACCTCCTTGGCTAGCGGCCAAAGAAGGAACCAAAGAAGCGAGCTGTGGGAGCGATGGAAAAAAATGAAGCTGAGCAGGACAATGGAAAGTGATAATGAATGGTCTCTCAATGATTCCTTTAACACTCTTTTGAGAAGTAGCGCGGTTAAGCCACTTAGAGCTCTTCCTTCTGAACGGCTTTTGAAATCCGCGGCGGATTCATCCGGAATATATAATGCGCCACTGTTCTAGGAGCTGTAGATAGTGGATCATAAAACGTCCTTTGCGCGTTCAATTGTTTTCGCCGATGCTTCCCACTTGGAAGCACTCGCATCTTTGCTTTTACCGAAAGTAAAGAAAAGGATTAAAGTGCAGTTGTTCGAGTTCCGTGAAATCGCTGCCTTTTGCATGTCTACTGGATCAGCGCGTCCAAATGAGATTACAATGACAACTGTTTTTCATGTGCTGGAGGAAATAAATTAGCTGCCGCAGGGACATGGATGTCCTACCATATATGAAGTGAGACGATGATTGCGTCTGCATTCTCTCCTGGATTTCACATATTGTTCCTTATTGCTGGCTGCTGTTTATTCTGCTTTCATAGAATAGAACTCGATTTATTGGGCTGCCTATGAGCAGACGAAAGCAATCGATGATTTTGGACCTCAGAATTGACTTCCGGCATTATCTTCCTATACCTTTTACAATTTATGCAGAGAAATTAACGATGAAATAGAATGTCTTTTCGGTTAAGTTCCGTAGGAAAATACTTCACTGCGACCGGTTTCAAAGTAATTAAACAAATTTAGTTTTGATATTTCTTCCTGATTTTATAAAGGGGTTATAATGATTTCCCTTCGCTTGAAGAAGAACTTGTAATAGTCTGAAACCGGCCGCAATATTAAATCATTTCTCCCGTAAAACAGTTCGCTATTAATCATGCTCCCAAATGTGAAGCTCAACGAAATCAACCATTAAATAGATGGATTTCTTTATAGTACCTCTTTGCACAGTGCTAAATAACGGATAAGAGCTATTCTCCAAAGTTAATTTCTATATAATAAATTTTTAGACCAAAATTAATAGGTTTCACATTTGATAACATTATCCGATGGAGAACAAACACAAATTTTAATTAGTTAAAAACATTTTCCCAATAAAAGGATTCATTGGGAAAGTTTCGCAAACTGACATACAATCGAACGGAAATAAATGGACGTGAACGATGAGTCGAATCGGCTCTCGTAAAGCTCTTCCGAAAGATGGCAAAACGAAACAATCGATGAATCGACTAATCGATATGTTTTGTTTTTTCCGTACGTAAGATCACTCGTCATATTGCACGGCCTTAAAACCTCTGCTCATCCTTTGCCTTCAAACTGACTTCTGATACATCAGTTAATCCCCATGCTGCGTCGAAGACAAAAGCCGATTACATAGGATAAAAATAACAGGATGAACTCTATAAAATACCTGAAGGCAAACATGATCACATTCCTCTCTTTTTCACCGTGTCTTTTATGCTTCATTCAGGAAAGTTTTTTCCTTCCATACATCGAAAGTATGTACAGTACAGGAGCGGATTTTGAAGCTAATTATAATGAGTTACTGATAATTATAATGAGAGGCACTTTTAAATCCTCACACTTGATGTAATTACGAATTTTCAGAAATACCTTCAATGCAGCCGATGAGAATTGTCGAATATTGCTCAGAAGCTGTGATAGAAAATCCGAAAAAATAGGAATTTTATCGGTGTGAAAATCAAACCCTTTGGACTAAAAGTTTTTAACCTGCACCGAAATCTGGACCCTTTTCTAATTCGTTATCGATTTACGATTCACAGATTTATCATTATATTTGTTGAAAGAATTGAGAAAACATTACTAAGTATCCCGGAAATAAGAGAATGATATTTAGATTTATCTTTTCCAATATTTTGATCGTTATTTCTTTCTATTTATTTCAATTTAGTTTCATTGATAAAACCAAAAAAATTGAAATATTTTAAAAGATTCAGTATTCGGAACTAAGGAAACCGTTTCGAATCGGTTCGACTATGACCCGAAAATGAATCGAAATTTGTGTATTTCTTGGAATCAGAGAGAAATCCGAGACAATAAGGTCAATATAATCAAGAAATACCTTTTTTGGAATAGGATCCTAATAAACAGTTTCCATTTGAAATGTGTATTCGATAATAGTGTGATTTAAAAAGACAAGGTTAGATTCATTTTCGGGTTGTTTTACAGCTAATTCAGTACTCTTGCAAACTTTAGGGTTTTATTCATTTAAAGCTGAGCACAGAAATTCATAGACTTCCCTCGATTAAACTAAAAATTAACAAGTTTATCCGCTGGACTGTTCTTAAGTTCTCAAGGACACAGCCATTTATGTGTCTATAAAACTTCTAAGGAAAGAAAATGATTGATGGTATATGCTAGAAACCGTATGATTAAATCATATTTCATGAGCTGAATGTTAAAGATTAGGACTTTACACGAAGGTTGTACGATTCCTATCCGCTCCATATTATCCAATTTATCCCAGAGGTATTGACATAAAGTCTTTCGTCAAACAGTCATTTATTCTTGGGCAATTAAAAAGAGTGATATAATACTAAACTTCAAACGTAAGGAAAATAATCAGGCGACTCACAAGGGCAATCCATAAAGAATTAATTTATTTACCACAGCAGCCGATAAATATGTACCTTGCAAATCGCCTTCAGTATGCTCTGCTTCCATAATCGATTACTTACGCGTATCGTTCGCAGAAAAATGAAGACACGAATGAATGAATACAGCTACATCTAATAAGAACGTATTTTCTCTGACTTAATTAAGTTAATTAAGCCTTCTGTTCAATCTTCCTTCTTCTTAAGATGCCTATCTTGCATCCTAATCTGAGAAACGTTCACCTATCAGTCGTAACAATTCTTTACAAAACGATTTCCTCTTTGTCTGAACAGATAATAGCAGTCAGTTACTCTACTTTCAGGCAAAACATTTTTGTGTGGAAAACGAATGTAAACATATTCAAAGGAGGAGCTATTATTTATTTATGCTTTTCTAAATGCCGATTGTTTGGACACTTTATCACGTTTTCATAACTGCCTCGAACATAAGTTGATAGAACTTGGTAGGAGCAGAATTTACGACAATACTGGTAAAAGATTCCAATAGAATCTGCGATATATTTTGTGAATAAGTACATTTTTAAATAGAAAGGCATTATACAATGGGTTTTAAGGACAGTCATAATAAAAGGTAAAAAGAAACGAAAAACACAGAGATTGAAGCTGTAGGTTGATGGTGAAAGAAGAACACGTAATTAAGAGATGAAGGAAATTCCGTTGAATTGCATTCGAACCTACCTTAGAATATCACGATAGCTCCTTTTCACTCACGTCGAGTGACGAGATTCCCAGATCAAATATTTCCTACCAATCGCTTTAGAACCTTCTTCTAGTCGGCCAGGGAGCAAAAACAACTTTATCTTGAACCGAGAGGATGCATTTCGCTTGTGCGGAGAGAATCGCTGATGTAGATTTGTTATCGGAGAATATGACAACTGTACGAACAAATTTCCACAGCAGCTGTCAGTCCCACGTATTCCGTGTTCTTCCGCGATCTCCAGCACGCGTCCGGATGGAATGTCCCCCTCCCGATAAACGGCAGTTTTTCGCGCCCAACATCTCTCCTCAAAACAAGCATCTTTCCTTCTCTTCCCTTCCGTACGTTTGGGATCTCTTCCCCTTAATTTAATAGCTTAATTCAATACCTATTTTATGAAACTCATGCCATAAGTCCAGAAAAATATGTGTTTTTTACTCTCAGCATTCAGTGAGCCGCCCACGCACCAGTATCTTCCTCATCGGATGCAAAACCCCGTCAGTTGTCCGAAGGAAGACACGCCAACAAAAGCTCGGCCTGGGGCACTATCTTTTCGTTTCTTTTTCACACAGCCATTTGGATCGCAGCCAAGGCAATATCCTCAACCCTTGTTCCTCGAAAGGGCGACTATTTTCCAACTCTCTTGCTCCATATATGACTCAATCGTCCGCATTTCTTCGGTCCCACAGATATAAATGCAAAGGCCTCTCATCTTCAAAATCTCCGTGATCTCGTTTTTAAGAAAGGCTCCTACTCTTTGGCATTCTCGTGAAAGCTACACGGAGTTCTACTAAATTCAAGATCATAGAACCATTAAGTGTTTGATAATGAAATCTAATGAAATGTAGAATAGAATATAATGTACTACAGATCTACTTAGAATGAAAAATTAGCATAACTCTAGCAGATAAGTTCATCTTTTCTTTCGTTCTGCTCTTCAGAATTTCGATTTATTTTAATCAAAAACCCTCAATGATTTTTTCATCAATTTGTTCCAGCTCTCGTTAATGCAATCGTTTCATTATGAAAGAAAAATCATATTATTGTATACACCTTTTTAATAGTTTTTTTAATTCGTGTTTCGGTGACATCAGAGAACCATTTCCATTCTAGAATGGTTGCGATCGAATGATAGTCTATCTCACATGCATTTAGAGAACAATAATGATATCAAATTCAACTTTTTTTTAAAGTAAAAACTCGGTATTTATTTTTTCGGTGTTTAATCAAAACCTGTTGCTTTTTTCATACTAACAGAAATCTAAGATAAACAACTCTTTTACTTTCGGAAAGCGCTTGTTTAATATTATTTTTAATACATATTTTAATCTATATTTCAGAGCGAAATCTACTAATAGTAACCTTTAAATGGTAATGTTGTCTCGAAGAGGAAGCAATGAAGGAGAGAAGAAGTCTGCATTCGTAGCTCAGACCCGGATTGCCGGGCGGTCGCTCTAGCAAGCTGACATATCACGACAGAGAAATCGCTCCTTCGATTCCTGATTCTATGAGGGTATATGGGGTGCTTATTATGTACATTCTATCATATTCGAACAAAAATAATGAAATCGTCATCAAAATCAGCTTATATTTCTGAACGGAATGGATTTGATTTTGAAATTTTATATAAAAATACTAGCGTGCAATTAACCGAACGTATGCTGTTCTAGTATTACCAGAATAGGATGGATGGCTAAAACGAAGTCAGGTCACGCGAAATTGTGAAAAGTTTTCCTTAACTTATATAAATCGAGATTGAATATATATGGGTGACATTTTGAAATTTCATTTTCAAAATAATGTTAATACCGTTACTTAAATACCGTTTTCTTAGGATAAATTATTTCTACATGAAATAGTCCCTCACAACTTTCAAGCTTTATTTCACTGCGAATTTTCACCTCCATGGTTTTTTATTCATCTTAAAAGAAACTTCACATATTTTGTATTCCATGTAACCATTACTTACTGCAGTTGATGTGGGACGTTCGTTAAGTAGAGGATAAGATACTTTTTGCAACGAGCTTTCCCAGGAATAGAGGCGCTTATCTCCATCTTTCTCACGCATTTTCCATTTTTCCTTTTACACCAACGTCGGTTGCAGTAGGTGTCTCGAATAGGTGTGTGCCCTAATAACAGTCTCCATTATAAGAACAGCTCATTTTCTTCGATCGTCAGCGAAGCAAAGGAGACGAAATTAACGAGGCGAAAGAGTAATTACGGAGATGCAGAAGAGCTGGGATGCAAAAAGAGCGTATTTAGTGATGAAAGATAGAGTCTACTTATTGAAGCGGGTGGTGGGCGAATGCTCGCACGTAGTTAATTATTTCGAATCGCTACGAGAAGAAATTCGAGATTCTTAACATATTCTAAGTCGCCAAAGCTCTGAAACGAATAGAGCACGAAGCTTACGAGCGAGATGATTATACAGGCACTAATGGTATGTTGGAAGAAACTTCCTTTTAAGACTCATAGGTGCCTGCCAGACGTATATGACAGCATCTGCTAGTATGGAACGTATTAACGCTTCTAAGAGGACAAATCGTTCGTTCGCGATGAATTGCATTGATTAGGTGAAAACATGCTGGAATTTTACATCTAATTTATCGCTAGAAATGCGAAAGCTGAACCATAAGATCGGATTCGATTTCTCCACAGTATTTCCGACGCTTACGGTAATTAGAGTTTAGATATTTAAAGCACTATATTAGACTTAAGAAGCCCAGTCGAGTAGTTATTTGCGGAGAATTACTTTTCAGATGTTCTGGCAGGATAGCTCAACGCACAGAGCACCTGACCGGCAATTGGGAGGCCCGGGTTCGTTTCCCGGTCTCCTCGGACTTTTTTCAAGTCTATTCTTCCTTGGGATTTTTCATGGTTGCACGCCATCTAGTGCAAAATCTCCTACGCCCATTTCTTCTTATTATGTCATTTGGATTTTGGAGAACTTGATAAAAATGAGCCTAAGATAGCTTTAATATAAAAGGTATGTTAAAAGTAGAATTAAATTTAATAATTAACAAAGGAAATTATAGATATATAAAATTAAAATGTAAAATGTTTTATAGATGTACAAAATTAAAAATATTTTCTGCAGGAGTATTTAACCTTTTGATAAGAGCTCTCGCTATCTCTCCAAAGTTTTAACCACTCTTAATATTTATTAGTAATTTACTTCGTAGAAATCAATAATTTCTTTAATTTCTAGATAAAACTCTGTCGATAGTAACGTCATTTAGTTACGCTTTAAGTAATACGCAATTTATCGAATGACTGGAAGTTTTCCAAGGAACTTTTCAAGCATCCAAAGTAAATTAAAACGAATAACTCTCCACTAATTATTAGCTTTTGCCGTGAAAGATGCGCTCTTAAGATTTTTTAATCTGACTTAAGACATGTGGGTTGACTAAAATAAGATTGATAATATCTTCTTCATACAATTATTGTTTATATTTGATTTATTCCAGTAATAACTTCTCCTTTGTTCATATCCTCTGATGCTGGAAGTCCTACAATCACTACCTATAATATTTTGTTTTATAAGAAAGAACAAGTCCATTTTCGAAAACCAAAATCGCAAGCTGTCGGCTGTTAACTGTTAAATTCATATATGTATACTGCGTGCAGCCTCTAGGCGTGTGGCAGTAGGTGCCTGAAACATGACTCTACTTCCCTAATCGTCTAATACCACGTATTACATTAGCATTTCGGGTAAATGATAACTTAATCAAACGCTTCATTTTTTTACACAGGCGATCTTTTGTATTCGAGAGAGCCGAGGAAGTAGTATTGTCGTCATCAACTATTTTCCTCCCTAATCAATCAACAGTTGAACAATTCTATCTTTATAAGTACATTTAAAATAATCGAAAGGAAATAGATATAGGTGATTTTCGCACGAGATGGCGTGCACCTAGGAAAAATCCCAAGGAAGAATCATCTAAGAATCTTGAGGAAACTCCTGAAGAAAGAAAATCTATGACAATTCCTTTTCTTATCGTGTAATCTAGATTTGGATCAAAATTATATGAAGTTTGAAAAGATTAAACATTTCCGTTTAGGATAACATTTTCATTGACCCAAGCTAGGTGATAGATGTTAGATTCTCCTATGCACAAGTTATTAGCAAATATATTATTTACTGCTTATTTATATATCCCCCTTTAGAATCAACGGGCGCCTCAGCTAGTCTTCTATAAATGCTTCCTTCTTATTTTCTTCCAAATCCGCTATCAAATTTACTGATAGGAGACGCGCTTAGACATGCAGAGTATCACTCCTTGTGAGTGAAGAAAAATAGCTGACAAAATGAGATACATAAATACTGAACTCCGATGCCTCTTCAATTCTACGTTAACATGTTCTACTTCCGCGATACGTCCTTCGCCACCCTCCGTATATCCCTTTTCCACGTATCATCCGCTCATTCCAACTCCCTTATCTCTCACGCCATCCGATTGGAGGACACGGAATTGTAAACAAAGGGGGCGTGGCTGCGGAATCTCCGCTACTTCCTCTCTCCACCCATTTCATTCCCGTAGGAAAAAATGACTGTCGCCCTCCGTGATGCAAACGGAAGAGAGTCGGAACGGGCTAATTGCGATGCTGGAGAGAGATACAGGTGTTGACTTTATGAGAAGAATTAAAAGCTCTTTTTAAGGTCTCGCCGTGGCAATTTCTGTTAATTTGCTCCGCTGTCTTTCGTTGCGTGGGCGTTGTTTATTGGAGGATCTCCGTTGGGAGGGATTTTTCGGGATTTATAATTGTAGGGAACGGAATACCGTACTCTTGGCCTCTCTCAAAGCTATTTGAGAGCCAAAAGTTCGTTTCCGGCTAAAGATATTTCTGATTTCGTGACCATTTCAAGGAATGGGCGTCACGATAAGCGTGAAATTTATTGGCGATTAAAAGATGCGGTTGGCACTGGCTGTAATATAGCTCTATTGTATGTTCGGTTTATTTGATGAAAAGGTTTGACAGGATTTCAGGGAAGAAAGAGTGATAAGAAAATCGATAAGGATAAAATAATTTTTAAAACAATAAATAGCCTGAAATGGGAAATATAACTGATAAATAACTACGATAAACTATTTGTTCTGAATTCCCGGATATCTAAGTGGGCAGCGCGTTCGGCTTTAGTTACCCGGGTTCGATTCCCAGTGAGAGTCCCTATGTCCGAAAGGACATCAAAGCGCATATTTCAGAGGCGCAACTACTATCCGCTCATTCGAATCTTATTTTCAGAGTAAATTATTTTCTAAATTTTCCTCTACTTGGAGAACCTGGAATATTCATTACACAGAGTGTGGCGGAAATAAGAGATGCATGCACTAATCAAATTAAAAATATAAATCTTTCGTACACCATGGTTTTATGGCCGAGTAAATGTAAAGAAAAACATCTGTGATACTGATAATAGTTCATCTCTGCTTGTGGAGCCATCGAAGATACAAATTTGCTATTCTTCGTCGCTCGGAAATGAGTAATCTCATTGTGTTGTGATTATTGAGAGTTAAAGTCATGAGCTAACATTTTTTTAGATTTATATTATTTGAGATATTGGTTGAAACTAACTAAATATAAATAAAGTATACGTAGACAAAATATGTTAAACAAAATTTCTCAGCTGGTATTGGATGCAAGTGAATGTGGGTCAGTAAATAAAAACTGGCGAATAATTGAATTATATGAACTGCCTATTCCAAAAGAATTTTGCAAATAAAAAAATACAAAATCTCCACAAATGTATAACTCTTCAAATTCCGTAAGGCTTTATTTGATAGCAGCGAGATTACGAAAAACTTGTTCATAATGTTCCTAAAACAAATTCTTTCCAATTATTCCACCCAAGTGGAACTGAAAGGATATCCCACGTTCTCAAGGAAATCAAGAAATTCACTTCAAATATCGTTAAAACAACTCCTTAAATGTCCTCCACCTTAATGTATGAAAGTTTCTTGGAGTTTGAGGGAAAATAAATCTCCGAATGGAATAATAACTTCCCCTCAATTCGGAGGGAATCATTAATTTCTATATCCCCTTTCTTACACTTTCATAAATCAAAGAATTGCTATCTTAGAGGTAGGTGAAATAAGAGGTGAAAATACGAGGAAAAATTAAAAATACGCAGAAACTTTACAAAGTATTTTAACGCCCTGAGATGGAAAAATCATTCAAAATTTTACTCATAGAGAAGTAACATATTTTTAAGTGAATCGATTAGTAATGTAATTGTGGTCTCCAAAAAAATAATCAAACTGAGGACCACCTACACCATAGTCGAAAGCGTTGCCCACTTAGTTATAACCGTGAAACAGAAAGGGTGTGTAAGAGACTCAGTACAGCCGTGGAACATCACCACCTCTTTTCGTCGCGTGATTTTACGTTTTCTTGTGGGAGTCGGCAATGGACGAGACAATGCCCAATGAATTGGAGAAGGGGATGAAGAGTGGTGTAGTCACAAGGCACCTGACCATATGCGAGGCGGCAGCACGAGATGTATTGCAGTGTCAAGGAGGCAGGAATGAAGATAGAGGAGAGAGGAAAGGATAAGGAGCCGGAAAAAACTTCCTGTCCTAGGAGAGTACTTTCAGTGAGAGAGCTTCCTCTTCCACACTTGTTCCTTCCCTTGAGATCTATTGGTGAACCTGTAGCAGGTAGTCATACTAGTCATGATAGATGATAGTCTGAACGTCGTATCTCGGTGAGATATTGATCGGAACAAGAATAAACCATTGGGATGTGATGTATTGCTTGACTCCCAAATATGCTTCTTTCGAGGATGGGAGAGACCGTGATGGTAAATTCTGATATTTGAATAAATTATTAGGTAATACTTATTCAAGCAATCTAGTTTAAATAGAAAAAATCCAGATTTCCTCACACATTTTATTCAGAAGGAACTGAAAAGATTACATACGATTTCCATTACGATAAAATATTTTAATATTTGAAGAAATAATTATAAACTGCGATAAACATTCTAATTGTACTTGATACGTAATACCTAAGTATATTTGAAATTTATCGAATAAAATTTCATTGCACAATTTGTTTTACTTATTTACATCTGTATTATTCTAATAATCTCACGTTATATTATTATGTTAAATGTTCTAATTTATAATAGAAACTTCACCATATCAGGTTTGTTTGTAGGAAATAAAATAAAATTCTGCCTATTAAATACAAACTCCAGCGTCTTTTTATTTCCCTAACTCATCGTCCTTGTAATTGGATTTCATAATGTTTTAATTTTACTCGTGGTAATTTTATCTTCGAAAACAATAATAAATTGAAAAACATAAATACATAATTGACACATTGAGTATGGACGTCATACGTGTATTACTTATAGTGTATATTATACTTAAATTAAAAGGAATTATTCTTATGAATTTAAAAAAGACACGTGAGTGACCTTCAGAGCAGAAATCAAAAATAAAGAATAATCACAAATTAGTAAACGCAGAATTAGAATTATAGCATATACATATGGTCGTGCTGATTACCATTTATACCTAATAAGGAAAACTAATGCTAAAAAAGTACCTTTAAGATCAACGAATTCTTCGAACTTCAAATTACGATTACAAATAAAATGACTGGTAAAACCAACAACTGATATGTAATAGATGGTCAAGATCCCTTATCTATCTAATCACGAACACTGTATACAAATAAACTCTCTACGTAGAAATTTCTTAATATGTCTCCCTAGCTAATGACCGTAAGCAGCGTCTCCCGTAGCACTGACGCAAGGAATTCGTGGAGATTCTTCGCATTAGGGTTAACTATCGACGCCCTCGAATGAGAAAATTAGCACCCGCGGATGTGTTTAAGGATTCACATATTTACGTGCTGCGTAAAGTCTCTCCCGACCATTTTGCGGCAACGAGATTCTTCGCGATCCACCCACAAAACGATCGACACAAAGAAGAACTCCCTTTCTGAAAAGAACCATAAAAATCGCCTCTTTTCGGGGCCAAAAATGGGGTTTGCGTTGAAAGTGGGACCGAATAAGGAAGTGGAGGTGAAATGAAGGGCAAACGGGAGAAATATTGCACAGGCCGAGGAATAGGATCCCATCCAATGAAGGGATGGCAATTGGGTTGTGGTTTTGAAGAGGTTTCGGAACGGGTTCTCGGAAAAGGTGTAAAAATAAAATTGCCGCCACTTAAAAGGACAAGCGGGTCACAAGCCGCCATAACGCAATGTCGAGCATCGAAATTGTCGGCATGCAATTAAGTGAGCCGTAAAACTAAATTTAGTGGTCCTCTGAGAGAAAAGATGCGAACAATTAAGGAGATTAACTTCACTTCATTGCGCGAGTAAATTATCGGCGCTCTACTTGCTCAGATTGGAGTCGACTATGGTTATCTTTTAAGGAATCCGCATTTATTAATGACAGACCATTACACGGGCATTTCCATTAAGGGCGATGATTATCTAAAGAAACTGAGCTTAAGTACCAGACACGATATTTATGAGTAAATATTTCCAAGCTGGATTTCCACTTCCTTAATACTGGCTCTAGATAAATGTTTTAAATAAAATCAGAGATAGAGCAGAAATCTTTTTAAAAATTTAAATAAATACATATAAAATAATTTTTGTGAGATAAGATGAATTAATAACGTGCGGAGTCTTCAAAAGAGGATCAACTCTGGCAGATTCGGATACCGCAAGTACTGTCTTTGTAATCCTGAATTGCGTAGTTGGATATCTATCTCTCATTGACAACACTCATTTTTTGCTAAGTTTTCTTCAAGACCAATCGTCATTTTTCTTTCAAATAAATTCAAAGATCTTTATTTCATAAATATTTCAACCATTCCTGCAAACCATACTCAAGAAGCATAACTTTAGATGAATTAAAACTCAAAAATTCAATTTTCCCAAGAGATCGTGGAATCTCTACATATTTAACGTTATCTTCAACTCTTCCCAGCGAATTACGTAGAAAACCACCCGAATTTTTTTCAGGTTTAAATTTCATTTTCTGATTCCACATCGTATACCAAGCCGATGTCGGAACAAGGGTTAAAGGGATTGGATATAGGAGTCAGTAGGTTAAGAGGAAAACGTTTGGGGTTGAGTGGGCGAGAGGGTTTTTAGAAGAGGTCGTGGGAGGTATGGAACCGGTAAGCCAAGGTCTCCTATCCGTCGACAATGCTTATAGCAGGCCGCCTTCGGGTGACCCAGACTCCGGACGACAATCATACATCTCCATAGCGGCGCCAACAATTGAGTCTTATCCCTCCCAGGGCGGGGTGGCCATTGTTGGGGTGGCGGCGGGGAGGGGCAGAATACCGCTTCACCCCGCCCCCATCATGCCCCACCCTCTCTCGGTCCATTTGACCTTTCTTTCTCTCCTTCCTTATTTTATTTGGAAGTGAAAGAAATGACCCCTGAAATGGGAGAGACGGGTGAAATACCGGAAGCATTTTAATGCATAATCTGCCGTTTGACTCAGAGGTCAGGGAATTCGCGCCATTATGTCCCTTGCAATCTACTGGTTGTATTTAAGTAAAATGCATTACCTAATAGAGTAACTTATTGTAAATAAACGAATTAGAAACTCACAAAAGGAACTGGAAATGCGATAAGGTATGATATAGACTAGCGTAACATATAATACGAACATGCCAACAAAGAGTACATTAATGATTATGATATTTTTATTTTAATATCTTATACTCTTGACAAGTACGATACTCAATTTAATTACATATGTCGCGAATCGTCTATCAGGTGCATCACACGAGATGTAACTTTAATAGAGGGGGCTCCCGGAGAGCCAAGTGGGTAGCGCGTTTGGCTTTAACGAATGCTTTACCGGGCTCGATTCCCAGTTGGAGCCCATGTGCGAAATTACCTCAGTTGTCGAAGCACTGTTAACAACACTACTACCGATATATGTAAAGTATGCTAATGCTGATGCTGATTCCTCTCTAGGTAAGGGGTACGTATGCTCTTTATCAGCGGAGTTTTTATCAAAGATGCCTCTCTACTATATGAACTTTTGATAGGTATATATACCGAATAACACAAGAGAAGAACTCACGTTCGTTGAAGAAGAGTTATCCACCTTATCAATATGTGAATTCAGACACCACTATGAACTATCTAATATCAATTGTATATTAAGTACTAAGTATAAAGATAAGAAAGGTTAAGAATTTGGTGACAAAATCAATCGAAATAGAGTAGAAAGAATAAACATACACCGACATAAATATGTTCGTGTTATTCTCCATTTTTATAGAAAGGTCAGCGGAAGTGAAGGAGAACCCATAAGGACCAACGCAAGCAACGGATAAGAAGTCTTTGGAATAGAAAATCGAATAAATGTAATAAAATATAGATTAAATAATGTAATGAGAATGTGTTGAAATTTGCCTTTTCGTGTAAGGCAAGGAACATGTAAGAGGAAAATGCAACAAATCATAAGTTGGATAACAAAAGAATATTAATCTCATCCGTCTTTTCCAGATAAATCAAGGCTATCCGTGCAAAAGTTAGAAGAAAGAATGATCAATAAATTTGTTAGCACGGGTTTCTGCAGAGAATTCGTATAATGTCAATTCCAGTCAATTATGTATTATTAGGCATACTAAATTCCCAAAAATGTTCTCCAAATAAAGATAGGGACCAGAAATGGTTGAAAATGTCGCCTTAATCTTATTTTGATGTCTAAATTAAACAAAACGACGGAAATATTTTTATATACACGTACGATAACTTATTTTTACGGGAACCTCATCTTCTTATACATAAATCACACGAACCATCATGAAATGTAAAATAGGTCTGTGTAATAGATCATAATGCGGCTCTGGCGAAAACTTTAACCCTTGCGACCATCACGTGCTGAATCCGATTCAAGAAAGGGTTATTCCTCCGCTTAATCTCGAGAGATTACTCCAGCAGATACTCTTTGCCCTCGGAATGTTCCCGTTTCTGTTTATTCATTCATGACGTCTCTTCACAGCGGTCACTCTTCTGCGTGCACTCGTATGGAAACGCCTCTTCATTCTCCGAGATTTCCCTCCTTCAAAAACATGCCGCTTCAAAAAGTAACGGTTCCTATGGGGTCCGCAATCGAAAAGAAAAAAATTCGTCTGTGAGGGCTCTTGAAAATGCATTCCGCCCCCATTTTTTATATCAGGGGTGAATGACGTGAAAAATACATTTTGGTTTGGAGATGTGCGCGCGCTTTCGCCTCTGGAGAGGGAAGCCATCAGTCCAAGGACTTGAAGGGTCCTTTGATTGGTATTGTAGAAGAGGATGAAGTTTACGGGAGTTTTGATCAACTATCCACTTTGTGCTCCGCTTTAACTGCACTGCATGTCCACTTTCCACGCCCAACTACAAGTTGTCTACATTCCGTTACGACGTTGAGCCTATGGAATGAAATGTTTTGTCACAATAGAAGGAAGAATGGGGACGTCTTGGCTCTTTACCTCCCCAATTTAGCATCAATCAAAAGAAAAAGCCTGAAATATAGTCCTCGAGATGGTTTACTATCGTATATAAGCTTGCATACAAAAAGAGAATATCCAGATAAATATTTTGTACCTAAAAAGAAAAGCATGGGGATAAGTCGATCAAGAAAATGTTACTTTTCGCCCCATTACAAACCTAAATCCCTAGAATTTTCAACCACTGAAATATTTCCAAGAGGATATAATGCATTCGATCAAATAAAGGAGATCCATTAAGATCGTAAATGTTCCATCATAAATGTGGAATGCTTTCTTAAGGATTTTCATTCGGAATTCAGGTATACAATGTCCTAGTTCTGATCTAATGTTATATTTGCCCAACAAGTAATTCTCTATTTATATAATTTAATATCGCCGAAAAGGAAGCTAAATCACGTAGTGCAGCATTTCCCAATTTAATTTTGCAGCAGCACCCCTACGTCTCAAAATAGATGTTTCGGTGCTGCAATAAATACGAGTAAATATATTATAAATAATAAAATATTAATTAATTTGCACAAAGAGTGACATTTAAAGCACAAATGTATGTACGAAGATAATAACAAATTTGTTGTATTATTAAGAAAAAGGGTAATTATTTATAAAAATGGTCATATCCTTTTGGTCTCAGAGTACGATTTTTAGTGTGCATCTTGGCCTTATTGCGGAGCCTTGTTTATGGATTCGTAAGGCAATAGGAATAGTGGTGACGTAGGGTTCTGAGGAACGCCATAAGAAAAACGCTCATCTTGTGGAATCGGCTTCATAACTTTAGAGAACGCTACTATTATTCTTAAGACTTGGATTCAGTTTATAATAGAAAATGGATTGTAGTGTGAATTGGAGTAAATTGGAAATAGTATAATTTTACCAATCTTTCCTAATATTAGTTTCGTAGAAGTAATTTCAGCCAGGCGAGATTCCAGTGCTGCGAGGTTACCTAAGCGATATGAAAGATATCCAACTCAAATCTATGGATGTGCAGTGTGCTCATATATGATATATCACTAGTTATGTTTTCATAAATTCGTACAGAGAAGTACTTGAAAGGAATAAGCAGCGATTTTCATTCATAGAAGTATTAGTGCCAAACACATGGTTCTGAATCATTTCCAAGTCCTGTAATACTAACATAATCTTTTATTTACCTTCTACTTATTAAAACGTAACCTATTCTGTAATCCAATCACAATCCAACCTAACATAACCCATTTTTAATTTATTTCTTTCGTATTTGCGATTGTGTATTGCGTGATAATTAATTCCACTGTCTTTAAATATAATTAATAACATTAATATATAGTTAACAAATAACTAAATCCGTTTCCAGTGTGATCACAGACATACTCACGAAAAGATGAGAAACCTCAGTCAAGACAGTATCATAAAAGACACCAGTAGAATATCCAAAGTGATAAAGGACCGTTTAAAAGCCTTTTCCTGACCGTAGTTTAGGAACTCTAGCATTCGTAGAATCTAGGCCGACGTGATTTAATTACTTCGATAGAAAGTTCGTTAAAAGTTTCAGTAGCAGTTAAATAATTAAGAATTATTGGGGTTACCTCTCATCCATTAAAAAAATATACTTTTTCATTTAACCTTTCCTGGCCTAAAATTTCTTAGGCAGCTCACGCTTCTTAATAATAGGCCACATTCAATCAAAGCAACCCTGTAAGGACAGAGAGAATAAACTTCCAGGGTTCTGACAACTGACTCTAATTTCCTTAATTTTTCTTTCGATCTCAACGCGCTCGTCCCAAAAACGTCATCCGAAAAAACGTTCTCACTTGGGAAACAAAAGAAGCGAGCCGCGCGGGACCCCCTTACGTGCGCCACGGAAAAATGAAGAGCATAAATTCCCCGACCGTTATTTTTACGTTTCCCTTGCATCTCACGACTGTGACTAGAAACCCTCCACAAGCACGACTAATAAGTAGAGATGATGAGGAATAAGAGGAGATAGTGCTACGCGAGTTGTATGCTGTCTCCGAGGAGAGAAAAATATTTCAACAGAAGCTACCGCGGCCTTCTCTGGACGTGAGAATGGAAAAGATGCGCCTATCCATCCACGCTGGGCCCTATTGACCACTAACACGTACTTTCCTCTTGGAACTAAGAGGTTATCCTTTTTCCGCATCCAAGGCCGAATAAAGGAAATATGTCCCCACACAGCTACGTGTACACTGATCGTATTCTTTACTTTCATCTCGAGAAGAGGATAGCTTCTGGTACTTATTCTTTGCTTTTAACGCCGTCAGATGCGAAGATTTACGGCGGCACCACTGGAAGTGAAGGCCAAAGAGAGTATACGCGTCTTAAGGATGATAATGGTGGCATCAAAATAGCTACCGGACATACACATCGCACCAGTCTGCTTGAGAATGCCATTTACAAAACATGCATTCAGGAAGTAGTGATGAAAGTAGAAAATTGTTTTAAATAAGGAGGAGCCGCAGACATGCGACAAGTCTGGAGAAAGTTCTGCAGAAAAATAATTCTGGCCGTATTTCAAGCGGCGATGGCAGTGGTAGACCTTTGTGCTATCATGTAAGCAAGGTACCTATGGTCAGATGTAATGTAGTCTCAACCTAGCCCAAATAATGACGTTTTGTAACTATTATTATTACCTTAACTTCAAGCTTCAATTATGCATAGACACCGTATAACATCGATTTAATTTTTACTTTAAACATCAGCAATTTTTATACTTTCAAAATTAACTGGGTGATTCTCACAATTTCCCCCTCGTGTAATTTAATTGTTAATCATCTGCTTGCATTGTCAAAAGAATACTTTGTTTTTAATATTACTCCGGAATAAGAAAAAGGAATGTATTCCAAAATTATTGTCCTATTTACGAGTATTCAATACCCAGCAGGAATATTTGAAGGAATAGAAAAATGATTTGAAGCAAAAAAAAAAGACGGAACATTTATGGATTAGCAGCCTGACGACACCTAGACTTGAGGATTTACAGAAAAATATTCTGCAGAACTTTCATTCATAAGTATAGGAAGAATAAAGCCTGGAAATGTATTCAAGCGTATCTCTGTGACGAATAAAAAAATATTCCCTTGAAATACCACATAAGAGAATTAGCAAGGCATGACGCAACGTCTTGTTTTCGGAACGAATGTACGACACGAAACAATGCGGTAAGCATTACCATAAGATTTAAATTATTCTGCAATTCAACAGAGAGGTAGTGGGTAGCAGCAGGGAGGTGGCGATGAACCTATATCACTTCGTCCATTCTTTTCAGTCCCTTTTAGAACAGTGGGCCGAAATAGTCCTTACTTCCGGATAAGTTACTCTCGTATATAACACGTTTTTCTTACATTTTAGCTACTACGAGTATTTTGCATTAAAAATATTATTACGCTCCATCACAAAAGTTTTTTGTGGCTTAAGCTTAATCTTTCCCTTTCTTAAGAATGTAACTGTATTCTTCCCTTCTCATCGATGTCTACTTTCTGACCGTAATATTATATTTCTAACGTTTTCACCGATTTTCAGGAAATAATGGGCTTTCTGTGCCCGTTGTTCTCCTAATATTCGGATAATTTTTCTGTTACATTTCAATGGAATAGGTTTCAAAGGTGATAGGTTTCTGCTTTTCTGCTCAATAGAATTACAGATTATCACACGATCTCATTCAGAACCTTTTGGGAGACTTGGTTGAAAACGCTCCTCAGAAACGGATTCTTTAACAGTTAACGTCTCAATCTTCTCGGAAAAAGAGATTTAATAGAGAATATCTCCTCTCTCCTAATGGGTTAATATCAATCAAATTTCATCTTATAGATACCTCCAGAAAGATCCCACTAACCGAATTTTTCCTGTATTTGATTCTTTTTCTATGAATAAAAAAACGGTAAAAATAACTTAGTAAATTTTTCATTACAGATAGAAGTATTTCTCAATTTATCTTATTTTTTACAAAATACAAGTGAATTCTAGAAGTATTTACTATAGTTCCTATTCTAATACCATGTTTGTAATCGAGTGTACTCTAGCCTTTCAAGAGTAAAACAAGCATTCTATACGGTAGGTAATTCTATTTTTCGGGCTCAAAACTTCAGTTTAAAAAAGTTTAACGTAGCCTGAGTATTTGAAAATCGATTCCTATTATTTTCGCAATGGAATGGATTGATGGTTAAATAAATAATATTCGAAAATTTGGTATGATTATCCAAAACATCTTTCAGAGAAATTTAACCTCCATGTTGTTATGATAAAGTTAGAAAATTTTCTCGGATGTACTCAATAGTCTCGGCCGTGATGTGGTGGAAATAACTAATTGAAAGCTGATGTTTACTTTTCCACATAATGTTTTATTTGCGAACTACCGGTTCCAGTGTATAACCATCATCAGGTTCGAACAGTCTGTTTCAAGTATATGAAAAGGACTCCGGACTATAAGTCCAGACTTAAGAACAGGCAGAGGAAATAAAGAAAAACAAATTAGGCCTTCTAAGAATATCAGTAAATCTTTCCAGAATATACGAAGTAAAATTATTTACGTATACAGACAGAATTATGAGACTTTAAATACAGTATAAAAAAGCAAAGATGAATTTCTCTATGAAAGGATGATTTTTTTGAAATTTTCTATCCCTAGTTTGCTAGTTCCATCTTGGATATAATTTCCTTTGAAGATTACTGACAGAAGTTAAAAAAATGAAATGGCTGAGTTAACATTTATCTATTTACAATTATATTAGAATCCTAGATAGTCCTAAATTAGGTTCTTATTGAAACAATTGCATTTAAGTTTAGAACCTGAATGAAATAAAGTTAATTAAGGAAGTAATCCTAGAAGGACTACAACGCCTTGACTGTAACAGAGATAATCGCTTTGATTTTTCTCATGAGAATGGGACAGAAGACACATCAAGTTGTCATATTTAATAGATAGCTAATATCTGGTGCATGCCGTAGGAAAAAATTAGGGAGGTGGTTGTAACTTTGTGAAAGTGAGGCATAAGTGGGGAGGTACTTCAAAGTTGAGAAATGAAAGAAGAAAACTTCAATTTATCTTTATTTCCTCGAACTAAATTGAAATAGCGGGTTGTATCGACAAATCATTTTTAAACCCTTGAATTAATAAAAATTTTCCAAAGTTCCTCTAATGAATGCCGTTGATTATTTGGATAGAAATAAAAAAAAAATAAAATAACCCCTACTTAAAAGCGAAATAATTTTTAATTTACATTTTATCTTTGACATAAAATATATATCTTTCCTTAATTTCACAATATATAAACATTAAAATATTTTAGGACATTGTCTGCTATCTCCTTTACGATAAAAATAAATGTATAGCACCTTTTTCATGGTGAAAATATGACGCACGTCAAAGTCATGCGCTTCGATTCGTGAGCAGGGGAAATGGTGATCTGATAATATTCTAAATGAAACATAAATAGTAAACTTCCGAAGGAAAACTCTGCAACCCTGAACCGCATTACTAACGTAGCCTTTAAGATCCGCCCAAGAGAACGACAATCTGCGTCGACGCGATTTTTACCCCATCTGGCATTCAGCTAAGGCCACTGCGATCCTTTCGGAAAAGGCAGCAATAATGAGGAGAAACGTTAAAAAGTATTTATTCTCTGCCGCTCTTCTTCTGCAGAGGGCACGCCCAAACAATTCGATATTAATCGCTGGTAGCTTCCACTCCCATATTTTTATCACTCTCTCCCTTTGTTACTCCTTTGGAAGAGGGGAGAAACCGCTTTTATTTCCCCATTTCTCCTTCGCCGTCGTTTCGGTACCCCAGTGGGTGGGCCCACCTTTCTTCGGACCCCTGGAGAGAGGTTTACTTTATGCGGTCGTAATCATGCTTTTTTCCCCTTCCCTCTTCTGCAGTGGGGAGGTACTTGGAATGAATCGACCACCTCGTCGAAGGAATCTCCTCCGACTTATGCGATTTTTTTCGACGGGCGGAACGCATTCCTTTCCTTCGCGAGAGATCCGTTGAGAAGGAAAAAAACGGCGCCAAAGAGAACAACTTCATTGCGCTCTCTGGTTTTCATTTGATATCCGCGTTTTTTTAGCAAGCTTGCGCGAGCGAGAGAAAAGGATGTTATGGAGGCTCTTATAGTGAAGTGAATGAATAGCGTGTACCCTGGAGTGGATTTTTTTAACCGACCGCTCATCGAGTCTTAGGTTTTTGTGTTCTTGAGTTTGTTGGTAGTTCCTTACGAATATCTCTGTAAATTAAGCAGTTTATTTTGAGAGGTATGATGGACCCTTGCGTTAGTATCATATCTATTTTTGTATATTGGAATTGGAGGAAAAAGGGTGCTTTTTCTTCGTCACTCTGTCCGTGACTGTGATAATATGATAATTAAATGACAATATACGAGGGGCGTCACTAAAGTAAGATTCCCTGAGCTACAGAACATAAAATCTCTATCCTTAAATCATAAAAATAATTGATTCATTAATTTTCATCTCCTTTCTATTTCTCGACATAAACCCCTACTTTTTGTATGCATTTTTGAAGTATTGGTAACATTTTCAAAAGTTAAGGTCACGCCATTCCCCCGCCAGATTTCTTTCCCAACAATCCACTTCATTTTTGAGTTCATAATCGCCAGCCTCCAAGATGTTTTTTTCTGCATTGGGAATAGGTGGCAATCAGTGGGGGAAGGTCAAGTGATTACACTGGATGACCAAAGACATCCCAACTAAGGTTTTCCAGCAGTTACACAGTTCCATGAGCAGAATGTGGCCGCTCGTTGTCGTGGCCGATAGCGAGTGCGGCACCCACCTTGCGCAAACTTCTCTGCCCTGAAAGAATAATGCTCTGCAGTAATGAGAGGCTTATTTTGAACTCCGGAGGAAGGTTAGCAAGAATTTCGTCCAAAAATGAAGTCGAGCGATCTTGAGCGTTACTCAGTAGTATCGGAACATCTGTACCAACACTCCATACAAATGGCTCTCTACTACCTCAACCTTACGCCGAGAAAAAAAGAGGGAAACTTACTTTTTGGACGCCCATCATATTCTAAATTATGGCATTCATTTTGTTCTAACCTTATGAAATGTAGCAAAAAATATTGTATTGTTCATAGACTCCTGGTGTTGTACACGTTCGTGGAATTGTTACATGACTGTATTATGGTCCAGGAGAATAACACTTCACCCCTCAACTAATCTAGAATCCCTTATTTTTTAATTAAAGTTATTGGCTATAATGAATGAAAATGTTACAGACTTAAAATCCGGCCTTCGAGTTGATGATTTCACTAACGAAACAACAAAATGACAATTATAACGGATATGTCCCTCATTACATTTCCACATGAATTTTAAGAAATATTTTCCGTGAGCTCAATGATAAAATGGAACTTTGATTTAAAAAAGGGGATTCATATCAGGTCATCGTATTTTACATTTCCTTTCCAAAAAGAATAGAGAACTCTGCTGGCGGAATGGGTACTGCGTTCGCATTTGGTGAATCTGTAACAAATGAATGCATTTTCACCTATATGCAAGCATCGACGAAAAAGTAAAGGGAAAAGCATACCTTACCATCCAAGTCCTTCAACCACCACAAAAGTATATTTAGGGGAGCTGCTGATTTCTTAAAAGAAATTTGGAATCTTAATAAAGTATTTCTATAACCTCTTTCCCTACGAGAAAATGACATAAAAATGTTTGAAAGAAACAGGAATCTGAATCTACCCGTTGCCGATCGGTTGCTCTATCGGTCGGCGATTATGCTATTTTGTTAGACCATTCTAATCGGCAAACAAGGCTGTATAGTTTCGTCCAACTGCACAGCATTTAGCAAGATAACCTTAGGTTAGAGCAACCGACCGGGAGATTCGGGTTCGAGTCCTGTCAGACTTATTTCCCGTCCTTGTTTTCCTTGGGAATTTTCTTACGACCACTCCTTTATGTGTAGTCACCTCTTCCCTCATTGTACTCTCTTATCCTTTATTAACACTCCATATGAAAATTGCCGCCAAAATAGGTTAAATGAACTTTTAAAATCAGATTCTTAGACAGATTCTTGAAGTAAAAGAAAAATATGAAATAGTATTCTATTGTCCTAACATACAGGCTAAAGAAAATTATCTAGTACGAACAGTACTGTTATTCCCTCCAATCTAATTAAAGGAAACCATAAGAGATATATCAGTTAAGTTTTTATAAGGAAGTATCCTAAGTTAATATGAATGGGTTTCCAAGAATTCGGAACTAATTAATAAAATTCAATGTCATGTTACTCTAATGTCTTTAAACAAACACACCATTTATTCTATTTGATAAAATTTTCAATGTTCTTTAATGTGTGAGTAAAAATTTTGTAATTTTCTAAGCATCAATAATGTTAACCATCTTGAATAAAAACCTTTAGTAACTTCCAGAGTTAATTTTCAATTTTACATGTTTCGTCAACGTGTTAACCCGAATAAGTTAACACGTTGACGAAAAATGCCCAACTGAAAATCTGCGGTGGAAATTACAATTTTTTTCTTTTCAATATGATTTTCCATAAAGCCACGATTAATCATATTAATTTTATAAATTCTATCAATAATCGTTGCCTCTTATGTGCAATTATATAAAAAACATAGGAACCATAAAGCGAAATGTTATTACGACCCATGATAGAGGGAATACAAATTCAAAAGTGACTCGTATCAGTCTGTTATGCATCCTTCATGATGCAGTAGGATTATTCAAATCTCCTTCAATTAAACCACCAGTTTGAAACTAACATTATAACATACATTTGATGGTTATCCTTTAAAATAAATATAGTAATTAGTATCTAAAAATAGTATTTTACATTTATTATGAAAATTATAAATTTTTGTCTTAGATGGTAATTCTTTTCTTCATAATAAATAATGCGGCTTAGGAATCTAAATCTTCAACATGTATTTCCTAAGGACTAAACTTTGATCACTTTCGAGTGTACCTTTGGCGATTCTGCACCAAATCAAGAAGTATCTAGTATTACTGGAAATTAGCTTAACGGTTAACGAAGCAAAGTTCTTTTAGATTCTGATATTCAAAATGAGTCGGCGTGCTCGAGATTCGCCCTTACGAATATTTTTCCATCAAAACCACCGTTCCACGTGTCCCTCCGACCTCAAGTCTCCAATTTTCCACACACCCATATATTGCTAGCTTCCAAACATCAAGCAAGGGTATCTGACACAGTGTTTGGCTGTATCAAAATGTGAAAAAGGAGGTCGTTGAGAAAGACGCCGCATTACAACGAATAGGCGGTCACTAACGAAGGCACAATGACGGGGTGTTATATGGATAAAGAGAAGGGGTAGAATGGAAGCGAGAAGAAGGAATAAATGATTGAAAATAAAAGACTTTCCATTCTTGTCAGAGGAAGTGGAATGTACTTCTCCAATGCTTCGGTTCCGCTATCCTAGAGTGGATTTACCTTCACATGTAACATACTCTACCATAATGGTAGTCTTCATTGTAAACCTTCAGGCTTCGCGCAAAATTTTATTTTATTTAGATTTTTAGATTTAGATAAGTACCCCGTAAGCCGCTGGTGGCGTATGGCAGGGGAATTTTAACACTTGAAAGAGCCGCATCCTAAATGTGTGGGCTTCTATGACGAGGAATTATTCACACAACTCACGGTATATACGGAACAAGCAATTACTTTACTGTAAATCAATTATTTTTAATATCAAATTTACTATCAAATTATCGTCCACTAACCTCTTACTAGCTACAATTAGATGCTAACATTAAATAGCGCCGTATCCATTTACTGCAAAACTGAGTTGAAAACTTCACTAACCGAATCTTGCATTATAGGATTAGGATAGGTTCTACTATGCCTCTGACACTATGAAATAGTGTAAGATCAATCAAAGTAAGAATATATCAATAGCACTGTGATGGGAGATACCATACCAATCCAAAGAAACTGGAAATTTGTATAATAATATTTCCTTCAAGACTAAGTTACATGAAAATGAAGTCAATTCATAAAAAGTAAACCCTTCTAAGAGCAACTTTTTAATTAAATGCTTCTTCGTATACGTTCGGAGACCTACTTTCACCAAAATGTAAATAGTTCCATTCGATTCCAGCAATGAGTGAATACTATTATTTACCATTTGAACTCCTCTTTCGAGCCGTCCGAAATGAAAAAGTGTATTCGTATAACTCAAGCCTTCCTCAATGTCATTTCGAAACAACAAGCCTTTGACCGAACCTCCCACAACCAAATAAAGTTCCCCATGGATTCCCTGCTGTCATGCTCGTGATGATCGATCTGACCTCTAAGGGAATGGAACTCGAAAGAATTCGAAGGCACGTCGGTAGATCCACAAAATAGAGGCATATTCGAGGAAATGAAGCTATCTTACGTGGCGCCAGGAAAGGAATTTATCAGGCATTGTGCCTTAGTATGAATGCGAGCGCGTACATAAAGGAATAAATCGAGAGATAGGGTTCCCATTAGTTAAACCTGAAGATAAATCCAAGGATTGATGGAGAAATGGATAACCTAAATAAGAAATAGTATCTGAATGTTATAATCATAGGAAAACCATATGATATCCACCGTGTTTTCAAGTTGTTTATTTTTCACGGCAGGAAATTTTCAGCGAGCAAGTAATATTTCATTAATTTTCATCACAAGTAAAAATTTCATAAGACAGCTCCCCTTGCGAGGACTTGACTGTTTACTATTATGTTGGGATGCTATCTTAACAAAGAGATAACGATCAATCAGTGAGGAAAAAAGAAAGAGGTAACGGTTCCACAGCAATCTGAAGGATCCATTTACGGAGTTATTGTCACACACTGATATTGCGGCTTGGATAGAATACTACACACTAGGATAACTGTCTTTGGAATAAATACTACGTGCTTTTCCGTGGATTAATATTGATTGAAATTTCATGACTGTAGCATATATAGACGATAGGGTATATTTACTGAATCACACTATTAGAATGACCAGTTTAGAATTTCTACTGAGCACCAATTACAGGATGAAATTGAATAATATTACGTCTAAAAGTAGAAAACGGAAATTAAAAATAATAAAAGAATATTTAAATCATTGTTTCTGTCCATACAATGGCATAGGCCCTGTGTCTAATCCGATAAGTTTTCCTCAGACGGGAAACACATTCTGATTGATTATGAATCATCTAGTAGATGGGTTCATCGATAACATGGCGAGAATTAATTCCATTTGGTTTTTATTTCTAAGCAAGTTTCCGTAATTGATGAAGAGGTGATAGGAGGAGGTCCTATCCGAGAGAGTCATCATCGCGGGAGAGAGAGAAATGGGAAATAGTAAATCGAAGGAAAGAATCAAGGGTGGCGAGAGAGGAAAAGTAACCAAGGAGCGACCACATAATATAAGAAAGGAAGATGAGGAAAAATTATTATGTAAATTCAACGCCTTTGGTAAGTATAGAAAAATGTATTTCATTATCTTCCGTTGCGTCATCGTCGGGTATCGTTACCAGGTTTCCCCAAAAGCTGATTTTCGGACGCATTCGACGGAATGAATGCCTTTACAGATAGAACCGAAAGTGGAATGGACAACAATAGCTTTGGAAATATCCCCAAAGTAGAGAAAGAAATAATTTACAACCCTCCATCAAGAAGTGGGTCGAGGCCCTTCTAGAAAATTTTGATTGATATTGAAAATGAAATGGTAGAAAGCTATATAATGACCGACCCCATTACAATATTCCAAAGCATATATCAAAGTAAAATTTTATTGATAAGGTACAGAAATACAGAGCATCAAACTGAATGCAACTAGTAGAGGATGATTTGAAATGTACCGATGAGGTAATATTCGATAATAATGTTATATTATCAGTATATTTTGTTTATTTACATTTAGTAGTTATACAAGTCTTTGCTAGAAAACTTTGAATTATTTGTACCTTACATTTTAGTATAGTAAGTAGTTCTGTTACGTTAGATAGAAAGGATAACCTTTTAACCTGATGACACATTTCAGTCTCAATCTCACCCGAATAAGGGGATTAATAGTTAACAATCCATCCTTCATATGAAAAATCCGTTATAGCTCTATGAATGTATGTATATAAATACTCAGCAGTCTTCAAAAGAGTAAGAAAATCCTGTACAGGTATATGAACTGCCTCTCAGTAAATTAATCTACCCTAAAGCATAGTTGGACCCTTCATCCAAATGACGAAGGGAGTGAGATGCTCAACATATTTACGCTACGCTCGTACGGGCACAGTAGGCATTGAGTGTAGCTTTTTATGGGCAAATTAGGCGTTTAAAGATTAAGCGATATAATATTAACTCTTTCAAGTATCTAAATCGGGTATTAATCCGACGTGAAGATATATTAAAGAGAATAATGTCCATAAATTGATTGAAAACCCCGAGTTACAAAACGTAAGAATTGTTGACCAAAATAATGAGTTCACGGCAAAGCACAGCGAGCCCTTAATTTGGGAAATGATTCCTCAAAGTAAACAAGCGAAGCATTAATAGCGGCAACTGTGTTCGACAGATAGAAAAGTCATCTCGGTAAATGAATATTTCCGTTGAAGCTACTCATTGTGTCTCACTTGACTATCGAGCCACAAATTTATTTTCCTGGACTTCTTTTGGTCCCTCGCAAGACGCTTTAAGGAAATAGTTTCAAATCTATGGAGAAAATAAAAGAGAGAGAGTAGGGTAAAGAAAAAATATAGGGTGAGATATGGGCGTAGGGAGAAAGCGAAGATGAGGAAAAAGGAACGTCTGGAGAAAGATGGATGCGCCGAAGTACAGAGGTTACTCATAAGGAGTGGAGCCACGCCTCGCAACTCCGCTCCCGCGCTCGAAGCACACAGACTCCAGACCTCCCACACCTTCCCTTGGCCGTCCCACGCAACGGCACTGCCACCCCGTGGCGGCACGCTCCACACAATACGCCGGAGATTTCAACGTCTGCAGAATTCAGTCACTGTTACAAGTATTCGATATCGAGGGGGACAATAGTGGAGGATTACAGGGAAAACCGTGAGATCTACACCGGAAGACGCAGGCATGGTAACAAGGTACTTTCTCAAGCTAATTATTAGCATAGGAAGCCGACTTTCTGGAGTGAATGACGCTTATCAGAGCAATCCTTAGTGCAATTACTGAAAAGTACTCGTACTATGGAATGCAAATAGTTAGATGAAAAGTGAATTTTAATGAATGACAATCAAAGTTTCGAGCCTCCAAATCGAAAAATCTGTCGATATTTTTGATCCTTTATACTTATTGTTGCGATTCTTTGGCTATAACTAACATCAAGTCCCTCTGCCGGGTAAACTCCGATATAAAAGACTTTCATCACTACATTCAGTCAAGCGTGTTTGTAAATGATAAATAAGAGTGAGGATAGCTGCATTTATAAGACGAATTAGAACGTGACGATGTAGAATTTAGAATACCGCTACTCTTAGAAAAGAAGAACACTGCTTTTCTAGAAGTAATTTTATTGAATTTCATATTTTGAAGATCCGGTAATTTCGTTTCCTTCTTAAGTTATAAACGACAGAAATAATATTACATAAATTTTGAGAGCGAGTGAAAAGTTCCCTGCAAAATAAATTTCCCTATTATATAAAATCCCCTTCTCACCTTTCTTTTCTCAAATTTCTTACAATAACTTGAATCGATTCCGCTCAATTTTCAATTATAACAATCAAAATTTATTTTTTATGAAAAGCAAGTTGGATTTGGTTGTACAATCCACTTGATTGGACAACTGATTTTCATGCATCGAAAAAAGTTTCCTCATCATGAATACTTATTTTCGGAAGATCTGAATCGTGTAATACTGTGCAATAGTGGCACAGCGAGTGGGGGGTTTTAGGGGTTCCCAAGAGGATTAAATTCCTTAAGGAAGATATCATAGCGGTCCCTAAAAGGTAGACATTTTTTCGTTCATAACGTCTCGGACACTGGCTGCGCCCCTACTGTGCATGAATAAGCTTTGCAGTAACAAAGATCACAAAATATATTTAAATATAATAAATAAATGGAATCTAAAAAGGTAAGTACCTAATATTAAAGACGGAAAATCTCTTACCTCTTAGAGATTAGAAAACTAATCTCGATCTTAAACATATATCTTCACATGGCGAATGAACAAGATTGAAAATCTTACATTCTTCCTTATAATGCACCTTTAAATCATTCCTTCAGGTAAGGATGATTTCTCAAGAAAATAATGGTACAATTTTTAAAAAATTCGATCACCTTTGCATATACTGTAGATGGATAATATTTATAGCGTGAAATTGAATATCCCGTACATGGTTTTAGGCCAAAAAGTAAGCAACCCTATTGTTTGTGAGCGATCATCTAAAGACTAACTAACACGGATGTAGTTTAGGTTTAAATACATTTGCGTAGCTCTCAGGAATCTGCCGAGGGAACGTAGCAGTATTTGCCTCTCCCTCACTTTCTCGCTCTACACATATATCTTTCTCTCGTTGTCTACCTTCGAGGACAAGGATCTGCAGAGGGGCGTGGGAGACACAGACTGCCCATATTCGAACGATGAGCGCGCCTTACATACAATGTTATCGGCGATGGTTAAAAGTCCCGACATTTTAAAAGGTTTTCACCATAGAGGGGAATGTGCGAGACCGCCGTAATATTTATTGGATAAAGGTTCGTTCGGATATGACTGGAGATACTCAAGGATATTCAGACACGGTAAGCGATAGTAACAGTTTTTGCGGGTTGCAATGTGCGAAAATTAACACTTGTCACGCAATCACCTTATTCTACGTATCGACGCAAAGAAGATAAAAATTTTATTTGGAGCATGAAGCTGCGAAGGACCAAGAGTAATTTTTCGAACTGAAATAGACGTCATTGAATCCTTTATTGGGTGAAATAAATCGCTGCTCAGAGTTCCGAGTGTCGTTTTTTTCTCTCGCTTGTTCAGCGTTGATTAATCACAAAATCGCCGCTCGATATTACAGTTGGAACACATTAGCACCTACATGACAACCCTTCGCAAGTTTACCCGAATATTAATCAAACCTTAGTTACCTTATCTTTGAATATCGAAAGAAAAACGTGTCTACAGAGACAATATATAATTCATCTTTCAACAACCTATCCTGTGATGAATAATAACTTATGAAACCGATGTAATCGGAGATACGATTAGCAGCTCATGAATATTCATCTACTTTCAGATATTTCACATCGATAACGAATCCAGTCATTTAACTGTTGGAACAGGGGCGACTGGTTATCGTAAATAAATAAATAAATGTTCTAAGCGTTGGTCTAAGAATTACGAGCTATAAATATATGGATGACATAGTTTCGTCGATATATTACGTCGATGTGTTTAGATTTATACATTAAATTAAATTGCTAAACTGAATAACCTACTGAAGATCTAGGTTGACGTCAGAAAACGAATGAAACGCGAGCTGAAAGTATAATTAGCCAAATGAAAAAGAAAGACAATTACAATTCCAATTAAGGCAACCTATTTCCACCAAAGGTAATACGACGTATGAACCTCATACACCTAATAGTACCGTCCGTAATTTCTCTTCTCCCAATAAGTCCCACCCTCAAAACGAATGCAGAGAATCTTCGTTCGAATTTTAATCTCTTCGTCATTCTTGAGCGGCCGAAAAAAGACCCTATACATCTCTGGCGCTGCCTCGGACGCAAAATATATTGCAACATTCTCCGCTGATATATGGCGTCCGTGACGTAAAGTTAATCGAGAAAGAAACGGAAAATTGTAACTGACGAGGGGAGAAACAGGAGAAAGGGAGTGGGAGTGGATAAGGTTCAGGTATTCCAACCATTTCTTTTCCACCGCATTTCATCCTCAGCATATTTTATTTCCAAGCGCAAAGCTGCCATTAATTCTTTCTCATACTCCATTTTTTCTTCCCTGGAGGCAACGGAACGGATTTCTACATTAGACGTACTCGTTTAATAGAAATAATAATGTTAGGAAGTAGCTTTCTGATGCCGATATATAGAGTGACCCGGACGCCTCTGTATAGAATGACGAATTGTTTGGGGTCTAAATATGATTGGAATCAACCAGAAATCAATTGAAATATTCTGAAAATTAAAAAAAAAAACAAGTTTACAAACTGGGTGTAGTAGAAACGAGTAGAGATAGATAGTTGCTGTAAATTATTAGTGGACATTTCCATGTTAAGGACAGGTAATTAACGTTACGTAATTCTATGCCTCTAATGAAGGGTTAAAGCACATGCAATCCGGAATAAGTGACAGTCATAAGTGTATTAGTACTAATTAGAAGTCCTAATAAAGAAATTTGCCGGTTTTGAAGAAGTGATGTATTTCTTTTAACCAAGGGTTGTCTCATCAGTGACAGTGAATTTCAACTTTTCATCAAACTCTCTATTCAACAAAACAATACCCCATCAGGGTACGATCCCTTACTTGTCCCACAATTCGTCATCGGCTGGCTCACTCGTCATGTTATTTCTTTTACAAAAACCCCTAATAAAACATTTCACATATTTTGGGTAGGTATTTCCTTCATTTTTAGAAGAGTTTCGTATTTAAACTTAGAAGCCATTTCTTCCCTGCCTTCCCCCGTACCTTCTCCCGCTCTTTCTTCTCACTTATCTCTCTCTTTTCATCTTCTACCTCAATAACTCAGCCACCGCATCACTCAAATAAATAAGACCGGCACCATCAAATTAAATCACTTTACGGTGAGGTGGATGCCTTATAAGGAGTCCTGATTGAGACATTTGGTCCATCGGATGATGAAGAGAGAAAGAAAGGGTATGGAGGAAGGAGGAAAGGGAGGCAAATATAAGGAGGTGGTTGTGGCGACAGGAAAAGAAGTCAAAAGGCGATTTCTATGGAAGGAATTGAGTTCTTTACGCACGGCTGGAGAAACCGAAAAGGATCACGGTAAGGATAGAAGCAATGTAAAAGAACGACTGTTGAATGGATGTCGCTTACTTGGCCGTATCTCAGACTTCTTTAATTCCGAAACTCCTTACTGTGACAAGCAACATTCTGAAAAAAAAATCATTTCAAGAATGGGATTCTTTTCGAAACTAGAACGAGAAACTGGGCAAGTTGAATGACGCCATATCTCTCACATTATCAAGACAATTTTTTCGTTGATTTTTTTTATTTCGCATTCTTTCTTCCCCTATACAGGCGATACATTACTCTGCAAGTAGCCCTTCACGAAGTTCCCTGTATAGCAAAAAAAGAAAAGGAATAGCTAAGAGATAATTTCCTCTGCCAATAAAAGCAATAATTTATTATTTGAAAAAATATACTGAAGTAAATATATTTTATCAAAACCAACTTTTAAAAACATTAAAAGTAATTTTCTATAAGGATAGTAAATACAATATAGTAATTAATCTATGTCAATATGCATATCAGACTTGTACGCTGAACATCACTCTAAGAAGATTAATTACACAGGTAATTTCTTCCTTACCTCTCTTTAAAAAATGAAAAAAATGTCCAAAGATGTATGAAATGGAACAAAATATGATGTACATGATTAAGAAGAATAGTCATTCCAATAGGCACAAAACGTATGTCTATTTCCCTCTACCTCAGAAACTCAAAACTTCGCAGAGAGATGAAACATGACATGGATGCTCGAGTTATCTTAGAAACAATTTCTATAGAACCGTAGAAACAGAGACTCAATGCTGCTACATATTTGCGAAGAAATTCGCGTAATTTCTAACGACGAATATCGCATGACTTTGCACCATGAAATTTTCCCATGCTCCAGTTCTGAAGAGCATCAACATCCAAGGCCTCCGTTGGTGGTCCTTCAACACTTTCTCGGCTTCCCTCGGGGGACAGAAAATGGGTTTACACGATTCCGTTTTGACATGCGACTAGAGATCGCTCTAGGGACACGAATCCGCTGCTCATAAAGATAGCCGATTCTTGGAAAGTGAGCTTATGCACGAGCGCTTTCATTCGCGGCTTTCTCCGCTTTCAGACTGCAGAAGATAACGTCGATACATATAATTGGAAAGTCATTACGCTTTATTTCCCGGTAAATTATTTTCTTTCGTGAGTTATCTGAACGGATTTGCCTTCAAAAAGAGGGAAAGGAAACGATAGAGGCGAAGCGTAAAGAACGCAAACAGCTTCATTTGGTCATTTACGAAGTTTATTTCAAACAATCACATAATGACTGTGAATTTCCACTGAAGAGAATGCAACGATCAATGCAGATTATCGTTATTACTATAGTAGTAGAAACTTTCCCTGAGGTGTTTCTCAGTTTCCCTCTCTATCCAATAAGCTTTATAGCCATTAAAATAGTTGTGAATGGCAGAAACGAAATTCCATAGAGTAGGAAATTATTTTTTTTCAAAGTTCTCAAAATTTTCAGTGTTTAAGCCATGGTAATTTTCAATTCTTTCAACTCAATTGGGAACTTTGATGATTAGATACATGCCCTTATCTGTATATAATATCAAATGCACTATTACCTGTTACAGGAATGGGCAACCATTTTTTGTGTCCAAATCGGCCAAATCTCCTACAAAGAAGTTTTCCACCAAACCATGTTTGAGAACAAAATTATTTATTTGATATCTTGATATTTGATTCCTGAGTGATTATATTAATTATATTAAACTGCCTGAAATAAACGTATAACAGGTTTTTAGGAAATATGTTCTATTAATATGTCAATTTTTATTTTTAATTATCTATTAATATGTCAATTTTTATTTTTAATTATCTATTAATATGTCAATTTTTATTTTTAATTATTATTATTGAACAAAAGATCAGTCACCCAATTTCACTCGCTCTAATTATTTATGAATACTGGTGAATTAGGGAAGTGCAATGCTACAAACCTTTACAGTCATACGTTTACATCTCCGTGCATTTATTTAATGGAAATATGATTTATTTCGGGACCAGCGATTCAGAGATTCTCTTCAAACAAAGCAGATAATAAATATACACATAGCACAATCAAGATAGAAGCTACCATTGGTAAGGTAAATAGCTTTGTCAATATTTGATGAGAGACTGTTTTAATATTAAAGTTGAACATATTTACTTCTATAAGAACTCAATCAGCATATTTTATTGTTCTATGCTTTTCAAAATTCAATATTGGATACTATCCAAATAATATTTTTCACCAGGAACAGCACCAGCAATCTGTAATGACTTTGCACATCTCAAATGCGCAAATGCAAAAGGAGGAAACGACCGAAAGAAATTCATACTCATTAGAGAGGTATTTTAATTTTTTCCAAATTTCCAAAATTTTTCATGTTACTTTAAAGCGAAAAGTTAATTGAGCAATGATTTCATAAAGCGAAAATCACAACTAAATGGAATGCATCTAAACTGAAATGCAGCAAATGAATTGGCTCAAGCATTGTAAATTTCGACAAATGAGTGCCCTGCTATAATTTTAGCGCCGCTAACTATCTATAAAGAAATCAGGAATCTTGAAACCGAGCTGTGAGTCCGTAACATTTAACATAATTGAACTTGAAACAGGAAATAACGATCACAGATTCGTTAGTACTTATTCCAAATCTCAGGGAGAATCTCCCATTGGTTCTTATTTCAATAAACGCGATCATTATGTTCCGGCATAGTTTTCCATCGAGTAGACGAAAATCAAAATTGGTTATCAAAATGTCATGTCGACATAAACGGACAATATACTCTGGAAGTGTCCGCGGGGATGAATTCACTGCGTTCGAACCCTGGGTCTCACGGTAAGAGAGACCAGTTGTGCGCTGTGCAGATGGAAGCGATCGAAAGATACACACACCTTCTTTTAAACAGATCACACAATTCCCACTTCACCAAACCGGAAGTGTACGTCAGAGATTTCCATCCATTCCCGTTCACCCCTTTCCCTCTGCACCTTCCTCTTTTTTTTCTTTCTCTTTTCTCTCCTCTTCCTTTTCTTTTTGCTCCCCTCTCTTCCCCTCACATTTTTATCACAGTTTCCCTTAGTGCTCTAGCGTCCAAACTTTCAACATCTGTGGGGTAGCTAGCTAGTTAGCTATTACAAACACTACGGAAGCGCCAAATTATTACATTTTCCTACACAATGAATCATTGAAATGCGTATAAATATGTATGTATAAGTCACCCGCTTACGAAAGACGATCTACTTTGATTATTGCTCCGGAATCTAACTCATTACATCTAAGATTTTTTCATATACCATCGATTATTTAATCATAGTAGAAGATTCCGATTGATCTTTGGAACCTAATTCCCCAAGTTAACACGAATTCTAAGCATACACGTGGGCAGCTATTTCTTCTTCTATCATTAATTGGCGGACCGAACATAGCCTTCCGTCTTTTTCATCTTCTACACATAAATGCTTTGAATATTTATTCGATATAATTTCTATTTTCTATCCATTAGATGGCTGGCTCCGTTTGAACATGATCAATTTCTTCAAATATATTCCCACTGTATGTGTCAGTTTTCTTTCTTTGACGAAATCACCCGCATTTTCTCCACTTACGTAAATGGGTAATAAATCAATAAAAGTTTTTCCTGTTGTTTAATTTACAGCCTTCCCTGAAATCTTTTCCACTCTTTTAATGTTTTCTATCTTCCAGCCATATTCATACTAACCTTTCTTATTTCCTATTCCTTTCGCTCTCTTCGAAGAGCCTCTTTGGTAATTTATCTCCCATAGCGGAGAACCCTTAACAAGCCTAGCATTCGACCCAGATCACCCCGTTCCTCCACACGCATCACTTGTTACACCTCTCGAACATCCGCTCTCAGTGACTTCCCTTTCGGTGCAACTCCTTCCTCTCAACCAGACCACTTTCATTTTTAAAAACTTCTCTCCCATCCCAGCGAAGGAAGGAGTCCTGCACGGCGCTTTTCGTTGCACGCATTTAAAAAGAGAGTTCATCCATCTCAGCTACTCGGTATCCTATTTAATAGTGCGTCACGTTTTAATAACTTTCCAAAATAATCCGTATAGGAATAGAAACCTACCAAGGAGGAAGGGAATCAAGACTGTTTCTTCGCATACTCATCTTAAATTCTTAGTTCCCTCTATATATCACAATAACTTATTTGACAATGCCATTTTTCCGTCATAAATGCAGCACATGTACAATATTCGTTAAGAAACTTTGGTGAATTTGTGGTGCACGTCATAAGAAGAGTGCATCTTCGATGAAATCTAACGGGGTGACGTCCACTATCCCTCTGGATTCGCCCCTGCCTGTAAACTGACAAAACAAAAACCCGAATTTTATATTCATTCATCACATTCATGTTTTTGCAGTTAATGATCTAGTTCAAGCCAACTAAATGTTTATCTGAAAGTTTCACATTTTAAACTTACAAAAACTAAGTCGCGGAGGCAGAAATCACCATGACGACGACTCACGGCAAACCATTTACTGAGTAAATAACGAGAAGACAAAACAAAAATGCAATAGAGAAGTATATATATGATTAATTATCAGGTCAAAATGATATCTTTAATGTACAAAAGCAGAGAGAATGACACTTGAGATCACTGAAATAACAATAATAATACTGGACTGAAATGGGAGATTTCCTTGAATTACTGTGGAGACCTGCAGGATAATAATTCACTATAATTCACAATATATTTTTAAACCGCTCATTTTGGGTTTGCTTCAAGAATATGTTTGATAAAAACATTTCCCTTCTTTGATAGCCTATGAAGATCTTGAAACTCTTTCTAATCAAGAATCTGCAAATTTAGTTAAAATAACTGGATATTATTGAAAATATAATATTCTTGAGGAAGAAATGACTCATCAGCTACATATGTCATAAATTTAACTCTGCGTTTGGAATATATTTCATGGTCTTTTTTTCAACTCAAGGCACTTCTATAGAGTAGGCTAAATGCGACTCCCAGCTTGAATTTGTATTATTATTTGTAAAATAAATATTTTTCCCGCACCCAAGATTTTTAGAGCTTGATAATCGAGATTCGCGAGGAGTGGAAGGAAATTGTTCGTATGACTTAGCGTCTCTTCCTACCGTACCATAGATAGATCTTTAAAATGTATACGACATATCATCATGTCGTATACATTTTAAAGGGTATACGACATATCATCATGTCGTATACCCTGCTTTAAGGAATAAAACGTCATTTTATACTATTGAAGAAAATCTTCTCCGCCGCCTACAGTCGCAGGTGCAACCGCATTTAGTCGGTTCATGAATGCGGTTACTTAAAAACAAGCGGAAGTCAGCATCGAATCCCATTCACTGGCACAGATAAAAGAAACACATCCTTCGCTTCATCCGATTTTCCCTCCAAGGATGAATATTAGTGGAGACTTCCTCTGGTTGCAGCTCAACACGTGAAGGTATCGAAAAACTCCGAGCCGATATCGTATTACTCGCATCCATCTCTCAATGGGTTTTCCGGTCTAGAAAATCTTTCCAAAGGATGAACGATCCACAAAGAAGGAAGCTTTCCTCATATCCTACGCCGACCAATTAACGAGTGGCAACCAAAAACCAACAATGGGAGGTGGGAGAGGTTACCTAGTAGACGTTGAGCTGCGACGGAAAAGGAGGTAGGAAACATTTCCCATGATTACTGCTCGGCGAAAAAAATTGCGTACGGTAGATGTTTGGCAGGTCGGAATGGGCGGAGGAAAAAAATGAAAGTGGTGTTGGCAAGGGATGGGAACCGGGGTTTTAAGGTGGGAATATCGATTGTCAAAGCGACACCCTTGCCCCCCGCAGAACCTGCAAGGCTCCCTCGGAGGCACTTGCTCCATGAACACCCTAAAAGACTAGTTTTTGCAGGGTCGAGGAACTCGAGAGAGGCTTGGCCGGTTGAGGAATTTTTTCTAAGCATTAAATATCCGAGAGGAAGCTCGACGTCATCTGAATATACCTGCTAGACGAGCGAATTTTTTTAATGTCGCAATGTCCTTTCGGTTACCGAGGGAGAGTTGTTAACGTACGGAATTCGTTTCTAACGTATGGACGGGTCTACACTTTGAAGAGCCTCCGAACAAATGCATGAGAGTAAGATTGGGAAAGCTTTTTCGAGCACACTATGATCTATTGAAATAGGAAGTTATCTGAAAACTGAATAAGACTTTACAAAACTGATAAGAGAGATTTTTAGATGGAATGTAATTATGTGCAATTAAGAGAAAAGTTAATGGAATATTAAGCCTTATACAGAAGTTTACTGAAAAGCAGTCAGGTTTCGACGAATCTTGATTATGAAATTGTATCAACCTAACTTTCGGAAGTGCAAGGAAATTTACCACTTCCATTATTACTTTCTACGAAGAGATCTACGCCAAAGTGCAACATTCCATACAAGCCAAATAAAAATTCTCTATGATTTTAGAGCAAAGGCTTTAGTTGCAAATTGAAAAGGAAACTTCTTCTGTGACACTTCTAAATTAAATTTTGCCTAGTTATTTTCCATTAGGATCGGAAAATTACTGCAAATTTAGTATTATTTAATACTTTGTCGAATGTATGACTAATTCGTTAAAAAATGATTCAGCGATGAAACTATGCATAAGAATTTTAAGAGGTGATTAAGGATCCTCATTAACAATTAGGTAAGTAACAAGGAACAAATCGGTCCGTATTTTAGGAATCCAAGGAGAATGTATTGCTCCAGATTATAACTGAATAAACATCGAGGGTGCCAACCACAGAGGAAAACCTTTGGAAGAAATGCAACCAAAAAGATGTGGATCGAACGTAAACAAGGGAGAGAAAATTTCCAGAAAAGATTCCTTCACAGCCGAACAATTATACTTCCGAATGTTTTTAAAGGGATACGAGTTGCCCAATCCTTCTATCCTTCCTTTCTTCTGCCTTCCATTCATTCCGCTTCCTTTCATACAAGGAGGACTTCTTTGCCTCTTCCGGTGCAGTGGCTACCGATTGGGACCATAGGGGAGGACAGCTGTGAGAAGTCATCGCCGCAAAAGAGTTTATGACTACCTCTACTTGTGAACATTCGATAGAAGACAGTTTTCGTGAAAAAGAATATGCTACGATTAAATTCAACAACTTGTGCGATCGTCTAAGGAAAATACTTAATTTAGGTGATATTTTTCCTATTTAAAAACGCTAAGAAATAATACAGCTAGAATTCCTTGCATCTTAAAATTTAATGGATAAATGTAAGAATTACAAAATTTATTAATAAATTGAATTTTTATGCGTTAATTATATATTCCATTACATTTTATTTCCAGATCGTTCCGATAAAATTTTCTTTTACCATTTACAACAATTTTGGAGTCTACGATTCTGATCTTAAAAATTTATGAAGCTCATACCCTTCATCTTGTTTTAAATATTTATTCAATAAAATTAGTGGAGAATTTCTTCTTTGATTGATCTAAAAGCAAACAGGCAAGAAATTTCATTTAAAACTACTTCAATTTTCGAGTTTAATCTCAAAGAATTTTCAAGAGTATTTGAATGAAACGAAATTGAAATTTAAGAAATAAATACATCTATATTAATAAGCGTATTAATAATATATCACAGTCTATTACAAATGGAAAGATTTGAAAGGATTGTGTATATGCAAAATGATCATACATACATTGATTTATTCGCAAGAAACATTCTTATCCGAAGGAGTCAGCTTATCACTGCAAATGACTGTATCAATGAATTATCAAAGAAGCATCCATTCTAACGGTGCAACTATCCACTGAACCAGGGACGAAAGATAAGACGAAGTTTCCTTCTTCTGTCATAAGCATGATATTGATGGATCTCCAAAGCGAAACTTATGTCGAGCCATAGCGACCCACCGGTAACCAGAATCATGGGAAAGATTTTCATCCTTTGATTCTTCAGTTTCCTCGCGCGGAATACATCCTAACAACGTCACATACTGAAATTTCCTACACTGTCTCCACCAAACATTTCCCACGGGCACTTCCGAAAAATCATTATTTTCCCAAAATCGGAACCAGGTGATTCTGGAAACGCGGCAAGAGATGCTAGAAAGGTGAAAATAAGGGTAGGGAAAAATGAGCCGTGAGAATTTCAGGTGACTTTCCCACCGAACCCCTTCTCGTAGACCGAGGTTGAATGCTGCAGCCACCCCTCACACGAGGTGGGAGCCATGAGAAAGTCAACGGGATGTGTTGCCAAGACCAATGCCAAAACATCGACACCATGTATTGACGACTTCACATAAGCAATGGCCGACTTGAAGTAATGCATGACATTCTACCCACCATGACTACATTTGCAAATAAAGCGTTCTTAAGCTCGAAGTTATAAAATAGTTTCCTGCGAAGATACAATTTATAGGAATGTCAGAACAGTCATAGAAGCAATATTTCTTACGTGTAAAATACGCAGGCAGAAAATATGACAAGAGGATAATGCATCAAAACTGAAAAAGGATTTTTGCAAATGTAATATAGAAAACTACATCGTGAAGCACAGAAACGAAAAATTAAAACTGCAGTTTTTCCATTTTTTGCTTTATTGAATTAACTTACCAGCAAAGTTTAAACGAATGCAGCACACTAAATTCCACAACGCAAATAATTACAGCCCAAACATGAACTTCAAAAATACAAATTGTGTATTTTACTGAAATACATAAGAATAAACGAGCTACAACTGTTCAACTCAAGGATAGAAAATATAAATGATGGCCCTCGAATTGAATATGGCTCCAATCATTTAGACAAGTGAAGGAAATAATCTCATAGCAATCAATTACTTAGCGTAGTTACTAAGTACTTCCTGTTATTAATTAAGAAATATATCCTCAGTAATGTGGATTTAAACATAAGTAGTTCATAAGTGTGATTTGGATATCGCGAAGATTTTTTACGTCAAACCTTATAAGCAATCTTTTTAGATAAAATAAGGCTACTTCAGTTCACTGCATCCTATTAAATGTCGATATAAATGGAGAAAAAGAAGATAAATTATAAAATCTTGTAGCTGTGATACAGGCTTCCTGATAGCAAAGGCACCAGCGTGTTCTGAATTTGAAAGCGGTCCCTGGTTCGACCGACTGGAGCCTTGTCATACGGTTAACCTCTTTGATAGTTAAGTTTTTAAAAACAAAACGAGTTATGATTATGCTCAACGTAAACAATATATGGGTTCAAATTTTATAATAAGTTCATATATTAGCTATAAACCCTGATTTATGCGATCCAATAAATTTTGAAGAAACAAAAAATGTACTCATGAACAGAATTAAACGAGGATTACAAATTCAAATCAATTCCTCTCAATTTAAATTCAGTGGTCAATATACATAGTATAGCTGACGCGGTGGAACTCCCTTCACCTTGTGATTCAACACCTTGAATACAGTTGCGAGAAAGCGAAAGACCTCTATCTAATAGAAAGGTAGGAACCCTAAATCTTTCCCTTTACGCTCGATCGACTCCCTCAAAGACCCAATTGAAGATTTCCACTCGAGATAGGCTACGTTTAGCCATCGGACATCCTTGACCCCTTTCGCTGTCTCCTTCCGCGCCTACACCAAATATTCTCATGGCCTTCAAAAGCCGATCCTTAATATCCAACAGAGGAAATACTTTTTTCACTAACTCACAGTTTCCTCACAGGGGACCCTCACTCTCCCGTCGAACCCTTGATCCTCACTTCCGCTCCTTTCCCCTCCTCCTGCCACTCTCCATACCCTTTCGCCACCTTTCGCGATGTTTTCCTCTCATGGAGATCTTTCTCACGGCCTCCCCACTTCACTTTCCCACACCTCGCTCTCGACGCCACCATCAATGGGAAATCCCTCCCTCAGATGATCGATTTATGCCATCTTCGTATCGGCTTCATCTAATATTCTGAATTCCATTATTCCCTGAACTGACTCGGTGACGTGACCGAAAGAAACATGTCAATGCTCGCTTTATTCTTATATATATATATATATATATATATATATATATATATATATATATATATATATATATATATATATATATATATATATATATATATATATCCCTTTTTATTTAGAGCAGAAGTGTTCAACCGCGGGCTAGGTTTAAGACCTATTCCATCCAATAGCTTGTTCTTTCCAGAAGGTTTCACACAATTTTCCATGCTAATATTCCATGCATACGATAGAAAAAGGGCTAAAAAAGTACATATTAGTTGAAATCTACTACAAAAATTGAACCAATATATTCACTGTAATGGAACAGTAAAATTAACGATTATTTCCGATAAATTGTTACCAATTTTAAAACACAGCAATACACTAAGAGACGAAGGTATTCTACAAGCGCCGAATGCGGCACCCGTCAGAGGCAATTCCTCGGAAAAATATTATCACTCACGTTGTCACCAGTTTTCTTTCAACAGCAATGCACTCTGTCTGCGAGTCCTTTTAGGAGCCAAGGGCTGACCTTAGAATGCCTCATTTTGAGAATTTTAAACTATGCCTCCCTGGACCTATTCCATTCAGAAGAGTTCCATCCAGATACTTATCATAAACCTTCATAACTGAATTGAAAGAAAAACAAACTGCGTTCGATATCCACCAAATAATATGAAACACTAAGTTTTCTTTAGTTATCATTCTAATAATGAAATGAAATTAAGAATTTTGATGGACAATTAATATTAAAAATAGCATCGAATTACTACAGTGACTGTACCCATAAATTTATTTTCGCGAAGACAGCCAGTAACCGTACATACTCTAAACAGAAAGTGAATATTGGTATATGTATTCAATTATATAAAACTAGTAGAATACAGACGTTGCCTTTCATTCACCCGTATTTATGCGATTTATATACACCCCGGAGGCAGCTCGCAAGATACGTAAGTTGATGTACATACTTGGAAAGAAATGCCTCTATTCCTGTGCTCTACTGGTTTAATCTAAATATAGTTGCAATTTCAGCTACTTGAGGTTACTGTTTCTAAGTGAACTGTCTTTAAGTAAATGGATAGTAGAAGTTTTCAATTGGTAGAGAGTGTACCCACACTAGTTGGGGAGTGTACACCACTTTGAAAAAGGCAGCTCACAAAGGAATTTAATGAACACGGTGTTAAGGGTCGATTAAATTTATACTTAATTATGTCTATCGTAAAATTGGATTTGAAGAGGTTCGATTCGAAGCAGCTTCAAGGAAGTCTTCATGCAGGTAAGAGTATATTGAAAGTTGTTACACTTTTCTTTACCGCTTTGATAATGTAATAACTAACTTTCATTATAGGAAAATCATGCAAACGTATGTTTGTAGAAATGATATAATATATATAATTTGCACATATATGTTTTATTCAAAACTATAACTCACTAATTCGATTCTATCTCCGAACCAAATTATAATAAATATCATGAAACAACGAACTAGATTTTTTTAAACTTTTTCCGTTTCGAGCAACAATATAGATATTATTATTTACGTAAACTATCTTTACTAAGGGAAAAATAAGTGGTTTCATTTCATATATATTATGTTACTCTTAGGAAAATGACTTGGTTGTTATTATGGAAAACTAATGTTGCAAAATACGACTATATTCATGTATAATATTCATAGGATAGTAACTAAAACGCCAACACTATTATCTCTGAAAAAGATTTTTCTATGCTTATAGAATTTATTTCCTATCCCACCCACTAAGGATTCATACGTACTTTAATTCTAAAAAATCTCTTAAACAAAGAACGAACGCTATCCAATCAGCTTTTTTCACTAAGGTATTAAACAGCAAGTTAGAGGAAACATATTGAATATTGAAGGGTTCTGATGAATCTTTTCTAGACGATACAACAGGTTTAGATTTAAGTCACAGGACACGCCTGGCGTTACGTTAGGTCGGGTTAGTTTAAGATAATCGATGGTTAAAGGAGATTTGCCCTCTCATTAAGTATTTTCAAAGCTCCGGACGAATAAATCTCAGCCCCAAAGAAGTTTGTTTCTTGAGACAGATACCTGTTATAATCGTATTTTTTGGCCTCCCTTTCAAACCTTCCCAACCCCTCCTGAAATCCTTCCTTTACCTGCTCTACCCGCTTACTTAGTCCCAGGTGACTTGCACGGTCACTCACCCAACTCTCCCTACTACTGGTCCATCCTTCACGGCCATACAATACTCATATAAATGAATACGTATACACATGTACCAGTACATTCGTCCACAGCTTCCCAAGTCCCCTTTTTACGGCTTCCTTAATCGTCTTCTCACGAATCTCGCTCACGGTCTATAGCAATAACGGAGGAGCTTTTGGTACTAAAATATTCCAATACGTGGAACCGGAAGGATATTTTCTCTCAGAATTATTTAAGACTACCATTTTTAAATGCCATAGTTTAAATGCATTTTCCATGTTGAAGTGATTATGTGATGGAGAAATCAATATTCGACTCAGATTCTTTCACTACAAAAATGATATTATATAATAAAATATAGCCTTTCTATGGGTCAATGTCACCCTATGGAATGATATTATGCAAAGAAAATCTCAGAAAAACTGAACAGTTATCGACTTTAAAAACTTCACTGTTTTTAACCGTTTACTAAATTACTAAGAACTGTTGCCAGCTGATTAAGATTCTAACAATCACATGATTTTTAATAACAGCTCATTTCGTCCTTTATTTAGCTTCGATTGAAGTCTACCTAAATTAGGACTCACCTTGCAATAAAAGCACTTTCAATGTACACGATTTTTACGACTAATAATGTAAGACTCGGTAGCCATAGTGCGTACAAACTGTGAATCAGTTATTGCAATATTAACCAATAACCACAGTAAACTGCAAAGGAAGTTACAGAATGATTAATAATTCGTATTAAAATTTCAGGGTTCATAGGTGATAAAAGAACAGTTTTGTTAAAAATTGTTTTGTTGGCCAATCATGGTTTCCAAACTTGTATCTCTCAATTTCTAAAAACTTCAACGACATTTACTTACGAATTTGTGGAATTATCTAATTCGGTACACAATCCTAAGATAAAGGCTTTAAATAACAACATGACAGACACCGAGAAAAATCCTTTGTGAGAACATAAATCTCGAAAGACTTTCTCCTCTCCATCCCGCAGAGCGGAGGACAAAAGTAACATTCTGAGTCCCTTTGAAAAGAATCCAGGAGTGAGAGGGAGGAGAAACGGAAAAACAGAAAAGTTGCCCAGGTGGGAGAGTATAGTTTACAGCTTCATCAAAGAGGTCACCGATACAGAAACGCTATCTGTGCCCTTTCTTTTTACTATGCCCTCCACTCCACGCGCCAACATTTATCAAAATCAAGGGATTAAAAGTCACCATTTGTATGATAGCTGGGGAGAAATGGCACAAAAACAAGGCGCGCGGGGTCAGTGCGTACGAGTGACACGGAACCGCAGATTGTGGGAAGGTGTGGTTGCTCACACACGATCGCATAGGACAGGTGTCTTTTTGGATTCGCCGCCGAATTCGGTATGTTATCGGTGGGGGGGCTGCAACGGTTTGGTGGGTGGAGAAACGGTCAACGTGGAAAAGGGTGGAGCAGAAACAATACGATTAAGGGTGTCTTTTGGTAAGAGAGAGATATTGGAAGATATAAGGGAAATTGTGAGTGGTGGTGGTGTGGGTGGTGTTTCGAATGGGAACAGGTGAAGAGAGCGGAATTGATACCTCCCATGCGGTTTATTTTTACTAAAGATGACTAAGAGCACGGATTTTAAAAATATGGAATGGTATTTAGGATATAAGGTAGAATTCTGCACGAAAAACCTATGCCACTTTATCATAGCTGACTCTACTAAATACCGTAGAGTATTTATTAGAGAGTGCCGTAAGCATATTTTGCAGCGTTCCCTATAAGCCAGGCCTCTCGGCTGTCAACAAACTCCTTCCATATCATTGTGTCAATTCGACGATAGACCTATACTCTTGAGATATTTGAATGCCTTTTCTTATTGTCTTCTTCTATTTCACTATAATATTGCTTAACTGTAATTGGATTAGATTGTTCATTGTTCCATTTTATTAAGAAAATCTGAAATTCTAAATATAAATCCTTACCCTATTCTCAATGAGAAAATAGCATTTAATTACCTACTATTCAAACATAAGACATAATTCTTAAGTCTTTGAAGAGGTATACATAATTATTGATTATATTCATAGTTTAATTTCTTATAAAAATTAATATATATTATAAAATTTAAATAAATGTGTTCTGGAACGCCATCACAAATAGACAAATAGATTTGTTTTGTGTGTTTTTGTACAAAATTAATATGGTCAATCTTTACTTCTATGAATTTCGCAGCAATCATATTACAGTGACACTCTTAGTAACCCTCATAATTGATTGTGAATGTTTCCATTCAAGATGGATAGTATAGTATAGTGCGTACACACCAAGATTGATAGATTATCAAAATAATGCACCAGGAATGAACTCTTCCAAGGAAATTTTCTCTGAGTCTATAACTAATAATTAAAATATCACTTTCAATCAACTTCTTTTAAAACTTAGTATCTAGCAGCAAGCGAATATCTTTTCACGCCAGTCCTTTCAGAATCTAATGAAAAATAGGTTATATAATAGTATTCTATTATACCTTCGGTTGTGGAGATTTTCCCGCAAATTAAATCTTTCCTATTTTCTCCTTTATTCTCTCTATTATCCTCATATGTAAAAATATCTTACGAGGTAAGATGGAAGAGGGGATGGATGGATGGAAGAGAGGCCCACTCGGGTCTCACGTCTCCTGTAAAAGGGTCGAACATTAATCATTTTTTATAAACTTTTAAGATTACATGTTAATACTCTACTAAAATCTTGATACTCCAAATGTATTTCCTATAAACTCTACTGACTATCTTTGATGAAAATCGTTTATAGTCATTAGGATTAGTAAGGTCCTATTACAATATAAATAATAGCATACAAATATTACTTTTCGCTTATCTTTCAGTTGAGTTCCTACAAAAGAAAATTCTATTTACAGCCTATACAACCTGACGATGCGTGCTATGAAAAGGACATTTCATTTCATAAACGGGATAGAAATATTTTCAATAACTGCTATTTATGCTAAGAAGGCAAACACAGCTGGAATACCGACATTCAGTGATTCAAACGTAGTAATAGCGGTCGTAACTTATTATTATTAACTGAAATTCAAAATTTTAATAGAAGAAACGTAATTATTATAAATTTCGCTATATACAATCAATTACAGGATCTGTAACTCTTCTACTGGGTAGGTAACTTGTTAAACATGATTCACGCGAAATATTTTGGAACATAATAAATTTTGTAAACGTGATGAATGATAATCCGTTTGAATTTTCAAATGATGTTTTATCAGTATGAATATCTGAAGATAAGCTATTCAAAATAAGCGATTTTTATCAGTAGTCATAAATGGTCTTCCAGAAATATCTCTATTATGTAGTTCAATTGAAAGAAATCAACGGTTTTTACAGCGTAGGTACTAAATCGAATTCCGTTCGTAGAAACCGTGAGAAATAGAATTTTAATCACCAATAGTTGAGGAGAAATTTAATTTTACTAAAAGAAACTTCTGCTAAAACGTAGACTCATAAACCAGAATGTATTAATATAAGTCTGATTCTATGCAAGAGACACTACTGTGCGCGGATTCTAATTATTCACTATCTCAAAATAATCATACGTAAATTAGATATCTTGGATAAGCCTAATAAATAAGTTATTCAAAGTAATAAGCATAAAAAGTTGCTTTTAGATACATTTTTATTATAAAGATTTAACATATCATATTCCTAAGAAGGCGGATCTAAATAGGAATTTTTCTAACCTTCTGCACAGTCATTCAGATGAGTCAATGATGCTAATCAATTTATACTGACATGCTTCCGTTCATAAACATACAATAGATGATCTTCAATAGGGTATGATTCATCCTGAGGAGGGCGTTAGCAGACATTATCCAAATATGGCGCATTTGTTTTAATTAATGTAAGGAGTACATCGATGAAAATATGGTAATCGAGAACAGGCAGCATTCGCATTTCACGCATGGCTGTGATACTGTGTATGATATTTATCAGCTCATGGGTGGCCCTATTATGGACTCCCACGCGCAAATTCTTTCTGAGAAAACCCCATAAGGATTAGAATTCATGTATTACGTCTCGCATGGATCTTCAACATTGAATAAATCGGTACTTCCGGATTCATTATCAAGAATTATTCCAAAATTTCCGAACGAATATTATCATTTTTGAAACGGACTAAGATTCTGAGGTGATTAAGCTAATAAAATTTTATTTCATCCAATACTTTCTTCTCGACTGATATTAGCATTCATAACAGAAGAATTTGGCTTTTAATTTTGGTATGAAGGTCATACAGCTACAGAACAATTAAGATTCGATCTAATGCAAGAAAACGTCCTTATATCTTTTAACCCTAATAAAAGTAGTCATCATCACTTTTCCCCTAAATGACTGTTAGGTACTGATTTCGAAAACTAAAGCAAGGATTGATCAATATGTGGCCGCCATTATTTTACGCTTTTTAACGCCACTAATTTATTTAACAAGTCAAGAGATGAGTTACTATGTTTTGATGAAAACGCTGCTTGTAATAAATTTTGGAATGCAGTCCTGAGCTTTAGATGAAGCAATCTTTCTTTATCTATACACTACCGAGATGTGTATATATGAAAACTTTCAACCACAGGAATCTTCTAAGCTTTTATTTGTTAAGCTATCAAACGAAAAATTGATTGACGATTATTTGCGGTACAGAAATGATCTAAAGTAAGAAATCTAAGATTACAGTTCTTTTAGCGTATGGTATGAATTTCGAGATTAAATGACTTTCCAACTAGGAAGCAAAACTCTCTGAGTATGGATGATAAGTAAATGTGAAAAAAGGAAAGGCCTGAATATAATTTAATACGAATCGGTTATGAATGATCAAAGATTCTTTGAAACTTTCCAGATCATGCAGGAAAGCAATAACTACCAACCCAATCCTAACTGAGACAACCGACCAACTAAGCAGCGAAAAGGAAACTCATTCAAGGGTAAAAAAGTGAAAAGGAATCATGAAAACATTGCACATAGTGGTGTGAACCCTTGAAATGTTAAAGAATTAAGTTTTCAGATTTCATTTTAAAGCTGGCGTTCTCCCGTTATTACCAGATATGAGTAAAATTTAAATTTCTTTTGATTCTATCGTAATTTTAAAATTCCTCAAATCGAAAATTATACTCCAACTTTTCCACATTTTAAATGATAAATAGATCAATGCCCACTGCCGGTATATTCTCACACATTGGTCGCCTCATTTGGAGACAGATTAATGGAATAAAATAAGTTGAAACAGTGAATACATTAGGGCAGCCATTTTGCAGCTGAAGACGCTTGAAAGCGTGAAAAAAAGCGTGCGGTTCGCGTGGCGGATGTAAGGTGCAGGAAAAGGGAGTTAATAGAGGCAGTCAGCAAGGCGTGACACACGCCTCCTTGGCGTGCCTTCAACGTGACCCGAATCTCCCAACGACCACTCCACCCACCCATTCGCATTACCCTTTCCCCACCCACAAATACCCTTTTCCAAGCACATGTCCCTGTTTGTGTAATTCCGGTATGCCACGAGCAGGTGGCACCTGCATCTGAGTTCTTTCAAGGACTCTGTCTATCAAGTGTTGTGCTTTCTCCCAATCTCTCCTATAATAACAAGCACCCATTGAATACGTTCATTAAATTTGACAACCCAAATTTCACTTACTTATTCCAACTTCCCCGAAATATAAGTTAAATCGTCTCCCGAGGAATGCTGCACTCTTTCCATGCGTATGGTATCTATTTCTGATATTATAAATATAATGCACTGAACTCTGATTTTCTATGCGCAGATTAGTCTTTTCGCGGATTATTTTCCGGATTACATGCTTTTTTACTCTTCGTGGATGAGTTCCACGATCATTTTAAACATTTCAAAGACAAAAAACTAATATTGTCGCGTTTAAATACTAGCAGCAAACAAATACATCTAATACAGTATGGAGCAGCGGAAATACGACTATAATGAAATTATTGCTGCCGATAAGATTCACGATATTTATTTTTTTAAACAAATAAACAATGCAGGGTGCAAAAACATTAACAAGTTTGATATATGTCTATACATTTATTTATTAGTAAATATGCTGCGAGTAGAATTACTTCGGGTGACATCCCCGACCATTATCTATAAGCAACATAATTCAAACCCCAAATCCTTACACCAGACGTCACACAGATAAATATAAATGAATATCTATTTATTTGACTACCGATAATCTTCAACAAATCAACTTCAAATAGTTATAAACTAAATTAAATGATACTTGAAAAATCAAGCACTAGCGAATTAGATAAAATAAAATGAGTTATATTTTTATATCCTTATAACGCTGAGATCTAATGGATGAAAACATAGAACCATAGATTAATTACAGAGTGATAAAACAGGGTCTAAAATTAAAGGAGAGAAAATAGTAGCCATGAAAATTATAAAATACTATGTAAATACCTTTTTAAGGGAGTAGATGACAGTTAGTAAAAGTGAACCTAAAGAACAAGCGAGCTTATTGTTAGAATAATATTTACTTCTGGCGACATTATAAATTTTAAATCTAAATTAAAGTCATAAAAGTGTTCTCTTGCATTCAGTTTGGTAAACATACGATAAAATTAAATTTCGTAGATGGACTGACGATATGTTTGATAGCATTGCTACTATTAGTTGACAATTCAGCATAGAGGTTAAAATTCTATTACTTCGGTGTCTATCGGCTGATATTATATTTTTTTATATATCCTGAGACATTTGGCATCAAATTTCCACAGCATCTTCAAATTGGACAACGTTGATATTTGATACAGTCTTAATATTTGCGTAAATTCCAATGTATATACTTTGGCGCGCTTTTTCAATCCAACCGTCTTTGGGAATGTCACACAGCTGCCAACGGTCAATCTCAATATCTGGTCACAAGTGGGCCAAAATATTCCATAAAATTTACATTTCCTAATCGTTACGCATTGCCGCTCTGACTCTGCACCTGAGATGATTCCAACGGCTATTTTCTCCTTCTGTAAGCCCAAAAGAAAAGAGTCACCTACAAAAAAGGAGTCTATCTAATCTGGCTTATCAAATACCGTTTCACGGCCGTTGACTCTCGTCACGGACCCATAGGTCCACAACGTCTTTAAGGAGGACCCCTCATATGGTGCGACGGTTGAAAGATAATGCACCAAGGTGCAGCAGGTCCCTCGTTCAAATAATCCAACGACGCCAGCACGAGCCCGCCAAAAATGATTACCTCGAAGAATTTTCATTTTCACCAGCAATCTATGGTATATTTCTGCATGAATAGCTTTTCTCAAAGGATATGAAAATTTGATTTCCGGAACTGAATATAAGACGATGTCAGGTAATAAACATTGGTTTTTTGAAGGAGAAATACTGAATCGATAAATTATCGTTCAGTAATAAGTAATTAATGTATTAATTAGTAGAGATGAATAGACTAAACTGAGATAGATTTAAATTGTATGAACCCAACCCAATACCCAACAAATAGTTTCCTAAGAATATTGCCAAGAAAATAGTATTACTTACCGATGTGTCGGAGTTTTTAAAGTGCTTATAGAAGATCAAAATGAATCATTCAGTTTGACAATAGTTAAAAGATTCCCAAAAATCTAAATCGTAAAAATAATATCAGCCGCGCATAAATAGTTTCCTCATTCCGAAATATTGTACACTAAATTTAAAATATTAAGAAGTTTACTTAAATGAAGAACATTACATCTATGAAAGTCTCTGATGAGATTTTATTCTCAAATAAAGTTTTCTCTACTTAATAAATATTAACCCAATGAGTTTGTTGTGCTGATGTAATATGCTGATATTTATCCTATATATACTTTGATGGTGATGGAATAGGAATGGGGCAGTTCCGAGTCTTCCTCATGGCGTTTTTCTCTTTTGGGAGGCTATGATCTACCTCAGCTATTCATTATTGCACATTTTTCTATCTGTATCTCTTGCCCTTCGTAAAACTGATCACACAAATAAAATTATCCACGCGACAAGTTCTTTGGTAATATTGATAGTAGGAGTCCAAGGAATAAATTTCATCCACTATGTCTTCCTACCAAGAAATTCAAGGGAAAACCGATTAGTAAGAGACTATGAAAAGTTGTTTGTAAACAGATGTGTCCCATCAAGCGGGAGTCTTAGTTGGAAATTCTTTTTTCCTATCGGATCTCCATCGAATTACCCGCGGACGGTCAATGTACAATTTCGAGGCATGCGGGAATGTAAAAAAACGACGACGCCCATATATGGGAGATAAGGGCGGCCGGCGTCGCGGATATGCGGGCGGTGGACGAAACAATGGGGGGTCGCGTGCCGCCACCAGTCGTGTGCCGCCACCAGTCGTGTGCCTCTTCCCACCCAAGCGTAACGCAGACCTGTTACGCTTTCGGGATCTCTTCCTGCTTTCCGTAAGCATTACTCCCATCCATTGTTCGTTAGAAGGAATTTTATTAATTGGGGTTTATAAATACGAGGCTACTGTACCAAGGATAGTGCGAAGGAGAATTGAAATAGCTTTTCCATTAATTTCCTTCAAATTTACATTTATTAATTAACAGAGATGTTTTAAATTTCTAAACTATAAGGTTTTTTGTTCCCACAAAAGATTAATATTTGTAACCCAAAGAATAATAAGTGATATTGCCTTGTTTTACGCTACACAATAATAATTCAACCTAGCAGTAATATATTTCCTAAATTCAAGGAAGCGCTCAAACCTAACATATAAAAATTTAGAATTTACGTGGGCTTCGGAGAGGAGGGAAACACGTTTTACTTCGATAAAAGCGGTCCCGGGTTTGATTCCAAGTGAAGGCTCACTTGCAAAATTACCTCAGCTGTCGAAGCACTTTTAAAATTACCACCAGAAATTATGTAACTGGAACTCATACGAAGAATTGCTATTGGAAAATGGATTAGAAGAAAACTTTGGCATAGTCACAGTTTCACTTTTCTCTTCAAGTAATTAATCCTTCTTCAAACAAGATATCATCTGAAATTAATATGAGAATGCTGGAATATTTTCTCTGAAGATAATGAATCTGTAGTTGAATACTTTTCAGGGGCAAACAGAAGCCCAGGCTTCACCGACCACTTCGAGGTCCTTTCAAAAATTTTGGCACCGTAATGACGACGAAATGTAGGGCTTTTTTGGGCACTCTTAAGAGTGAGGCCTTCTACTAAAGCCTAGTACGCCCAACAGCAAATTCGTCCCTAATACTTGTTATGCAATACATTTTAAATGTTCTAAGCTTTAATTCTATCATGCAGTTATATGATTCTATTAATTATCAAATACCCTCTCCATCGATATAAGAGAGAATTTTAGCCAGATTAAACGTTCTACAAAGTAGCATTCTAATAATCGAAAAAATAGAATTAATGCTTTGTCAAACCGTAATATTGCGCCCAATGCATGACGAAAGATGTTAAAAATGTTCATTTTATCACTGATCTTTCTCTTTGTTCTTGATCAATCTGCAGCGATTTAATAGAGTTTGCCACAGCAAAAATGTTTAACATTTTAGCGATTCAAATTCAATACCGCAACGCCAGTTTAAGATTCATTAATGTTTCTAAAATCTTTCACTCATATTCTCAATTCCACGTTTAGACGAAAATAATCTCAACTGGTGCAAACAAACGCGCTCTAAATTCTAATAGGAAAAGCAGAGAAAAGAAGAACAGGTTTTACTTAATATATAGATGGGATATTTTGATAGATAATTACACTTTGTGGCACACGTCATCTTTCTTATCAATCTTCGATCGCTCCCAAATCTCAATGCTCAATGCGACAGTTGCTGCCCAGTGGCACCATCTGGTAGAATGGATCGCGACATACGGTGGAGTAGTGAAATTTGCATGAAAGTGTGGACTGAGGTCAGAGGGCGTAACGAGAGAAGCGACCCCGCGGCACTGGTCCATGACGAACCACGAGGAAATAGTCGGCAGCGGCTATTTCAAAAATATAAGAATCGTTTCACGTTGGCTACTCTGAGTATTGGATTCATTAAAGCGTTCACAATTGTATTAATTTCGGTGAACTTCCGACTTCTGTAAATTTCAATTCGATCAAAATCAACCCGTCCTCAAAGAAGAGAACTTGAGAGTCCCGAAACATCTGCCGCCAATTTGATATTACGATTAATTTACATAAAAAATAAGGTGATCATAGTTGTGTCATGAAATAGCATAATCTCTTCGAAGAGAGACGAGAAGCGAGACAAAATAATACTAACAATATCTATGAAAAGCCAAAAGAAAGAATGCACGGAAGGCATGAGAAAAAAATATTGAATTATGGCATGAAGTTAATGAACACTAATGCCGTAGCGATGCAGCCGGAGGTGCGAAGGAAAAATGTCTTTTTACCTTTCCTCAACCAAATTACGTAAATTAGAAATATAAGCATGTCAACAGGGAATAGTGTAAATTAAGGCACTTCGTAATTCAAGGAACATTTCGCACTGATTATCAAAAACTCTCTTTCATGAGTTAATATGAACAACAAAAATGTAAATCGCCCAAAAATTATACAGACTAAATTATGACTTATTTATGAGTTTGTTTTCATTGTGAGATTGAAATTCGAAGAAAACGAAAGAGAATATAATCTAAATTAGATCAAGGAATATTATCGCGTAACGCAATTATATTAGCCCTTCAATAACAAATAATATGATTATTTCAGAACCGAACCTATGTATCATTCAAGGGGAGGCATGTTACTATATTGAAAGGAAGGAAAAGTTTTCAGAAATTCAAGAAATTCTCAGACTAAATGATAAGAATTTGTAAATCCTCATGTAAATAAGTATTAAGGTGTTATTTGAACGCAATTTTCTGATATTCAATTTTAAAAGGTAATAAACAATACTTTGTCCATGATTTTTAGTTAAGCATTAAGTATTACTTATAACTTGCTCCTCATATCTCCATTTGAGAAAATATCTATTTAATAAACTTGTATTCCAATCATAGTTCGTATAATCTTTAGAATAAAGTATTTTAATATAGTTATTGCATTTTATATGCAGTTGACTGGTCAATATTATTTTGAGGTTGATTAGCAACGTATTCACTTCAGAGTCACTACAAGCTTCAGATGAATACAAGACAATATGTTGTTGGAGTTTATTTGAAAAATTATCTGTTAAGATTAAATCACTTCTTCTGTTTTCAAAATAAACGGAATAAGTCAAACATTAGCACAGATACGTCCGAAGAAAAGACAAATTTGCATTCAATAAGGTTCAAATCGCGCGAGGCCGTCTCAAAGCCCATCCCAAAAGTCTTCGAAGCCGTAACTACTCAATCGTCTCATGCAAAGGAGAATTGCATACATTACCACGCCATAGAATGATAACCTGCAACCCTCGAATTGGTAGGTATACATGACTGCCGAGCCCATAACAAGATAGGCTAAATCAAACATTAGGTAATTGGTAATTGTGGCGAAGGATAAGCTTTAACCGAATAACAACGGCTTACCATTCGATAAGGCGAGCGATAGAGTGGGAAATGAAAAAGGCCTCAATCTCTTAGCTTGAGGGGAGTAATCGAGGATTGAGATATTGGATCGAAGGCAATTTTGGGATCGCTCCCATTTAGGGCTGAGCAGATATGTATTTTGCGGCTTGTGCGCATCCGACGATCACGCACGCGCTGTGGGAGATCGACTGGGAAAGATGGACGTGATTGTTGGGGAAAGCAATCGGAGATGAAGCCCAGTAGTCAGATGGTCTATCCGGTAATTTTCTAGAAACATTGCGAGAAGATATGAAACTCAGTAATGGTTACGCGCTGTCCGTAAATTGGTTGACACACACTCCTGAAGATATCCATATTCGTTAACTTTGTAATTTAAATATTTTGTGTACATAATAGGTGATAATGGCTCAATTCTTAGTGTAACGAGTGAATCTAAAATGAATATCGGGTGCTATGGAAATTTTTTTGTTGTGTCAATTACGGCGTTGTATCTTTTATTTCCTTAACGATGGATGAAATTCTACGAAAACTATTTTCAGAGTTTTCCATAATCTTGAAGAAATATCTAAAAATACGGCTCTAGAAAACAATAAAAAGTCATATTATTTAGGAAACTTCGAATTTGACCGACACCTATCCATCCGGTTATGAAAAATCGATGAAGTACGTATGAATGTATGAGCCAAATATTAAAAAAGGGACAGATAAGTAAATTAATTAATTCAATAACTTTTATAATGCAATTTTCTTCCAAAATACTTCAATAGGAGAAGATAGATTATGAAAAATAGAGATGGAAGATCTCTATTTCTACTAAAAACAAAAATTCAAAAATTCGTTGCGTTGTGGATCAAATGTTGAAACTCCTTTTTAAACTTAATCAAATTTACTGATTTAGTTTCTCAGTAATATAGAGCAACGAGATAGCTGCAACAACCTAGTAAATAGATATTAGAGGCTAGGTTTGATTATTTAGGTAAGATTGGGAATCTTTAATTTTTTTAAATAACGCATGGAACGATTGATGAGATTCGAAAATAGATTTAGTGAATTGTAGACTACATGTCTAAACCAATTTCAAACCTTTAAGGTTTTTTTAAACTTTCTCAATTCAGAAAATATAAAGCAGCGACATAATCTAAGTAACTGTAATTATATGACGATCAAACAGCTAAAACGAAAAGGCTGTTGATAAATTACTTTTATAAAGGAATTAAAGACTAAAATGAAGAAATATCCGCTTAAGAGGACACGTTTGAAATCCGATAAAAGAGGATGTTATCGTAATCTTCTATCAGTGAGTGACAAGTAGGCGCCTTAAAATAAAAAGAGGATGTGAAGGAAGTGCGGGGGTGGAGGGCAGCGGAAGAGGTGTCCCTGTGAGGGATTTACGCAGGTGATGGAAGCGGAAGTCCCTTTTAGGCGAGTGCACATGACGGAGCGCATCGAACACTCGCATAACTATATTTACGAGCCCGTGCATGAACATCTCTTTTGAACAAATGTTACCAATGTGCGAATTAAGCCAGAAGTCAGAGTCCAAGACACATGTGAGCAGGGTAGTTACCCTGAGATTACGGGGGGGGGGGGGGCGCTTGACGTCGAAAGCTATTCCACCAAGGCCGGTTTCGGTGGAATTTTTGGATTAATTTTTACGAAGAGTACTGAATAAATTCTCTTTAAAAATAAGTAAGACTTTGGGTAATGGAAATTTAACAAGTTTCTATACGAAAGGGGCGTCTGCATGACTAATAGCCTGGGACGCCTATACCCCTAGTCTCGGCCTCGATCGAATAACATGGATGACTAGAGACAACATGAGTTTTATTCCTTCGTTTCCCTTCAAAAATGTTTTCTGTTTCATTTACAAACTGCTTGATACTCAAATACTGGTTGAAAACTCAAATAGCACAATCCGTGATAATTAACACTCCTCTTCGTCCTACCCACCGTACCCAAGTTCCCATTTATCCATTAATTTATGTTGTATGAAAATATTTTATATAAAGCTAGCTAAGATACGTAAAGGAGACGTTCTGTGTGGTATCCTATTAAGTAAAAAGCTTTCAAACACCCCTTTAAGGCTCCGTATTTTCCTGCTAATACGAAATACTTTTCGGAGAAATACAAATAGATTACGTTAGTAAAAGCTATTAGCTGTTATGGCTTATAATATTCATTCAGAGAAATATTTGCATCAAGTTATTCAACAGGATGTGATTAACATGCACCATAATTCATCTTGTTTATTAAAATACACCATAATATACTCTTCGAAGAGTAACAATCCGGAATATCGCTACATAAGCATAATTAACATAGTTGTAACATGTTACATTAATTCGTATTCATACTTTAGATATTTCTTGGGATATTTTCAAGGATTCTCATCTTGAAACATAGAAACAAAGCTCAAGATAAGAATAAACACACTGTGTTTTCCTTTAAAACGATATTCGATTTTAAACGAAAGTTACGATGACTCTCCGAGGGGATGCGTGGCTCCTGGTCCTGAGGACTACGAGGCGTGTCAATTAAAATTTAAAATTAAATAAAAATTGTGAGTTAAATGATTAAAAGGAAAAACTATTAAGTTTCTGGTCAGTGACTTAAAATGAATATAAATATGTAAAGAATGATAACAAATAGATAAAATATTAAAAAGGAGAAGGAAAAAAGTGGGGTGATAAAAGAGTAGATTCCGCGATGGGCCACGCTAAAAATATAGTTAAAAATAGTTCGATCAAATTCTCCATGACTGCACTTAAAATGCACTAAACAGCATATAGTGTTCGAATGATTGTCCGACCGAACCGAAAATTCTCCATAAACTCCGCTTTTTAACCTCTTATATCCCCTCCCTTGAATGTGACATCGAACCTATTAAAATAAATAACTTTTTAGAATTTTAAGAGCATATAAGCCTACGTTTTCAAGAGTGTTTCATCCTATTTTGGTATATTTCTAGAGCATTCATCATGGATTCAACGTTACTTACCTCTCCATACTTGTATGAAGCGTCTACATGCTGCCAGTGCTGCTCCAGGTACCATAGATCAGACTATTGCTTCACGGCTCATAGCTAAAGAGGGAATAAAATAAGCATTGTAAGCATTTAAAATTTTTAGTATTATAATTTATAATAATATAAAATATTTATTTATTGGATGATAAATTGAAATAACAAAGAAATACACAGAAGTTTCTAGACCTCTAATACATGCAAGACTTAATGAAGTGGATTCTCAAATCATACCTAATTAATTAAAAATCATCATATATTTCTTAGTCTAATACCGATTATGTTTTTGGAAACGTATTAAATATGTGTTAAGAATTGTACGATTCTTTTTTCCTTTCCTGAGCCATCACTTTAGTCATAGTAGTAGAGGTTAAGTTTTAGATTTTTTATGCCTCAAAAGCTAAGTTTATTTGTGCCATCTCTCTCTCTCTCTCATGAATCGTTCTTATAAGAAGAACCATAGAAGGATAAGTTCATTTTATCATAAAGAAAAGTATGAGGAAAAGTAATCAACTCACACTTCTACATCAATTTATAAGCTATGCTAGCCACCTTTTGGCAAGTAATATGCATCGTTCAGGTTTTTTGTTAGTCAGTTAATGTCGCGTTACAAAACAAAACACTTTTGACTCGTTACAGTTACAACTGTTGACAGAACAGTTACAACTCGTAACTAGTTCTAGTGGTGGACCGGACAAGCGGACAAGAACACAAGCGATCCAAGCATGGCTGGGGGACGAAAATTTTCATTATATAGATGATACTTTTAATCTGTTACATCAAAAAATCATGAATCGTGTCAGATTCATGTATAAAATAATTAAATTTAAATGTTTAAAAGATAACGGTATAGAACGAGGCGAAGGGGATTGAAAAATTCTTCCTTATAAGTGAAATCCTCGCTAACATTGGGAGTAGTGGAGGCAAAAATACTTTGGGCTTCTACTTTGGGTTCTAGCATTTTATTTCTAATAACTTCACTCTCAGAATTATCGATCTATGTAAGACCTAGGCTAAAGATAAAAGGTGATATTGCACGTAATAGCGTGCACTAGAAAATTTTCACTAACATTTTTTATATTCTTTTTCTTTTCGATTCTATAGACAAACTATTTTTTCAAAACTTCCCTCCAAAAAGATGCTTAGTGTCGCAACTGATATTGGCAGCCAATAATCAAGTAGTTTATCTGATACTTCCCTATCTTCCAAAACGTTTCTGAGGCTTGCATATCACGACTGAGCAGTACTGTTAGCTATATTCAAATTCTCGTACATAGACAGTGAGAGGAGCCACCGACAATACCAGCTTTAAACTATCCTGCTTATACTTATACAAGCTGGATTTCATAAATTTACATTGAAATTGAATAAACTAGAATTGGTAGAACATGCCCAGATATTTAAATATAAGTAAAATATCGAGTCCAAATGAATTTTCGAATACTCTGCAGACAAAAAAGTGCATCATTGATGAACCACTTGCAATGAGAAAACCAAATATTTCAGTTTACGATTACAGAAACCAATTATGGAGATTAATTTTGAAAGAGTTGCCAGGTAAATTGTTTCATGAACGAATTTTCGTGTGGATATAAAGAATTTTCGCTTTCCTTTAACCTTCGTCCTTGATTTTCTGGTAGAATTGAATTGAGCAAGGCATGTAAATTTTATAATTAAGCCCAGTATTCAATCCGTTACACTTTCCCCGCTTAATAGAATGTTAAGCACTGAAGGTGAGAAACATAAACCATTTGGATATCTGTCAAAATAAATTGGCCGCCGCCCTTTTGATAATTCCTTCTCGATCTCCGAAATTATGCAAATTGAGCACATTCATTCAACCCATTAAAACGAGGGCAACTCGAGAAGAGGCATAAACGAAAATGAATTCCTTATGTGTCGAGATAATGGTAACAATCTTATAGGGCCATAAATCGGAGAAGAATCAGTCCGGTAAAAAACCCTAGAGTCAACACATATTTTACCACTTCCCGAGGATTATGAAAAAATAAAATTTTCTTGGAAAAGCATTACGAGCTCGGTCCGAAGGAATCCCTTTTGTGGCGGTAGACGCGGTGAGATTCCCAGACGACATTTTTGTACGAAATGTTGGCAGGTAATTACCCCTACATGTCACTCACGCCGGAAAGGGACGCTACCGAAAATGAACGAACACGGCCGTGATGGAGGAAACATCCAGCAGAGCATATTCCGAGGATTATCAAGAGCTCGATTCAAACGGAGAAATGAATACTTTTTTCGATATCCCGCCGGATAATCACTTTTTAGGCGTCCAGTTCCTTTCGGGGGCCGCCTCATCTGCATCCGGCCACCGGGGAGTTAATCTGAGCTGCCGCGCACAAGTCACGAGTGCCGCTGATGCTGCGATGGATTCTGTGTGTAGACATCCGGTGTCTCATGGATCCTTGTGAGAATCCACGGAAGAATTTATATGCCCTTTATCACGTGTTCTTCGCTTTCGTCTGCGTGAAAAACTGATGTAGCCCTACATTTAAAGAGTGATTTAACAAATTACAACCCTAATTTTTTTCCGCCAGCTAAAAAGGATAAAATTACGACTACGCAATGAAAAATATGCCATGTATTACATTCAAGAGGTGGAATTAAAGGAATACCAAATTGTCAAGTATTTTACTTTAATGTGGTGCGGTACTGTATTCTTTACGGAGCTCTATCGCCATTTGCAAGTATGTTTGAATTCTCATTGGCAAAAGAGGCGAAATACAATACGCAAACGTATCAAAATCTCGACGCTATCAATACAAATAAATATAATAATAGTCTTTCATTCATTACGTAACAGCACTTGGAAGTTAGTACATTAACGTTGCTGTACAGCTTTTCCAGTAACTGTAGAAGCAAAAATTGTAATTAAATCTTCTAATGTAAGCTTCAATTCGTAATTTTAATCGTCACATCGAATGACACCGCACAGAGACGATCGGAAATAAGGATATTCCAATAATACATTCTCGTAATAATATGGAGAAAAATATGTAGGATTTCATTCCCATATAATCCATCATCACTGACTGGAAAAACTAGAATGCACTGTGGTACTTATGCGTAAAGATATGAAATGAAGGTAAGTAAGGCCAGCATTACGCTTCCACAGTATATTGTTACTTAGATTTTAATCTCCGGAACTCATTTATACAAGGTTAAGCTGAATAGCGATCCTTAGCTGTGCTCTGGAATAGAAAAGAGGGCAGCGCGTTCGATTTTGGTAAAAGAGGTCCGCGTGCGGAGTTGTCGAAGCACTTTTAAAATTACTACCATAAGTCTTAGCAGCTACGCCGCCTTATATGCAATTTAAAATGAACGCATACGTGATTCCACATCATATGCACATGTATATAATCTTTATAAATTACGTTTTTGTTGTTACGTTACGTTAGATGTTGACTTCGCGTAAGTTTAGGAAAGCGCCCTAGATTTACATCGAGTATTACGTTACCGAGCTCTGGGCGTCGCTTGAGTTATTCCATTGAGAATTATAGGAAGAAAGTCACTTAAAATCATTCATTGGGCGCCATATGTTGGTGAAGGGGCAAAACTTGATGGGTTCAGCTGCGCTGCTGCCACCTGTCAATGAACCGGAAAGGATTGCACCCTAATGGCATCATTGGAGAGAGTGTAACTCGAGAAGATCTCACATGCAATTGAGGGAGAGACGTGATTGAGAGGGGAGTCCATTCCTTGTTTGCTCTGATCTAGTGTAGAAGTGAGCACACATTTTGCTACCAGGTGAAATTGCTGGGAAGACAAATGATTGCACGGATATCGAGAGGAGAAATGTGATAAAAAGAAAAATTGCGAGATAACTTACATGAAAGAGTACACTTAGTTCGAAAGAAAACAAATTTTCGCTCAGAAAGCAATACCTGAGTTATAACTTAATAAGATTAATTTACTTTTCTTTCTACATGCACATTTTCCATACTGTAAAAGGAACTAGTTTGTATGTACATGCATCCTAGAATCAGTATTCGCCATTAGCAAATTATAAACTGCGATCATTTACAACAAACAAATTCTTGCAAGATAAATTCAAAATGCGAGACAATATCCGTTTGAATAATTTTAAAAAATTCAATTTTCAAGAAAAGAGAAGATATATTTCATGGCTATTTAAGCATGCGCTATCGGAATGCTTTAAAGTACAAAATTTATGAAAGAGCATAAGCATCAGTTATTCTGGTTTCTTTAAAAACGTCATAATTTTCACTATTTTTCGAAATTTAAGGCTTTCATACTGGATCATATGTAAAATTGAGAAAAATAATGAAGTGTTGACTATAAGGACACTTATTACGAAGTAATTTTCTTATTACTTCAATTTCTTTCCACTAAATAGTATTTGTAGAAACCATTTTCACAATTTTCGAAAATTACACCAAAGAAAGATTAAAGAATGTCTGCCTCGTGTTTTCTGCTCTGCTGCTTTATGTAGTTAATGTAACCCATTTACCCGCCGGTAACCCTTTTTATAAGCTGTTTCAATAACGAAATAGTTTAACGCAAGGTTTAGAAAATATGATACAACAACACCACTACTTTTATGTTCCTCAAAAGACCTTACTCCTCGAAGATATGAAAAAAAGATAAAGATTACTGAGATTTTGGGTAAAATGGATATTTTGCTTACAACAAGAATCGATCATGGTGGATTTTAATTTTTCCATAGGTTCTTTTTGAGAATAATTCCTGACTCCTCGTACAGACACAAAAACCAAATTAATGAAACAAAGGTGCTGGCCATGTAAGGCCAGGGAAGAATCGCTCCTAGAGGGAGAGCGAAAAGGGCCTTAAAAGATGAAGAGCACCCTAACGAAACAGATGACGTGCGATTCTTCGGTGATAGAGACGTGTGCCACTCTCATCCACTTCATCTCCAGGGGTGCCAACCAATTTCCCGCTGGAAATTAGATACGTACATTGTGGAGCCAAATGCTCGCACAAGTTGGCCAGTGGCCTATTTGTTAAATGGATGACAAAGCAAGAGCGGAGGGAAAGGAAGAATAAAGACGCCTCCGAATGGAATGAGAAGTGTGCACCCAGACGTCTGAATTGTACAGGAAGTGGTATTGAAGGAAGTGCACCACAAGAGATGGAAGGGATTTGTATTCAGCAGAGCAGAAAACGGATCTTCATATCGGAGAAAAAAAGTGGCGCACTCTATGATAAAAATGAGCTCTAACTAGATCAAAATATATAACTACAATGAGTACATTACAATCGGTTAAACCTACGCCAAAATTGTTTTCTCAAGCAAAATATGTGACGGAAAGAAATTAAATTTTGAAAAAGTTTTTGTATTAGAAATTTTTTAACTAAAAAGTTAGAATATGCCATATTTCATCAATAAAAATTCATGACGATATTAAATGAAAACAACTGCACTTTAATCCCATTTTCATGTCAGAAAGAAATTTATATCAGTCGTATTGACAAACTACACAATATTTATACCTGACTTTTAAAATTTTTCTCCTAAAAATACTTTTATACGCTAAAATTATCATCTAATAACCATTCTTAATTTTTTAGGTACACCCATTGGGTATACCAATATATATAGGATAGGTATACCATCTATTCGGCAGTAAGAATTAGAGCCCAAATCATATGTTATCATCATAAATGTAACCAATATCTCCATTATACTCAGATAACCGAATTAAGGGCGAAGAAATGCTGCCATTCATAGAATCATCATTGATATGAGTTATCTATAATTAGAATATTCATTCGAGAGATTATAGTTAATTTTCCCTCAAAATCACAAGAAAAAGAGAAATGACAGATTTTCTTTGCCGGTAGAATTTACTAAATATAATACTCTAAATTAAGTAATAGAAGTAACAATAAGCTAAATTGCGTAAAAATTGTTAATTTTTGAGATTATCTAATTGTAAATACTAGTGAGAAAAATACATAAAAGTAATGGAATTTGGGAATCGCTGGAGTAGTAATCGAAATTCATGCCATTATCTGAAATGCATAGTATTCATGGGTTTTTCAACCACTCCTCTGATTTAATAATTTTAAGCAAGCTTTGATAAGCGGAGACGGAAACTTTGACATGGGAGAAAATGATGGATAAACGACCACGTCCTAAACAGAATCTGAGAGTGTGATCCGAACTATCACCACAATTTCTCGCATCTAACACGGCGACAACATTCCCCTAGTGTTAAACATCCCTCCGCAAAACGATTTATCTTAAGTCATACATGGAGTGTCCGAAGCGAATGTTGAAGGCGCATTCTCTTTCAAACACACTCGTTGGGCAACACAGAGCCGCGTCTGTTATTTCTCTCAAACTCGAGAGAAACCCAACAAAGAAATTAAAGAATCGAAGTCTTTTTTTTTTTCTTCTTTCATTCCTCTCGAGTACGCCTGGAACGCGCTCGCTTTGGAAATTTTCCGCTGATTCATGCTACCAATTATTCGTCTCATCTCGGTCGCGTGCCTTCACTTGCTACAAAAAAGCAGTCTTTCCTCTTTGCCTCTCTCCCGACGTCAACCTGCCTTTTTTTATCGATTCCCCGCATTCAACGACTACAAAACAGTTTATTTAGACGTTCACTATCCCATAATGCCATTATATATTGAGCTTGTAACAGAATTAAGGTGTCCATATGGTTTAAAACATCCAGACTTGAAATTAGTTCCGTTATAGCGGGAGTCACCGCTCCTGATCTCTAATGAACGAAATTCTTTCTTCACTTCACCTTAATCGAAATTAAACACACAATAGCTTCATTCAGTATCACGTGAATTTAAAATTTTCAATAGATATTACCATGAATGAAATAATATATCCTCAGGGAAAATTATGCGCGAAATCAGATGCCGTTCATTGAAGTTTACACATTTATTATATAGCATAATAATGTACAAATCGCAGATATCACATAAGATTGTTGGAATAATTCAAAAGGATTCAAAAGTATTTAGAAATAGGAAAAGTTCATACATTAGGTAAAGTCAAAATTTATATGTTTATAGCGGTTTATTCAAGAGAGATCAAACTGAATACATACGAACGATAGAACGATCTAGATAAACTTAAGGTGATGACAAACTCAATGAAAATAGTAGTTTTATTAATAAAATTGCCAATTTTTTAAAATTGCTTAGATTTGAAAGTTACACGCGAATCTTCTCTTTTTGAAAGTTTTCTTGGCTGTTAGAATTTAAAATAATTTAGCACCATTTTCCTATTTCATTCGATCTAGGATGACATATTTTAAACCAACATGGTATTGAAAGATATTGTCACATGCGTAAATTTTCCTTTGCATATGCATATTGCATATTGCATAATTCCACTGATAAATTTTCGGAAGCGACAACACTGACTTAGTTGTCTAATGTTCTATATTATCTCTTGAATAATAGTAGAAGAATTGTCCTTAAAACGGCACCACGGCAGGTCATAAAATTAAAGAAAATCATATCAACCCTTTATTTCATTTGACTAAAACAACTTATTGTAACTGAGACGTTACTCTCGATTATGTCTTAAAAAGACGCTACTGCGGATTACATCGTGTATGTATCGTGTAAAACGTTTCATGGAAATGCTCTGTTCCGATCCAAAGTATGGTTTTCTCATTATCTAACACTCCGAATTTTCCTAAATGTTTGTTATTCCACAGTCAAAAATACGACGTCCAGTCTGTCGTCGAGGAAATCACTTTTCATTTCCGGATTATTAACTGCGGAAGCAGCTTAGCCCTAACAGCTGAAACATATCCCTCAGTTAATGACCGTCCTGAAGGTGGGAAGGGAGGGGTGCAAGGTCACCCCGTCTGCAGGGGGGACCGAAGAGGCAACGGGACAGAGTGATGTCGGGTGCAGAGGAAGTGTTGGCCTTAGCGAGAAAAAAAAGCATTGGGAAAAAGAGGCGGAAGAGGAAATGGCAGTGAGAGTGAAAAAGAGACACGGGTCGTGTCGTCAATGATAGCTTATTTGACTAAAATTCTTGGGTACAAAAATGAATTTTGCAATACCTTAACTTTATAATCATCCTTTTTTATCTAAGATCGGTGAAATACTTTTGGGATGAAATTCAGTCTTAATGTGTTCATCACATCGTTCCTATGACTAGCCCATCGCATTACGAATATTCAAATGATCTGTAGACTCCTTACCAACTAAACTAAAGACTTAGACTAAACGTCTAAGACGCAGACTTCAACTCTGAAAAACAAATTACGACAAGAAAGAAGCAATAAATCTAGAGGTTCAAGAAAATTTAGCGTAAATATCGTTTTAGGTTATTACACGAGAAACGAAACTTCGTAAAATCGTAAAAATTAAGCGTATCAGAGAGAATTAATACTAACAAGGCGAACTTAAGGTGAAAAGAATAGCAAATAAAAGGATGGGAGCAAATACCTATTTCCATATTAACATCATTAATATAAATAATGGACGAACGCTATATTAAATAACTGAGGAGGAGAAATAAACCAGAGAATCCAAAAATGTTCTTTAATAAAGGCGTGACTGGCGTATGAAATTGTGTCCACCGAAAGTGATCCTTTCCTTATAATTGTAGCAACAAACATTACCACTTTTCCAGAAATGTATGGCCTTAATCTATATCCGAGACGTGGTGGTAACACCTGAATTCCTACTAACCGAAGAATGATCTCCTTATCGCGTAGCAAGTGGCGAAGGCGAAAACACTTTCATCATCGACACCATATTGCGAGGAAAGCGCGAAGAGGCTGTTGAAGCGTGGAGAGGATCTTTTTAGCGACAGAAGGCCAATGAACACAGGGTGAAAGAATGGCTGGCTGTTGATGCTCATCCTTGTGGAACACCTTTTTATCTCTTAAGTGATCATCGCAGGTCGACCATTTTTTTTATCATGACGCCTACTCTTCATTAGCTGTTACCCAACTCACTTGGCTGAACACAATCGATGGTCCAAAACTGGAAGCTCTTAATTTAAACGACAGGTTGGGGCCAACTGAAAACAAAATACGTGGTCTTCAGTTACAATACATTCATATTCAGAGCTACGATACCTAAGGCGAAGATTACAGACGGTTCACAAATGGAGGGGCGCTAAATCGCCGGAGTATATATTTTAATCCACACACCATGACTCTACCTCTATAATTATAAGCGGCCATCTAGGGATGAGGGAGCAAACTTCCTTCCTTATTTACTTCCTTTCTACGTGTGATAAGTCATTGTTTATACCACATTCGTCATATTTAAAATTCAGAAATTTTCTACAGATGCATTCTATACCACGATAAAAATAAAGCCCATTTAGAACGCCTTAAAACAGGATGTTAGCCACCCGCGCATTCTTATTATATTAAAATACTTTATCATGAGCAGTATTTTTTTCGTAGCCATAAGAGCACATTTTCGCAGTCGAAGAATATGAAATACTCCACATTATTTTCCCAGCAGATACTTTGAAACAGTATGTCATAAATAATGCGTTCTGGTTTAACTAACGGAGTTTTCTTTTATGTGAATGTACAGGCAATCACTGAAATATTTGTTTTCTGACGGTAGAATGGAGTAGAAAAGCAACTTGAAAAACCATCCTTCAGCCTGTGCACATCTGTGCTATTTGTATCTTGGAATAATGGTCGCTCTTTCCTATGCTTTTGTACCTGAACTTTAATGACTTAATTTATTGCTTTATTTCAAATGTTTAAGGTATACTTTTAATTGTTAAGTTTTACTTTTCCTTTCTATTAAGATGTACTAGGTTAATCTTTCAAAAAGTGTTATTCTTTTTGGTTCTTTTCACATTACTTTCAACCTTTAAAAGATGTCTAATTATGTAGCTAATGAAGCAGTTTTTCCTGTTTTCTTTATGTATTTATTATAAGAGTGAAACACATCTCGATATAAGTGTATATGCATACACACCATGAAAAATAGAGGAGTACAGTATTCAATCTTCTAGAATCTTAACTGACTTTCAATCTCAAATTTTTCAATGATAATTCCTATCTCAGATATCTTCAAATAGAGAAAGAAAATTTTCTGAGGGGAATGCATGAACTGAAGAACCAATTGGCTTAAAAGACGAAATGTGTCCGGTACAAAGGTCTAAAGGTCATTGCAATTTCCTGCCTGGGAAAAAATATAGCAGTGCGAGGGTTAAAAACGTCTGACGGTCTAATAATCAACGGGCCTGTTGCAGCCGCTCCTTACTTCCTCTCCCCATAAAAAGATCAGTTAGGCCCATGACAAAAGATGCGGGTGCCATTCCTACGAGATTTTACGAAATTATGCCAAATTTTGAGTGATTTACTACAGGAAAATTTTTTTACGTTTTAAATTAACAAATGTTCAAACCATTATATTTAACTTATTTGTTTCTTTCTTTTGTGGCCTTTGCTCTAATTTTTTTAATAAATCTAATCGGATGATACAGAAATTACGCTGCATTATATATTTTCATTCATTTGGGAGGATTTCTGAACCTAGGATCCTATTCGAGACAAAATTCAACTCTGTTTTTTTCTAAACTCCGAAAGGGTTGAAGATATATAATTCCCATTTTAAATATTTTGGAAGGCTTAAAATATACGCTAAGAATACTAGCATTATTCAATAAATATTCTAATAAATATACGGCACCAAGCTATGAGGCCACCACCTTAAAAAAATAACAATTCATTTTAAGTGAATCATTTTAGGTTGAAGATACCAAAGACATTTTATAAAATTATCTCAGAAATTTTTAGGAGAACATGAGCAATAGACACTTTCATAAGAGTCATTTTACTATCCTCTCATAACGACCTGTCATTACCTGATACCATAAAGACACCGGTTCATGTTCTTGGGACCTTTTATGAGCCTTTATTTACGAACCAAGGCTATATCCTTGACAAATGAACAGAAGAGGAACACAATAGTGCTTTGAGTGGAATCCGGAGAACATGATATTATGTCGAAATGAGTTAATTCCATAAAGGTCTTTTATGGAGCTGGAACCCAAAGGTGTGGAAATCGGATGGAATAATTCTGTATGCATATCACAGATAAAGAACATGAGTATTCGCTTACAGAAGATGTTTTTATTTCTACAACTCAATTTTTTCTCCAAATTATTGCCAGGATTTAGTTCTCCAGAAAACTGAGTCGCTTTCTTCCTAAAGAATTCCAAGAAACTATAAATAATTTTCCAAAAACCTTCAAAACACCGTTAGGTTTCAGATACGGTAAGAGGAAATCACTGGTCAGGTGAGGCAGAATATTTTACGAGCCAATAATTCAAGATTCATAAAAACGCAGACGAAAAGGGTCATTATGAAATTACTTGCGCTCTTATTTGAAACGACTGTGAAATACGATACAAAACATTTGTCGAGCAGAGAGAAAACAAACTCGTCTTAAAAATGACGTAGTATCCTGGCAAAGAATTTCGGAAGAAATTTGCAAACAAATGGAAACTGAGAATTTTCATCCTATAATGGTTCAGCTAAGGCGATACCTAGAAATGATACGTTTTCCAAAATTCAATAAAGCCTTTATCGAAAAAAGCGTTCTAAAAGTAAGAAGGGACTTCTGGTGCTTTTAAGAGAAATTTATCATCGAAAACGTGTCATAAAGAAGCTCAGGTAGACTCAATAACGTTTCAACAGAGATGCTCAGATGGTAAACTTAACGACGAGGGACAGTCTTCATTTATTTTCTCAGAAATATTGTCAGGTAACCATATATTATATTGCATTAAGTAAAGCTTTTCGGAAGATATTATCAATTCTTCAAAGAAAGAGCCGTTAACTCCCTATATTTGAAGATATTGAGAGCTATGAAAAGAGGCGCGAGGTCAACTATCAGCTGCAGCTTGCCTTAAATTTTCATAGAAAGTTAATTCTTACCATCACCTCCTGTAAACATAATTTTTCAATTTCCATGTAATTTTGTCAGGCTCTTTTATGATTTAACGGCTGCACTTGAAATTGGTGATAAAATTATGAACATTCTTTCCACAGGTTAACCAGAAAAAGTCCAACTCACAAATATTCATGGATAAGTTTCACAGCATTCGCGGGAATGGATAATTATAATGTTCTCATATGATCGGAAAACACCTAAAATGCATTATAGCTTCACATATTAATTAATTGCAAAGAATTCGAAATAAATAAATCACGCAATGATGATACAGCACACACGGAAAGTGGACGATACCGAGTATCTACAGCGAAGTACGCAATAGAAAATATCTCCAAAATTCCTTGATTCAGATTAGGATGATGTTTATGGTGCAATATACCCAATCCTAAATAAATCAAAACTAATATCGTAGTTATGAACGAATGTTTAAAGAATGACTTATTTTACTGTTCACTGTTTTTACTTTTTAATTACTCGGTTGAACAACTACCAGTAATCATACTCTATTTTATCCATGTTTGATATTATCATTTCTTTGAAGAAGTGTTTAGGTTTTAAGCGTCTGGTAAAAGTGAAATGGCTTGAAATTAAAGGGAAAATGTCTAGAGGGCTCACGGAATACATCAATGAAAAAGATTGCTAAAATTTTATCTAATTGATTCCATCCATCCCATAAGCAGAATAGTAAATGAAGATTCAGAGAAATAATAGCGGCATGTAAATTTGCTCTTGTGTATCATACGGCTGCCTTAGCTGGGCTCGACATCAAACGATTTCTTATCTTGATTCGATGGAAGAAGGTTTTAGAAATTAAACGGCTTCGAAGATTAGCATCGAGTGGACAACCAAATCCATGGAATCGAGAAAGAGTCGCAAAAGTGAATGCGCAGGAATAGGAGAGAAGCAGGGCGTGGCGAAAGAGGATCGATAGAGACGCGCGCAACTTGAATCTCTATGTCCCCGAATCACAGCGAACCTCCTGCGACATCATGTCATCCGTGGACGATTTTCGACACTGTCTGAAGACTTACGAAAATTTCTCAAGAAATTACTTCTTAATATTTCGCATTTCCTTATCCATATTGAGCGTGGAATATTGCTCAAGGATCGCCCTCGGCGTTATCTGGTGGAAGGATGAGGAGAATAACCGCCGACGAGATCGAATGGTGTGTTATGGCAGGCTGAAAATGTTCCGGAGAACGGTCTGACGCTGCTTTTCCGGCACGCTGTTTCAGAAATCTGAACGCATAAAATAGAAATTATAATTATACATATTATTTTTTCTAAATTCTTTTTTCACTTGTAGAGAAATTTGTCTAGACCGTGTTCCGTCTAAGATTTACTATTTCACGAAAAACATTTATGAATATAATTTATTTTTATATAGGAAGTTTCCAGGCTCTAATCCAAATGACAATCGTCTATAAAACTGAGTCAGCATTGCGAGGGAATGTCGCTCGAGAGAAATCACCTAAGATGCAATGTTATAAAATGACAAGACGAATTCCTTAATATTTCAATATGAATAAGAGAATATAAGTAAGTAAATCAAACTGCTGCTACTTTTTTATGAAAATAAAGCCGATGTAAACTGAAATGAAATCAATGCAAAAATCCTATTTTTTGGGGTGTGATGACTTTCCATCGCATCGAATCATTTCGGTTCCAGATTGAATCAATATTCCAACCAAATAGTTGTAACATAGTTTATTTATTGTGTTTAAAAAACAAATACCCTTGTTATACTATTTATCACTATGGGAAAATGATCGAACAACGTTAGGCTAACGATTAAATGCGTATTGCCAATATACATTGTTCGATTGGCGTTAAGAATAGTAGTCATAGTAATCTATGATATAATCTTTAAAAAAATCCAATCATATCCCTGATTTGAAATAATAGAACCTTGAAGATTCGCAGGTTGCATACCTCTTTGTAAACTACAAACCCAGGAGACAAAACGAATCCATCTCATCCGCAACATTTTTATTCATAATTTATGAGTGCTTTTATCCTCCGCCATAAAATAGTAACAAGTTGTACTAACCGCCACTGATGTAACACTTGCCAATCCGAGGCGGTGGATCAAATAACAAAAGAGTAACGCCGCCTTGACCTTCACTTACGCGAATCAAATCCTGGAGGCTCCAGACTCGTTCAACTTCCATAATGGAATAAAATATGAGAGACGAAAACTGGAGGACCGCTCTCACAAAGAATACGGCGTGATTTATAGAAACTCGATAATCACGGCTTAATAGAATACGCCGCCGACAGATTTCAATATAGCACGACTGAATATGACCCCTTGTGCGACGTTAAAGAGAGGCATTCCATCTTCCGGCTTCTTACATCCGCATTTTCGCGTGGGCGAATAGAGGTGCGGCACTGGGTGCAGAGGCAGCGAAGGGCAATTACCCACCGGGGGCGGACCCGGAAGGTCAAAACTCTTGGCGAAGTGGAGAAAAGAGCCCTCTTCATCATAGCTAGACTACTAAACGTCCGCAAACGGCATATATCACTCTCTTCCATCCTTTTTTCATGTTCCGCCCACCTGAGGAAGGACCCCAAAGGGCCAAACTCTCCTGTGTTTTCACCTCCTCCCCGCTTTTGCCCACACAAACGCCGAAGAAAATCAACCGCTAACCCTAACCATTAAAGAAGACACGGCTAGGGATAACTTTGAACCCCTTTCCGGACTTTTATTTCGGGACCGAAGGATTACGAGTCTACGGTCACTGGTAATGAAATTAAAGAGCGAAGGGATGAGGTTGGGAATTCCACGGAGGGAAAGAGAGCGCCATTTGTTGCCCTATTATACTTGGCGGATTGCTCGAGTTGCCGAGCGAGGCGCTGGTGGTCGACCCGTACCTTCCACCAGATGGCCTCGCCGGCAGCTTAACGAAATAAAAAATGGATGAAAATGGCAGAAATATCCGCCCACGCTCGCGTCCGGTTCTATCTCATACTTTATCTCATACTTTCTCCGGGCGTATTTTAAATACTTTTTAGAGTGTTACACTCGTGAGTTACTGCTCCAGAAGAGTACCGCTTTGAATTGGAGTCACGTCTCCAAAGTGGGGCGGTGAGGTCAAATTGGAGGCGAGATATATCCACCCTGGACGAATCTCTAAATAAAAAAACTATCTCAAATCCGCACGCACATGCATCTTCCTCCTATACTTAGATACAGGCGATAGGACCAATTTAGGCCGTACTATTGGATATATAGCGAAAATTGAGGAAAACAGAAGGAGAAAAGCAGGTGGTTTGTTTCAACGATAAGGTTGTTAAAAAGCGTTCAGGGTCTCCCTATGTACCTCTCCTTTTTATTGTCAGGATCTCATCTGTATCCCTGATGGAGGCATATTCTTTTGTAAATATTAGGTTTTTGTTTCAAACTAAAAGAAAGTAAATAAGAGTAACGGACGTTCTTTCTTCCACCTAAAAGAACAGCTAATACAAATTAATGTCGATGAGCACAAAATATAAAGCATGAAATAATCTGCAATTTTATCTAAATTACGGAATTCCAATAAAGTATTGCCTACACAAAAAACTTTAGGCTTTAATATTGGTTGATCATTAGACTGTAACACGAAAGTACGGTACAGTCCCTCTACACTATCAGTTCCTCATATGAATAATGTTGAAGTGTACAAACAGAATTTCAAATTGAATTTTCCTTTGTCTATTTTAATCTATCTTATCTCTCAGCTGTCAACTTAAATTCCACCAGTTCCCCCTATTTAATACTTGTCCTCTGAATGAAAACAGTGCACGTTTTTCACATAGCACAGAAGACTGCCGATAACAAGGAGGAGATTACCCGGATTGGCGACTTTCCAAGGTGTGCATTAGTATGAACGCCTATTTCTAGATAATTAAATTTAAGAAAACTGGCTGTCAAAAATTCACAATCTATATTCTGCTAATACACGAGTGTAATCGTGTTATAGACATAGCTTATTTACTCAATCATTCACTCTACGCTAAAAATCATAATACGTGACTCTGGCTTAATGACTGACACGAATAAGTATTATTAAGAGTATTCGAAAATTAATTTTTGTTGAATTTATACAGCCCCTATACAGCTATGTTAATTTTAAATCCACGTGCATCTCTACGTAGCCGTATGGCAGTGTTTCTTAAATAGTGAAATAAACAATTAAGTTATTTTTCCGAATGATTTTCTTATTGAGCAGAAAATGTTTCTACGGGAAAATTTAAGTCGACAACCTTCATGGACAGTCGGAATTATACTGATAGTACCATTAGTATTATTCCTAGTATATTGAAAAACGCTCCGCTATTTATTTAAAAAAACTTTTGTTAAATAAAGTCTCAAATTCGGCGCCAGAAGATGAGGAAATTAAGCTTATGAACATTAATGGAGAGATCCAGTTGGTGAGTTTTATAAAGTTCAATCTCCCCCTAACAATTGACGTTACTCTCATACACCACCGCCAGGAACGGTGCCATAAGGTGGCACGGGCCAATCGTCAGTTGGTCAGTTACTCCTTTATCAGATGGGATGGCAGCGGCGATGCAAAGGGGGGGCTTGTGAGAGGATAGGAATGATGCTCATCAGGATATATGCTTCGTTAATGCTGCAATTAATGGTGTTGAAACGAGTTAGTCACTTCCATTATAATCCTAGACGCAACGGTAATAGACGCCAATATGTATACTTTCGAATCATTGCTAAAAATAATAATAAATTCCCCCATAGTTTTATATATAATCATAATTATCCGTAAATAAAGTGTTAAGACTCTCACAAATTCCAAAGACAACATTAAATTCTTGTTTTTCCTAATTAATTGATAATTATGTATCTCGCAAGATTGCGACTACGTTGTCCGAATCAACTTCCAGAATATTATAATTAAACCCAATTCTTTTTATAGATTAAAAAGGGAGCAACTTAACTTCATACATATTGATAGCCTTATTACGATGAAGGTCATCGCTATATTAACATGTAAAGTAACTCAAATATATCTATCACTACAGTAGTTCACTCACCTAGCAATAGATGAAGAACCAAGAGGTATAATAAAGCAAAATTGTGTGCCGCAGATGTCAAATCCTGCTTCGTAAGAGGACAATCGGTTAACTCCTTCAAAGCACCGCTTACTTTTAAGTTGCGGACATAAGTTACAAAGAAGAGTACAAAAGATGAGTACGAAAACTGGACAGAACAATCTTCCTTCCGCGAAACTATCACATATTCTTAAACATCTCTCTCGTAAAAGAGTTTAAAGAGAAGATGAATTGAAGCAAGAGAAGAAGGACGAGGGAAACGTTCCACAGTTGCAAATAAAATTGGAAGCACAGGGGGTAGATTGCCCATTGAAAGCAGCGTATAAAAAGGGTGAAAAATCGGAGAAGCGTGGCGAACGGCGGGACGTCTGCGAGATATATGAGAATGATCAATGGGAGGGTTTTTTACCAACTTTCCTATTTTACGAAAAAAGAACCCATAATTGGCTGCATTTCCCCGGACTCCCATTTTAGAGAAATCATCGTGTACAGGGATCATCGTTTTGGGGGCACGCGACGACCTCAGCCACGCGTGACCAAAAAGGTACGCGTGCGAGTGGTCACTGCTGAGTGCCTCTCAACAGATGACACTCGATGCAAACATTTGAATTCACTGAATCGGTTAAGCCTCGCTCGCCGTCACTAAAAATATTTGGATGTTTGAGAAATAAATTCGTTCTTTTGCTGATGTAAAAGATAAGAGGCTGAGACAATTAGATCACCAACAATTATGAATCAACTGAGAAAAAAAATATAAAAACGTTATCCCAATATAACTATGTATTAAACGTAGAAGAAATTTTATATATTTACCTTAATATAGCTCTATAAAAACCAGTTTAATTTAATTACACGAACTGTCCAATGCCATGAGCTCAAGATAGCACATCTTTAGGAGATCAACAGAAGCTGACACGACTCATATGGCTGGAACCTCTTATTTCTGAATTAAGATTCAGGAAATCATCAGCAACACACTTTTGGAACGAAATTTATATGTGATGAGAAGTACATAAGTATCACGTCTTGTTAAAGTATGTAATAAAGTACATGTATTTCTTACAGGATCATAAAATTCCATTAAATAATGCATACTTATTTTCTGAAGGTACAGAATATTCCTCTACGAAAGCCTTTAACGAAGTCAAACTATATAAAATAAACAACTGAAATCCAAAGCAGTTATTTAAATGAAGCACTAGACATCAACTGATAAGATAGTAAGATAATCCTAACTATCATCAATATCGCTTTGAAAATATAAAGTTTCGATTATTTTCCTTTTCTTTCTAGAAATTACACGATTAAAATCGGAACTGGCCAACGGTACATCCATAATGACATGATTTCTGGCAGGTGAGCTTAGAATGAAAATTTGAACCCTGAATTGAGAAAAGGGATGTGCCGACATCAATAAATTCAAAAACATTGTCTTACAGTGAATCATGCACTCCAGATGACGCATAAGGGCCATATGCGACCGCTCCTCGCTAAAATGCACGCTATGGTTCCATTCGCGACAGTTATCGTATGCCATTTAGTTAAACCAATTACTGATTCTACAAAATACAGCCACATCATAAAGTATGAATATGTGATGCCGATTTTCAATTTCATTACATCATATTGACTTGTTTTTCATCAATTATTAAAATTGCTAAATTCATCGAAACAAGAAGGAAAAAAACTTTACATGAGCATTTTCTACATTCTATCTTTCTCCACATTCATATGAAGCTGACAATATGAGAATGGAAAAATGTAGTATGCTTGGCATTATATAAATATTATATATGCGTGAAAATGTTTTAAATGAATACACAAAATTGATTTTATTCGGGTGACGGTTGAGAGCACGTAAGACAAATAACTCACCTTCTGGTCATTCAAAAATTATGATAATTATGAGCATCATTTATGACAAAATTTTAAAAAACCATTAAGATATGGCATATATTATAATTAAGATTGTCTATTAAACGAAAAAAAATATATATAATAAAGTATTTTTAATTACATTGAATGCATATACGACCCCCATTGAAGTCTTAAATACGTTGAATCCTTTAATACCTCAGTTCTTAAATTAAATATGAGTAACCAAAAAAATAATATTATCACTACTTTGGGGACAGCTCACACAAGTTGACGTCAATAGCCGCTGATGATTGTTAATGTGTTTAAAATTAACCGGAAGAAAATCCATCGCGGATTTTAATCCAACAGCCGCACGGCTAACAACCTCCGCAAGCAGCTTTCCATGTTAGCGAAGAAAGTAAGGAGTGAAAGGAGCAAAAATTCTAAAATATGGATGTTAAATTTAACCAAGTGAAAGGTAAATTAAATTCTAAATACTCGCAAGCAGCTTATTCTCGGGAGAAATAAAATCCCCCGCACTCAAACCGGATTACATACGCTAACATGGGACAAAGTGATATAGAGTTATTTGCGCAACCCCCTGCTTACATGCATATGCCATTAGTTTCACTCGAGTATTTCGATCGTAAAATATTCAGCGACACTCAAGTCGAGGCAAATAGAAAAAGATGCACATTTCTTATGTCAATGAATAAATTGGCTGTAGCAATAACCAATGTAGCAATTTGTCCCGAGACAACTTAACAACGGGGCGGGGAGACTTTTTTGCCGGGAATGTAATCTTCAATATAAAAACTAGCATGTCTGGAGGATGGTTTTTCTCATTATGGCCTGTTTATTCGTCACGAATTCGATAACTACAGTCATAAAATTGCTAACATTGTGGAATCGTTCGGAAACGATTCTAGAGAGCATTGAAACACAGTTGAAGAAAAAATTAAGACTTATGACAAGCCTTGCTGATCCTATACAACGTATTCTGTCCATTAACAAGTCAACATTGAGGAATAAAGAACCCTACACTGAGTGCACATCTATTCTGCTAGTATATAAATTTTCCAGGATTATTTCAGAGGGAAAACCGAAATAATATTGAAATAATTATTTTAGCATATTAATTACTCCGCTTAGGTGTCTTTCTCAGCATTCCTATGGCTGTCTTAAACTTATGCCGGTTGGAAATCGTTTTTCGGAGTGAAAACTGAACCCAAAAGGAAACCGAAAACCGGTATTTATTCCATTCAGATTTCCAATTATTTCATTTTACTAGAGGAAACCATATTAGATATTTATAGCAGTGACTTGCAACTTAAGTGAATGCTTTCAACAGCTAATTAGAGTAAAAATGTTTCAGGATTATGTGTTAATTACTTGCTCGAAGCGAAAAAACTATGGTTCAACCAGGTTCGATGATTGTTGATACTGAACCGAAATTTGTTTCTCTCATTGAACCGCAGTATAAACCGGAACGGAGAAGATTTTGGTCTGACGCCCTGGTTATTCCAGGCCAGTCTAAGTTAGCTATACTAAATATACATTATATCTGAAATCAATATGATCTGGCGTAACTTTGTGGAAAGCCATAATAAATTAAACAACTTTGAAATTTTCCAAGGACTTTTAATTTTGCAACCGGTTTCGTAAGAAGTTCTTACGTCTTCAGGCGTGATGTTGGGGGAGGAGGTGTTTTAATAAAAGTCAGCGAATACATTACATGGAAGATGAAAGCTAAATTTTAAAATCTAAGAAACAAGATTACAGTAAGTGTAATTCCGATTAGAATCAGTTATTATGTTAGTCTATTAACGGAGAGGTTCCGGGTTTGAGTACAGAAAAATCGGGATTCTTCTGGAAAGAGCAATAACGCTCATTTTCATATCCTGTTTTGTCCCTCACTATAATATACCAATGAATGGATTTTGGTTTGAATTGAAATTTGAAATATACTCATGAGATCGTGAATATCTCGTGTGAAATAGTCTTTTAGTGGAATCAAAGTCCCATTTTATCCATATTACTTGGATCCATTTTATATCAGCAACTCACACTCGTGAATTGATAAGACGCTTGATTATACTAAATTTGTAGCTTAAATATTTTTCTTTCTCCCCAGAATAAATACGTTTACTTATCTTTTACATAAATATTAATATAATTAATCATAAAAAATATAAAACATTGCGCAAGCTTGTAGCGCAAACGCTAGTTCCATTTCATTTTTTTCGGAGCCCTTATGCCAAAAGTTTGATAGTCACACCTCTTGAGTGATTTTCTTTACCTTTTATTCCAATAACAATAACATTATGGTTGAAGAGTTAATCTAAGAATTAATACAGTTATGTAAATATAGCATTTATATTTAAATCTATTAATGAATTTGCAAATTACAGTTAATTAAATTTTATAAAATATAGTTTTCATTTTTTACTTTAGCTACCTCACTGCAAAATTTTGGCAGCGATAAAATAACTTCTTCGCAAATCCTAAGCAATAGAATTCAAATATAACAACTGCTCTCTGAATGCATAATTTAATGTTTAGTAAAAATGCGCCGTTACTGACTCACAACCTCGAAAACATTGCAAAAAGACGAGGATCTCGAATTGATACAGCTTTTCGCTAACTCGATAACTTCCGCCGAAAATCATGACTCGTACTCGGGAAATCTCGCGGGGAAATATAGTTTTGAATAACTCCGTCCGCCTGTGCCAATACGCGTCATTCCAAGCATTGGTCTCCTTTTTCCACGGTTTCTCACCGGGCGGCCGCCGACTTAGGAAGCGTGTGTCACTGACGTCGGTCAAGCGCAATGAATGACCAAGCAAACTCAAAAAAGGCCTTCGTTCATAGCATGGCCCCTTGCACCCATGGCCCTTTCGTCAGACTGCACCTCTCCTCTCACTGGGGTGCAAAACATTCCACGCAATCCGAGAGTTCGGAAGAGAGGTTTTTCTGAAAGAGCCTCCATTCATGGCGCCTTTAAAGACGTTCCCCCGCCGCCGCATTCCACTCCATGCACCTGAGTCTGCCTCCAACTCCATCCCCTTATTCGTGCTCCTGCTTCTTCCTCTTCGTTCTTCTGTGCACACTTTTGGATTTCGCTTTCCTCACGCGCGAAAAATAGAGCCGTGTATATGCTTAAGTCCCGGGGAATTTAGCGACACCCATTGGCATTGGGCATCTCAAATTTATGCGAACGATAGATGCTGAAGAACGAAAAATTGCTCCAACTCATATGTGAGTCATGTAACAAATGAATACTGAAATTCTGCTGTAAATTTCTGATGGAAAATATTAAATTTCACGTATTATTAGGTCCAAAAACAAAAAAGGGACCCAAATAAACCTGCAGGAATCAGAAAATTATAACGCCGTTTAAAGCTCTAAAAGTAGTCCTAAAATGATCAATCTGGAATTTACCGGTGTCTTATGTTGGTCATCTACCCCTAGTTGTATATTTCACAATAGTACTCTCTAGATTCTTTTTCGGAAGGCATTGTACTTAAAATGAAATCGAGCTTATATCTGATTTTTCCCTTGCATGCGGTTTACCGACAACCGATAAAATTTAATTTTTGTTCTATACCGCTAAACGTTTTCCATACCCATACCAACCATTACCACATCTAATGGAGAAGAGCAACTGCATATATATACTGCAAGCGACCATAATTGATTTTTATGATAGCTAGAGAGCTTAGTTGGAGATCATTTTATTAGACTAGTGGTCGCCAAACTTCTACGGCAATAAGGCCACGCTCGTCCCCAGAACTATAAATCGAATTTGAAATTCATAGATCTACGATATTAAACTACTTTTATGAATGTGCCAACTTTAAAGTAATACAAAAAGTTATAATTCATTATTGACAATAAAAAAGGAGTTATCATCAGAGTGAGGAAGAATATTTCAAAATAGTCTCCGCACTACCAATAAGTGACTATCAGTCACTTATTTTTATTAGTTCCTACACCCCAAGTCGGTAATATAACCCCTTAATTTACATGTAGTAACATTCCTGTCATTAACATAAACTACACGAAATAAACATTGATAAAACATGTAATTCTTCAAATCAGTTTCTTTTCTCATTTCCCTGCGGAGTAACTTGAATATCCCAAAAGTGCGCAACCCGCAGTTTAAGAACAGAATATTCTATTTGCCGCGTAAGTCGGTACTTCAAACACAACTTCCTGTCGATATTTTCCAAGGAGCATTTCCCTTATCCCGTCCACTATGCTAAGAAAAGAGGGATTTCATCCCACAGGAAGTAGTGGAGAAAGGAGGAGGTGTAGCCAGGAAATGGGGCGGCCATACAGAAGGATCAGATCCGTTTTCTTCTTTAAAGATGCATTCCCATTTATCCGATACATCGTGAGCCCCTTCCGCTTTCATTCATTGAAAGACTTTATTCTCTACACCTGATCCAATCAATTCAACATTACGTGCAGCATCCCCCCTCGCTTGAATAAAAAGTACATTCATTCTATCGAGCATGGAGTCTATTAATATTTACATTATTTGCAACATTCGCAACGATCATACGTCATTCGTTTTGTTATTTTTCTAAAATGTGACTCTATTTATGAAGATCCGAAGTATCTGTAAAATAAAGCGGGTTTTCACAGCATGGCTGAAGATTGCAATTATAATTCCACATTTTCAGATGTTCTGCATGTTCAATACAACTTTTTTGCGTTCAAGTATTGACGCCTCACCAACTAATCAAGTCTAACACCTTAACATTATAACTCCGGTCTCACGTACGTCCTTCCCCCATTAAATCATCCTAAACCGGAGGATCGTTTAAATACTGGCGTTGCTGAAGCTATTATTCGGATGCCTTATTGAGTTTTGGAATACTCCACAATATTTTAGCCAGACAGATAGATAGTAATGGAATGCAAATTAGCAGTATTTCTTTGTTATAAATGAGTTCCGTTTTATTTCTCTCATATTAGGATGCTTATATTGAATATAATAATAATATAAATTGAATACACCGATATCGAATTGAGTGAGAATTTAGTTCCTTCTTACGATCCCAGAAGTTTGGGCTGAGCCTATGAATCTTAAACGCATTTACCGCAGTGGTAAAATTTCCACTAGCATACGCTTCAATGGAGAATAATTCTACCATGACCGAAAATATTTTTCACGTTCCTTTTCTCGTTTTCGGCAAATATTTGAGTCGAAAGTCAAACTCCTTCGAGAACAAGTGTCCACAATGACTCGGAACGAAATGTAGTGTTAGAGTTGAAAAATCGACTTTGGCAGTTCCTGTGAACGCTTCATTGGCCAAAGAATCATCTCCACAATACAATTATGGATAGATTCTGAGCAAGGCGTGAATGAAGAGGTCCAGCGGTTATTCGATGAAAAAGCCTTGCCATTTCTCAACCTTTCTCGGATACTATTCTCCGAGAAACCATCTCCTTTATTCTTGACCTACCCTTCCACGTCCACATTGTCATCGCACTGGATTCTTTCCTAGCATTTTTCAAGATGTAATACCAAAAATCCTCAATTCTGACCTTGGCTCGTGTTGACCCCCTCTAATTCCATTGCTACCTTTCCTACCTGCATCTTCTGTTGCGTCGCTTTTTCACCTTTTTGTTCGAGGAAGTACTTGTTGATCCTTTTAAACTCAAATATTGACTCCTGCTCAATGACGAAACCTATATAACTACACGGTAACAAGAATAAGCTTATACAAGTCGTAACCTTTTGCTTTCGTAAGCCATCGTATAAAAAGATAATTCTAGCAGTTACTTCTAGGAATAATCTTTTTACCTCCGGAAGTAAAAGTAAAAGTTTGTTCATTCCATTCAATAACCACAAACAAGAGCCATAAACTGAAATGATTGCTTCCTTATTTAAAGTGGTCAAAAAGAATTTCTTTCACCTGGATATAGAATATGTCGCATGCTGAGGTTAACTTGAGACGAATTCCTTAGAAGGTAACGTGAAAAATTCAGTGTCGGCGTACCTCCCATGGATTCACTATAGAAAGGATAAATAGTAATTGAAGCAGCATTTTAAGTAAGATATAACACAAAAAACAACACAGTTTCGTGAAGCGTGTTCGTGACATATATGATTATTTGATTATGATATAAATAGATTGATAACATTTTACTCCACTCCACAAAGTATAGCCTGAAATGATTGAGTTAACAATAAATAGCACTACGGTCAAAAGAAAAATTCTGTGAGGTAATCTTTATCCAAGAGAGAAAGTTAATCAATGTAAAAAGTTAACGATGATTTCAACAGTATAAGTGAATGGAGTTATAACTCTAAATATAAATATGCATAAAAACTTTCCACTTCCATATCACAGTGATGATATAAAATGAAAAAGGTATAAACCAGGATACCGTCAAGAGCAAATCTAAAGAATGACTGACACATCAAGATAGACTTGCTTGAGGAGTCGGAAACCGTGGCGTAAGAAACTCACAATACTCACCATCCATTGATAAAATTACTTTCTAGAGATAAAATCGGTAAAATTCGAAAACTATAAAGTAGATGTCTTTCTCAATATATGCCTACTCAATAATATGTCGTTGAAGATAAATTTTTCGTAAAAAAAACAAAATAAAGTATGATAATTCACATACGAAGATAAAATTTTTTGTGTTGTTCTGCTGAGCTGCAGCTCTTTGATATGTTAAATTATGCACAGCAAAATGTAACATATCAAAGAGCTGCAGCATAATGTAACATATGAAAGAGCTGCAGCGTAATGTAACATATCAAAAGTAGCCTGAAAACAACCTTTGCTCCTTTTTCTGCTCTCGTAATTTCCGATCAGACTCATTTTCAGATGTACTTTTATTAGGGTAACCGAATGCTTCAATCGCTCATAAAGTAAAGGAGTTTTAAAGGATTATTCTGAACTAACAAGAGAGAGACATGTTATGTAAAATACTGGTTTAGTATGTTGAATTTTTTAATAATTTCAGAGAGAACTTTACGACTGCAAGTTTTCATTTCGAATGCTGAATATTCGTTGTAAATGAATAAATAGTGAAAAGAGGCTCTTAGCAACAGAATTGCAAAGAATATCAAATTAAAATAGATCTGGAGATAAAAATGTATTAATTTGATTCGAGTCTTAAATCAGTCATTCAGTCGGTGCTCCAATAGAAATATATGCAAAGGATTCAGCGGCTTTACTCCCACAATACTTAAATGTTGCAAATTGGTACTGAGAAGCTGATTTGCTTCTTGCCTGACTCTCAATTACAGACTCAAATATTTACTCATTAATCTCTTATGAGTTTCCAAAGGTTTTTCCTCAGAAGTAACGACTGATTAGGCGTCGCACATGTAGATCTCATATAGAAACGAATCGACTTCCACACGATGCAATAAACTCTTCCTTTTAAACGGCTCATAAAGGTAAAGTAACGACTGTAATAAAAGCGCACCACCTTGTCTCTCACATGCACTCAGTCCTCTCATTCAGAACCAGAGGTAGGACTCATTCAAGATCACGAACTGTCGTAGACGACAGGTAGCCACCGAACCTTTAAAGGTTCGTAACCAGGGAAAATATATTTTCCCGTCGCTTTTTGTATCGGGCAAAAAATGCGAGTCTTGGGAGAGGAAAAAGGAGGGAAGAAAAAGAGGAGAAACATAAGAAAGAGAAGAAGGGGATAAGGGCGAAAAATGGTTCGTTTTACAGGATTCTCGGTCTCGGAATATGGACTCCTCGGGTAGTTCTAAAATCTCCGACGTCCATCTCATCTCACGAAGATCTCCGCAAGGGTTTAAAGAGAAGGAAGAGAACAAGTTTTTTCTCGAGTTCTTGAGATATGCGGGAGAGACGTTTCCTCAAGAGGGCCTTTGGAAAAAGGCCCTTCATAAGGATCTCTCGGAAAGATATGACGATGAGAGATATATGGGTTTTTCCCATCAATGGGTTGTGAGGTAGAAAGAATTGATAATTTTCTCAAATTCCTGTTTGAATGAATGCTGAATAAAAAATGAATTTTTATCTTGCAAGGTTACTGACGAATACGTTTTTCCGTGTTACTCCATAACATATCAGTATTACCTATCACCCACTCACATGCACACATTCAAATTAATAATCATAGGGATTTTTACATCTTACTGACTTCAGACATTATATTTGTTTCCGCTTAAAAGCATTTTCTGAATAAAAACTGTGAATGCCGGTACCTAACATTGCTGAAAAGACATAAAATCAGGGTTCACTTTCTCAACATAATTTACCTGTATCATATCTAGATAATTGCTGATGTTTCAGTTACCCCTTCGGTCCCATTACCAAACATTCTTCACCCAGCACAGTCTTTCACGACAAGTAGTGACTCACCATCCCTAGAATGGCTCTTAATGCAGCTTACTCCGACCAGAGCAATGGTTACTCCACGTAATTCATTGATGAATCTTGTCCTCTGCACCCTCGGAAGAAGAGGCCATTGCCCTCTCAGAATATCCTCCTCAAGTTTCTCCCTTTGTCTAGTTGTCTCACCCCGACCCTCTAACCCATCTCTTCCTTTGAGACCTCAATGGATACCTAGAGTAATGGGAGACACCTGAGTTTTTAAAACCGCCGGGCATTCCCCTTAGGATGTGTTTTGGTCGCATCCATTTTTCTCATTCCCACGGGATCAAACCTTCCCGCGATCCCATCTTGAGAGGCGCTCACAATGCATCGACACTTGTCGACAGCTCCCAGGGATCTTCCTTGCACCATTGTGTGTTGAGGAAGTGCCCCGCCCCTCGACCACTCCCTCCGCATCGGAGTCACCTCAGATCTCAAATCGAAAATTATGTAGAGCATCGGGCGTCGGCAGGATATTTTCGTAGGAAAACTAGAGATAAGCTTATATTAGGGGTCTTTGGCTCGTGTGTAAAATTCGCTCAAACGTTTCAGCTGTTTGTTTTATGGAAAAATTATATTTTGCCTAATGAAAATATTTCAAGTAGGAAGGATCAGCTATTAGCAATGTAAAATAGGAGCTGACACAAATTGAAATATCTAAAATAGTATTTATACGTCGCAAATTATATTTTTATGCATAAATCACCCATTTGCTACTTTTTTTCAGGATAGCTTCTCTCAAATCATATTACTCTAACTGAAAATGACGCATGAAACAGAATCATTAGATATTTCCCAGAGTAAGTAAAGCCAGAAACTTCCATCGCCAAAAACATTAATAAAATTGGATATATTCTGAATAATTATCGTCGCTACTACTACAAATATTCATAACTTCATTTTCCTATACCTGAATGATTTTCGTAACTTGACTGATTGTAATGAATTTCTCTGGTGTGAGATACAAAACTGTGTTAAATACAATTTTAGCTTGATCACCTAATATAAACTAGTTCCATTTCGCATCAACTGAAGGTAGTGCTCCATGATTATTTAATTTATTCTTCCATTGTGAGAAATCCTTCCTTCCTGATTTAATTAAGATATTTTAAAATATTATGGAAATCTATAGTAAAGGTGGAAGACCCTAGAATCTGTCCTTTTTCATACTCATGTTTTTAAATACAGGGAGGCCATCAAAATCGATTTATATATTTTAATTTACTGATTTAAAAACCTGGAAACTATTGGGCCTCTAACCTAGCAAATTCGGGAAAATCAAGAATTCACAAAAGGAACGACCGAATCAACAAGGCACAATTGTACGAGAAATTTTCTATTCATATCTGAAGGCTGCCCCAGAACTTTCTCAAATGCTGATTGCTAACCATCAAGTAATCAAAATTTAACAACCATCTATGGATGTTTCAGATGAACATGTAAACATCGCTCACTCCCAGTAATAAAGTGTCGTGAAAGAGGAATAATAGGGAACGAAAATTTATCTAATTGGCTGAAGATTAAATCTACATAAACAATTACAATGGAGTTAATTTTATAGCTCATTTTTCTTAGTTTTAGATAGAATCTCTTATATTCTATACATTCACTAGAATAATATTGTGATTGCCTTTTTCGTATATGTTCGTGATTATCAAAAATTCATTCAAAAATCTAATGGACTTGTAATAGAATAATGTTATAATTGGAGCTAACACTGCCAGAATAGAACTGCATATATTCACAAAAATCTCCACTAAGCTGCAATAATTAACGCGCTAGAGAAAGCAGAGTTTAAATATTCGATATAAGTTATGTCCTAGGAATGCGGATTTATTCATCGATTGATTCCAAGAGGAATATGATCACATGATTTCCGCTTTGACTGCGATATGATCTCAACACATACATTTACTTTTCCTTCGCGGAGATATCCGAAATAATTCACTTGTCGACTTCAAAAGTCGTACCGATACGAAAGATCTCCATCACTCGGATTTCTTGAAGTTCTGAGAAATAAAATGGGCGATTAACGGATTGGGATATAAGGCGTTAATCAATCTTATGAAGGAGAAAGTTAACAGCGGTAAATTTCCATGGAATATCATCCGATCTTGGAAATGCGTTCGCCGTTCACAAGAAAAGACGTAAGCTAGCGTAAATTAGTACATAATATTAGTAAATATTCTATACTAAGATATTTTAAATATTTCACGTAACAAATCTGATTTAATACGAGAACGAGACAGGCCAAGTAAAAGCAAAAAATATTATTTATTCAATTATTGTGATTTATATAGCTAAACATTTTGACTAGTCAAATGAATTCCATTTGGCAGTGAATTTTCTTTGACCTAACTTAAAATTTTCGTTTACAACAATTTCTGAACCAACCTAACAAATCTCATTTGCGCTACAAACATGAATTCTGCTATGAGCCATCATGATTTTCTTTTAATACAATTCCAGTATCACATGAGAAAATTGATTTTTCAATTCGGAAAACACTAATATCTGAAAATCAAAGATTTGAACATTGCGTATTAAATTCGAATTTGAATTATTTGATTCCTGTTTGATACGAAAGTAACTTCCATCCAACTCTGATTACGTGAAGACTAAAAGTGGAATTAAAAGCTGCGATAAATTAATTAAACGTTCAATAAATTTAATCTCACTAATAGAGTCTATAAAATGCTATTAATAAAAGGTAAAAGGCTTCATTTCAAGAGACTTCAGTTAGCAGGAAATTACTCCTTGTCAATGACGCGCGACCACCTATTACAATCAAATCACCGCACGTACGATTTCCTTCGAAGGTGTGGCATGAATTAGCTAGCACGCAAACGCATGATCAACTGTCAATACGCTGCGAGCATGAATCATTTCCCTGCTTGAATTAAAGCGACCCTCATCCTTCAATTCGCTCAATATTCCGCGTAAGAATGCCGTCACCTTTGACAAGTCCAGTGGTCTCTTTCCACGCGGACGAGAGGGAAGAAAGAAAAGAGAAGACTCCGCGGCTCGCTCTAGCCGTCCGTCTCTCCATCACAACCGAATTCCAGGAAAGAACTTGCTCATGCGTTATGCACCACTTCACGAGAGATTTACCGAATCGCTTTTGTGGACGAGTTGTGGATATTGGGAATTTCGAAACGTGGAGAAGAACGAAGAGACGACCTCTAAAAGCGCATATGAGAGAAATGTCATTGAGTGGACAAGTGGAAGGGTGGCTGAAAAGATGATAAGAGGATAGAAAGAAGATGGAATTCCACAGAGTTAAAGTGGAGGGAAGTACCTGTCGAGGACTCTTCAAATGGCGATAAAAATGCGAGTAAAATATGCACGAACGTAGGAATTGTAAACCGCCTTTTTTATTATGCTTTTAAAGCGTGTGAAAGATAAGATGAAAGAGTTTCGGAAATGAACACGGTTATGGAGATTTAATGTACTGTGACAAATTGATTGATAAAAATCAGTGATTACATATTTGTGAGCAATAATACTTCTCAAATTAAAATTTAATGATTCACGAATATATTCATTGTTAATAAATTAAGAAAAATCGCTCTATAACGATGGGTTTAGTCAAGTATACGGGATCGCAGCAAAGTAGTGGCCTATTTTTTACGAATTTAGTCTGGTTACAACTCATATCAAAATTGAAAGTTAAAAAGTTAATACAAATAACTAATAAATTTTATAATTTGCCTCTTTTATAGCCTTGCCCTTGCCTTGCGCTCTTGCAACGAGATTTCAATGAACGGAATATTTTCATTTTTGTACTAACGGGGTAGATAAAAATATATCACTCATTCTCTTTTGTGTCAATCATTTCATGGCTGTGATAATATGAAGGTATGAGTAATACTTGGTAAGATCATCAATTAGATCACTTCCTATTGAATGATAAAAAGATTTTTTTTAATTGATTGCGCAGCACTTACATGCACTACTCCACGTATAAATTTATAACATTGGGAAAAGCAAGGCTGGTACCTCACCACTCATCTTTCGTATTAAGCAAATGGTGGAGGGGTTGATGCTGCAAACAGCATTACCATTGAATGTTATTTACATTATGATGAACTTAATCACTTAATTCATTTAAAACTTTCGCATATCATAAATGTACGAGTATAGGAAACGTTCCAGATACAAAAGAATAAGAATATTTTACTCAGAGCTTTTGATATTTCATTTATACACTAGATTCTATCCACATTAAAATTGCCCGATATTTTCAAAATGAAACTAACCGAACAGCTATGACTGGGTAATGATCATACAACGCTTCCACCGAAATAAGATGTTAATAGCTATTCAATTACCAGGTTCTTTCAATCATCTTATTTTTCCATAATTTCAAAGTAGAAAAATCAATTACTTACGAGGGAATCAAATGCATGACAAGGCCATCCTAGGTGGATGGATTGTTTTGAAAATCCTCGAACAACGCGTCTCAAAAGTTATTAAATTAAAAGAAGAACTTTTCTTTTCACGGAGATAAATAGGAATAGTCCAAATTCTTCATTTTATTACCTTTTCCATCTTACCTCGTGAGCTTTATCTTAGTTCCCTTTACACCACTACTGAAAAAGAGACGTTCCGCAATATTAGGGAGGCGAGCACACGAAAAATAGGCAAAGGATGGAGGAAAATAACTCACGCCGCCATTTAACCAACCAGACTGAATGAAGAAGAGAAATATGCAGCGGAAGTTTTAAAAACCTTCAGGAGAGTTTAAACCGAAAAAATAACAGCCTTTTCAAAGGAGGGAAAGCATGGACCAAAGAGCTTTTCTAACTCGAAGCATTTCCATTGACTAGGCCGAGTAAAAAATCGGCATCGCGAAATCACGCTTCAGAAACATCCTCGAAGATGATTCGTGAAGCGGAGATCAAAGCGGACCGACGAGGAAATTATTGAAGACATTCTTGCCCTCCCAACGAAACAAAAACAACATTTTTGCGCAGATGCTACACAAAGAGGAGCAGAGCGGCGTAAAACTAGACGAATCCTCTCTTCTTCTCCTTACATAAGGGTATGCGAAATATTTCTGAAGAAAAGCGCCGAAAAAGGGTCATTATGGGAAAGCGGGGAAGAGACGGTCAACGTGGAAACCGGAGAAGTTAATTACGGGGGAGGGCAATGGGGCTACCGTAAGGTGATCATCTTGCGAGAAAGAGGTTAACAGGGGCTTTGGGAGATGAGGTTCTGCGAGAAAAAAACAAGCGGTAGAATGGCGAACTACGATGTTGCTGAGAGCCATTTGCATTTTAAACGCACTTATCAATAACTAAATGAGATCTCTTACTGCGTCCAAATTCGGCAACTAACTTTACGGTATACTTGCTCCTTCAAATTAATGTCGTCTTCGGGTCGGATGCTCAGCAATGCTCCTTTAACCCTGACTTGTTAGGAAGAAACTTCTTTTAAATTAAAAACATTTATCCTTGTCAGAACTGAAATAACTGCGCCGTATTTCAAATCGTGTGTTTGTGTTATCCGCTACCGTTACTCAACGTAAATATAATTGCTATAAGTTCCTTATCAAATTTTAACGAAAAATTATATAAGAAGCCTCCCATTCATTATTATGTTTCATGAACGTGGTAAACGTTCAACATATAAGAAATAAGGATTTGCATCAAAGTAATACTATTTTATGAAGTATGAAAGTAAAAACTAAAAAAAAAACTTGCGTTATCTGACGAAATAATCCATATCACTAAAAATGTCATTGCGAAATATTCGGAATCCCTGGACCTGTGTTCGGAAATTCCGTTCCAGGAATTTCTGATCACAGGAATGTAAGTTTCTCTTGATTAAGATCCAAATCAAGATCAATTCAAAGTAAAGAAATAATTTTTGTGAATATTGTAAGTGATAATAAACATAAATAATCAAAAGAAACTTGAAATAGATGTGAAAAAAAATATTCTTAACAAAGAATGCTGTAAGGCTTGGATAATATGTTGTATGTGCCTACATATTGTTTGTATTCAATATGTGATGATTTTCCAAAAAAAATCCATCCTCTGCCTTCGATCAAATTTATGAAATTACAAGTCAAAATAGCAGAAAATTTCTCCGATTATTATTTTAAGTAAGTCCATCGTGTCTTTTTCCTCTCCATTTCACCGTTATATTTCCAAGAATTCTTGAAAGGAACAAAAGAAAACCTGTCTTCTCAGTGAATGCACTATGGTAATCTGAAGCCTATTCACTTGTCCTCTAATTCTTACTTTCCCTTCTTCCCTCGGTGTAGCCTTAATCCTACCTTTTCTGCTGTTTCTCTATTTTCACACGCTTTCCATGCCGACTAAGCCTCGTTTTAGCACAGCTTGCATCACACCTTCGGTTTATTTTCCTGAAATCTTTAGACTTAAACATTTATCCCGAATCCTTTATTTAACCCCTACGTTAAACTTCTAGCGTCACTCTTGCAAACCATAAGTTAGATTATTAGAAGGTATTCTTTAACTCATTATTGTTCGTGACTGGATGGTCTGTAAACGGATGCCATACAGAAACTGCTGGCTGATTGCTATAAAATTAACTTTCCTACTCTTTCAAATTGTCGAATTTCTCCAATGAAGCCATGACAATGAAGCAGATATATTCATTGATGTCTTGTAGAAATGAGTTGAAATTATGTTTCTGTGACTTTCTGTAAATTAATTTCATACATAATTTTCCCTATAATTACTCCATTTGAATCCTAAGAGTTACATGGGTGGCCTGAAAATTTTTCGACATTTCGCCATTTCTCGACATGTTTTCTGAAAATTTTCTGAAGATTTTGAAAAATCTGGGGTCGGAAACTTTTCAGACCACCCTCGTACTCATGATAGTTTCATTCATTCGCCTTATGAAGTTATAACATCCTTAGTAATCCACATTTGTTATTTCAGAATATATACTAGCTCCTTTTCAGTACTATTTGTATAGAAATTGGACTGAATCCTTTGTAAGTGAGAGCGCGTGAAAAAATATCTTGCAAGTATATAAGGGCACGAAAAGTAAAAAATTATTCAACTATTAACTAAGATTGGAGTTGGCACCTGTTAGCCAAAAATGCCGAATTAATAATGTGCATCGTAAAATTAATAAAATAAGAATAAATGAGTCATATCTAATAGCTCAGTATCATCCTCCGTGATCATCATATCAAATGTTTTACAGCTCTAATTCGAAATTATTCATCACGCGGAATTCCTTGAGTGGTTAATTTTCCAGGCGGTCTTTGTCAAGATGCGAAACTAAACCAGCGTTCCTACCGCAAGATGGTGCCACGCTACGCACCCCTCTATCGTCCATTAGAGAAATTTTAAAGGAATTCAGCACTTCCTTTCATACATACTTCCACTAATAAAAACGTAACAAATAATAACTTTAATGATAATTTTCAAACTTTAGGAAATAAACTAGCGAGAAAAATTCTCTAAGTTATGCACTTAGGATATAATAGTTAGGGTACAAATACAAAAAGAATATTCGCTATTAGAAGGTCTAAAATACCATTTACAACATTTTCACACAACAACATTTTTGTAAACGGAGCAATGCTTTTGCCTTTTAAACGGAGTAATGCTTTTTGATAATTTATCTCGGAAACACATTGGTTTATCTAAATCTCCATTAGCATGTTGGTGTTCCAAATATAACAGCACACAAAACCACTACCAATCGCTACCACATTATATTTTAATAAGCAAGAATGCCGCAATACTTCAGTCATTGTCGCACACATGCATCCTTACACATCCTTGAACATATCTAATTTATATTCTTCTGCAGAGTTCAAGACAGCGATGAAATCTGTGCGTCTAAGCATAGGTCTAAGGACATGTAATATACTTTTGTGGACATAATTCGGTATTCACAATAATCCAAATAATGGCAACGAGTACAAGTGAAACTTTTCGGTCATCTTGAGCAAACAAGCGCGTTCGAGGGTCCATAATTTTTTAGCTCGATATTTTAGACGAGACGGGCATAGTTCTCACACAGCCTCTTACCCCTACTCCTGCCTCCGGCATTTCCTCTCCTCCCACGCCGTCCCGAGCACCTGTACACTGACTGAGACCCAAACTCCGGAAAAAAATACCTCCCACTGGCCCCGGCACCTCTTGCATGTCCTTCCACTTCTCTTTCAAGCTTTCTCCTTCTCTCTCTATGGAATTCCGTTCCAGGAATTGGTCAGGTGCACTACTTGTTCGACCTTTTTTTAAAAATGGGATAGCTCTCGTGCGTCTGAGAGTGGGGACCTTGTCACCAGGGCTGCTCCCCAGATGGAATTCCTAAGGTATTCGATGACTTGATCACGATGAATTGATCTCAAAAAAATGAAGGAAAGCGAAAAATTCCAAAAAGTGATAGAGAAGAGTCATCCGCGATGGAATAGTAGAGCATCGCAGCAAAGACAAGAAAGTAGAACCTTTCTATATTGCCCTTTCAGAAATTATCTTATTATTCCATACAATATACTCAAAATATCAGATATTTTTGGATTCAACTATATGTTGTTTTATTTTACGTTAGGGAAATTTATGGATAGAGGTTTACTAAATTAAACTAGTAGTAATTATCCTTATCCTAAATCGCAAGTTGAACTATGAGATCGTCGTGGGAGAACCTAATATGAGCTCACTGAAAGGAGGTTACTATGACATCGTTTTCGAAAACAAGCTGCTTCACAGTTTCCTTGTATTTCTTAGGACATTAAAATGACTGCGACGGCGGCTGGAAAATCTGCAATTATAATCTTAACTCGTATGTAAGAAAACCTAGCGGATAGAGCTTTAACAAATACTTTTCGATTTATTTGTAAGAAAACCCGATGAGGATGAGAATAATATACTCTTCTATTACGTTAACATACTTAGCCAACCAGCCGAGTAAAGGTTGATGTGCGTGAAATGTCCGCATATAATTAAACTTTCCTATTTTAAAAATTATTTCTTTGCGATATTTTTCTTGCACTCCATCTTCTAAGAACAAACATAGTTACTCATATTACATAGAAAATTTGAAAATGAAAAAACATACGACCGTGCCTAGGACTGACAAACGGATAGATTGCCATCGGCAAACCGATCTCTGGAAAGAGTAGTCTTTCACAAGCAGTCATTAAGATACTTCTCATGTACAGAAGAAACTTAAATACCTCGAATATTTGACTGTACAATGTTTGCCATTCCATTTATCTATTTATCTGATATTCAACTAGGTTTGAAGAGCAAATTACAAAACATTTTCGTCTGTGGTAGTTACCTACTTACATTGAAAGTTTATCACAATGTAGGCACCTTAGCATCTCTCAATTTAAATATCGTAAAGAACCAAGAAATTATAAAATTCTGGCACTTGACCGTGTAAACGGAAAAAAAGTGGAAAAATGAATTACTTGAACCTCTCTACAAGGTGGAATTCGGGTAGCTAATGGGAAAGCCGCTGTTAATAATCACTTAAATTGAATTAAAATGAATCAATATAGAAAAACTCTCATAGATGAACTGAGTTGTGACGGAATATACAAAGAAACCTAACCAACATTTTCCTCCTCGGACAGGATATGGGCAGGATAAAAAACTCCATTATGCCGATGAATATCGAACATCCGCACAATTTCGACCCAGTCGAGAGAAAGATTTGAATATTTTTTTCCATCCTCTTTACTTCTTTTTTTCTCTCTCCTTCCTCTGACAGGACTACTTCTCGACGCGCATGTTCTCTAACTTCCTGCAGAATCCTTGGTGTTTGCTACTCCCACGCTCTCCCACCCACCGACACACCTGTACCCTGGCCCCTCTTTTTTCTTTCTCTCTTCTGTTAAAGGGACTCCTTTATTCCGACCACCTTTCTTAACACGCACGCTTCCACTGCTCCTATTATTTTGCCCTTTAAACTCCTTCGTTCCAGATTCCTGCTTAGAAAATATCTCATTCGGCTGCATCCATAAAAAGTTTGCTCTATTACTACAATAAAAAGTATAATTTACTATAGAGGGGGGAAAGGCTACAAAACTTTGCTAAACACAGAAACAAAATATAATATGAAGAAGTTGATATGTGAGATTTGGATGTTCGCACTCTTTCCTGAAGTATTCTAGCAATGTCGTAGTAAATAAAATTTAATTTCAAAACAATCATTTAACCTTGAGAACGCATTGTTTCACTAACATTTTCGCAAAAGATTAGAAGTGAATATAGTGCAAGCTTTCGTTTCATCATTCTCGATAACAAACGGTTCCTGTTGAAATTAAAGTCAATAGAACCATTGAAAATACAGCGAGTATCTGTTTTGCAGGTGAAAGTTACAAAATACGAAAATATTATCATGTACCGAGCACTTTCAAAACGAAACTTTTACTAAAATATTAATGAAATTCAAAATCAGATTTACGACACATAGAGGCTTTAATGCCGAGGCAGAGGCAAATTTCAGAGGCTATAAGAGTAAGGATCACTTTGGGATTCCACCGAGGGATTATTCACTTTAATCAAGGACAAAATGTCCTTTTCTTGACCTACTTAAAGTCCCCCTCATCTGATGGAAAATCCATCCCTATGTAAAACTAGTGAAACCGGAATGAAAAATATATCTGGCTAGCTGCCCCGTGCTATTTCGCAGATATACACTGATACTCGATTTCCCCACCCAAATACGTTTCAACAAACATTCTAATCACTACAGACGAATACACAAACACAAAACATATCTAAAAATACGCACCTTCATATTCTGTACCAGTGTTTGTTTCCATACACCTCGTTCGTAGCTATCGTTATATACTCATCCAGTAACGAAACTCAATGGGGAAATTTTAAGTTTTGCGTTTTTTAATGCCATACCACGTAAACCCGAAGAAAATCCGTAATATATTAGAGAACGTGAGAATATAAATGTTATCGAATGCATGAAAAATTTTCTTTTAGCAGTATAATCACGAGTGGTGAGAGTCATCACTATAACGGTACATGTATATTATTCAATACTGAATACCTCAATTCACCCAAAATTTTCATGACAAAATGAATAAAGACACAGATACAAAACATTACTGCCAGCTTTACGTCTCTCTGTTCTAAACTAACTAACTGAGTTCTAACTCAGTCGTTCTAAATGCCACTTGCTTTTATACCGGCAATGATGTGTCACTTAATTTTTAATACATATAACCAAGATAAAACAATAAAACATACCCTCTGAATCCACGTTAATTATTTTCTCCGTTATTCTATTCGTACATGAAACATAAAAGTAACTACTATTCGTCTGCAGTGAAATTGTATCTTATCCATTAACTTAATCAAGGTTTTTCAATCACTGAAATATATGCATTCAGTAATGAGCAGCCGAAAGCTTGTTGTCTCTGCCGGGATAGAATGGGTGAGAATGTTTCTAATTTGGGAGAGGAAAGCTAGAGGGGAAACTATATGTCTCACTTTCATACGACCACATATTTCGATACATCGACAAAGCGCATACGGTATATAATAACTCGAAAATTTTCAAAGTAAGTTTTGCAAATAATAATTTTTAAAATAATACTCTTGCATCGTTGATATGGCAAAATAATGCCTTTTTGTGCTTCGGGGGAAGATTGGGAATAAAAGCTTGGGCTTTTGTATTTCATGCAGGTGAGTTTATCCAGCTCTTTATCCAATCACAACTACGAGTTCGATCCATCCTTATTCTACACATGCCAAACGGTATGAAGCACATCGAAGCGATGCCATGAGTTGCACCTGCTCGTGGATCCCACCGCCGATTCTGTTTCCGGATGTCCCTCAGCCCACCTTTTTCCTTTCTTTCACACTCAACCCTACGCTTCCTCATCTCTCCCATAGAGAGCTCCTCTTCCTTTTTATGCCCACCCTAATCAAAGAGAGACTATTTAAAGGAATGCAGATGTGGAGATATCAAGATCAATGATGAAAGAAACTAATTGGGGTTTTCTTTCAACTTTTTCTTTTTAGATTCACTCTATCACAAACACATGAATAGACGATTAAAGGAACCATTGAAAATAGTAAATTGACCACTATAAATGATGAAGTATCACGAAATAATTTTAATAACGTTTGAATAATTCGATTACAATCGAACCATGTAAAACCAAACGGAGACAATAGAATCATATATTTTATGAGATATAATTGCCTAAAAATGTTTTTAGTAACACCTAATTATCCATATATTCCTATCACTTATAGATAAAAAAACATTACGTAATAGTTATTCATTAAAATAATAATATTCATTATTCACTTAAATGTAATTTTTCACAAAATTATATTATAAATAGAAAATTATTAAATAAATTTCTCTGAGAGACTAGAGCACTACTGAATGCTTTGCTTTCGACATACGAGGTTGCGTTCCAGTAATAATAAATTGATTATATTAAAAAGCTATAAAATATTTTCCAAAAAATAAAGCTGCTTCACATAGAATGTTTGGAACACTTTCGTCTCAAATGCGTCCTCAATTTTGAGATAGATTCTCATATGATCATTCATCAATCACACTTATCCCAGTAAAAGACTTAATAAAAAGGTATCATAATCTTAAGAAGTGAAATTTGTTTCATCAAATACTTTTAATCTCCTAATAAAGATTCTGTAATTTTTTCACATAACGTAAAATAATTACAATAGAGTTTATATTGGATTAGAAATAGAGCTTCAGAGTATGTTAGTAACTATAATAATAAGATTAGGTTCACATCTATCAACTAGAACAAAATTTCTCTATGATAAAAGAATAACAGAAAAATTGAAACCAATCTAATCTTATGACAAATATTCTAAACAGTCTTCAAAATTATAAAATTAGGAATACTCTAATTTATATTTATATAACCTGATATAGTATTATTTATTCTATTATAGTATATAAGTTTTTGGATTTCAGAAATAAACCAGACCATAAAATCCGCTGTTGGAAAAAAATACTGCTATTAGATAAAGTTATTAGAGTCTATACTCGAGGAGACAAGAAGAAAATTCGGAAAAAAGACCTTTTGAAAGAGAATGTTCATTGAGCTCCATAGTTGAGTTATCAGCGACGGGAATACAACAAGAAAGGGAGAGGCAGGTGGAATAGAGAACAGGCTCCTTTTTTCATTCGTATATTTTCAGGATTGTTATTTTCTTATTTTCTCTGCTTTCCCGCGAAGGAGACATCCCTAAAGCTACTCATTCCATGCAAATTCGGAGGCGACGGAGGGACCCGGTGGGTTTGAAGAGAAACTGAGATTAGAATTCAAGAGAAAGAGCGCATATTCCATCTCCTTTTCGTTTCTTCATCCACTACTTGTTCCGATCGTCAAAATATGGACCAAAGTACTAGAAAGGTTTAAAGGCCATCGAAGACTGTTCTAACTCATATGACTGATGCTCTCTTTATCGACGCTTTCTCGACAGACTGATCGATGTTTAATAAAGCACTCAAAAATTAATATCGTAGAATAAGAATTTAAAAAATTGAGAAAAAACGACGGAAGCATTTGACAGGAGCGTTATAAACGGTTGAGAAAAGGATACGAGAGTTCGATATCTTTATGAACATTGGAGAAAAAATCTAAAAATCAATTTAATCTTAATTCATTGTTTATTTTTAGACTAATTAAATTAATTTTAATTGATAAAATATCAAATGATCACGAAGAGTAATTCTTGGATAATGAAATCAATTATGTATTACAAAGTAAAAACACAGAAATAAGTTAAGTCCGATTTCCTGCGGAGAAGTTATCATAGACTTTTAAGCTAATATTTTTTCATTGATTAAAATAAATCAGATGGACACTTTGCATATTACTGCCTCATGTAAATTAAAATTCAGATAAAATAAGATAATAAGGAGAATTAAAATCTGCTTCGACGTTGTATTTCAACAATAGGACAAAGAAAAGTCAGATTTCTTCACGTTAATTAAAAAAGCTAACTCAGAAAAAGTTTCCTTTCTTTATGTTAGAATGAAAAACGGAAATAGAGAATCTCCGTAGAGTATTTTAACATTTACCATTAAATTTAATGCAGATTACGATAAAATTGTTAGATGTCATATCAAAAAATAATGAAAATAAGCGACTTCCACGGACTTAATACAGATTCTCATTCAAAGGCGTAAAATTTTCTTCATTTCTTAAGTATAGCACGCTCATTTAGTTATAGCTGCATTTAAAACCCCTCCCTCATGACATCGCATTTTAATACTTCGTAACTTAAGCAGAGAATCGATTTGGATGACACAAATGCAATCGTTTGCGAGGATTTCTCTTCTAGTCCCACTTTGCCTCAGACGTGATTTTCATGTATTTTTCATGACCTGCTTATTCATTTGACCTCCAGGTTCGCTCACGGGAAAGAGTAGAAGATAGTAAAACCAAAAAAACCTCTTATTTTTTAGAAATGAAAAAGGGCGTGGGAGTTAAAGGAACAACTGTATGCAAATCGTGGGTGTGTGACATGTCACGAGGGTCCCGGAGAACAGATCTTCAGGCGCATAAGAGAAAAAAATCACGCGTAGCCATCGGAAGAGGATGTTCAGCGGGGAGAAATAGACGTAAGCAGAGACAAAGTATTCATCATTACTCTTCGAAAAGTACCGATTCTGAGTAGCAACACGCTGAAACTTCAACGAATTTTCAACATTCTCTTAAACTCAAAATCGTAAATGGTGCAATATTTCTTACGCTCACCATAGTAATGAAAGATGAAAATATGTCGCGTAAAAACACGTTTCCGAAACGATATGCAGAGGAGTGTATGTTCATCGCTAACCGGTATTTTAACGAATTCTTACGGCGACCGCTTCTTTCGCAACGCGATCACTAGAAAAGTAGTGTGAACAACTTACTCAATTGATATTAGAAAAGAAGATGTACTCTATACCAATGTATTTCCGGATTACCACTGCATTATGAATATCTGGATTGAATGTATGTACCTTAAAATGTAGATCAATGAAAGATTCACATATTCCTTATAAAATTGGACAAATTTGCTACAAATTATGTGATGCATCTCTTGACCGCAATGAAACCATATAATCAGTCTCTTATTCGTAGAAAAGTATATTTTTAAAAGTAGGATAGATATAAGATAGTAACATGTAAAAGAAAGTGAATGAATTGAGCGGACCGCACCTCAGCCACCCGCTTTCTACAACTCTATATTTTATCTCATAACAAGTCCCAGTAAGTGTAATGGCATTCTAACAACTAGAAACGACAAATCTGAATTGTAACGATGAAAATTTGACTGAAAATCGCACCCATTTGAACAGGAAACGAAATCTTTAACGAAATAACGAAGTTTTTAGCTTAACTAAGTAAGTAGCGCTCCATATTATGACACGAACTTTTATAGATCCTCATAGAACCAGCTATGATAGCAGAATCTCCCAAAAAAAATGCAGGGAACAAGGATAAGGAATAACTTATTGCATCACGGCTGGAGGAACAGAAGTAAAAAATATCAAGTCCCAATCATGGCAATATTTTTCTCCTCTGCTTTCGCCTCCGTTTCTAAGATTCATGGCAATATGTACAAAGCTATTTTTCATTTTGGTGAAAATTTGAGACCGCTCTCCACACAGGCAAAACGTGGACTGCGTTCATATTTATTCTCTTTGCGAAAATAGTTAACAGCTACATAATTTCGAATTAAGCTCCCAAAATTCATATCCCTCCACTACATGCAATTGGAATCGGAAACCCAGCATATCAATGGAAACAAACATAGCTGACACTTCAGTTTGAACGTCCCACGAGAAGGTCTTCGCGAGCAGTGAGGGGGCGTCAATCAAGTGAGAGGAGGAATTTATGGCAGCGGAGAGTCCATCACCTCTGCCCTTATTAGCTAAGCAAACAGTCGTAAAAACAGGTGCAACGACGGAATCGTAGATGCATTAATTAGCACCGCCCTTGAGAAAGATTATACTCTAGAGGGAAATTATCATTCGTAAGAGCCAATTAAGACTTTCTCTTCTCCCCTCTCTTCATTCCTCCCCCACAAAAAAGCACATTCGAATAAGCCCTTTCTTTTTTCGCTCTCTTCTGCACCTACGAAGCAGATTAAAGGGTCGCATCCCAAACGAATCCTCGAGATCAGAGACGAACGAGCTAACGGGATATTTTAAAAACGCGGTTTCCTATAATTATGATGCTACAAAACTGATTAACCGGCTTTTCTAAAATACATTCTACGCATATTTAGGCAAAAGAAATTTTGTCTAGTATTTTCAGCATTATGCCTCTCTGTATCAACTTCATTGATAACTTACTGAAAACAACTCTTACGGCTTGTACAGTTAGTATGAACACAATTATTCAATTATTATCTAGGGTTAAACCATTACGTTCCGTCGAATCACGAAGTAAACTCCCTTATTATATCACAATAGTGAATCCCTCGCAAATATATAGTAACACACTATGATCCATCTATTTGGCACTTACACTCGTTTAGTGGAAAATAAAGGCGTGGTGAACCACTTAACCTTCAATACAATGAAATATTGTGGCGGTAAAAATTTCTCATAAATCATATTCTTGTTTCAGACAACTTATATGTCATATTTTGTACCGTATTTCACTTAAACAGAATACCTATGGCTTGAGCTGTCTCTAAGTCAGGGAAAATGAAATTTTCTCTTTTTTCCGTAGGACCTCTCCATCCCTTAAACAACTTTCGAGGTGGATAAAACTTACTCTGATACTTGATATTTTCTTGGGGCTTGAAAGGTGCGAACTTGACCAAGAGATCATCTGTTCGAATTTATAATTCTCCTTTCTAGCCCCTTAAAACATTAAATCATGCATTGATAGATGTGACACATTCAGGTTTTGTCTTCCACGCAGAACATAATGCATTTACCAAATTCTAAAAGTGGACATTGAGAAGAGATTAACAACTTCTTGCGTGTAAGTGGTATGTTTTATATTAATGGCCACTTGCCTATCACATACTATGTTTCATTCTCCACCATGAAATTAAATGAGACCGTTTAACCGAACTTCTTGCACGGGTGTTTTCCAGTAATTTAGATTAAAAACCCGGTTAACCGGTCTGGAATAAAACCGGATTCGATAGTCTTACGCATCCGCGAACTCGTGCGTGCTGAGCGTCACCTTCTTCGGGGATATAAACCCAGCAGTTGAATGGCGTTGTACGAGGGCGGACAGGAAAGGGTAGGAAGGAAAAGAGAAGTGTGTTTTTTTGGGAGACAACGGAGGAGGACGTCCATTTCAGGTCAGCGCACCCCTTCCACCGAAGCGCGATTTCGACGTGCATGTGGGAGGGACGTGAATGGGGAAGGAGGCAGGTGTATCAGATGGGGGAGGGGATTCGAGAAGCAGGTGGATGTGCGTTGAAGAGGGCGATGGAATGTCACGTAGATAGGGGAGTGATATGGAATGGGAGAAAGATGCTGGGGAATGAAAGAGGAGAAAAAATAGAACAGAATGTGAACGATGACGAAAATGGAGAAATAGAAAACCAACTGCTGTCGAATTTCAAGCTGACGATTATCGACCTCTGAGGTCTTTTTGTGCTGGTGCTGCCTTATTAATTTATTGAAAAGTAATTTGATACCTACAATTAACTGCTCACTTTTATTATTTATCAACATTAAAATTGATTTAAAAATAAGACATTCATCTATAAAATTTAGTAAATCTTTCTCGTAGCAACCTTCGAAACCAGAGGAATAAATAAGAAACGTATTCGCTGGAGTGTATTATATTAATGTTTTTTTCCTGATACACCCCTCCGTCATCAGAGTGAAAGCAAATGATAAATCTGAGCTTCAGAGAAAAATTTATTCGAAAATTGTAGACTAAACAAAAACCAATAACATGGACGTGTGTGTGACTACGTGTGATATGCACCTAAAATCGAGGGAAGATTTAAAATAATAAGACATAAAAATTATCTAATGATGAAAGTAAGACGGTAGAATGACATATAAGAAAAATTTTCTAGAATATACTATTGCTAGAAAAATCAAAAATTTATTATGTCCATAGCATAAGGACAAAATGCGAGTGTTAAATAAATGAAAGAAATCAAGAAGCGAAGGAATTCGGAAATGAAAATTGGCTTTTAGGCCTATGAGTTGTTCGAAAAGTAGTTAACATAATGGAGGAAACGAAACATTAAAACAACTCGTAAGAAAATTAACACGTAGAAAAATGAAAATCATAAACATCATTCTGAACGAAAAAACTGAATGCATTTAAAAACGATGCAGTTAAAAAGAGCTCCTAAATAGTCAGATAGGAAAAAATTAGGGAAATTAAAGCTCAAAAAATTACCAATATAATGTAAATTTGAATTTGCCAGAAAAATTTGTCTACTATATTATGAGTAAATATAACTCTAGCGTCTCTAAAGAATTTTTGACTTATTCCAGTCGAGAGAGATTTTAGCACTCGCATGTCTAAAAAATCTGAACTGGAACACTGAACATGTAACACTAAAATGTGAAACGGAATATTGAGAAAGTACATCGTGAATAAAATAAATCTTTATCCATAAACAAATAAAATAACAAAGAGATTTTCTAAAGAATAAAAACTTCCAAGTACATGCTGGATGTTAATGATAAATATAAAATAATATTGTGCGATGATACTACTCAATATGACATTCTTGCTGTTGCAAACGTGTTAATGGAATTTCTCACCTTCGTACCGCCAGCATTGCGATTAGCAGATATTTCAATACTTGCGATACAGACAGTCACTATTCACGAAATTCGGCGTTCCTTTCAACAAAGGTCTCTCTTTACCACAGCTGCATTTTCTCAATAGATTCTCCACAAATGGTGCCCGCAATTATTTTCCTTCGCTACTGAGCAATGAAAAGCATTATTATGACTGATCTGCATTAATTAGTAAGCTGAGTAACAAACAATATGTTACGAAATTTATAGCTCCAATTTTTCTTGTCTCTATAGAAGTCAAGAATCTCCAACTCTAGGTGACAAGCGAGAATTGAACTGGATTCCGTATCCAGAAAAACCTTTAGAAGGCATATATCATCCATATACACAATATTTCAATATCTCATTATGCTCGGAAGCACTTCATTTCGGCAGAATGTTACGGATCCTGGCAAAAAAATAATTTCCCTCGCATTCTGCAACATCTCGAGTCCCTTAAAAAATATCCATCATTTAGTGGGAGCAGCGTGACGACAGTGATGGAGTGCCTTAGGATTCACTCTCTTGGCAAACAGAACTACAAGCAAAAGAAGAAGAGATAGCTTCTTGTGTGGTCCTTGTAAGCCCAGTGAAGGATTCGTTCTCTACAAAGAGCATTGGTTTAGCTGCAAACCCAAAAGATAAATACGACGGCTGAGGTTAGATTTGCAAGGGAGCCACTATTGCGAGAATTAGGTCCTCCAAGTGGGATAATCCGCAGCGAAGAAATGCAGTGAAATCCAGAAAAACGCACGAGTTATGCAGAAAAAGTACGGGGATTAGGGGAAATACCTACGTTTGTTCCTCTCCGCTCAAGGGCAATGGAATGAGGGGGAAAATGGGGATTTTGAAGAGTAAAAGACGAAGGCGTAAGGAGGGATGAAAAAGAGGGCAGTGAGAACAAGAACGAAATGGGGGAAAAGAGTATAGTTGGCGAAAGGATTTAAAGCAAGGAGATAAGGGTAAAGAAAAGGGAAAAAGATGCGGAATGAAGAAAGAAAATGGGAGAAAAGCTGGTAAAAGAAGTTGGAGAATCGAAAAGAATCTAACATTCTCGTTGAGGAGGATCAAGAAATAGTTTGGTGAAGAAAGAAGATGGAAAATTGCTGTGAAACACACAGCGTTCATAAAAAATATTATGCATACTATTTTTTCTTAAATAATTTTGAATCAATATCCGCAGGGGAGAGAAATAATGTAGTGCGTCGACAGATAGGATGAGAAAATCAGCATTCAAAACTTTTCATGTTAAGATCTTCCAAAGGGTTTACAGGTCCACATTTCAAAAGATAGATAAAGATGGTTTTTTCCTCAGAGTTTTGTAGGGCATTAGCGTCTTATTTGGACTGTAATAGTTTTTTTGGACATGTTATCAAATCCAGCAAGATGAATATCAGAAGGATTTCTTATACTTATCGATAGATAAAGATTCTAGGTAGGTGTATTCATTAACTAATAATATCCCTCTACCTTCAAACCTTTGTTAAGAGGTATTTGAAAGAAGAGAATTGACAATTAAATTTTACTGCTTAATCTATATATATTTTAATACATGAGGTACGTACATAATTTCTCTTTAAGAAGGGGGTTGCTCGTTAGTAAAAGTGCTAGCCAAACCACATAAAGAAGAGTCAAGTGCAATGTATTCAACGGTTCAAAATTTCCGAGAGAAGTATTCAGATATTGTAGCAAAGAACGAGCTCTAAAAACAAACAATGATGTTACTCATGTTGTGAATTGTTGCAGTGGAAGCTCAAAGCAAAATTCTTCGATTAATATGTAATTACAGAGATTTTCACTATAAAATGCTTCAAAATATTATAATAGAGATGGGGATTCGGAGATGACTGTGACAAAAAGAGGGAGGACGATAGAAATAAATATGAGATCACCCAATTAAGTTCACGTACTCATCGAAAAATGAAATTATGGATTATTGGAACTGTAGAGGCTTTCGTATATGCTTACAAGTGGAGGAAAGTATATATAATCCAAAATCCACCAACAAGAGTCTAATCAATTACCCTATTAATTTATTCATCTTTATCTAACAGAATACGAGGTCTGATAAACAAGTACACATACTTATCCTAGAAATTATCACCACGTACCGACTAGCAAACATCCAGAAAAAATTTACTTCATCATTCGGCGACTACACATATTTCGATCGTGCTCCAAAACTTAATTATTAGGCCTCATAAAATAAAGAAGATAGGATTGCATTGCAGAGACATACAGGTATGTTGTTGAGGAAGAAGTTCCAAAAGGGAATTGCATTTAAGGAGATAAAATGAAAATGGAAATGGGCAGATTGTGAGAGGCGTGTGGGAGGAAATGCAAAGATAGGGGGAAAAGAAGGAAAAGAGGCGCGCGTGGAACAGAATTACAATGTGCAGTGAATTACGACGGGGACATCCTTAACAGCGTTCTCTCTCATTTCACGCAATTCCATCGAGGGCTTATTTATGCTTCGAAGAATTTCAGCTAAACTCTCTCGTGTGCCGTTACCAACACCTCACGGAACATTTTAGCGAGGGAGTCATATTTTTCACCGTAATTTTACTATAAACCGTAAACAATCCTGTCTCATCGAGACGGTAAAGTTGCCGGAAGAGTTTCTTCGCAATGTTTCATGAACACAAAGTATTCAAAGGCTCACTGGAGTGATTCATTGCTTCGAGAGCTTAAGTGGACATGCAATTAAACAAAACACATGGGCTATAGAAAACCGATCGATCATTCTCATTTTTCCAACGATATATTGCTTTAATCGATCAGAATATAATTATATTACCACTAAGATATGCTTGGAAATGCTTAAAACCCTAGTTTTGTAAGCGTAACCGACCTAACAACTGGAAATCAAATTCTAATCAAGGCAAATTCTAATCAAGTCGGAAAGGTATAAATTCATTGTGATAGACACTCAAGTTCTTGAGTCTAAATGATAGCTGTATGTAGAGTAAATAAATAAAGTTGAAATTAGACCCTCACGCATTAATTACACATCGTATATAGGAATCTGATCATTTTCTCTGTTAAATTCACGTAAAGCTCTGCAGTTGTCCGTCCTTAAGAAAATGGGAAATGTCAATAAATGTAGCTATAGCTAGAGAGCCATCATTTCTTTTATTGAAACCGAATCTCAAAAATTTCAGATGTTTAAGACTTCTTAAACACGATATTTTACTTAAAGGTCAAATCTACTTGAAAAATACTTCAAATGACTTCTAAAGTCAAATGAACTCTGATTACGAGTGATGCTAATCAGATCCCCAAATATATAAACACATAACTAGAGGCACTTAGCATAGCTGCTTCTTGGGATGAACTCATGTATACTAGCCTCAAGAGAATTAAGTTCTGTCTTTACATCGATAATATACGTCGACGTTATGTTTTTCACACACATTTACACGAAAAAAGATGTAAATAAAATTGCAAATTAGAGAAACGAGAGATAGAGGTTGAGTTAGTATGAAAGTGGAGTTATGAGAGAGACAGAATAAAGAATGGGAGATGTGAGTGAGAGATGGAAGAGTCGCTTGGTACGTGCTTCCGCTTAAAAATTGGATCTAAGAAAGAGAATGGACGTCGTAAAAAAGACGGATTCACATGTGCCCCGTTGAAAGTTGAAAAGGGCATGAGATAAACCAGTACAAATGTTTAGGAAAGGCTTAATTCCACAAATATGAGCTTATAGTTGAAAGGAATGCCATCGCAACTAGAAATCTTAAAGATGACATATCTTTAAGAGTGGTAAAAACTATAGGACAAGAAAAAGGTTAAATATGGATTCCACAATCAGCATCAGAATAAGCAGGGTTAGCAGAGGGAAAAACAAGATCATTAAGATTGTAATGAATTTTATATTATCACAGTTGAATTCTTAGATAATCTTTCAAATTCAGAATAACGTAAATTGGTACTTTTCTAAAATTTCCACATAAGATTTCGCAATTGTCCTGCGCGATTGGTATTTCATAAAGTACACCATAAAGCAATAAACAGAATTTTGTAAAATTATTGCTTTCTTAGGAGAGCCGATTTATGACAGGCTGTTCTTCAAGATTTAAATTCACCAATATAACTTGATAACAATCTGACTCCTTGGGATCATGTTCAGCATAACTTAAATGAGCGGAGATATTTTCAACGGAATTACAATTAAGGATGTTTCAAAATTCGAGAAGAGAAAATTCAAAGTGAAAAACTGAGAAAAAGATGTTTCGGCACTCTCCTAGGTGGAATTAACATAATGAGATCGATTTCCCATTTTTTACTATGTAAAACTAGAAAATACTACCATCTAGAAAACTTCATAAATTGTTAAATACAAATTGGCTGATAAGTTAATTAGGTAATATAAAACTAAATCAGTGTAATAATATATGTATACATGACCTTGAGCATACATAAGATATTGAGAGACGACAGAGATGCATTCATTGGTCATTCTGGAAGAGTATCTCTAAAACAGGGGCTGCCTCCTGGAAATCGGGTGCAACTGCTAATAAAGTTATGCGAAGAGCAAGATGAAAGTAGTTAATAAGACCTTTAGCAGTCCATGAATATTCTCTATGAATTAAAGTTTATAATTTAATTTTACTAACAGAAAAAGGAATACGACAAAAACAAGCCTTCAATTTTTGAGGGTACATTTATTTTTAATTCGTTCGGAAAACTAAATTTTAATACAGTGTACTTTATAGGTGCTGGTGCTACCAATACTTGGTTCACACGACAATTTTCGATATACATACATACGTCATCAATATTTAGTCTTCATTCGTTCCACAGACAGCGCAAATTCACAAATGAACACAAAACATCCAATATAAACAATAGGAAACCTTGAGCCGACTTCGATTTATCTTCATTTCAAATTTCAAAGTATACAGCAATAATAAATGATAATACAGCTATATTCTCTTAGGCTCAAGATACATTAATTAGACTATCAATTAGCGGACAACATATATACAGCAATGCAAAATTGTAAAGATGTCTTAGAGAGAGAGTTATCGAGTGAGAGGAAAAGACTGGAATGGAGGGAAGTCCTTCTCTGGGAAGAAGAAGACGGTAAGGTACGGAGTGAATGGGAGGATAAGGCCTTTGTACCCCGACAAAGAGAAAAGAGGAATGCGGACGAGCGGGTAAGACCCACCCTCGCCCATCTCCACAAAAACCGAGAAAAAAAGTAAAAAAAGGAGAACGGCCACGGAATACAACGGTTATGAGCGACCTCCTTCTACATTTATGCCATTTAGTAGAATAATGCGAGTAATAACCGTAATTTTAGGTTTTCGAAGGCGGCCCTAAGAGTATCTTAACTCACTTAGCGGTTCGTCTATGGAATTTTATAATGGAGACTAGAATTGAAAAAGTGCGTGAAGCGAGCGAGCTTTTCCCTGTCTTAAATAAAATAAATCCTAACTAAGAACCTAACTAACCAAACATTTATTCACACACTTCTACACTAATCCCTACTTAATATATTTCTACTGATTTTCTCGTCGGTTAATATATTCTAAAATTATGAATGACTCTAAAGAAGTAAAAATTTATATACTGAAAATATATTATTTAAATTTGAATAATAGTCTATTACAACACGTTAAGAAAGATACAAAGTCAAAGGACTGTGTTATATTTCCAACTACAGACGTCTAAATATTAATAACATGATATTTTAATCACTTGTTAATTACCTTAAACATTCATCGATGTAGATTATGCTTTAGTTTTACCGTCATCAAACATAATTATACTGCTGATGAGTATCAAAAGAAAACTTAAATATCTCATACTTCATATGTATGAATACTAAGAATCACGATACGATAAAAATCTTCCTGATAAAATATTTTCAGCCATGCTGAAGGCAGCTCGAATAATAAATCGTGATTTTACGATCATGAAGCACAAAATTTCATTCCTTTTACTGAGTAATAATTTTAATACAACCTTTAAAGATCTCAGAAACTGATCTAGATAATAATTCTTGCACTGTTTCCAAAGAAATACAATGAGAAGTAGTAGTGCACATCTAATCTTGGATTCCGCGAAGAATTTTCCAACAGCCATTGAAACTATCGAAGAGAAATGAAATTAACATTTTTAAGACCGAGATAAGAAGAGAGTAAAGAGGAAGTGAGGTCCCTTACGAGAGCTGGTTCACGCTTCTTCTATATATCAAACGCCTTCTATCTTCCTAAAGATAACAGGAGTTAAAATAAGAGAGTAATGTAACATTTACTGCAAGGCTTGTTCTTTACTTCCACTTCGTGAAACAGACTCCTCGAGAACACGGGGACGAGGAAAAATGCGAAGGAAGAAAAATGTGGCAGATAAATAAGGCAGGAAAGCGAGGCTACTTCATCCCAATAAACCCTTACATCACTAAGTGATTTATTCGCACGTATACATGTGTAATGGGAAAAAGTATACTGACAGTTCAAATAAAAAATCGACTCTGATGCATTAAATAAATCTAGATAAAATAATCTGAGTGGTCAATCTTATGTTTCGCAAATGCCTGAATGCTGATAAAAATATAACAGAATGCGAAATGAGGAGAATGATATGCTATTAAAAGTGAAAAAGGAACAAGTAAAGACGCGGCAGATACGAGCATCTAAATATTATATATAAATGTTTATAAGCATGATATTATATTATATTTATAAATACAATATAAATTATAAGATTGGTAAGTTATGCATTAAATTTTCTCTAGTACTAATTATATCTTTTCAGACCGTTTTATTCCCTTACAAAAGCGCTTGCTTGGCAGATCATATTTTAGCCATATTTCAATTCATGTTTTCAATCATGAATTTGCTGATATATATATACATGTGATATACTGATATACATATACTTATAATTCGTTATAATTATCCATGGGATCTTTTGTAAATAAAACACGAAGAGGTTTTTCACTATCAAATTGAAGATTGGATAGAAGGCGAATGACGGTTAGAAAAGGTTTCAATTCTTAGAAGAGCTTAATCTCAAGAGAAACCAGAGAAAAAAAAGAACAACGAAAACAGGGGTTTAACACGTAATCACCGACCAGATTATTTTATAAATTACAGGCGCAAGGACCATTTTGAGGTCCCACAAAAAGATTACTCACTATAAAAACCTCTCTTTTTGGGCCCCCTGAAGACCTAATTTGGTGCGTCTAATGGAGGGCCGTTCATTTCTGACCTATCGAATCACAGAATACCGATGATGAGGATAAATTACGATTTATTAACCAAGTTCATAGCCTACGTTGTTCATACTTGAAATTAAATAAAACGGATGAATAAATAAGTCTTGATGAAAAATATTGATACTATTATTTTATTTCAATTCCATATATTTTTTAAACCACAGAGTTTCGATTTAGGCGGGAACTTGAGCCATCCACTAATCGAATCAACTGTTCCAATGTTCCTCAGGATAAATTAATGCGCTAAAAATTTTAAAAAAATTCAAGTAAAGAGATATATACAACTAGGAAGAGGAAAGGAGAGAAAGGGGTGAAGAAACGGTTTCTCTAGCCGTCGAGCGATATGTCAGCAATGGGCGTCGCAGTGACCTTATGGTAATTCGATTGGTGTCTCCTACGAATCTATCCTCACCCACGCCCCTCTTTTTTCACCTGTTCGTAAGGAACACGAGCCGTGGGAGTGCTTTAATCGACGGGACGCGCCCACTCGCGATGCATAGGGAAAATTGAAGAGTTCTCCCGAAAGCATCGCGATGTGGAGAATGCAAGGGAAGGAATGGCCTTAAAGAAAGATTTACAGTAAGGACGACGTTTTCATTAGAAGGTGTATTTTATTACTGTTTCTTGGAAGACATTTAAGAGATACGAAATATATCAGTGCCTTATGACGTTCGTTGCCTTCATTAAATTTGACGGAGTCATAAGAAGAGAAAAAGTTTTAGCAGATTTGACCGAATCTGCTCCACAATGAACCATTTATTGGCTGTAAAGTTCTATGCATGCAGACTTTCCCCTAAGCTGGGAGCAAGAGCGGTTGACCAATTCAATTTTCAAGTGCCGCTAAATCATTTTCTAGGGCAACCTGATACTTCTAAAGAAAGTACGAAAGTTTTCACGTACAATTTTCAGATTCCCCTCCCAAGTTAAATATTGTAGACGAATATGAATTATTTGAACTGATCATAAATTTTCATTTTTTAAAAATTCAAGGTAACTGCTCAACATCGTAATTTAAGTACTCACATCAATATTATTTCCTCTCAAACACCAAAACAACAGATATTAAAATATTATATTATTATAATATATAAAATATATTATAATAATATAAAATTGTATACTGAATATTAATTATATATTTTGGAAATTTTAGGTTAAACTACATCTGTAGAATAGTGATGATGACTCTATGAATGAATTTTTTAACAAATTTAAGCACAGAAAGAGTACCGCAGCTTTAGAAATGAAATGTAAATTTCACCAGCTCTAATTAAATAGTGAAAGATGCCATCAGCCCATAAGTTAAACTTAAGAATTAAATATATACCTTGCTTACGTCAGTTTAATAACAGGAGGTGAATCCTCCTCCCTCTGTTTTGTCTATTACCATCCTGCATCCCATGGGATGGTTAGCTATTTGAAATTAATGAAACTATAGCGTACTTCGGATAGTATTTACTACCGTACAATGAGGCTGATTGAAACAATTTCGAATACATTGTCAGAGGAAACTTTTTTCTCCAAATTTTAAAAACTAGTTTAACTGGAATTTAAATTATCTTTGTGTGCTGAGATGTATGGTAGCATTAAAGGTGGCAAGAAATCAACTTAAGAATGTGATGGAGATGGCAGTTATTTTAATAATTCCGAGAATCTTGAAAGATATATCCGATTATAGGAAAGCTCGATTGTAACAGAAAGTGTACAACCACAATTATGCACATATTTGTAATATTAAGCGACTAAAAGAACGGAAAATCGAAGCGAGAACAGAAGCACGACTGAACGAATCGGCGTGTGTGTGAAGTAATGCGCGCGCTAGACAGAGAAGCATTATCCAAACCGTGCGCAAGAAGGTAACACGGGCTGATGAAATGAAGACGCAACTGAGAACCATGTTAAAATAATTTTTCTAAACCATATTTAGCGAGGAAGACAAACGATCCGTGGATAGTTAAACAAGCGAGACTCCACGGAAAGCCTTCTCTTTGACGGACGGCTTGAAAAAGCAAAGCAGACACCTTCCGTTGACGCGAGTAAATAACAATCGGGTATAAAATCCTTATAAGGATCGGGACATCCAGCGGGAACAAAGGAGAAGAGTGGATTCCCTCAGCTACGAATTGAAGCGAGTGGAATAAGAAAGAAGATTAAATAGGCAGAGGAATAAAGTTGTAAGGTGGGGATGAAGGAAAGATTATTCGCCGTCCCTTTGGCAGCGATTCAAGAGGACTATTGGAATCATTGAGTCAACGTCAGTGGGCTGCAGGAGAAGATTTGCCGATTCCGTCAATTGCTGCGGATGTTCAATATAATTCTGTTGAAGGGATTTCCGCCGAAGAAGGGAGTTTATGCCACAGTTGACATGCGATTATCGTGCCCGGCAGCGCTTTTGCCGATGATATCGAAATTAACGTTATTATTTGCTTGTAGCGACTGCGGCGGGAGATATCGAGAAATATTAATTAGATGGCGTGGTTCGTGTCGAGGAGTAGACGTGGGAGAGGAAATTAAATGGTATATTGCGGACTGTTATGGCTATCTATGAGGAAGCTTCAGAAGAGTAGGAACGAGGAGAAACTCTCGGTTAAAAAGCTAGTGCGTACTTTTTGTGAGACTGTTTTGTTACTGTATTTCACTTCAACTCTACCACGAAGACGGAATATACTATAATGCTCTACCATTCTGACATCATGATATTCATTCCAAAGGCAAATTATTGAGATCCGAATGAAGTAAAATTTTAAGAGGTTTAATTTTTGCATGTAAACGCATCATTATGATTATTGAAAATTTGTACGTTTTTCGGTCATTCATCGTTATACAATATCCCATCGAACATCAAGACTTTTAAAGATGACTTTCCATTGATGAGTTGTGGATGCTTGACAGTTAAAACAATTAAATCCTTATTTCAGATGAAAAGATAATGGCTTAGACACACGATAAGTATGAAATCGACATTCGACGCATATATAGTAATATATAGATTAACAGGCTTTAAACACGTTATTGAATTTTTTGTAGATTAGATAGACAAAATTATGACTACTATATAAATGAAATTGTACGATAAATAAGTTTTGTTAAGCTTGGTAAACATTCTACCAGAGACCAAGATAGAAAATAAAAGTCCTGAAAACTTTTAAATCTTAAATTTAATAAATTATCTGGAAAAAACAAATTCGATTTAATAATATTAATGCATTTTATTACCCCAACAATATTACCTTTAGCAATAACTCTTTCAAATAAATGAAGTTCTATGGTTAGAAAAAAATAGAATTGAGATTGAGGGAATTATATCCTAACTAAATCATGTCTTAATTAATACGCGGGGATAAATGTACGTTATCGCTTATAATCAAAACATTTTCTTGCACGCTACTTTCTTCTTGATTGATTTATCTCAACTGCAGATCACGTCCTGCGACGTAAGTTCGTTCTTTCGACTCGAAAATGTATTTTTAAAAGCTATTGCCATAGTAAACTCTAAGAATAAAATATCAGGTAGTTTCACATTAGAATTGTACTGATCTGGCATTCCCATCATCCGAACGAGTCGGGATGTTATTTGATTGTATTCCTGTCCTGTTTCGCCTCTTAAAGCATGTCATCGGAGATGAAGGAAAATAAAGAATGGAAACACTCGCCGATGTATTACATAGGATATATTTTGTCGAACGTGTTATTATTTTCCGAACACAGAAATTCTTATCGAAGCTGAATATCGAGACTAATTTGTCTGCGCAAAAAAACGTCAATCAATTTACGGCGCCGATGAATAAAAGGAGAAAAAAAGGAGAAGAAAAAAGCCGCGACTATCACTCGTACTTTTATGCCCGGAGTGAAGGAAGTGGGAAGAAGAAGAAACAGGTTTGTTGCGATAAATAAAGAGAGGTTTGCTCCACTTATATCTCGGTGTGATCGAGAAGTGAAGTGGGTGGGAAAGGGAGTAGGAGCAGGTGGAGGTGAAAGAGTACACCAAGGTGAAGGAGACGGTCGGAAAAAATGACAAACGATAATAAGTGAAAGAGAGGTGGGAGGAGAGAGGAAATTGAATTTATAATTGCAAGAAAGGGATTTGGAATGATTGGAAAAAAAACAGAACGATTAAAATGCGAGTTTGAATAGTATATAAATGGATTCAACTTTTTTTAAACCTTACAAAAGGAAATGCCTGTCGAGTATTATGAATTCAATAACTAAGCAATTATGATCGAGCGAAAATTCAACCTGAAAAAAATCTGTGATACTCTACTGTAAAAAGGGAAATAATTTCTTACTAAACCTCTCACTTTCCGATGCGTAACTGTTTATTAAAACTAATTAATTTTGCCAGGAGATCGAAGAGAGACCGAGTAAGTAAGATTTCAAGTTTGAATTAACGAAATTTATTATCATTTAAGGATGATTAACTTTTAATTATTTTCTCTTCGAACACAGAGAAGCGTAAAATATCGTTTTATTTTTGGGGTAATCTATTGATCATAAAAATGGCATTTTGTTGACTTACAATTTTCAGCTGGTACTTTACTCTTTGCCTTATAAGTAATGGACTAAATAGGACTCTATCTATCGGGGTTTCTAGACAGAATAGCTGGCAATTTGGTTGTCAAAACACTGTTCGCAAAAAATACACAACAAAAACATGAGTACGTCCAAGTTCAATAACATAATAAAATAGTAATAATCTTTGATACTGCTATTAAAACTCATTGCTCATTTGCTCATTAAAATTAAAAATAAATTACACGTAACTTTTCCCTGGATATTATTTATCTAATTAATAAGGATAAATACTTGTACAAGAGAGGTTGGTGGTCTTGTGCGAGTAAAAGTAATAAACCAACATAGCGACTAAAGTTATTCAAGCTATAGAGGGATAAAATCTTATCTTGTTGTAAAAACATAGTCACAAAATAATAATATACAATTGCGAAGCTTCCTTATGCTTATACCCATAAATCAAAACTCTCAGAACATTACTGAACACGCAAAGTTAAACACCTTTTCTCTCGCAGTAAATCGATGTAGAAAACTTCGCAACTCGACTTCTCCTAGTCAACATTAGTGAATGAAAGCATGTTCTACCATTGAAGTACTTTTCAGATAAAGGCAAAAAAAGAGACAAAAGGAATTTTCCGCTTTTCCTTCATCAAACTAATATAATTATCTTTGCCATAGTAGCTATCGAAACGACTTAAGACGAGACATGTGGCGCGTAGCATTCCGAAGATGCCTTCGACAACCAAATTCATTCTCCTCCTTTCCGATGTCAAGAATGCGAACATACAGTTGAGAAAATTAGATGACGAGCGATAGGAAAGACGTATTTATGCCTATCTCTGATCCCGAGGTCGTTCCATTCCGAAGACCAGTTGGTGCAGTAACCATAAAGGCCAGACCAATAGAATTTCCTCAAATACATATTTTATGTAACGATTATCTCGCCTGGAAAATGCATCACGGACGGAGCACGTAGCGGACGGTCAATTCGAATAGAAATAATTAGTTATTCAAACGCAAAGCAATAAAAGCGCCACTCTACGGGAGGTCAGCGAGATACGAGAAGTTTTATTTTCGCTCTTACTGAATAAAGATGAAAGCTTTAAGGATGATCACCTAACCGTGAAAAGCTTTGTGATTCTTATAGCGGATACGATCGGTCCGTAGTAGTCGCGATATAGTTAAATCACTTTTTTTATAATTGATGGACAAAAATCCACTAGGGTCTCTTTGGTTTCTAACGTATGCCAATGAAAAAATTGAAAAATAAAATATTCCAAAAACTCGACATGAATATTTTTAGAGGAAGGCGAAGTTTATTCTATAAATTATTAATCCGAGCAATGAAATGTTTGTTTTCGATTTAAAATACTTATCAAAACATTGTGATAAATTTTAAGGGTTAGTAATTTTATAAACGGTAAACAGATACCACTTCAGACTGATGAATCTATAGTATCAACATTGAAAGACGTCTGTAAATTTCGTCGATTTTTCAATCACATTAGTAGAGATATTCGCTCTAGATTATATCTAATAGGAAATTCTTCATATATGGAAGTAGTCTTTTTTTAACTCATTCAGAGCACCAGACGTTTAATAGAAGAGTAAATGAAATATGGAATAGTCGAAATGAATCACTATTTAAATGTAATCTCGATTACGGCCAATGCCTGAACCTACCACTTGAACTTTTGATCTCTACTGTCCAACCATCGAATGGGCCTCTCTTCCACCTAACCTCGTATGAAGATTTTACATGGTCATCAAGATGTAAAATAATACTGAGAGAAAAAATAAAAGAGGAAAAATACGAAATAGGAAAGATTTGATTCGTGGGAAAAAATTTCCATAACCGAAGGTTGATAGAGAAAAACCCACAGTGCGGGAAAACACTCACATAAGAAGGGGGGGAAAAAAATCCCGCGAAAACACAGTGAAAACATATAATAAATAAAATAATTTTTAAAATTCACAAATCATGGAGAAAAGTACAAAAAGTAAAGTAAAAAATATGTAAGTAAAAATGCAAAAAAAGGAAGTATTTCAAAACGTTTCTTTACCCTGAAAATGATAACAATAATATGGAGTGGTGACTACATTAGATTATCATATGATTATACGAATGACTTATCTATTTGAGCCGTTTATGTATAAACAAGTCTATATGCTGAAGACTGGAAACTTTACGTACTCTAAACACCGCACTTTTTCTTCATTTTGCAGTTGTACGTTTTTCACATATGAAGCACTTCTCAGGACTATGAGTAAACAGGGCTAATTATCAATCTCGACCAGTAATCAATAAAAGAAATAAAAATTAAAATGAAGCACAATTAAAAAGAATATCCTGATCTGGATATTTTAATGATATATATGGTTTTTATTTAGTCTTTCAAGCATATCTTTCGAGAACATTACAACAATCTGCATATTTTTTACAAACGAGAGATTTTAAAAACTTCATTTTTATGTATGACGATATCCATTAATATAAATTTTATTAATTTTAATTTTTAACTCTTTTACTAATTATGTGCATACTAAAAAAATCATAAATATATAAGCTAATTGTATAAGCTATGTAATCTTCAAAAGCAATAATAAAATTATTACTTTTAATTATTATTTATTAATACCACATGATATGTGATAGGGAGACCAAAGCTTTTTTTAAATAGAGAATTATTAAAAAGGACGTACTAACTAAAAAATATTCTAGAAGTTTCGAAGACACAGAGATAAAACTTCCACTAAAGCAAGTCACTTCATCAATATTTTCATAATTCTCAATATTTTTTATTTTCGTACAAAACAGTACATGTCAACTACTAGATCAAGTTATCGCTATTTAGTTTACTCATTTAGGTAATAAGAACTACGAATTAAGCCATAAAAATGGTAAGGAGAGCATTATTGTTCTTAAGTAAGTAATGTCACAAATAACAAAATTACAATACTCTTCAATCTGTAAATTAACTCTTAAAAGATGTAATTAGAATTTCCAATATTTATTACGAGAGCTGCGATTTATCATTGAAAGGAGTAAAATAGCTTTTCGAAAGTATAAATCCAATAAAATCATTCTGCTATTCTTATTCTTCCATTAACTTTTCGCCCTGTTCTCCGGATCCGGTCAAATTTGTAGGGCTAACCTACATTGGAATCTATAAATTAGTGCGAGGGTTTTGGAGACAAAGAGAATGAAACGGAAAGAGAAGAGTCCCAAGGAAGAATAGAAAGAGAAGAGGTTTTTCACACAATCCCCATCCCATCCAACACGCCCAAATAAGTCAAACTTTTAACAAGATAAGCTCTGCGAATGAGGTAGATTATGTGAAGAGATAAGTGAGAACTTATTACTTTCGATTCATTCTGATGAAAACTGTATCCTGACGCAACGCCGACGGGTTTGCTCTGAACATGCTGTCCATAGGTGCTAATTCAGAGTCAAGATCATTTATCAAGTCATAAGATATTCATTTAATGCCGGTATCGATTTGCGCGTAGCACATTTTTGAGCGGATGAAAAATGTACATGTAAATATTCTATGAGTTATTTAACATAATTTATTTCCAAAAGGGCTTTCGTTGCCTTCATCGTTCGGTAAAGGTTGCATCTCTTCGGCAATGCGTTGGCTAAAATTTTCTTCGGAGTCGTGAAAAAATATGATTATTAATTAGGAACGCTGTTAAATACAATTTAATCCTCTTAGCTTCATTTCCTATGCGATCACTTCTATTTTAACTTTAAGTTTCAAAAAATATCTTACGTACATGTTATTTTTATACGTGCTATTTTGTACATGTTATTTATGCATTTTGATATGCATTAATTTAGAATTATTATATTTTAGCCTCGATTATTTTCTGTAGATGACATTTACAAGTTATATAAATATTATTATTATATTACTATTATAACATTATATTATTATGGACGACACAGTTGTTTACAGGGAAATAATAATTAGAGACGACAGATCAACCCTTTCCAACGATGTAGATAGAATTATGAAATGGCGTGATGATTGGAAATTGGATATTAATGTAGACAGATGTTCAATTGTTAACTTCTTCGAACGGAAATCAAATGTCAATGATTAGATAAACAGGCTTCGAGAGAAACATTTATTATCAGCAGAATGGATGAAATATTTTTGAGTAAACTTCAGGAATAATTTAACATGTGGTAGAACATGCCTACACACATCCGTAGCATAAGTGGACGAGCCTTTAAGAACTCAATAAAAGTATTAATAAAAGAAAACTCTTCAATTTAGGGATAAAATAAAGCTGAATTAAGAAACTACCTCCTTAAATACAGTTTTTAGCGGCAACTCTATGTAAGGAAGTTACAGGAAATTTATTTTCCTCGAGAGTAAGAAATGAGAAAACGCTCAGCTATAAAGTTATATAATTCATGAATTAATTTTTAGGGTAGTTCGTTCGACCGTTGTACTTTTTTCGAAATAAAATTTCGATTCATTTTCAAATTAATTCTTTTTATGAAGCGAAGTAAAGAAGCAATAAAGACATTGCTGAGAGAATTTAAACTTTGCACAAGTAAAAAATGATGCCAGCAATAATTATCAAATACAACCTGTCCAGCCCCAACCCCAGATTCTCCCATCAGGGACGTTCTACCGCAACAAAATCATCCCCTAAACGCACTAATTTTCGCTCTTTGAATGCCAATGGCGTCCGATAATTCCTGGAACAAAAGTTCGAAATCTGACGAAGGTAAAAAATGAGGTCGGATGAACGGAAAAAATAAGCTGTCGTTTAACAAAGTCATCCCCAGAATAGAAAAAAGTCGAAGGAGAGATACAGGGCTGTAAAGATTGTGGATCGACGTGGTGTGAGTTAAAAGGGGAGAGAGGGTGAGTTAGGGGTGATATTGTGGGCGTGGCAAGTGGACACTTCCTATCTCGAGACACGCCCTCCTGAAGCAATCATCAAGGGCCGCTATAACTTGGAAGATAAAAAAGCAGAAACCATGTACGCCTGGATACGGAGCAGACAACAGATTCATGTCTGAAAATGAGGGAGTGAAACATTACCGGTCATTCCAGCCGAGCTGTTTTATCGTTACGAGGAGTGGCTGGCGGGGGAATGAGGACCGTAACGAGAACTCATTGTGTTACACAATTGGGCTAACGTACGTTGACAAATAGTGCGCTCCGTGACGTAATGATGGGGAGATGACTTTTTCAAGAGAAACACTTAGGATTTCCAGAGAGGAGCAATGTGCAAGTTCAGTAAACGGTCAAAATTAAACAAAAAACATTTATCCGTTCCACAGAACTTATTAATGTTTAATTTTGCCCGTTTACTATGGCGTCCTAAAGCAAGGTCTTGCCTGAATCCATTGATAGTAATACTAGTTCAGAAAAACTAAGGATAAATTTAGAAGAATAATGTTTGTGGTGGGATAAAACCTGCAAAATAATTTTCATGAACATATCGACCATAAATAAATCATAATATTGAATCAGATATTGTAAGAATAGAATGATTTTCTCGCTATTTTAATATTTCATACCAATACCGATATAAAACGAAAGGCATTCTAAGATCATCATACATGCTCCTGAAAGTTATCATAGATAATAAAGATAACCTCTAAGGTAACTAATTATGCGCCTGACAACATAAGATCATAAGTGACAAATCAGTGTAGTACCAATTACAGGGTGAGGGGAATACGAGCTTAAAATTTGAAATTTCTAACCAAAATAGAGGCCGCGCAGGTCCCCTTTGCTGAAACTTTTATTCCCTACTATAACATTTGGTTTAAATTAAAAACATGATTATTCTTAATTTTTCTTTGTTACACTATATTTGAGAGGGAAGATTGCTATTGAAATCTGAAGCTTACTTAAATACTACAGACTAAAATTATTTTCTTTTCCCTCAAAAGAGATAGGGGAAGGGCATTTTTACTCGCACACATAAGTTAAATTGATGTACGAATTACAAAATAAATAAAATTTCTCCAACATTTCATAAAATTCAGTTATGTTGCTAAAAAACGAAATCTTATAAGAATGACTTTTAATGAGGGACTTTTATAAAGTATTAATTCTATTTTATTTGCGCAACTTCGAGAAAAATAATATATTAACAGCGGTAGCTAACAGGCGAAACATGCATAGTTAAAAATACTCGTACAGTAAGTAGAATTAAGGTTACCGTCCAAATACTTGGATCTTTCTACACACCTTTGCGTATTCTTGAGAAATGAATTTATATCCCTCCCACGAAAATTCGAGAAAATTCTACTGCCAAGTTAAAAACCGAGCGCTGAAATTATTATCCAGATATAAGTTAAACCATGGAATAGAAGGAAGTCGACAGGCAACAAATTACTCGGGCAAGGCTCGATGAGTAAAGAGAAATGAAAGAAGAGAAGATGCAAGCGATAATGTGGAGTAAGGAATATAGAAGAGGGAAGAGATTAAGTGAAGGAGGGAGAAGAAAAGAAGGGATGAAGATAAAAGGATTAGAGGAGAAGAGAAATGAGCAGATCGTGAGGAAGGAAAGAGAAGAGCTGCTGATAATACGGCGGCAGAAACAATGGACTTAAAATAGAAGTAAAAGCGGATCGAGAGAAGAGCGCAGATAAGTAATAGTCTGGCGTCAGGAGATGCTAGTCTCGCTTTATGATAAGTTAACGTCATTATTGAAACATTTCTTGTTCGAAAGAATGGAATGTTAATTTGACGATTTATTAGCTGAGTACAGCGAAGCAAGCAACGGTGCGCGCAGTATTAATTGAAGAGGAGAGCGTGAGGAGATGCATACTAGAATGGTATTCTACTTTCTCAAGGATATATCTGCGGCCATCGGTATAAATGTCATTATAAAAGAACAGTTACTTGTTGGGATCATCCAAATCATGAGGTCACTATCGTAAATACTCAACGTGCGGTTTCATTCGATATTCCAACGGTTTCAAATTTCTCGCACTTCCCGAGAATATCGTCGTTTTTCTCGGGACTTTGTCACAACTTTGCAGCTGTAAATTTTTAGCGAAGAAAGTTTCTGATATTCCTGGATGACATAAAATCAGATTTAATGTTACAGAAAAGTGATTGTGTATAAAGCACACATGCTTAAGCTATTTTGGCACCCAAAAGAATAAGGGAGAAAATCAATTATTTTGAAGTAGGACACCAATTTGAATCTTGCTCTTGATTTATTTCTAAGGACTCAATTTAAAACTGATTAATGCAAGACAGGGTGAGCAGAGAAAGCAGAGATGGACAAATTCGACCCGATGTACTTCAAGATTGATTCTTTTAATCCGATTCAGAATCATTTTGAATCGATCTTTTCGAACTGATCTTTCGATCCGATTTGATTCATCCAACCGATCTATATGACTCGATTCGGATGTATGAGGTCTGCGTGGACCGGCCCTTGGGAGAATAGGGAAATTCTTGCTACGCAATGCTTAAACATTCTAATGAATACTTAGTAGCTCATCATCTACTAACTTTAGAATAATTATTGCAACAAAATTACGATGATTATTTTCTCGAAAACGAAAACATACAACTTAAGTAATTTGTACAACATATTTACAAATAAAGATGCTAAAAATCCAGTTTGACGTGACCTTTCCAACCAATAGAAGTCGTTATGATCGCTTCAAAACAGCCAATAATAGACAATAGATAATAGACAGCACAATCGATCTCATCCGATCGATCTTTCGAATACGATCTCTTGCTTGAATCGATTCGAAGCAAACGATTCAATTCGATTCTGGAGATCGATCTTTTCATTAAGAACTCCCATCTCTAACAGAATGCGTAATAATGAACGCTTTGCTGATATTAAAGATAAACCATAAAAAATTTTAAAATTTCGATTGATGAGCTCGGGTGCAAAATTGAACGCGCATCAGGAAATTAATCCACCAATGCAGATCCTTATAGTTAGGCTTCCGGCATTACACCAGCGGTCACAGTCCTTATCTAGAGCACTCGCTCACTTATGGCTTAACATACTGAAGAGTGCACTAATGTTTCCACCTAGACGTGAGAATTAATCGCCAAAAGGGTCATACAGAATCATTTTCCATAGATTATTAGGATAGGTATACTCAATAATCCATTTGACATCCACAGACGGATCCTGTTTTTTCACCTCTTTTACGCTATAACGATTCCTCAAAGACATACCCATTCTTTCGTATTAAATTTTTTATTATATATTTATTTTCATCATTTATAGACATCTTTCTTGTTGTTTCTTATTTCTTTTAATTCCTCCATACACATAACGAGAGAATGAACCTGACCTTAGACTTACCTCCATTAAATTCACTACAAAATACTACCGATTTTCACGTTTTTCTCTGAATAAGATCCCGCTCTAATGATTTGAATACAAGCCACTTCTCCGCTACTTTGAGTCGTATTATAAAACAAATTTCAAAATACATTTACCGACTATTATCATCATTATCTATTTCTTATTCTCGCCATTTATCACTCTGATCACTATCCAACGAATATTTCTCAACATTTTACTACGGAAAAGAATCATTATACTATCAAAAGTTTCATAACTTAAATTTGATAGAAACAGTATCATAGTGGTGTATTTTTTGATATCCTCGTGATAAGAAAATGGAACCTCCAGTAAGACCGTTACTTTTAAAAAAGGAGTGGAAAGTATTGTCTTAATCGAATTTTGTAGACCTTTAATAAGTATGAAAATTAACTTTCAGTGCACACGTCCTTAGGGGAAACAAACATTCGTTTATGAATCTTTCTTGTTAACTATAAGCAGAATAGTTGTCGTAGCTTCTTAAATCAAAGGAAAATTTGTATACTACATGCGATTTATTGAATTGCGGCAAGCTTTAGCACTAAAAATAATTTTTTATACCTTAAAAACGTTTCAATCGTTTTCAGAGCTATCTTAGGTAGAAATCGCGTAGATATGTCCATCCCTCAGCAATCACTAAAGCTAAAGAAAAATACATTTCTCAGAGAGATACGGGATATCGCTGTCATCCCCTCCTCACATTACATTACGCGAAGTCCATCTTCCGTCCAAACCGAACTATTTATTGGCACACCGAAATAAAAGGCGAGAGATGAGGTGACAAGCGACGAGAAGTTAACACTGGAAGGTGTTTCAACTGAAGACGCATAGAGAGGAAGACGGATGAGTAGGAGAAGGCGTGGGATGAATGAGGATTGCGTCAGCGTCCTCCGAGTGGCAGAAATTGTAGGGCGTGACCATCAAAGTGTCAAAGGGTCGTCATCAATACGAAGAGGAGACCATAACACGCGGTGATTGAATGTCAAATTCGTGCCGTTTGTGTCGCTCTGCAGGGGGTTTGGAATGCCCTCCACCTGTCCGTCTGGTCGTGGGTTCGGATCCTGCCGTGGGCTGGGGTGTTTTTGTATTAAGTTTTTCATCAATCACACCTGCCGAGCTGTTGTCCCGCAATACGCCCATGCCGCGTGGAGGTGGGATGATAAATTAATCAGGGAAGACGAGGGGATACTTGAGGTGTAATCATTTATCCATCGCAGAGCACGGGAAAAATATGGCGGAGTTGAAGGTCTGAATAGTTATGCATTTACTGCTATGATATGAAGTAGTATAAATTGAAGAGAAAAGAAATGAATTTAAACTATTCAATATAACGAAAAAGCAGTTACTGAAGAATGGATATATAAAGAAATTTTGTAGCTTATCAACTTGAAATGACATTTTTCAGTATCTTCTTCCATTAAACAATTTGATTTTAAATAAACCATTGCTGAGAAACGGATCAACAGATTTGCTTAAAATTAATTATTGTTTATAATTAAATTCTTTCGGTTTTTTCCGACGGAAGACTGAAAATAAGACACAAGATGTAATATAAAATGTACTGAGCTATAAAATTGCATTCAGAATAATATTTCTCTTTTACGAGAAATAACCAGAAGAGCTTTCCGCAGATCTTATTATCTTCACTGAAATTGAAAATTACAAATATGCAGTTCGAATCCAACTCTCCACGGCTTTCTGTCATATAATTTCATACTCAACGTAACATAAATCAACAAAGATTACATTCTTATTCGCTCGATTCTTATGTTAGCCGTGAGTACGAAATGTTTTGCAAACAGAATTCATGACTTACTTTCCATTAACTATTTGACAGAATGTACTTAACAAATGAAATTATATCAGCATAAGCACACCAAGAACCGCAATAATTTAGAAGGGAGTTGTAAAGTTGCGACTGAAAACTTGCGCAAAAATATTTTCAACGAATTTCTTTTCTTAGCCACAAAACCCTACATTCATAATACATACACAACAAGTAATTGTAGAAACTGGAAACAATAAAATTCTTCGGCGGGGTGCCGAAGTCGCCGGTCGTATTTCCTTCTTATTCCGGATTTAACGAAAACCAGTCCTGCATTTCGTACGACCGCGAACACGTCCTGGATTCCACCATAAATTCAGTCTTCGGAAAAGTCAATCGCAGCGAACACGTTCAACGCAGAGACCCACACCTCTCCACCTCATCGATTATTAGCGAATCCGCCTTTTGTCTCGAAAATCAAGAGATTGAATGGAGTTAAAGATGGTCGGGAACACAGCGTGCGGTGGAAACAAGGGACACGTGGTCGCAGTGGGCTTATTGATGATGAGGAATGGAAAGAGATGCGGACGATAGGCATTCAACTGTTTCTGCGCGGATAAAAACAGCGTAGGATACCGGCGCTTTTTCTTCTGGGCTCCCGATAGGTGGCTCTTCTATCACCCTGCTGCTCCACGAGAGGTGTCGGATTAATGGCCAACTGAGCTTTATATCCTTCAAGTGAGAGAATGGACACCGTGGAGATGGGATCTGCAGGGCCGCTGCTCTCTCAGCAAGAACTATAGGGAATTTCTCGCCGTTGTTTCGAACGCAGACGCCTTTTCATTTACTGGTATTGAATTCCTTCGGTCGGGTTACATCTCACTATGCGAGGAGACATGATTATTATTTACGATTCCTAGTTGCCCCCTCTACGGGTGTTAAGCGAATCGGTTATAACAGCAAGAGTTGAAGCGTGGTAACAAAATTAATTATAAAGTTTTAATTAAAACCTAGGGAATTAAAATAATGATCAGCTGTACAAAGAACATTGCCGTACTTATTTACAAAAAAAGTATTATTGTCCTTTATTCAACTCACTGTAAATTACGACGTATTTATAATATAAGAAAAATATAGTAATATTATTATGTAAAAAATACTAACCAATAGCAGATAATAATGTTCTGATTTAAAAAAATATCTGACGTAATTGATTTTTATAAAAAGCCCTCGCCAAAGGATTAAGCCCTTATTTTATATATCTACAAATTTCGAATAACTATCCAAAGATTATTAAACGCCTAAAGAATCGATGCTAGTTTTATGAGGGTCCTATTAGAATTACATCTAAGCAATGAGCAAGAGTTTTTTGCTAATTATAAATTAAAGTCCTCACACAAAGCATTAAAATATGAATTTTTCCTTGATCCTATGACGAAAAAATTCCTTTTGATGTAACAATCAAGGACTTTCAATGTATCGAGACCAGGGATGCATATTTTCTTAATTTAATTTGCAATTTAAATACATGAATAAAATAAGATTATCCTTGAAATTTAAAATACGGCTATAAACAGTAAAAGATTCCCACATACAAAATTATCAATGATTTACTTAGAATACGCTGCTGGCAGTGAAGGCAAAACCGAGTATTTTAGAAAAGTGGTATTTATAAAATTGATTTCCTTGTCATCGGATGATGACTAGAATAAAAATAATGACGATCGAGCCGAGACTGTTAGTTCTCTCTCGTCTCAAGCACATAGATACTCAAGTTGTTTAATTTTCATTTCTAAAGAGAATAAATATACAACAGATCAAACAACGTACTCTCTCGTCATTTCCAAAGATGCCCCGTTAATGATATGATAACCTTTGGGAGGAAGTAAACAAAACATAAATCTCCCAAGCTCAGTTCTCACGCGCGATTAAAAATCTGTTTGGGAGGTCAGTCATGGGAGAAGTGCGTGGGAGGAGCGGCAATTAAAGCAGGAATAATAGCCAGTCCGTAATTGAAAACGGTAATAGCATAATGAGGGAGGTGCTAAAGGAGCTAACAGGTGATTTGAAGGAGGGGGCGTGGCATCTCGGCAGAGAACGCAAATGAGCAGGAGGAAATAATAAAGATTGAGGAAGAGAACGCTGCGTAGAAAATAAGATAGAGAAATTTTACGTCGCTGCGATCACAATCACATGCGATCATGACGAGCGTTGTGAAAGGGCGGTGACTGCAATAAAAGGGAATTAATAAAAAGGAATTCTTATACTATAGTTGACTCTTACAGTCTAGTCAAAATCTAACAAAAATCATTAAAATTAATTTGCATCTAGTATAATTCAATGAAATCTGGTCTCTCTCATCTCATGTGTAGAACATTTTAAAAACTAGGAAAAAGGTATGAGAAAACAAACATTCTGGTTATCTGTTATCAGAAGTATCCCTTTCAACGAAATTCGTTAATAATTATACACAATAATATTCGTTAAAAACTTTAAAACCTACTTCACAATATCAACTTCACAGCAATTTTCATGATTTCTTGGTAAATTCTTACACTTATTCATGTTTTAAAGCCAACTATAAATAGGTTAAAATAATTTTTGAAAAAATCGATCGTAACTTACGGTAAATTTTGTTGATGTACGAACAGTCTAAACTGGTCGACCTAAATAAGAATTTAAAATAGACGGTATGATGTACGAGTTGGTGCTTTTCATGCCTAAAAAAAGCAGTCATTGATTAATCATTCGTGGACCTCCGTGGAAGAAATTCTCCGCAGATTTACTCCATAATTCGTATTTTTCGGACTACTCGAGCGGTAGGAAAAGGAGGTCGATATTTACAACTAGCCTTTTCGCGTTCAAATTTCACCTCACTAACTCCAATCCGCCGCTATGATCGATCTAATTTAAGACCGTTAATAGAGTTAAGGCACGCACTAAGCAAAGTTATTGCCGCGTTATCTCATTAATAGGTCGCTTATTGAATGCTTATGTCCCGAAACGGCTGGACCGTCACCTTGAGAATAACTTTTGGGACATTAATAGCGATTAAGAAGAGCGGGAAGAGAGACGGAAAAGCACGCCGCAATCGCCTTAAAGGTGCTATCATTCGCATCACAAGGAGAAGATAGAAAGAAAAGCCGACATAACGAGCGAGCATTTCCATATTCTGTCCGTCTCGAGCGTTGGCGTCGCATGGCAGATAAAACCTAAAGATAAAAGGCTCCATATTTGGAAAGATTTGAGACATCTAATGGGTGAGGTAAGTAACCGGATATTCCGCGGAATTTTCTTGCGAAAAATTTTATTAAACGCTTACCATCCTTATTTTTAACCATGTCTCGTGTTGTGTCTTTTCTAACGGAATAGAAAGGTGTGATTCCCACCAGATATCGCTCATGGTTTGTTGATATCGTTTTAGCAGACGATTGGAGATGAGTCTCACCCGACCGGTATATTAAAGCGCACATAGCGGTAAGTGAACTACAACAGGCGTAAAAAGAGCCTCAGGATGCAGAACAACAGGAATATGAAAAGTAAATTATGCGCTAAATTGATACATATAATTTTATAGGAATTGTAAAATAAAGGCTTAAACTTCGCCCTCAATTTGCTCGTAAGGACATTCTACTTTAAGCAATTTCCTCAAGATTCGGACGGTCAAACGTGTACGTTTATTGTACGTAAGATTTTAGCGAGGTAGTGATATTACATATTCGTTAAATAAACAAATTATTTAAGAGCGTCCTCTCATTTATTCAGAATTACAAAATGGAATTTGATTAACTATTGTGATTGAAATTTTCTTAAATTAATGATTTACATTTAAGTCATGGTAATTACTTAATTGTTTAACAGGGAATTAAGGTTTACGAAACCTTTGAAGGTAAGGGAATATAAACTTTGTGACGTATTGTACTTGTGGAAGCAAAATAAATTGATGGTATATAAGAAGAGGAAAACAGAACTAATAGATATGTTAAGGAAGATTAATGATAATAAATGGTCTGATTTAGCAAATAATTAAGAAGCCGAAGAGCGAATAAAGAGAAGATTCTCTGGAAAAATTCGATATAAAGATGAAAAACTTTAATCGGGCACATGAAATCGTGCGATAGTCTCCAGTAAACAGTTTTGGAAGAAGCATTGAAGAGGGAATGAAAGGTCGTATTGCGACTGCAAGGCTGGTATTAAAGTTAGGAATTTGAGGGAATGAAGTGACCGTTAGAGGATAAAATGCCTTGGAAAGTAGCAAAAACCGATATTCGAATCAATGAACAAATCATTGATGATGATAATGCGAAGAATATGGTAACGAAAGAAAAAGAGAGAACCTGCTGGGTTTATTGACCATCTGAAACACGTTAGGCGCATAAATCACTTATAAACAAAAACTGAAGTCTGCCTCAACCACTGCATCATAGGTTGAACTGAATCTTTTAACTGATAGTTTTTAAATTTCAGACTTAGAGGAATACAAATATAAGTGATTAACATTTACTATTTACTCAATTTACTATTTGCAAGTCTGGTGTGATATTGAACATCATATCCCCTTACATAAAAAATGATAACACAGCAAACATTAGCTGTCCAAAATGGGTCTACTTCAATTGTTTGTTGTTGGGTGCTCGGCATTACGCTTCACCAAACTGTAGATAGCTTCGTTATCATCAATATAGGTAAAATAGTTCAAATACGTGTATTATTAGGATACTAAATGAATGGCCTCCCTCATACATACCGAACTTAACTACTATGAAAGATTTTGACATTCCTTTCATCATGCATAGCGAATTTATAATATTTCTGAAAACTCTCTCCCTAGTTTAGAATCAAAGGACAGTTCCACTAGATTACAAAAAGTCACAGAAGACTTTAGTAGTAACTTAAGTAGTAATTAATATTAATTTTTAATAATTTAATATAAAACTCCAATAATACCTTACTATATTCGTATTTTAGATTCTTTCGAAGATAGTATTAAAATATATTTCGGAGAAGGCATGTAAATAATATTTTTGGTTCCAATATTTCATGTTAATTTGTAATTACCGTATAATCTCTAACTCGATTTTCTAGGGCTCTTAAAACGTAGCAAAAGAGCATCGTGGATTCGAGAATAGTTTAAGTTGAATACAACGGAAGAATCGTTAGCCAAAGGAGGTTATGAGTTGGCAGTGGGTTTCCGGCAAAAATGCTTTGATACGTTTCATTCCAATCACGGACATCGCATTATATCGGGAGGTAAGGAGAAAAATTGGATGGATCCCTTAGGCCTGTTTGAGAGTACATACATGACATCCGTCTGCGCGTCACTTATTCGTGAAGCGCCCCGAGCTCACGAATGCACTCCTTCCATCGGCCGTTCATTATGTAAGATTTCTCGGAATAGAAGAGATGCAGCGGCCTCCAGTGTTTTATGAACACCTTATTTGAATTCCCTCAACCGATTTCACTCATTAAACGCTGGCTTTTAAAGGATGCCGCCAACATTTTATAATTTGAGAATATGCAGTTGGACACCCAAAGGCTTCGAAATAACGGCATCTTGGCGTTGCACATTTTATTTGAGGAAGAGTTGAGAAGCCAATTGTCCGCACATGAAAGGAAATAAGGCTGAGTATTCGCACATGTTCCAACTACAAAATAAGATGATAACCGTGCATTTTCCTACTATAATCATTAAAAAATAACAGAATATAGACAAAATATGAATGTATATTTCTGAATTTAAAATACGAAAACAAATAGTTTTAAGAGGGAGATCTAATATCAAATACTGATATCCAATAGTGACAGCGCGAGATCTACAAATCACTGAAAAGAATTCGAAAGATACTCTTGCGAGTATTTTAAAGCCAAACATTATTTGCGACATTACATCACATACATAAAAGTAGAAAAATTGCCATCATTTGTATCTCTCAAATGCCGTCTAAACGACCTATCTATTCGTTGAAAACACGTTTGACTATTCATTTCAATTATCATACGATTAAAAGGCAAAATAGACGAAGGAACCGAAGATGATACTTGTTGGAATTCAGATACCAAATTTTGTAGCAAGACTATTTATTGCTATATTTACTGTCGCTGTACTAAATTTCCAAAACTCTTATTATGACTTTCTTTTGGCCCACACATGATAATATTAGTATCATTAGTGTTTCTCCAATAAATACCTATTGCAACAGCATTATATATTGGATTAAAAATAAATCCCATCGAGGACATTAATCTCTGTAACACCAAGTGCCGCCGGGCACTTTAATTAGTTTAAGGAGTTTTAAAACTCAAATGAACACAAGGAATGGCTAACTCCTTGCCTTTTGAAAGGAAAATTTCCTATAATCCCATCACGAGAAATATTCCATCGAGAAGAATAATCGATTTACCGCATCAAATAGCAGCATTGCTTTTTTTTCTGGGAGGGAATGCGGGCCCGGTAAACCAAGTGAAAATAGCTGGAGACGCTGTGTATGTACTCTATACGAGTAATATTGACTCAGCGTAGCCATTAGGTACTTGTGACTTAGTTTTTGAGGATATGAGGTCGTAGAATTCATAAGGAGTGGTATTAAAAGGAAGAATGGCTCGATGGAGGAAGGAAATGAATGAGTTGAACTCGCCGAAGGGTCATAGAGGTGACCCCTAGGCTCCCTTTTCCCTTCCTTTAGAATCCTCTTTTTGTTCTTTTTACGGCTGATTAGTAGCATTCATTCTCGCCGACCTCTAGCTTTATTTTTTTCTCCCCTTCTAAGTATTTGCTTTCGCCTCACTCCAGAGCTTTTTTCCGTCTGTCGTTAATCACTTTTTCCTAGCACATGCACTTTCTCCTTTGTGTGCAGTTCGACTCCCACGCATTCGCTGAGATTATTGAGCGTCGCAGTTTTTGATGCCATCGAAATGATTTAATGGATTCAAAGAATAAACTCCAAGAAAGCAGTGGGAATGAAGAAATGTTGTTGAAGTAACGGAAAGTATTGAAAAATCAATCTCTAAGCTTAGATGCAGTTTAATAGTAAACATTCCACGCAAATGTTTATTGGCTACTCAAAACCGAGGTAAAATTTATGATTAAAATTTCCGTAAAAGTTATCGATTGAAGGACTAGACAAAAGACGGTAAAATTCTGCCCTACACCACTGATGATTAAAAAAACACATATTATTCGGAGGATTTACGAAAAATATGAGTGAATCGTTTCAAGAATGTGCAGGAGATTCTCTCCGTATTATTTTCTTAAGATTATGTTCTCGATATTGTATTCTTGAGATTATCTATTTAATTCACGCAAAGCATACGCACCGAAAAATAAACGTCCATACTTCTTTTAAAGATAGTCTGAATTGAAATAAATATAATCTTAACAACTCAATTTAAATAATCTATTCCTTTTTTACGGATACTCTCAAAAATAAAAGAATTATCCATACTATCTTCAAAACACCGAAACAGTATCATCATTAACCAATGAGTTCTCATTTCCCAACTCTATGGACAAGGAGACTTTATAATAAGGATATGTTAAGGAAGTTATTAGGAAAAAATCTTCCTAGCTGATAGTATCCCGATTCGTTCATATTCTCTAGAGAAAATCAATGGTCTCATGATGGCTATGTGGAAAACAGGTTACTTAATCACCCATGACATCAATCATTAATTTTTCTTAGATAATTCCAGGAAGACTTTAGGTTCTCCCCCATCTTATTTTTTCTCTCTTTTGGCGGTTATTTACCCTCGTTATCCGTAACTTTTTGTATTGCTACCGTTATTTCATCATTCGCTTGCTAAATGAGCGTTCCTTAAAAGCGTTCTCCTTCAAATATCCCCTCTTCATCTTCAATTAGTCATGGGGTTACCGAATGATCACTAATTCATCAATTGTAATTTAATTATACCCGGCAATACCTTATTAACGCTCATTGACCTCAACAAATACACCTCTCGAGAATCAAAGAGAGAAGATCTCTCAACATCGGTCGATTTTCCTTCACTTTCTTAACCATACAATTTCCTCTCTCAGTCTCTTCATCCTCTTTCCCTTACGCCCAACTCTCGATGCATGCAACTTCGCAGCCACCTTTTAAAGCCATTTTTCTTCCCACCCTCGATGACATTTAATGAAGACAAATGAGCACACTCATTCACTTCTCGATATGCATACTTCTAACGTTGGCTGGCTGATTTGCTCTCAATCATTTTTACGGAAAAGGTCATGTCATTTTGTGGCGTATTATTTATACAAATTGAATCTCACCTTCTCAGAAGTTGATTAACCTGCTGATCACTAGAGGGCAAGTACTACACTACAAGTTAGAAAGATATTGTCAAGTTGAATGATAGGTGAGGGAACAGGGGCTGTTCCAGGGAATTCCCGAAGAGAAGGAAGGGCGATCAAGTATAAGTTCTTAAAAATATGGAGCATGGTACAAAATGATCACTATTTTTATATGTTATTGATAAAGCAGAAATGTATTAGGTTCAGTTGAGAGTGAAAAAAATTGCTTGGTTTTTGCTAATTATTTTAAGATTAAGACAACAGAGCTTTTTTAGAGTCCATTTGAAGAATAACCGGGGAAAGATGAGTCCATCGTTTATCTTGAACACGTCTACGAACTGAAGTATTGAAAATTTCCTCTAACGCTAATTTTTATATAAATTTTTAAAAGCGTGTTTTAAATGCGAAAAATAATCTTTTTCTCCTACATAATGGAAAATTTTCAGCTTTCATAAAATCATGACGAAATTGTAATTCTTTTTTATTTCAGACTTGCTCCAATTACACAAGCGCAGGTGCGCTACATCGAAATTTGTTGAATTGTCGGAGGTTTTTGTTGCTTATATAGTTTCGTGTTGAGAGAAAAATTATTGGTTTGAATCAAGAGTGAATTTTAATACTTTCTAAATTGCATTTTTTCCTCTGAGGTTCGAGGACGCTTTTTTCCTCCCCCGGGGTCTTCACTGCCAACGAACAAGGAAAGAGGGCGAGAGATGATTCAGAGTCAGTTCGCAGATGAGACTTCTGATTTCCGGATCTTACTCTTTCATCCCTCTTCTGTTTGGTGGTGTCCTTTGGATCACCCGAAAATAGTAATAAGAAAGGCACTCCTTGAGCTCGGGGCCAACGATGCCTCATCGACAGTAGCTTATCCATACGTCCGATCTTCAATCGAACGGGTATATTTTACTTGTCATGTCATTTCAATAAGCTTTCTGCGCGAAACCTACTTTAAATTGTTTCTTCAATGCCACTACGACAGAATAAAATAAAAATGGAAGAGTAATATTTTTATCAGTATAATACCGTGAGTACTATTTCGTACTTTGTTTTAGCATTAAATTGCATGATTTGGCGAAACGTTTTTCTATTTTGTGTTCTATTATTTTGTAATTCACTTTTTCTCCATAATGTATACTCACATTTCAATATATTTCTCATCATAAGAAACCACACAAGGATATTTAAAAGCATGCGAAGCTCCAATATCGTGAATGCGGAGTTTAATTTTAATACAGATATTAATTTTATGATTTTGATTAGTTGCGTTTGTCCACTTCCTGGAGGGCTGCTCTGCCCAATTAAGCGATCTTCGCAGAAGATTCAGATGTGCCCCTTGGAGAGACTTTATAGGAAAAGCTCATTTACCATTCATTAGTATTTGTGATCCTTGTAAAGAAAACATATTTTAGGCATCGTTTAGTAATATTTCATACTGGGGACTAAAATATCTCAATATTTAACGCAAATTTGTTCACTAAAACTTAAGGTTATTTTATTCATGTACTATGATTCTCTCCAAACATAAGTGAGGTTACAGCTTGGAAGTTAAATCCTCTCATAAGACAGTTACTCCGCAGAATCATTAACCTTCATAACTGCTAAAATTTAATTTAAAGACAAGATAAAATTAGTGAACAAGTACGTTCCGAAAGACTTTGCGAAACTGAATTTCTCTCCCACGGTTATCTCGAAGGAAAGAAAGGCGGTATTTTCGAAAGGGACGAAAATGTAAAACTCGGAGCAAATGATCCTCGAGGAAAAGCACGAAAGCCAAAGAAAAAACGAAGGCTCGTGCTGGACGACAAATCAATCCTCTCCCGGTGACCCCAATCCAAGAAGCAACCTACTCCGTGGCGATGCATCCCTCCCATATATGGGGGCCATAAGCCACGAGAGGGTCATTGCATCTAAAGCGCGCAATTTTCTCTACCGTCGACGGCTGAATTCGCTGCAGTATTTACCAAAGGGACAAAAGTCGATAAGTGGGCGTACCTTTATGTGGCCACCGCCGAATGGGGGGAATGGAGGAGGGGCGGACCGAAATATCAACGGAGGGGAGAATCAATAAACCCTAGTATCGCATGGGAAGAACGGGTTTGGGTGATTCCTTGGAGTGAGACCTCCTGAGACATTATGATCCCCGCATTGCGGAATCCTTGTGCGCTTGAAGTCTTACGACAAATAAATACATTTCAGGGGCGTTTCTCGTTGCGGTCAGGGAGCGAGAGTTCGTTCCCTTTTGCGAAACGGTTTTCTCTTTCACTCGGTATACAAGCGTATAAATGATGGGCCAGAGGAAACGACTAATAAATGGCGAATCAAGACTTTCCGCCGCACTGAAATGGCGCTAATTTCGAAATGGAATGGCGAAAGACGTCGTCTGGTAGACCTCCCCGGAGTAACACATAAGCTGATTTAACGAGTAAAATATGAGGCAATTTCATGAGCGAAAGACTTTATCGTGTTGATTCTTTAAAATATGAAAGTCTTAAAAGATCAAAATTCAATCAGTAAGCTTTAAAGCGTCACGTACGAGTAATAACTGCCTACAAAATTCAGAAAACTTCAAGCATTACGGCGACGTGAACTTAATAAATCAAGAATATGATTCCGCTATCTATACAGTTAAATAAATCAACTATGAAGTCATTGATTTATCTTTAAATTATAGGTAAATATATGAGTCACATATAATGAAATACGTGCATGAAAATTTTCCTCGTGGTATAACTGGGAATATTTGACTATCTTCTCTCATTTTCCTTTGATCGATAAGATTTTGCGAATAAAGTTAATCTTCTATCCTTAATTAAGTAGTGAAAAAGTTGTATGAACACCAGTTGTATTAACACCCTGTGGACATTCCTTCGTCATGTAAATAATTCAAGATCCGACAAAACTACGATTCTAAACCAACTTAATTGCTGGAACTCCTCGACGAAGGGAAAATAGAAAGGCTTTTCCATGTAATCTATAAAAAATAAGAAACTAGTTTCCCCTGGAAAAGTAGTTTCCCTTTTTATTTCCCATCTTTATCTATGTTTACTAGTAATGAAATTTATTGGCATTCCACGGATTTTTAATAAAAGCAATAAAATTGGGATTATTTTCAAAAGGTTTACACTACTGATCAAAGTAGCTGCAATTTTTTTCGTATCATATAAGGCATTGGAGAAGATTGAAATAACTCATATTCGCGTACTAAACTCATTCAGATAACTAGATACTAAAAGATAAAAAAATATTTAAGGAGTGGGAGAAAAGGAAATTAACCTTTGCTTCTAAAAACATGCGACGTGGATTGATAATAAATCAAATCTTTCAGGTAAAACTATAAACTTAAGCACAGTCTTTTTATCAGCAAACATGTCTAAGAGTTTAATCAAGAATCATGTAAAATAAAGTAAACATTGATAACATCTCCCCTCGAAATAAGATAAGTAATTATTAGGTTTAATGTCGTACATGGTAAAAAATTATGAAAACTTTCCGTTATACATGAACAATCATTCAAGTAAACGTTTACTACCTCTCGAATTAATTTTGCCGTAACCAATAATCATAAAAAATTCTATAGATGATTTTTTAATGACTTCCATGTTTCAGTACCCTAGCCGATACATATATTCTCCATTCAATCCCTTTAAAATCATACACACTCTATAAAAAAACGCTTCTATGGGGGCAACTGCATTCATCTTTTACAGTGGCGGACATGAGCATATCGACCTCATGATGAGGCTGTAATTCCTGTCACAAAGCTACATCTAAAGATAAAGATTAAGACAGAAGCGCTTTTTCCCATCTGCAATTGTCTTTATTCGTGAGAAATGGAACGAATGAGTATTTATTTTAAAGAATGAAAGAAAAATATATGAATTCAGCATGGCAATGAGAGACACATTTCCGAGCTTTCCCTACTTAAGATCAAAACGAGTGAAAAAAAATTGTTCGTCTTTGGGAAAACAAGGATTTTTTATTTTGAAATTAAATCATTTTCTAATCTAAAAGCAAACTGAATATAGCGAAATGGCCAAGCAAATCAGTTTCCTAAAACTAAGAACCCTTGGAGGTAGACCTCAGAAAAAGCTTTAAAAATAATTTTAGCCAGTATTACATTCAAACTTAAGTTATTTCTTCATTAGATTAAGAAAAATATTTTAGAGTAAAATTTTCTCAAATTTCACCGACAGAATATGATTAAGTATTGATATTTCTGGGGTATTCTGGATTAAGAATGGACTTGAAGAATTGAGATGACAATCGCACAAATAATTGTATGTTGTAAAATCAATGTAAGGATAAATAAATAAAAACGACTACTCTAGATAAATAAAAATAACTACTCTAGAGAGTCATTAAAACTTTTCGAGCCAGGGTACTGGCGCAATGAGTGGATTTTGATAAGCAAGAATCAATTTTTTAATGAGGGTCCGGAGGTTGCGAATATATATCTGTTATTTTTTGTCTCGTTTCTAAATACCCCCTCTAAATGTTGTTCTAAATACCCCCTCTAAATTTACCTTCCTCTCCCTATCGCCCCCTCCCCTTTTTCTTCTGAAGGAAGAGTTGGAAAATTGGAGAAAGGCTCTGGATTAAAACGAAGAGACAATGATAAACAAGGAAGAAAAGAATGAATAGAAATATGTTTCGAAGCAGCAGCTATTGGAAACGGTAAAGAATTGAACATACAGATTGTCAGGATGTGTTAGTGGGTTAGCTGCCGTTCTTGGCGTTGTCTGATATTGAGGAAAGAGGAAGAAACGTGGAAGAGAGAAAAAGATGAACAGCGAAAGGTTGAGCAAGAAGAGAAGAGGATGCGTAGTTTCCTTCCGCAGACTCGACGTCCTAAAATGGACGAACCCACCGTGTCTATGAATATGGAGCGTAATACGGTCGGGAGAAGAGCCACTTGTCAGATAAGACCAGACTGTGTGCCAGAGGCCGTGATGCTCTTTTTAGACCTTCTAGTCAGATAGAGTCAAGTGAAAAAGGGGATGTTTTTGCCCAATAGATAGGCATCCGAGCGTGCTATTCTCTTCCTCTCTCTTCTTCCGCTTGTTTCTCTGCCTTTCACTCCCATTTCCTTGAAGAGAACGAAAACCAGAAAGCGAAAGATCCCGCCAAAGCTCGGCGGTGAACATGAAAGGAATGAAATTGAAGAGAGTAGCGATGAATTAATCATTAACAAGCGAGGAGAAATGGAGTGGAAACTGTATACGTGTTATTCTTCACGTACGTGACATATTCATTTTATGATCGATGTAGTGTCAATAAATAATTACAAAAATCGGAGGATCTGTTTACATTTGGGATAAGAGAGCATTTACAAAGTAAATATTAGAAATAGTGACTGTATGCGGTTTGAAAGTAAACACGTACATATCGATCTGTATAACATCCAGGAGTCAAAACCTAATTTATCTTAGGGATACGGACATTTAACACAACCAGTTCCGTTGAATATGTTTAAATGACTTATATGTCTTACCTATATGTCAACCTCTGCTCGCATAGGGGTTCACATCTACGCTTTTAAAAGAGTTGGGAAACAAGCAATCACTTCAGATATTTGATGATTAAATGGTGAAAAGGAATATTAGATATGTGAGACAAGAGAGGGGCGATCGTCCCCATCTACGCCTTTGTAGTGCCAGCAATTCATCTTAAAATATTTTGAAATCAAATTAAATCTATAGCAAATTGTTTTAGTGATCCTTTTATGCCCATTGCACATATTACGATCACATGACATCAAATCAACAACAAATCAAATCAATCATCACCATCATCAACATCAAATCTTCTTGGTAAAAAATTGAGAAATTATGATTACTGCTACTTTGAAATGTTTGCGAAGGAAGAAGATAAAATTTACAACCAATTCAATACGTGGTTACGAATAGTACTAAAAATCTAGCTGTGTTAAAGGGAGCAACATTTATGAGCCTGAAAATCTACTGCTTTCCCAAGAGTGAAAGCTTCCGAAGTCGCAGAAAGAAACGTCCAAATTCAAGAAATAGAAAAGGCTTTCATAATGAAAGATAAAATGAAGGATTTCATTGAGAGAAATTCTATTGAGTGTCAATAAAATTAGGAATTTCAGATTAGGAAAACTACAATAACATCAAATGTTATAAAAGAGGTTAAGTTGTGTAGCCTGTAATGTAGGCAATAGGCACGGCAATCCACACAAAATGTTTTAAAGCCAAAAAGGGAAAAATGCCCTTTTTATTTTCGTGAATATTTTTCTATGTAATTACTTGTGAGAGAGGAAAGATTTGAAAAGTAATGCCGTAGAAAGTTCAATCATTTTAAACGCCCAAGCTTCTCCTCGTCGATTAGGTCACAAACTTGAATAACACATGCCTATAATTTAACGGAACGTACGTATTTTTTAATTGGAATTTCACCATTAAGTTTGGGAACTTCCATTTCCTTGTGTAGGAAAACCATCTGATAAAAATATTATTGACAATTCCTACAGAAAAGTGCCGAAATGGAACAAAATCGAAAAATAATTCTAAATGAAAATAATAATGTTTCTCGCGCCAAAAATGTTCCGATAGACGAAAATCTTCAATCTATTACTCGTCCTTAAAAGCCAATAGAAAGTAAAATATTCGTAAAATGTTCTAGCTGAATCGCAAAGGGAAATTACTCGAAGACAAACATCCATAGAGAAACAAAACTGACCTACGCAACCACATTTAATCCTACTCCCTTCCATCGGACACCACTCCAGAGCTAATAACGTTTTTCCCTCAGTTTGATAGATTCCGGAAAGAGGGATGCTGGGAGAGAATTTTTCAAGAGTCGCAATCAGGATGGAGGATACCACCCTTACCCAATTTATTACTTCGGAGAAAGAACAACCACACGAAGATGAGAGAGAAGATAAGGGGAGAAGAGGTGAAAGATGCGTAAAAAGAAGACAAGCAGTCTGCTTTTTTTAAGCAAGAAAATGTGGGCTGCGGAGGTTTATTTTCCTTGGCAAGGTAAGCCCTTCCTTGTTAAAAGGAGGATGGGGTGGGAAAGAATAAAAACGGGGGTGGCGGGGGTAGCGAAAGGGTGGGGGACTTCTAAAACGCCCAACTTCCCGTTAGAGGCCAGCACCTCCTCTCCCGCCCCACCCTTCTTCAACACATGCAAAGCTCTTGTTGTTGTGTTGAGCTCCACGCGGAATGTGGGGAATGAATTGCAAGGGGACCGCGGAAGGGGGCTTCGGCCAACGCCCACGAGGTGAGAATTCTGGGACGAGGGTGGAGACCTCAACGCCCGGAGAGGAACCGAAAACTGGAAGTTTATTTAACCCGGATTCTTCCTCTCCCGCTCCTATTTTTGCGCTCTTTTGTGATGGAGAGAAAATGTATTCGCGAGACATTCTGATGACGCTCAAAAATCAATAATTATCAACGTGACTGTGTTTGAAAGGATTAAGGACAGGCCTGACGCTTGTAATAGCGTTCCGTCGGTGGCTTTTCCGGTTCTATCGCGAGGATTACCGATGTTGTCTCACTTTCGAGGTTCTGCGAAAGGCGGATGCGTTGTTATAAAAAACCTTTACAGTTATCCTGTTGTCTGACTAAAAGAAGTCATCCGAGAATCACCATTACTGAGGTAGAAAATTTGTCGCTATCAGAGATTACGAGTTCGGCATGATGTAAAGTAATAATCCCATGGATATCGTAAACGAAACTTTTTAGAATCATATTACTTTTATTCCTAACAGGAAGGTATGAAGGAAATGCCAGGCTTAGCTGTAGGTGGATAGAAATAGAAAAAGTGGCGCAGTTCTCTAACATCGATGTTCTTATTTAAGATACAATAGGCACTAAAATTTTATAAGACGAATAATAGTATCCAAGGAAGATGTTTCTGCCGAAGTAATTAAGGAAAATGAACGTCAAGAAAATAAATTCAGACAGGATTTATAATATCCATGGTGTACAATATCCCACACTCTAAAGAAAAAAAAATGAGGAAAGACTTGAGAGATACCAGGAATTCATCGGCGAATCTACAGAAAAAAATGTATTTGTGATCGCCCATCCTTAATGAATCAAGCAATTTACATAGGATAGGACAAGGAGCTCTAAATAAAAACGATATGTTTGTTGAATTGCTTTAAATCTATTGAACTTTTCAATTAAATTGTATTTTACCTGTTAATTTGAGGAGTAAGAAACTAAAAACCGTTACATTAAAATCCTCCCCCATTGGCAAGTTTCTAGATTTCATTCTCATGTAATGGGTGATTTAAAACTAAAATTAAAGGGAAGAAGTGCTGATTATGCGCAAGGGACCGAAGTAGCAAAAAATTATGGATATCTATTTAAATGTTGTATGTTGGAAAATTTATAGAATAAAAAACAAAATAATTTAGTTTGAAAAAATGTACAAAATTTTATACATCAGCAAGATATTCAAGGGAGTGGCACAAGTTCGAAAATATATAAGCGACATAAGATAAAATGAAAGGATGTTGATAGGATGGTGATAGAATGATAGGATGTCCTGACATTACATTGAATCAATTCTTAAATCTGTCAAAAACATGAAAAGGGACAAATTTTTCATTTAACGACAGTTCAGTGTTAAATGGAATAATTTTCTTTGTAAATTCATGTTAAAATTTATATGGAAATATAGCAACACCATATGAGTTTTAATAATTTAGTTTACTATTGTACTTTCTTTACTTTAAAAATAGTTTAGTTAATATGCTAGTAGTTTACGTCAGTATGATTATCCTTTTATTATATAAACATTTTCGGTTTTAGAATTTAGCAAATGGACCGCTAGGGGATTTAAAGTTTTATGTCATATTAAATTTTTTATTTCTTCGAAATATTTTGTACCTTCCAAATAACTAAATGGGTGACTTTGAGTGTATGAATTAATCTGGAAGGGATATCACTGCGTTTAAATTTTCCGGCATCCATCAAAATATGAAACGAAGCAATTTTTTTTGATTGTTATTACGAATCGTGGTTTTACTACAACGGTAAAGACCGTCTTTGGAGAGGAGAGTGGAAATGAAGACGGAATGCCATGCTGCGGTCGATAAAAAATGTCTCCCTTCGTCAACGGTTAAGGTTTCCGAGGCGTGTCACCGCTTCGAAGTTGTTTCTCATACTTTATCACGCGTGCATAATCGTCGGGCTACCGAAGAGTTTTCTCCTCGGCACTGACCATGGATTGGCTACCATCCATCCTTTCCTTGACCTTTCTAACTCCACTAAGCCGATTTTTCCACTCATTTTCCATTTAGCCTACTTTCCCAAAAACCGGGAAAGTAGTTTTGAATGAACGCCAAGCTGTTGCCGAGCGTGGGTGTGTATCCGTGTTCGTTTATTTCTATTTCGTTTATTTCTAGTTCGTTTCGTTCTATTGTGTTCAAATGTACGTGCTCATACAAATGATTGGTTCTAATCCTCAATTTCAGTAATCTAATATCATTACTGGAGGATGGATCTACTCGGTGGAAAAGGGAACGAATCATATCTTTGGTGCAACGAAAATCTCGCGGAAGGTTCAACTGGTGATGGCCATGTGAATAAGCAAATAATTCATGGTTTTATAATGCCTCGGAGTAAAACTGGTAACGAAATCTCTGAGTGCGTAGGAACCGTAATACTTCATAGAACGTAGTATATTATGTGCTTATCGAACAATTTATAGTAACGTTACCATGAATTAATTAAACGAATTTAAGCTACGCTGAGTCATGCGCTGCCATTACAAGTACCCTGAGCGTGTATCTAAAAGCTAGTGTACTTCACAATAAGAAAAGCAAAGCAAATAACAAATGTAATTCGTTTATTATGGTCTTGAGAAAAGGGAAATTTGGAAAAAAGGTGGATGAATGGTAAAACTAATCTCATATTCCAATTTAGTATTTCTAATTTTAATTATTTCTACTGAGATATCTTTTACTGAATGTTCCAGAAAAATGATTCTATAACAACTTGATTGATGAGAAAATTAAATACACATCGACTGTCATAGGAAGGCTGTAAAGTCTAATTCAGCCAAGTGCTGCTACAATAAGTTTTCATTGCGCTCTGGATTTTATAATGCGATAGAAGGTTTAATTTAATTTTTGCATTCACAAAATACCTATTTTATGCGAATTATTCCTTCATTTACTGATCTACTTAGTTTTGGATGTTTATTTAGACTTCCATCCCAGGGATTCAAAATTTGTTACGTTGAAAATGATTTGTACCTTTTCACAATCGTAAATGTAACATTTTAAATTTATGTTTGAGAAGCCGAACCAGTAGCTTTTAATGCTGATCTGATCTTGCTTCTTTATAAATTTGAGTAACGGTTTAACCTCAAACGACATTCCTTCGTCTGCGGTAATATCTATGGACCACAGCGGTCCGAAGAGATGCTTGTCTTTACCTCATTTATATCATTCGAAGAGGAAATAAGAAATCGGGAGGGGAGCACGACATAAGCCACACTTTATACGACGAAAAAAAATTTGGGGATTTTTTTCGAAGTTTATCGCGGTCTGTTGTCGAGGGATGTATGACATAATTCAATGGATTAAGGCGAGTTTTGGTAGCAAGGATTCAAACCACACGGCGGATTTTAACTCAACAGTGAGAGCGTTGACTTTAAGCGTGCCTCCACTAAATTTTAACTCTGAAATTGGAATGAAGAGCAAATTCGTAAGAGAAACGTCCGTGATGTTGAAATCAATTCCCCATCGAATTTTGTCGGCTTCTGTTAGTCTTTGCTTCTATAGGAACTCCGCCACCGTAGGCGTTCTATATATTCTAAAGTGGAAATATTTGACTGAAGCCGAAATAGAATTCCATCGAAAAGGTGTAAAATAGTAAATACTACGATCAGTTATAAATTATAAATAAGGAGGATTAAATAAATAAAGAGGATTCTAAAAAAATATAGATACGCTAAAGCTATGGAATAATTTTTAAAGACATACTTATTGTAGCCATAACAATTTCATTTACAACATCCTTGAAGGAAAATTTAATAGTAAAGAAGGAAGACCAAGACGATCGCTACCAGAATGACCTGCACCTCTCACACACTGATAAAGAGAACTGCTCAAATAGAACTAGAAATAGAGTACCCGCGACAAGGCTTGGTCTTTGGTGAATGAATAAATGACCTTATGCAGTGCCGTGATATACGAGGATGGACTAAAAACTTTCCAACCCCAGATTTTTCAGAAATCTTCAGAAAATTTTCGGTAATTTTCAGAAAACATGTCGATAAATGGCGAAATGTCGGAAACTTTTCAGACCACCCATACATTTCTAATTACTTCAAACACTCTTCTGGTACACCAAATACGAAAGATCAAGCAACCAACTCCTTTAATATCTATTGAAAGCTATTAAGATTTTTTCATTCGATTTAAGGCTATGATCAACCGACGATCTACATATAAATCTTTATTTACTACTTATCTATTTTATCTCCAGCAGTTATCATAACTATTTTTCGATAACAGTAATCTTATCTAAATCTGAAATATTAATTCCAAAAGAAAGTGAAGATGTTCATCCGTTTATGAGGGATGAGTTCCTCTTGCTGATTGGTCAGTCTTCGATCAAAGTCCTACCGGTTTCAGAGGCAGGAAAAATGCACAGGGATTAAGATTTAAAATAAAATATTATAATGTAGCAGATAAGGTGCATCAAGAAAAAACTCAGATTCGACATAGGTTTTAAGACTCTGTTGATTAGAACAAGTTATATAACGAATGTTTTTATTTAATGAATCACCGATTATGAAGATATATGAAGAAAAAGGTTGCTTCAGGGAGAAGCAGGTAAACCAAAAGGTTGCAAAGAGTGTAAAAGAAGTTGATAAGAAAGAAAACTTTTCAATTAATATGAATAATGGTAGATTTAATCCCAAGTTTTCTCTCTGAAATTATGAAAATTATTGTTATAAAAACAAGAGTGATATTTATTTCAGCGCCCTGAATCTTCATCTCAGACCTTCAAATATTGATTCTCGAGCAAAATGTGTAATGTGAGACATACCTCTTGTAGACGTAGATTTAACAAAATATATTATGGACAACCCAGCCACCCTCCGGTCAGTACATTTTTATTCTAATGCTAAAACAGGACATAAGGCAATTGTATGAATGAAATACGGATCACTATAACATACTGAAGGGATGATTTGGAATGATTTTATTAAGGGAGACTATTTAAAGAGTGAAGAGTTTCAGGTAGGTTAAAATCGATTTCCAAAACTGAGAGAATGAACCTTGCCACGTACTTCGGCTTCATATCTATAAAATGACTTCGATTAAAACTCTTTACATATACTTCTAGGAATCAAATTATCAACTACAAGCTAATACTTAGTATGGTATTTTTCTTGAGCAATTTTTTGCATTGACAATAAGAAAACATTTCGTTGATAACACGAAAAATTCCAATCTTCATTCGGTGTAAATTAAACCTTCAGTTCAGAATGAAATGTTACTTCATATATTTTACCTTCTTTGCTTTTAGAAAAGAACGAGCCCTATAATAATTAATTGGAATACCTAGTAACTAGTAGTTCAACAGTTTATATTTAAAAGGCGTTTAAGAACGAATATTTATGAATAAAAGGATTAACGAACTTTCTTTTGATAAGTTGGACCTTAAATTCTTGCAACCATAAAATGAGTTGGCAATTAGACATTATATATAAAAATATTAGAATTTACTATGTTGGCCTTGACTTTGTGGTAGGCTTCCATTATGATGAAATGAAAGGATTCAAAAATTTTGAATCCTTTTATTTCATCATAATATAAAAATATTTCAAATTTATAAAAAATATTTTAAGGTAAAATAATATTGCAAGCAGAAAAATATTTTCTTGTTTTTACCTTGCTATCACTTGCTGATTAATTATATCCCTATTAATATACGCACCAACCGGGGAAGATGTATGAAACATTTTATTACTCCAAATGCTAATTTTACCAACTGAGAGCAAATCACTTTTCGCAATTAGCCGCAAGTTCATGAAGAAGAAACTCGACGCCACGTAATATTCCCATGAAAACACGAATGATACATCCACTTATCCATCCGTCGGTGGCGTTTAAGAAGGAACCCCACTTGTTGGCATGAATCTGCCTTTTACAGGGTGCTGCAAAGGCAGGATGTGGGTGTAGGTCGTCTCCATGGTGGAGATCCGTGGGCTGGAAGAATATTCTTCGTGGAGACAAAACAGATAGGTTCCTTGTATGGGAGTGACGTATACACCAACGCATACAAGAAAGTCCAGAGGGCTCGACACGAGGACAATAAAGAGTTGGAATTTCCATTGTTGGGAAGTGAGGGTGTGGGGTGCTTTATTCTTTCGGTGAAAAGGACCCCGTGGCGACTATATATTTCCTGAAAGGGATGGCCGATATAGATACATACAGATAAGCTAATCGAATGTCGCATGAGGTCCAGATCGATTGACATCGATGCGAGATTTATCGACACGCCTTAAGGCGGGGAGTTCGAATTCCTAAGATTACTTCTTACCAAACGGGATGTTTTCCATCTTAAATTTTCACAAGCACAGGTATTATATCATCACTTGAATTGTTCCTTTGGTCACGGAACATGTTGGCAGATCACAAGCTAATTCAGCTTTTGAATATCTTCAAGTAAATGATAATGAAGTAAAAATCTTTCTTTTATATCCGTTCCAAATCAATTCAGGTCAATTACAAGAAGAAATATATTATTTTAATTTTTGAATCTATAAAATACCTTATAGAAAATGAACTTGATATCTAAAAAATAACAATATCCTACACCATAAAGTACTCTATGCCTACACCTGCCTTCCTATGAGTCTCTTATAAACATCAAAACCAGTGATCCATTTTCCAAAATAGGATTGACGGTGTCCAAAATAAAATACATAGGATGGTTCAAAGTGTTTGTATATATAATTTTATATATACAAAAACATATACCCTATGGATAGAAAACAGATGTGGCTTACTTTCCGAACAAAATATTTTTAAAACAATACAACTACTCTCATTTATCCATCTAAAAAGATGTTAAATGAAAAAATAAAATGAATGCTTTTTATGACGTGTAAATTAACGCTAGTTTACATTTAAATATAACGCAAAAATATTTTTAATCAATCAAAGCATCAAGGAAAATTAATTTAACATGAAAATATTGTAGTTTATTTAACTGTAACTATGGTCAAAACCAAAATTTACTGTAAATAGAAACTAAAGACTAGTACCCTTAATTCCTTCCAAAATGAATTTAAGAATTGACGACTTTTTCAATTTGTAAGGAGGCGAGAGTGAGTGTCAATCCAAGAGCGAAATGTTGATATAATCAGATCCAGTGCCTTCGTCTTCACAAATTCAATCTTATCTTATATCTTAAATTTCTACCATCTTTCGGGGTATTGATTTAATAAAATATTTCTAACTACTTTTGTTTTCGCATTTTCAATATGTATACACAATCTTCCTTTATACCTTTTAGAGATTAAAATTTTATGTTTAAGCTACAATCTTGCGGGCCTGTTCCAGATGTTGAATTTTCCCTTTGTTTCTTCATACCCATAGCTACTTTTTCAGAGTTTTCTATTTATTATAATCTCATAAATATGTTATAATGTTAGATATGAGGGCTCCCGGATAGCCGTTTGGGCAGCTGTCGAAGCACTTTTCACAATACTACTACTGTTATATATGTTAAAATAAGAGACTTTTTAGTTAAATCTCCGAATAAATATTAACTTTTAACTTAAAACTTTTCATTGGTTCAATTTCGATGACATTAGGAGTGTATTAATACCTCACGAAGAAAATAGGTATAAACTTTACGATTATAAGGATATTATTAGTTCTATATTTCTTCAACCGCATTTGAAAATGTAGCAGAGTAAAGGATTCTCAATGAAATTATTCGTGAAAAATGATTTTTAATTTTTATTTTCATTTAATTAATTTATTTATTATATATAATTCATATATTTATATAATTAATATATTAATTTTATTTTTATTTTTAATTTTGTATTAATTTAGCTTTAAAAGGATCAATACCAAATGCAGAAAATAAATCAGACTTGGAAGAATGACGTTCTTAAATTTGGAATTACCATTCTCAAATGTATGTACCGTCGATTACGGATGCTTCTCTCGTTCCCATCGCATAATTTCCATCGCGAACGCCATTAATCATCGTTGAATCCATTTGTCCCGATGTGACCATAATATGCGAGTCGAGACCGTGAATCAGACCGCATTGAATTAGAGGAGAAGTAGTGATGAGGATACGATTCGATAGCCTGTAACAGGTGTTATGACACTGTACGATTGATGAATCACATATCGTGCTCGTACATCGGCTAACTTTCTCTTCTTACAATTGTTTTCTCAAATGCAAACTAAATTATCAATTTTTCAGCATATTATTTACAATGGATAAGTATAGGAACTTGTAATTAGTATAAGAACTTTCCTTCCCGAAGAAAGCATCATTCGAGAGTATTTACTTCTTAAATTCACACAATAGCACAAAGGTTACAACTACTACTACTGGATACTAAGTCAGCAATCTTAATTTGAGATAATATCCCGTTCCTAAAGACGTTATTGCACACCCCAAGAAAACAATATAACTGTAGAATAACGTAATTAATTGGAAAATCCGTTACGAGAAAAAGAGAAACGCAAAACATTATTTTGTTACACCGTGAACTGATAGCTCACTTCCAGCTGCATTAGCACTGATACAGTATTTTTAATTATTAGACAAGAAGTCCATTCCCTCCCAGTGGCTTTAATCACTCATAATATCACACTTTGTGAGAACAACCTAATGATGAAAAATTAATATATTTTGAGTGACGCGCCAACGATGAAAGTTTGATCTGGGATCGAGTGGATTAATTTGAATGGCTGTATAGGAAAAGAAGGTATGATGCCAGTATGGAATAATTGAAAGACGAAGCAATGGCATAGAAGTGGAAAACGAAACCATTGAATAGGTTATTTAATAGCATGGTAAAAATTTTTCTTTCCTCTCCTCTTTCTTGGAGCAAGGAGAGAAGAAAAATTCGAAGATAAGAACGCCTAAAAATAACGGAAAAGACGAAATAATATAATGAGATAGTTTCATCAGCAAGTGAGGCACATCAGCATGCTGTGTGTCCCGAAATTTTTACTTGTTTATATTTTATGCCAGCATATAGATATCTAGACTGGTGGCATTCATTAGAGAGACAAATAAAAAAACATCAGCCATGTCATTATGTTATTTAGCCAAGTCGGAAGATAAACCACTCCAAAAACCTCCCGAAGGCAGTACGTCATTATTATATATACGTCACAATATAAAAATATTAATCTGAAAATGTTCTCCAAAACAACAACTCTTTGAATAGAAACGACAAACTTATTTTCCAGCACCGGGATTCGAACCCGGGCCTGGGTGAAAGCCTCTACTAGTGGTACGTGGATCGTAGTGGTAGACGGAGACAAAATTTCAACTTTGTAATTTTCCAACAACGTTCGTAATTTGAATTGTTTTTAAGTTTCAAGTTTTAATAAACTATACAATATTAAATTAGAATACATTACCTATTAATCGCAATATCTATAAGTACCTTTCGGAAAAGAGCATAAACGTATTATATATCTAAGTATGCCAATCAATACTCACACTTCAATATAAAGATGGCGATACCTCGGATAACGAATTGTCCGACAAATAAGAATCACAATTTAGGATTTGATGAAAATATTTTTGCTTAATAAAGATATTTTTGTTTATTTCGGACACGGCTGAAGAATGTGAATTATGAAAGGAACATTTTGGTAGATGCGCAAACATTTGTACGCTATGACATAAATTCATGAGTGAATTATAGATAATGCTGCCCTTTACTTAAAAAGTAGTGTTATAGTACAGCTTTTTCGGTAGTATCAATGTGGACTCTAAGATTTGGGAGCCTCCACTTTTCGGCCAACTAATAAGACTGAAGATTCATTTACTTCTTTGAAAAGGAATTGTGGTATACGTTTAAAAAGGAGAGAAATTACATTATATAGATATCTGATAAATAGGAATATAAAAATTATTTATGGAATAATTTTATTTCCGTACGTATTCGTCCTTTCTCAGAAGTCTTCACGGCGAAAGTAAATAGAGCATCCGCAATGTAGACGAAACTGTCCACTCACGACCGCAGTGCATGTCTAAAAGTAGCCCATTAAGGCATGCAGCATAAATATCCGAACATTTTTATGAGTAAATTTAATGGAATCTGGTGTTCTAAATTGAGTAATTTTTTGTACTCCTCCGAGTATTTATTAACATCGCGGTGACCGGAACACATTTTCCCATTTGGGCAGCTCTTTGAAGATTGAACACCCAGCAAAGCCGTGCGCTAATGCGAGGTATATTTCATCCGCTGCCGTATTACAAGGAGTACGACGAACCTAGGCTAAAGTGAATAAAAAATGCTTCATTAGATCTGCTCGAGGGGAAATGAAGTCTCCGAAAGAGTCGCACTTAAACGAATGCGAGTGGAGCTGAGAGAAAAGGTGTAATGAGACATGGAGGAGGGATTAATGGAGAAAAATACCCCAGCAGAAGCTGTGCGAGAGTTGTCCGGGGCAAAGAGACCAGAGGTCAACTTCGGCTTAAGAGCTTCCTATGGGTCAGATGCATACAAATGAGGGACGAACAGAGCTCGAAATGTAATATATTACCAAATGGAATGCAGCTCCATGCGCTAGCCTTATTCCGATGCTATGGGTAAGTCCGAGATGACCAAGTTCCGGCTTTAACTACTACTATATATACGGTCTCATTCGCTTCGAATTTAAAGTGGGAATCATAAGGGTAAATAACAGGTGTCTCGAACTCTGGAAGGGGCTAGAGCCTATGCCTAACGTAGAAATTTCCACTATCTGATATTTCTAGGAAATAACCATAATTCGGAAATGAAACTTTCTAGAAAGCAATAACTATACTGAATATCTGGAAGTTACATTTTGCTCATATATTTGGCATATAGCATACTCTGTATGTTATCTTCAACGTAAATTAAAGCTGTGTGGAATGGAAATAAAGGTAGAAACAGAAAACAGATTTACCGCAAACAGTAGACGTAAGTCTACCTATAATATTAATTTTCAAGCTCAAGAGAGATAAAATTCTCTCCCCATAAGATATGAAGAATTCGCCGATGCCTCATAATATTAATATGAAAAATATTTCAAAAGAATGTCTGTGATTTGAGGGGAAGAAATTCTGAAGAAAAGTAGAGATGATCTGAGGAGAGAAAGAAGTGATCAAGCGATGAACCTGAGAACAAAGCTTGCCTAAGGTGATATGAGAGGGGACTCTTCTCCTTTCCACATCTACTTCTACCTTCCTCTCTTCATTGCCTTAGAAAACGATTAATAATGACTGGTAATAGGTAGAAAGGCAAGTGGAGTCCTAGAAATTAGAGAAAGAAAATGGAATAATGATGGAATGAGAATAAATAGATTTTAGTTAAGATTAATAAACGAAATTCTTAGACAAGAGAGAAGTGCTTGGAGAAATTAAGGGGAATAAAAGAAATAAAAAGATAGGGAGGAATGATTTACGTAAAAATGTTAGTAAGTTCTCGATTACTAAGACCGAAGGTAATAGTTTGCCTTGATTTGAATGAAACTATTTTAGAGATTAAAGCACTTTTACCAAAATAGAAAAGAGAAGTAAAATTAGACGCAAATACATTCGAAAGGGCTCAAAACTGTTTATAATATACTATGCTCAGTAATCATAGAATCCTTCAAAGCCCAATGCGGCTAGATAAAATATCGGCCCATTTATCTAAAAAAAGTGATAATTATTAAAATATTTCATATTTATTTATTTAATTGAACGTCGCTGCGATTTGGCCATTTGTCCAGGGCCATATATCCACCCTCCGTCACCTGAAATTCAACTATAGGAATTTCTGCTGCAATTACATGAGAAATAGAAACTTAATGAGGAGATAGCATTTAAGAATTTCAAGGGCATCTGAAACAGTATCATTCTACGTTTCCAAAGTAGAAATATAATCTTCTTTATCGACATCAAATGATAAAAAATGATGCTGCTGATAAGAATATACTTCCAAAGAGAGGTGTTTGGTTAAGTGAGAATGAGATGTACGAAGTATAATTCTTCCTTTCCAATAATTAAAAGCATTATCTATGCGTCATTTAGTAAAATCTGACAGCTTATATTAACAGCTTAAGATTCTAACTCTCGCTAAAGCAGAATATCATATCTTCTGTGGCAGTATACTATAACTATTTATCGCGTGAGGGTATTTGGTGTTTGTACATCGTAAGCTATATGTTCTAGGTTCGTTTAACGTTCATGGCAGCATAGGGTTACGAAAGAGACAAGATCATACTACGTAAATCGTAAGGAAAGAAAAATATGAAAACTAGAACGGTAGAGAGTACGAGAAATGGTAATTAGGTAGATGAGGATAAGATAAATATAACGAAGGAGTGATAAGAGAGATGAGAAGAGCTCGAATACGGAGGAGGAGATGGGGTAGGAGGTTTACATTCATGCACTTCGACGCGGCAATGACGTAACACGTATTTATACCATAATAGATTTCAAGATTCAATTAATTAAACGTTCGTCTCACAGACGGCAGGTTCAGAGAGTACATCCTAATTGTTAGTGCTGCATAAATTACACGGTAAAAGCGTTTCGTTTGCAGATGAAACTTTATTGAATTAATGGAAAATTTATGCTAATGAGAAGTGGTCCGGATGAAGGAGTAATGGGTAATTATATTTCAAAGAGCAATTTTATTATAATAAGTATTCTTTTTATGGGTAAATATTGAAATGTTGATAGAAGCTTGGAAAATAACTATATTATTAAGGCCATGAGTGATAAAGAAGAAATTGGAAAGCATCTCCGCATTAAATTCCATTACTCAGCCAGCAACAGTTAGGAATAATAGCTCCTGGCGAATATCGTATTAAAATAAGAAAATAGAATTCGTTCGTTCTTGATGACAAGTAGGATAGGCTCAACGTTAATTTTTTAGTGATAGAAAAAATGGGAATTATAAAGATTCCGCGGGAGTTAAATTAATACATAAAAATAAAAGAGATTATTCTAATTAATGAATCAAATTTTTTTCATCACTTTACGAAAATTAAAGCTTTTAAAGCACTTAACGATCGTCACCCCAGTTTTGAAAATTTTGTCATGATATGCGAGAGGAGTATCTTGTTACACATGTTGTTAATTTATTTCGCTTATTATTGCAGGCCTTGATGACCGAATGGTTAGCGATCTAGCTGCGCTATCGCTCTGACCACAAGGTCCCACATTCGAATCCTGACTGATCGGATTTTCCATGATCAGGGAATGGTTGGTGTGTTGTCCATTTCTGTTTTTGTCTTGGTGAAGCACTTGATGGATCTATTGGACTTCACCTGATATTGGCAATAGCAGCAGAGTAGCGAAAGAACTTTCTATCACCTTCAAATGATTCATTGACTTACGCTAACGACATCTAAGCTTTAAGGAAGTGATAATAATAAATTATAAACGACTTCATAAAACCCTCAAGATTTTTTAGATCTCTGAGGCTTCCACAGACTTCAGCTTTTCTTATCCAAAGCTACCAAGTTGTAGCACACTAATAAAGCCATTTTAAACAAGAACTTGTATAAGAAATTGGAAGATGAGATGATACGGTATCGCAATCTTCTTGAAGTTAAGACGTTAACGAATACCTCTGACATGACGGTCAGGAACTAAATCGGATAATTCTATATTTGGAACAAAAGTTCAATTCGTTATTAGTCAGTAAAATTAGTATATTAAGTGAACTTTTATGTCGAAACCCATCCCTGTATCGTTAATTGATATCAATTGAGATGCCAAATTGATTTTATGAAAAAAAAAAAAAAAAAAGGAAGAGGCTTTAATTGACAATAAAATTTATATGTTACCAGTCGTAAGTACGCACGAGCAAAAATAACTCTGGAAAAAAAACTTGAAATGAGGAAAATCACATTGAATTGAAAAAAGAGAGCGAGATGAGGGATCAGGGGGGAGAGAGGATTTTTGGTCTCCTCTCAGCAGGTCCAAAGTTGCCGAGGGGATTCAAGATGGAATGAGTTAAAGGAATGTTGATCCCAAGACGCCTTCAACGGCAGAGGACATACATCGCAATGAGAAGCAGAAAAAGAAGGATTGGATATACGAATGAGAAGGTGGAAAGTGGGAGGAAGGAGGGAAAAGGTGGACGTAAGGGGTATTTTGAAAAAAATGATAGTCATAGAAGAGAAAAAAGGAAGATGGAGAAGGAGAGACAGGATAAAATAAAGAGATAAGATGAATGAAAAATAAGGGAGCAAAGATGTGGGATGGAAAATGGGGGCAAAATATAAGCATCAGGAGGAAAGGAAGATATAAATGCCTTACAAAGTAATATTGATGAAGAATGTGAGTATTATTAAGGGAAGACAGGGAATACATCGATTCATTGAATTAATTGAAAGTAATTGAACTCGAAATAATAATGATAATATAATTAAAATCAATAATTATGGCAAATAATTAATTATATATAATTATAACTAAAAATTATAAATTAATATAAACATTAATCGATAGAGATATCCATTTAAACCTATCAATTCCCTCGAAATTGTCCTTTTCATCTGGTCCATCAAAGTTGCCATTGATTCGATTTTCAAACTCCCGAACTCGAGAAACCTGAGAAAGAGAACTCCAGTAGTTTTAAAAGTGATATCTACGAGGAAAAACAAGTTATGCTGACATTCGCCCTTATTTACCAGCCGCCTTTCCTTCCTATCTTAGATACACCCTAATAAAAAATGTTGAGGAAGCAAAGGTAAATAGGAAATGAAGATAATAAAAAATAAATATTAACTGAAAAAAACGGAATGGGAAGAACACTAGAGAGGGACTAGTAGGATGAGGGTCTAAGCGAGGATAATTTGTAGCTGATATTAAAACGAGTCGAGACACTGAGAGAGTGTGTTACATAGCCGTTGGATACAGGTTCACTGCGTTTATGTCTGAAAAGGACATCGCCCTTATATATCAGACGAACAAAAAAGGGCTGGTATTTTTCATGGCGGTCAATGACAAAAATGTTCGTTTCCTTCAGCTATTCATGTACAGTCACTTACAAAAAAAAGTTACCACTAAAGGATGCAACCCGCTTAACAGACATGAAGCTCGATGAGAGCGAGTCTATGAGCGGCTCTGCTTTTAGCGCGCGTTTCGTCTTCCTCCTCACGCATGTTTTGAGGCTTGTTTGACGTTATTATCTTTAAAGACTGGCTAAAATTCATTCATTTGGATGCTGTATAAGCAATATAGTATTATAAAGGAACTAAAATCGGATTTTTCTTAAATCGGCTCAAATCTCACGCATACTTCACTCTTCTTTAAAAAAATCCGACAAGAAATACTTTAGTTGCCCATATTTTCTGCTTATGTATAAATTCTCATCAATGGAGGTTTGGAAAGGACTCCATTATTTTTCTTCGTGCTCTACATGCCCGCAGGACGAACTTTTCCGTAAAAAAATAATAAATAATAGGGCTTAAATAAATGATAAATAAGAGAAAATGCAATACTATGAATTATGTCAAAAGAAGGGGAAATTAGAGAAAACGCAATTAGAATAGAAATGGAGTAACAGTGAAAGAATACGTTAACCCTTCTAAATCCGCTTACAGGGATGATTTTGTTTCGCGTAATAGCGAGCACATCGGATGAATAAGACGTTCTATGCGTTATTTCTCTGTTGGATAATATTTCTAAACGAGATTAGTGAAACCGTATTGAATATATTTTTAATTATTTCGTTGATATTCATTTCATCTCTCCAGATACATATCATCATGACTGAATGGAAGAACCTTAAATGAGTTTCGATACTTGATAAAGAGAGGGAAATGAACGCTATTTTTTCACCCTAAGCCGTGCCGTCCTATGGGTGCATCGCACCCGGGCAAGTAGGATGCCATGGGTATTATCCATAAATAGGAAAATTACAACTAAAACACCTACAAATTACGTCGATCTATTTAATGCAATATATTTTAATTTATATATTTAATCCACTGACGACCAGATTACAATAAAGCGATAGTGGGTGAGGTGAGGGTGAGCCCTGGCGCTGAAGTTGTTGGTGGTAGTTTTGGTAAAAGTTTTTTCGTAGAAATTACGCCCGGAATCACGTGTGGGATTAAGTGGAGAAAGATTAGCAGATAATGGAATGGCTAGGGAGTAGCAGGTAGGCGAAAGGGGTTCACTGAATTCTGCCTATGCTGATCTCGGAAAGAATAGCGAGGTCTAAGGAGTAAGCAGCGGGGGAAGAGATGGGGTCAATGGGATACCAGCCGTGAAGGTCCATTTTAGAACGTAGTATTTCTAGGAAGTAATCAATGAATATGCATTTTCGAGAACCTTCTCCCAAAAGCATCTGGGTTTTCCACACCTTTTCGTCCATTCTAATCGATGAAATCTCAGAAACGCTGAGTTCTTCACTCGAGAGGTGCATTGCTACAACATTTCACTTATTATAAAGTATATTTTCATGCAAATAAAAAAACTTTGTAAATTCCATACAGATATATTAAAGGCAACTAGTTTCGTCTATAGGAAATCATCAGGCACTGAAATATCGAAAATGAGAAAGACCGAGAGGAACAAGGAGGTGTGGTGGGAAAAACCGGGAATTATCAACGGAAAAGGGCTGAGGGGATGAGAAAGGAGGGGAGGACTTGTGGAAGAGGTATTCGTTGGTAAGGATTTTGTCCACCCCCCACGCGCCAGGATGGGCATTCATTGCAACGGTGTTCGTACACCCCGCTGAGAGAGTCGCTGGGTCTTCTATCTTTGTGGTGGCCGATGGCTCTCCGCAGATTCCAGGGGACATTGAAAGCCGCTCTCAGGTCATTAGGAAGCATGTGTCCCAATCTATAGGATGAGAGGATATTTGGTTTTCTCCTCAAGAGTTTATCCACCATATCTGGGCTGTATCCGTTATTTATAGCAATCTGTTTGATAATTAAAACTTCTTTAGTCTAAAGGGAATTGGCGGGTGACATTGGGATGTGGGTGGATCATACTGTGGAAAGCGGGTAACTTCTGGGAAAAAGGATGGGAGGAATGAGAGGGGATGGTGAGGTCAGAATAGGTGGGTTTTCTGGAGGGAGTTGAGATGATGTCTGACAGACAGACAGAACTAGTTGCCGATTAATTTATTTACGTGGAATTTACAAAGTGTTTCTTTTCTTTGCATGATGGCACCATTTCACAAAGTTAGGCTGTGAAATGTCAATTTTAATAATATATCTTCTTTGTATACCAAACTATTATATGTCGATTTCTCATTCTTTTACTCATAGATATAGATTACTCATAAATGCCTCTTCTTACGGTGTGACCGAGGTTATAGGACACTGCGGAGTTCTTCCTTATCGCTTAATTTCTGTCTAGCTCTATTCCAAATCATTTTCTATTACACTCCTTGCCATACACGGATTGAATACTTTTCTATGTGCACCACTGCTCGGATTTTTATTTTTAATTTTCGAAGAATAACCTTTGTAAAATTCTTTTTTAATCCAAATAACACTTAACAAGTTATAATCGTTACCATTACTCATTACTCATATGAATATGGTATTAAAACCTAATGAATTATATTGCATTTGCACTGAAGTGGCAAGCATGATTTTTTCTGATTCAATAAATGCACTAATCATAATTGATGCAAGATTTTCATTTTAAATATGTTTACCGGAAAATTCCTTAAAAATATAATTTTCTGTTATTCTACAACATGTTATTAGCAATGAAAATTTAAATTATTATATACATATGGATGTCTGCGTTATCCTGAGACTCGTTTATACAGCTGATTATCTTCGCAAGTTCCTTTCAACGGGTTTGTTTATAATTTTATTTAATTTAATCAACCCTTTATTAGGCGAGGTTAGGCCCGAGTGGGCCTCTCTTCCACCTAACCTCGTATGAAGTTACATCGCTATAAAGATTCAAAATAATAATAAGAGAATAAAAAAAGAGAAAGGAAAAAAAACGGAAAAGAAAGATTTGATTTGCGGGAAAAAACCTCTATAACTGAAGGTGTTTATATATAGAATCTCAAAGCTTGCCGCATTCCCTTAAAAATTCTACTTACTTTCCGTACCTTGCCCCCTCTTGTCATCGTTGCCCAGGGCAACCCCCGGCTCGCATGATCTCCTTCTGGCTTTGGTAAAATATGTAAGCGTTTCTACCAGAGAAGTTCATCCAAGAAGAAGGAAAGAGACTTCTAAAATTTCTGCAGGTCATAAACAGCCCTCAACTTTATTGCTGTTTTCCTCCCCCAGATAAAGGGGGAGGGGGAGAGTCCTTGCCCGTCCTTCACTACCCACTCCATTTTTCCCTGAAATGGTCGGCACGGCTTCGGAGCACGGTCGTGAAAATTTCTGAAAAAGTTTACTCTACCATTCATCCCCTCAGATGTTCCTAACGCCTTATATTAAAATGCAATTGGTAATTTCAATCTGTGATTTATCGCAAGAACTAGCTAGCAAGACGCAACGTGCCCAGAATGCGTCTGTTTGATTTATAATTAACTTGAAAAAGTATGACCATACTTCCGATACGTTTAAGAAAATATCTTGGATTAGACTAGAACATTGTCAAAGAATTCATGTTGTAACGCCAGGTTTCAGGGTCTTGCAAGCACAAACTGCGGAATATCTCTTTTCTAAAATTTTTAGCTTGGAATATATTCACGATTGCTATACTACATGCAAAAAATCTAAAGTAAAACTATATCTAAAAAACAACTTTAAAATCACCAAATTAATCCATTCCGACCTCCGAATCGCTATAATATTACTCTGCCATGTTAATGTCACTAAAAAATCGCTTTAAATAAGTTATTTTAACAACAATAACGAAAACGAATCCTTTCAAACGCTCAACGTGGACCTGCATAGCAGACAACGTCCTCCATCTTTATTTTCGCTCTCTCTCTCTCTCTTCTGGAGGCTCGCTCGCCCGAAACGAGGGGTCTATTGGACGAGTTGCCCCTTGCAAGTGGTAACTTTTTTTTGTAAGTGACTGTACATTCATTCCCAAAGTGTGTTAACGAATTCATTCGCTTATCTGTTTGCCATGAATAAATCAGCGCGTATAATCAATATTCCAAATAAAGTTGATCATAATCTCACCTAAAAGATAGTCCGTTTCCATTCCTACTAATACGTGTTTTTATAAATCTCTAGCATTCCCCTGACTTGAACACCTGTCTCGGAACAATTTTCTCAAGGTAATTTCTCTTTTGTTTTGAGTTACTAAACACAGCGATAACTACGTCAAAACATGAGAGAAGGCAGAAAGACGAGACTAAGGCTTTACATCGACTTCCTTTCTACAGTACGTCAGTTAAACCCTCTCTTTAAACAACTTTATCGGATTCTTGGCTTAATGAATTATTTTCGGTGAAATATTTCAAGTATATTATAGTAGACAGTATATATTATAGTAACATTAATTGTTACAAAAACATATTTCCAAAAGAATACTTGGAAATTATAACATACCTCTGAAAAATCAACTATTAAGTTAATGACTGAAATATGAGATGGAATACATACGTAATATGAAATTTACGAAATAGTAATAATAAATAGTTACAAAAAGTCAACATGCTTGCGATTGTTTTTGCCTTCATGTAAGGCTCTAAAGTCAGGGATACACCTTTACTTCAGTTTTATAAAGTGCTCTAAAAATGATCAATTCTCAGACTTCGGCAATATCGCACGTTTTCAAAGAATGTCCGACATTCTAACACACGTAAATAAAAAGAAAATTTTGAAAATAAAAACTGAAAATACGAATGAGCCAACAGTTAATACTGATAAATCATACTCACATTACCGTTAAAGCAGACCGATAACATTAGGGATTACCAATAATAAAAGGAGAAAAATTATATAATTAATTATTCCTTAAACATGGAATTAAATCACCAGCTTAGAAAATGTCGATTCGAAAATTGCATTCGCACTGCACCACCTAATGAGGTTTCAAATCTATTTGAATCATAAACATTAAGTCCTTTGAAAATTAATTTCTCGCAGATTTGGCAACCCTGTTTCAATTAGTAGTTGAAGAGGCTAATAGAATTCTTTAAATAGCTATTGCAATCATACACGAAGCGTTATCCAGACGCGATCAATAGTAAACAGTAACAAACCCAAATGCACGCTTAATCACGTATGCCACATCACTTTCTTCCCGATTTATACGGTATCGATAAGGGAGGCGACCAAAAATATCTGTTTTACGTACGAGTTTTCTCACTAATTGAAAACAATTCTGACTGAAATAAGATTAAAAAGAATGTCTGTGCTTCCTTTATACAGTATCATCATATATAACTGAACAAATTTTAAATGTATTTAAAGCTTATAGCATGGCTGGATGCAGGATTAGCGAAAAAGGCGAGAACTGTAATCTTACCTGAGTCCTTATTACTGTCATTTTGGCCTAATGCTACTTATGATGATCGCTAAGACTCTGTTTAGCATCCAAGTACCTGATCTCCAAATATATATAATTAAAGTGGAAAATAAGCCTAATCATAAACGAGCCGCATAATATTCATCTTCGCCTCGTGGTTGTAAGCATAAAGAGGAAACAAATGGCGAAATTGCAGCGTCGGAAGCGCAATGTGGAAGTAATTAGGCACGACCGGAATGAATGAGTCAGTCGAACGCCAGCGCCACACAGCGCCATAACTTTTCCCCATCCGAGAATGCTCTGTTAAGGGGCCATTATATGCGTGTTTCTCGGAAATGAACAGGACAGGCATGGCCATGTTTGCCGAGAGAGTGGGGGCGGCGGATAGGCCGCTTGATTAGGCCCAGTGGGAGGAAACCGTTATGGCTGAGGTGAGAGGTCACCTGCTGTGTCGCACTGCCATCCATCCAACGCTCTCCTAATTCCCCGCCCACTCCAGGAACCACTCGCTCAACATTTTTATATAAAAAGGGGCAAATGAAAGGATGCCGGGGAGTTATGAAGAGAATGGAGGAATAAACATAGAGACAAAAGGCAGGAAATGTGCATGCGCGGAGGTATTAATATTAAGGAGGAGAGATGCTTAACGAAACGGTTTATGTTTGCCGTTTACAGCTTTGGGATTTATTGTCTCGCAAATTGGACACTGGTAAACAACCGGATAGCGATGTACCAAAAATGGACGGTCCACTTTTTCTCTTATTTACACGCAAATACATTTTCTGGAGAACTATCCTCAGAATTCAAAGGAGTACGAATAACATTCAAAATTGTAGGTTCTTAGCTAGGACTGGGTTTTGGATATTCACAAGAAACTTAGAATACAAGTTCAAGTTAGTAGAGCACAAACTTAATACAAATAGGTAATGCTGAAAATAACGTGACCGTAAAATAATAGCAGTGGTATATCCTTAGTAGTGCTACATACCAATCGAAAGATTTCTAATAAAGAAGTGCTGATTCATGCAAATACGTACAAGCAAAGTGTAGAGTCAATTGCTTTCGTTACATATAATCATTCTAAATTCTGAATTTTATTATTATTTAGGAAACAAGCAGCACTAGCCTTCCGCTTGTGATCTTACTTACCGTTACTTCATACTTCAGTATGAATGCTCCTAATAATCTAAATTTAAAAATCAACTCTCGGAAAAAAGTATATCTTTTAAAAGTACAGAAACTGACACTGCTAGTCAGTACTTCAACTTGATATGTCATAAAATAGATATCTAAACTTCCAAATGCTATTTCATTTTTACTTATGAAAACTGAGCAGCTAATAAAAAATAATTTGCCAAATCAATAGTATGTTGTGAAAAATGTAGCAAAATAGTCATAATTTTAAGAAGTACACCTAAATTCATTGGGATTCTAATTCCGATTCTAAGCTGAAGCTGCTACATCAAAAAATAAAAAATCCAAGCGAAGTAAAGGGGACGGATAAACTACTACAGTATATTAATTAATATAATAGCACATACATTACAAATCGTGAAATGTCTCCAAAATTTCCCTCTTGCATAAGCTGTTTCTCCTTACGAAAAGTAAAATGCAACGTTTCCCAAATTTTTTAATAGTACAAAAAGCTTAAAGGAATGATAATGAAAATTTTTCTCAAGTGTTTGTGTTCTATCTTCTTTTCCTGCATAATTATCGGAGAGAAAATAACGCAACCAGATTCGAGAAAATTAGGAAGGAATTTCGAATCTTGGATTGAAGACTAAGACATCATAAAGCAATTACCACACATAGAAAGATAAAATGAGCAATCTTGCTCTCGGAAACAACTTTATTGTTCGAGCGTGAATGGTGCTATCCAATGTTTATACTGTATGTCAGGTGCTGTATTTTATTGGTTGCCATAAATAGTTGTTTGTTCGACAACCACGGTGTACTGTACTGCATCAAAATTCAAACACTCACCGCCCGCTGAAAATACTCGATGAAATTACTTCTCTCTCTGAATTCGAAATGAGTGAAAGACATTTTTCTCCCTACTTATGTTACCATTAAATATTTTCAAGCTGATTTTAAAACCATCAATATTAAATAAGATCGATCGATTCTCAACATATTTCTTTCATATTTTAAAATCTAATCAACATAAGGTACTTGCAATTTCTACATTACTTAAGGAGAAAATAGCCAGGAAAGGAAAAACGAACCAAACCCTTCAGTTACAATCATTCGAGGTCGAGAAATTTAAAAGTGAATAGTGGTTTGTAAGATAGTGTCTTTAGCATTAGATGGAGAGCAAACAAATACAAATTTCTGAAGCAAAATTTTCGGCTAACATCCGGTTTCAAGGTCCTCCCAAGACGTAGACAAGAAATAAATCGGATAAATATCTCTCAAGCATATTAAGAACCTCGTAATAACTCTTGAGTATGAATGTAATCCAACCGGCTAGATTCTGGAGAGTGGGTTTCAGAGTCTAAAAATATCCAGTAAAATAAATACTCCTGAAACGCTCTTTTTATGAGCTTGTTAGCGTTAAAATTATTACTCTCCCTCTAATAAAATATTTCCTGTAAATGTGCGCAACTAACTGCTCGACTATTTTCTCTAATTCTTATAAGTTAAGAAAAAACAGGATTACACGTAGAAGCTTACTTTCTACGAAAAATTATGCGTCCTATTAATTTCCGAAAAAGGGCATTTCACCAAGAGAACGAGCCATTAACGTCCATACATTTATTCCTTGGGAAGTTGGATTCCATCTGATCAGAGGATAAAGAAATTAGGTAATTTGAAGCCAAGAAGTGGAAAAACGAAAACGTAAAAGTACGTTCTACCTAAGTCCGGAGAAATTTGACGCGTTCTTTCCGTACGAAAGCCTTTATCATTCTTGACACTCTTTCCCGGATGCGTCCCAGTTCATGCCGTCTTCTTCACTTGATTTCCTCGCGCATCCCCAATTCTTATTATTTCCAAACGGCGGAAAAGCGAGACCATAAATCTCCTCGAAGCCTTAATAACGCCTAATTAAGACACTCCTCACGCCACGTATAATTTATACGCATTCCTCCAAAAATCTTCTCGAGCACGTCGCCTCCATTTCCCATATGACACATTACCAACTTTACGCGGACCCCCGCGTTTTCCTCGACAGTAATTCAACTTATTATTTCACCTCACCCTTTCCTCCCATATAATTACTCCCTCCTCTACACAGGAATCCCATAGCCTACCCCACGCCGACGAAACGGGGAGGTAGAAGCGGAGAAAATGAATATTTATTCCTGTTTGCTCCCACTCCACAGTATTTCAACTATCCGAGATAATTTCGGTGCACGCCCATGGAGGCAAACCTAGAGGGTCGGAAAATAAAAAACAAGTCCTCGATGCATCCATTCGGAAAGATTTCTCCCTTTGTTCTCTCTTTCGGCCGCCTTAGCCCTAAGCTCCTAATGTCTCTTGGCTTGCCCCCCTCACCACCTTGACCTCGGCTATTATGGGAGGAGCTGTCTTGCGGTACCGTAATCCTAAACTAATGTAAGACGCCTGCGTTAATTGTTTCACTAAACTATCGTACGGACGTTTTATAGGGGTGCAAAATGCGCTCCGATCTCACCTGCACGGGGTACAAACTCCCTTATTCTTACCTGGTATCGAAATATTGAGGTTAAGTACACAAAGACCCTCGCAGGGGGTAACCTACGTTGAGAACCTTCGAAGGCCTTCCATGATGATGGAAGAGTAGCTTTGAAAATCTAAAATTTAAGATCATATTACAAAAATGTGATAAAACATACAAATATGCCTTAGGATATATAGTACGTGCCCTGTCCTACCAAAAGTGTTATACCTCTAATTTCCGAAAAAGCAGCATCTTAGTTTGAATTATATTATTAATAAGAAAAGAATAAAATCGCAATTAATAAATTAATAGAATAATATCTATCATGAATTTAACGTGTGAAATATTATGAATTAATGATTAACGTTAACCATTAATGGTCCACGTTAACGTTAACCATTACTATTACGAATTAATAGTTAACGTTAACATGGACGGTTAAGCATTTACGAATTAAGGATAATTCAGGAATATTTACTATTTTTTTCCGAAAACATATAAGATGATATCGCTTCTCGGGAACAGCATCAAATATCAGTTAGTCCTAAACTAAAGAACTGACGCTGAACATTAGTTTCTGAATGCTTCCTAACCATTATCTTTGAAATTATAATAATAAAGAGCACGTCATAGGTATAAAAAGTCCAGAAAATTACAAAATATTTTCTTCTAAAACTAGTTAGCGTAAACCTGTTCTTCTATTTAAACAAATTTGACACATGAATGCCATAAAAATCTGAATTTTGTCTACAGGAATATTGCCTCCGAAACAACGACCCACACACTCGAATGGGATAGAAAAAAACTAAGGATTCAACTGAAGATAGGCTTCTCATCCAAAGGAAAAACTTCCGTAGGATAAAGTTGCCAAGATGAAACGCATGCCACTGCCCTAAAATATAAACTATGACGATAAGTTGAAATGATGCATAAAGGATAATAAAGGGAGACTTTCCTATCGGAGGAATTTATGCGCGTCAGCAGCACTGGAGGCCGTATTTTCTCTGGGGATCAGCATCCATTTTGTCCTTCTTTATGCCTTTTTTTCAGTGGCAATAATTCTTCTTAATCTACCACGGATCGGAGGAAATTCTTTAAAAATTCTCGTTTTACGTAAAATTTATTGGAATATTCACAGATGACTCGGATAATAATTCGATGAAGCCATTAAACCCTCATGATTCCTACTTTCCCGAATAAACTTAAGTTAAGCAAGCTACAAACACATCCAGTGGGTGAATAACAGGACCTGTATCTGAGAGTAACGGAAACAAAAGTCAGTTGATTGGTCACTTCGAAGGTCTTTCCGATCGTAGATAATGATCAGGTAGGAGAGAAATATAATGTAGGCACTAAGTTGACACAGATAGCGAGAGGTTTAATTAATTTCTTACAGTAAAAGCCGCCCAAAATATGAATTATCGCAGCAGGGTCCGGCCTTAAAAGGTTTCTCCTATTGCTACCAGTGGAAACGATATTAGCTCGTAACTTACCTTCACTTCAAGATCACCGTTTCGGCGTCTGGAATATATGGAACGGCCAACTGTAAAGGAGAGTTTTCATTACTATATATGAAAATATGACAACATTAAAAAGAATGAATTTGAGACTTAAAGATTATTTCAGTACTGGGATTAATAAGAGAGGGCATATAATTTTAAAATTTCATTCATTAAAATCCATTCATTGTGGATTATTACGATGAAAATTATTTTAGGGTGGTAATGTTTAATAATAAATTTACTATTTTTGTACATAAGTAAAATTTTAAACGTTTAATACTTGCCTAGGAATGATTTTTCGAAACTATGATAAATTAAATAAAATTAGCAAAGAAAAGCGTGTTCAACAAAATTATTACAATTGCTAAATCTTTGCGACCTAATGATAAACTCCATAAAAGGATACACGACTGTAATGGTATCAGATCAATAAAATCTGAAAACGACCTATTAGTTGTTAATTTAAATTTCTTTCTGAATCGAAAGCGGAGGTAGAAATAATTACCTAATTTCGATTTCATGAGTGAGGGTCTAAATGAAATGAAACCCAGAAATTTTCTTCATTTTCCGCAAAGGCGCTGGAAACTGATCTATTTCCATTAGCACTGCATACATATATTAATTTCGGAAACAGTTCTCTAATCGAAAGACATTTGAAACCCTATCAGCTGCTGATCCATATATGAACTCAAACTATACTCTCATGATTCTATTCTCATCGTAAATCGGTCTCCTATTAATTGATAACGCCTCATCGAAACTAGATAGATTCCTCTCGCGTAAATTATAATCCCGTCCGGGGAACACATCGCCCTTTCCTCAAAAGATGATGGTATTTTCAATGAAGCAGTTCCAGATAATGACCATCGACCTCATGTTTGCTCTTTTTTACCCATTCTCTCCCGATCGACCTTCACCTCTTTTTTATACTCCTTGACCTCGTCCCACTCTTCCCTTCCGATCGCTCATTTTTCTTTACTCTTGGAAATATATTCCCCCCCACTGATTCGAGCAATAAAACAAGAGGGTCGTTCAAACACACTCTCCCCACATTCCTTTGCTTACTCTCGGAGGCTAATATAGCGGTGCTAAAATGATTTGTGAACGGGTTGTTGATAGTTTCTCTAGAGAAAGGGTGTGAAAAAGGTGCGATAATCAATGTAACCCCCGCTCGTAGATTCGGTGGCGATATTGCGCGTGCGTATGTCCCGGTATTTATTCAAAGCTGAATTACTGCGTTGAAGAGAGATGAAAATACGCTTATGATAGACGATCTAACGGGATCCAGAGAGATGTATCGTTGGCTGCAAAGGGCTCAACCTTTGGAAGGTTGACCTTTTGTCGCAAGGCATCTGTTTCTCAGTTACGTACTTTTTTCATATCTCAACCACGCCATAAAATTGCTTCCTTTCGATCCTTTTTCTTTTATAATCATCTCGTTTAACCTTTCGATTTTTCACTTCTGTCCAAAACTTCATTCAATTATCCGCTCCTTGGCGCAGCGTGAGGTCATGTAGAATGGAATGTACCCCTAAGCTAATCACACAACGCTGCCAGCTAATCGACAGAGAGATCATGCACTCTTATAACAGGATAATCTGGGCTCTATTCCACCGAATGAAATATACTTTATGTTACTTTAACGCCCTTTTTCCCGTTCCCTCGATGGTTCTCCGTCTGTATCACACCATGTTTATTTTCGAAACTGGAAGCTAAAACAGCTTTATCGGTCAAACTGACGATATTGTATTGAAATTCTCTGGATTCCTTCACAACTTTGCGATAACTTTCATATTATACACGTTATATACTATGTGCTACTTCTCAGGAGACTATTTCTTCATACTCCTCAGTTTTTTCCGACAGGCTCATGTTCACTAATTTTTATCGGATTAACTAAATATTTATTAGGTTCATCAATTTTTCATCTTTTAATTTACTGCTGGCCAAACCAGTAATAGCGAAGTAGAAGCATTTTTAAAAGTTCTTCGACATCTAAGGTCATTTCGCATATGGTCTCCCACCAAGAATCGAGCACGGGACCGCTGTCTCCGAAGTCGAACGCGTTGCGCTATCCGTTTCTGTAAAGTTATTAACTGTTTCTTATTATTATTTACGTACCACAGAATGAATATTATTCTATTAATATAATTCATCTATACTATTATTTTAGCCAATCAAAAGATCTAAATAAATACCCCTGATGATAAGATGATGATGATTTACCTGCACGACATCTCTTCCTTTTCACATTCTATCACAAGATTTTCAATGAAGTTCAAAAAGAGACGATTACTTTATCTACTTGATAATTTCAAATGATAGTAAACGTCGGATAAACTTGTTCAATTGTGATAACAATTTAGTAATCCGTATCTCGTCAACGTCTTGTAATTCTAAGTGCTCGTTCGATGCTCATGAGCAAAGCGAAACTGTGATGCATAACTAATTGCAGAGACTCCAGAACGAGGGATTTCACTTGTTTTCAACAACAATCACGAAGGCGCATATTTTCTGGTTTCATTAAATAGCTCCATTAAGTAAGCGAGAGGAAAATGCGATCCAAGGCGAAGAAACACGACGAAGATGTTTTCTCAGCCGCATGAATAATACGCTCGTTAATCATTAATATCATGGCGTTGCATCCGTTCCAATTGCCCATAGCACAAGGTGCGAGCAAAATACGTATTATACTAGAAAGCAAACGACTTTTAATACACCCTTCTCAACTCATCTGATGAGTTTACTTCAATCATGCGAAAGTTCGATTTTAATAAAGGGTGATTGCTTTCTAATCAGCCTCTGCTCTTATTCCTTAGTTTGCACATGCAATGAAACGGTACTTGTATAATATTCAGGTAAAATTGTATTGATCGACTAATAAAAGATGTCACGAATGGATCGACTTCCATTCAAGATTTGTACCAACCTCTAACAGTACAGCATAATTAACATATCGGGGACATTCGGGTAGTTCCCACGCTATCAAATAAATCTTCTTGGTGTTCACGCGGTGGAATAAATTGTTCATGGTGAATAAATGTAATTTTGAATTGCTTTTTAGTAAATAAATTCGTAGTTTAGGGTAGTCATTGAATTCATTGAATATTCTGACTTCTGCGATGAAAATATAAGATTTTATGTTTAGATGTATGTTGAGAATGAAGACCTTAATATCTAATATTTAGAAATAAAAACAAATTTACCAATAAACAACATTTGAGAGAATCGAAATAAGTTTTCATTGAGCCACCCTCTCATTACACCTATCCAAACATATAAACGAAATTTATCGTAATTTCGTAAAAGAGATCACAAAAGATCGCAAAATAATCAGGGCAATTATGAAAATAATAATTATAAAGTAAATTAAAGTTTGGAATAATGTTGTAAGGAATGAAAACCACTTTTGCATTCGTCTTTGTAGAGGTTTTCTATGTTTTCCCGGGAGTAAAGTCCACTCCTTTATTACTGAAGCCTCAAGAAACGAATGTGTAAAATTAACTGACACGATCCTCCGCAAAATAAATTATTTTCGCGAGAATGGTTTCGCATCATCATAGATCCCATCCTTGATTATGGATTCACTTGGGATTTCTTAAACAGAATCACTTAAAGAAGAACGACCACCATGTAGCGCTTACTGATGCACGCATTCAAAGATCTAAAGAGATTTTTCCGATCAATAAAAACCAATGGGTGAAAGGGGCGATTAAATTCATTGGGAACTCCAGAATTAAACAGAAAGGACATCAAAGAGGAGTACAGAAAAACCCGGTAAATTTCTCTCGTTTGTAAACAGAGCGAATAATAAAATTCACAATATCGAGCGACATTCACAATATTGCGGAAATCCATCATGGAATAAATAAATAAACTACAAGTATAATGAAAAAGTACCATTCTTTTCCTTCTCCGTGATTTAGTGGAATTTGAAAGTAACTAAGATGCTCTCTTTGTGCGTGAAGGAGAGTATTCTTCAAAAACATGATTTAAAGCAACTAAAACCAAACTAAAGCAACCAGCATTACACAACCCGAATATAGGGTTATCCCGCTCTTCACTCGTTCCCCGAGAAAAACTTTTAAACCGGGTTTCAAAGGTACAATGAGTATGATGGATCGAATATTCGAGAAAAGAAGAGAAATTCAGATGTTTCACAAATGGAAGGAGTAAAGAATAAACGATAGGACGCGATTATGGCGAAGGCAATTACCTCACCGTCGCGTCGTTAAGTATGCATGTATGTGCACATCCTTACACCACGCATTCTTAATTTCATCCGTGTTTGAGTCTCATTCTCACGATCAAAACGTTTAACTTGGCCCGACTCCCGCCCATCTCCACATTATCCTTTTAAGACTCTTTAACCCTTTCTTCCTCCTCCACGAGAATGCCACTCAACTGTCTCTGCATGTCATTCATAAACACCGTAGGCGTCCACCTCTACGCCTCTCCCACGACTAATCGATTCCATCCCTTTACCGCTCATCCGCAAGGCCTACTTTCCTTTTTCTCCACATTCGATCGACGAATGCATTTTCCCTTCTTTCATATGCGATTTGTTCCCACGGCATTTCCACTGTCCGATACATTTCGATTTTTCCCTTTCGCTCTCATTGTCTCCCATTCATCAAACACTGTCGCCACTGCGAAGGCGAGACGTGAATCGATACCCGTCGAGTGAATATATTTAAAATTGCTCAGCCATAACAATATACTATCAATCGGTAGACTTCTTGGCATAGGATCATCCCACCGCGCCGACTACTAAGAAGCGCTAACTCGCCAAAGTATTTCCTTCCAGAGGATGAGAAACCTAACCATCAGGAGCAAAAATCTCACAAAAGAACCAAGCAACGCGACTCTGCATAAGGCGGGAATCGCTGTAGGAAATACAAGACTATTAATACTAATAAAGTTGCTCCACATTTTTAGAGAGGTATCTTCTCTAAATTTATCGAACTATTTCAAGAAATTTACCGCGACAAACGTAGATACTATGCAATCAGATCGAAAAGGAAACTGATCAGACTGCGCGCATAAATTCATGCATATAGATAATGGGAATCAGTGGAATCGAAAGTTTGCTTTCTTGACGATTAGAGACAGGAACATACGAGGTAAACATATTCTCAGACAGACGCCGAAGGGCAACTTATAAATAAATAGACAGATATAGATAAATCATACCTATCTCAATATAATTGCGAGGTGACATATGTCAGTAAAATCAGGTGTTTTTTTCATTCGTCCTTGATTCACCACGCCTTTTGAAGGAATTGAAAAAGAATCAACGAATTAATTTTGAAAGACTTTCGTTCTCAAATGAGAAGGGGATGCAGCTTCGTTTTTCAGTAGCTTATAGTTAATTTGAGAGTCATGACACTGTATTCTAACGTTATTTTCGGAGATAAAGGGGTAAGGGAGGTAAGGTTTAGCTTCGTTTGGGTTTCGTATATATATAAGTATTTTTTCCGATTTTTCAAAAGTCAAGTAATTTTGGAAATGGATTTTTCTTCTCCTCCTTGGTGAATGTCTTCGTAGAGAAGACTTATTTACGCTCATCATTTCGCATTTCTATCACTCCGAGATTTTCCGAATCGCCGTCTCCGCAGTTATTCGGAAACATAATTGATTATTCTTATTAAGACATACAAGAATATGTTAATTTATGGTTTAAATTGTAAATTTATGTCCAACTTTTTTATACTTATAGAAACATCTCTCACCTACTCTACAAAGCAAGCACGTTACTGATAACGAAACATCAAACTTTTGACTAAGAGTCCACATTTAATATAAAAGTTATTTTGACTACCTAACGATAGGGAATCGATAATTTGGCTGCGGATGACATACTGAACATTCCAATAAATGACATATTGTTAAAAATGATTTGTTTGAAATTTATAGAGCTAATGGCCTAGTAATAAATGAAACGCTTCAAATTAACGAAACTCGTGACAAATTTAGATCAGCCGAAATCTTTTTAAAGTTCTAGAGATCCTAGAAATTTACGATATCGTTATCCAATCAAAGCCCTTGAATTACCTGTCAAAGAATAACCTTCAAAGTTACGGAAAGCTAAAATTCTCATCAACCCCGAGATGCGACGACTCGTCAATTCAATTTATATCCGATAATATAGAACCAACAGCACAATTTCGAGGGAGGTATATATCAATTCTACTCTTAAATACGGGTCATATTAACATGAATCACTGGAAAATTTACGTTTAACTATTCAGATCGCCAGAAACAGGAAGTTTCCGATCAAAGTATTCAGGGAACGCCCACTTAGAGCCGTATGCAACCAATGAATCAGCTGAATATTAATTAGGGGCTCCCGAATGCATAAAACTGCGGATTGTTAAAATAAATCGCAAAATTTCGAGCTAAAAATCAATATTTTACGCGGCTGTAATCAATTAGTGCACAGTCGTCGAGAGGAGTCTTAAATAATATACTAAAAACTTAGTCAATGACGCAACATATAAAATGGGTTGTATAAAAAATCACAAGTCTTAGTTATTAAGCTTCTGCTTTAGTAATCGAAGGCCAGAAGAAATATTTGCAGCTTAAATCTGACTAGTACGATGGGAGGACCACGATACAGAAACTCGATTCCATTTTAATAGAAGGGTATATAAAAAACAAAGGATATTTGCACCACTACCTCGAAACCACGCTAAAAAAGGAAACCGAAGAGGTATTATTTATAACCAAGTCCATCTACCTAAATCAGTCAGCTATGATTTCACCTTTCCTGGCCTGCTTAGTAAAGAAATGCTTCTTTGAAATTCGAGAAAAGTATGAATAACCTTCAAGTATTTTTCATTTCTTCAATAAGAAACCAGAAATTTCTTCAATAATAAACCCAAACCACTTTATAATAACAATAACATAACAGATGAAACATTTCTTAAATTTCTATTAGCTCCAAAAGTTATTGAATTTTTGGAAGTAAACAACGCGCAAATCATTATTAACAAATGAGCAGCGTCAAAATCATACGGTGTCCATGGAACACCATTGCAATTACGTTGGTTTTACTTCTATGAGCTGCAGACATACTACCTAGCTCCATTTGCCAATACTTTTATAGTTTCAGTTTTATTTAAACTCTTATCCATCTAGTAATGAATTTAAAAGTAAAACCTTTCATTCGATGACTTCACAAAAATGTGATAGTAAAGAGATAGATAAAATAGAAATAAAAGCGGTTCGGATGCAGTTTCACTTGATGATTTTATTCTCTTGAAGCCTTATCTAGAACGACAATAGATATTCTTGATATCATCTTTATACTTCGGAATAGAAATGCTATAGATTTTAAGTTATCACAGATCTCAAAAAAGTAGTTGGGATATCGCCGAAGGGGTATATCCCAACTTCCCAAGCAAAGGAGCCTCGAAGTATGTGAAGAAGAAAGTATTTCAAAAAAATTAGATCATCTATACAGAAAATGTTCCCAAGAAATATTTGGGATGAAAATATAACAATTTTCTCATTGGCATCTTGAAGGACTAGTTGCTGGTTGTTGGTGGTAAGGTCAGCAGGGAGCTTCGAAAGTGGAATGCGGGAATTGCCCAATATTGCCCGAAGTGACCTGCTGCTCTGGGTGAATGTCAATGAGATTAAAAATATTCAGCTTTAAGACTCGTATTATTCTTATGATTAAATAGGTGAGATTTATTTCGTGGAAAGGTCAGACCCATTTCACAAAAGAGTAACCGTTTAGTCAAGGCTCGGGTCAAGAGGTCATTTTATTTTTTTTGTATGTATTTAATTGAAAATTTCTCCATTTAATCATGATCTCTATGTTGTTCGGCTGCCATAAATGACGAGCAATTCCTCTTCGTGAAAAGGTAATTTTTTTATAGATAATAACCTCTTTCAACATTTTACTCCTAAAATCTGCGCAGCCAACTATGATGATAAATTACATCGATGGCAAACTGAAATGAATTCGAAAATTTTGTTTATTCAGAAGCAAAATACAAACGACGCAATGTATTTACATTTCATACGTTAGTATCAAGGGAAAATCATTTTCGGCATAGTACGATCAGTTTTCATGTAAAATTGCTGACCCATCTTATGAAAACCTTCATAGCAAACCTGTCTGGTGCTTTCAATTAACTCTCGAGCTTTAATACTCGTAAATCTGACGAATTCTGGTAAGCGACAAAATTCCGGTTGACCAAGATCATAATTTCCTTGGATAATAACACAGTTCGCGGGGAGCCATAACCAACGAAAATTAAGGAGGAGACTACCGTAAGTTGATTTATCAAAGACCGAGATAAATTAGACGGCCTTCTGTATTTTTTCTCTTGCTCCTTGAACATTCAAGTTATAAATGAAGGTTAACATCCTCTAGTATCTTAAACGCTCTCTCAGAAGGGAACTTTCAAAAGAGCGTTACAAAGAATTTTAACCTATAAGACCCAACGAAATATGGCGAAGGGATATAATATAGGTGAAGTAATTACTTGCGTCGCAAAAATATTCAACTCGACTGAGAAAAATTAATGAAGAATGAAATATGAAACTAAAACCGAAGGATATAACAGGTTTCGATAAAAATGCTGAGACTAAATCTACATAGCTCCCTCCTTTAGCCAAAATAATTATCTTTCAAATTTGTAACGGCGAAAGAACATACTAAAAATTATAGATTAACAGTGAAGTAAAAATATTCATTAATAAAAGAACTCTTTTTGCAGTAATGTTCTGAATCTTTACTTTCGTAATGTATTTCCACGAAAAAATAACTTGGCTGAATAGCATATTATACATGATGATACAAACATTGTTTGCCGAAGAAACTCTTACGGGGGGCAGAGTAAAATTAAAGGAAAAAACATACAACTTGCCACAGATTTTTATGGTGTACGGTCCCGCAAAAGTGCATTACAAATCGAAATCATACTGATAGACGCTAACATTTGTATAAAAAATAAAAGGAAAGATGCCGAAACAGATTTTGAATAATTTTTCATAATTATGATAAAGTAATATCACAGTAACTAGCGCACAAGTGAAGATATGTAAGGAAACATTAAACAATAAAAATAATAATATTGTATCACATAAAAACAATCTTCCTCCTAATTTAATTATCTTGTCGATGTTGTTTTTTCGAACGGAGAACGTTTTTCTGAAAAAAAAACTCATGGAAAACCTTTCCATCAAAAACCGATATCCTAAATTAATTTTAATTTTTAATTGTATTAATTTATTTGAACAAATCTAAATTTTATTACTCTACTGAACATAACATTGCCACAATTCTTTGGTCGTAAGTAAACTGAAATTTAAACGTAAGTAGTAGTAAACCGAAACCGTCAAATCAAATCCGACCGAAATCGACGGTCACTAAAAAAAGCAAGGGTTAAGATCTCAATAAAACCTCAGTTATGATTCTACAAGATAAAGTGAATTCACGGTCACACTACGTAGAATTAAACAGATAACTGCTTAAGAGTAACTAGAATGAACTAATAGCTCTACGATATTATCTTGACGAAGGATGTTTGAGTCGATGAAGAAACTATAAGAGGTCTAAATTTCCTAAAGCAAGTAGTCCTCAAGGACTTGTTATTTTCTTCTTTTATGAATTGTTTCCTCTATCAAATTGCCTTCGAGTTACTCTGTCATATCGGCAGTTGAAATTTATTCGTGTAAATGTATAGCCATTCTTAATCACTTAGTAAGAGAAGCGTGATTGTATTTGATTGACTAAGCATTACCTTCGCATACATTTCTATAGAAAAAAGTTTCCTCTATCTCTAAAATTTAACTTATACTAAACATATAAAAAAAGATGTCAATAAATGTATGGTAATCGTGTAATCATTGAAGGAAGCAAGATCCATTACTCGGTTTAGAATCAACAAATGGCCATTAATAAGCAAATTGAGAAAGAAAGAGGACATCGAGAAAGTCTCAAAGAAAGATTATGCTCGAAAAAGAGTCAGAGCAGATAAAACCATTCAGTCATTCAACTTCATAAGAACGAAGATATTTTACGCGGCACAGGGATTCGTCCTTCTCGCCCGGGGTGATCAAAGAAATTCATTATCTTTTACATACCCAACAGAACTTAAAGGAACCGGATACAGCCACGTGTTTGTTTTGAAGCAGTTTAAGGTAATAAAATTTTATGTCTCACGTATCTAACGCTACCAACGCCGTATTGTTTGAGCTCCGTAGAGAGATGGGAGATCCGAAACATCGTAGTTTCGGGCTCAAGGTAATTTAAGAAAATTTTCTTCTACAGAAAAGATATCACGTGGAGGGAAATTATTTTCCATTGAATTTTCTTCAGTTTCAATTCTTACATGTAAAAGAAACTTTCTAACGCCCTCCATTCATTCCACAGTCTCGAGATTTTTATCTGAAGAATCGATATTCATAGGTGCAATTAGGATTCATCGAATACGATCAGATATAGTATGGTACGAAAACAAACAGAATATTATGAGGCTGAGAAGGAGCTTACCAGCTGCTTCAATCATATTTATGCCCATGGATAAGACTTATCCAAATACGAGTTTATTGGAAAATAGCATGGCGTAAAACCAATTATCACAAAAGATAGTGGAAAATACCTGCAGGACACGGATCAATCGTCAATTAAATTTCATCCATTCATCGAATGAGCTGTAAACACTGTGATTCGTACAATGGGCCGAGTTCCTATAAAAACTAGACTCAAATGCTACCCATAAAAGGTGCAATCCTTTTAAAGATTAAGTGATGGAAATTGATTATTGAAACTTGTAAGAATCAAATTAATCCCTCAAACCTCACTCATAAATCGTCCGTGATTTTGCCCTTAATGACCACAAATGCCACGTTTCCGTGGGCCTGATTGAGAGGAGAAACGGGATATTTGAGAAAAAATCGATCGATCAAAGCCTTGGTGGGCAACCCAACTTATCCTTCTCGAGATATATTCCTTTTCCTTGCCTCCGTCTATCCACGTTCCTTTCCTATCGCCCATCTTATCGTCCTCACACAACGGGCAACTCCCTTGAGAGCTGCTGCTCTGACCTATCCAATGGACCACCGGCGAGGTCCCCTAATAGAGGGCGCGAAGAGGCCGATAAGCTAGTGGATAAATAGGGTTTTCCTGCCCTCCAGCTACACCTAAGTATATATGCATTCTCGTGTATTCTTTTTTGACCATCGATCAAAGAGAAGCGCATGCAAGATGGATGACCGCCATGCACCCGGGAATGTAAGTGCATGAATCTTAGTTATTTCAATCCCTTGGAGCGGTGATGACTGCCGAACGGCGGAGCTATTTCTTTGCTTAACCCTGGGAGCAACGATGTCTAGGACCCATGCAGCATGTATAGGACAAAATATCTGATCCTTTTTAAGTCTTTATGAATTTATCTATAAAGAAGCTGCAGGGATGTCTGATTAGGCACTGCGCACTGATCTATTAGTGGAAGAAATGAAAAGTCAAAGGAAAAAGTGTTAACGACATGTGTTAGGTAACTGATCCTTAAATGAATCTTTAAATTTCATACATCTATCTCGTCGAGAAGTGCTTGAAACTAATATTCCAATATTTCTCCCATGTATTTCTCACGGAAGTTACTGACATTTGATAAATAAATATTCACACAATGTTGATTAATATGTGAGATTGATAGGAGACTTTGAAAGACTCCCGCGATTAAGACTTCTAACAATTGTTCTAGTGTATATTTATCAATACTCTCTTAAATAATTCCCCATTACGCAAATCAAAAATACCCTACCTCTCTAGAAATATCACACATCGCTTCATACAATGCAGACAGCTAACATCAGTAGGTTATGATTTTCTTTAACAAAAAATTACATCAAAAACAAAACTTCCAGCTTTCTATGGCTGATATACTTCAGATCCCATAGTCCATAGCGCTAATATAAAATTTTATACTCAAAAGAATATCCTCTACGTGAATAATGAGAGAAAATTAATTTAAAATAAAATGTATCAGGTCATAGGTAATTAACAGTAATATTTCACGGTAAAAGAGAAGCGATCCTTAATATCATCAGTTTAATTCATCATGAGTTTCTGTCGTCTGTCAAGGATAAGTTATTACGAAAAGAAAGATTTGTGGAAGCAAACCTCTTTCGAAATCTTTATAACATAGCAGGTATCTATATCATCAAAAAATGTAAGCCAAGGCTTACGGAGGCAGAATTCGGCAATAATTAACATGCTTTCTGTAAATGCAAAATCCCTAAGAAATCATTCTCTGATGCATTAAGCAGTTTCCGCGTCACATTTCTTATTCAATCCCATAATTAAATCTCTTTCTCCTGTAATTATTTCGTCTTAAACACCGTCCTTTTTGATAATCCGACTTTCGGATCTCTAAATTTATACCACTGGGCCTTCCGTGGATTTCACGTCAATTCTCCGGCTATGAATTCTTTTGCGACCGATTCGCACATCTCTCCGTTCCGACCGTACAAATCGAACAGGAGGCATTTCAAATACGATTATGTACGTAATTGGATCTCCAAGTCACGGCAAGCACCTGTAGCTCGGGGAAAAGGGACCGCGATGGATTTTTGTTTTGCCTCAAAAGGATTCGTTCGGCGTCGAAAGAAAAAAAGGTTTCGGCGAAAAGGAGTCGCTCTCCTTTGATTCACCGTTTCGATTCGGCGGAAAAACGACGCGAAAATAACCCGTCGGACAATCTGGAAGGGACGATCAGAGCGCCGGAATTGGAAGTGGCCGTGGAGTGAAGTACCCGTCCATCTGCCGAGATGGACTTCCGAACAGCAAGTGGGAGAGCCGTGGTAAAGGATGATATGGGATGCGACGGCGTGCACACCAAATAATGTGAAACATTACTCTAGGGGTGAAAAAACTTCCGATTCATTTTTCTCGGAGGAGTTCAACGCACTATAAAAATACTCCCTCTTCTATCTCCACGTCTCATTTATAAATGGAAATTCATTACTTGGAAAAGAAGTGATTTGTGAATAGATTATACCTCTTATTTAAGTGTATTTCCTCTATAATACGGTACATCCGCACTCCTAATGACTTTTTCAGTTATTTCAGGACAATCAGTCTCCCAGGTTGAAATAACTAGTGATATATGCCTATAATGATTACATCAACTAGCTGACTTGAAAGTATTTCTCAAGGAATCCAATTGTATTGCCAAAACTCTTCTGTAACGCGGAAACATTTTAAAAAGGATATAAACATAAATGCCAGTGTACATATCCAGATAGTATTATTTCTAAATTTGTTACGTATTATACTGTATTGTATAAAAGTACAGGAAATCGTGGGATTTAAAGCCTTAAAGGAAATGGATCAAGAGGAAGGACCATAGAGATCATTCTTAACGAGGCCAGCAGAATCTCTTTACAAACAGTGTTTTACAAGTTCATCACGAAATGAAGATATGAAATCTAGGTGATACAAAAATATGCCGATAAAAGTGAAGATAGTATTTAAATAATTTGCGAGAATCGACTGTTGCCATTCGTATCCTTGAACGTTTTATCATAGATCGTGAGTTGAGAACTTAGTGAAGATTCTTGATATAATGAGGACATATCTACTACATCTGCATTACACCCACCAAGACACTTCATCTGAAAATAAGTTCCATAATAAAAAAAGCTATAAAATACGTTCTTCGAATGCAATATACCGGTAGCCGAGTGTTTTGTGTTCTAGCTACACTATCCCTCGGACCCCAAGGTCCCGGGTTCGAATCCCGGATGATCAGGTTGTGTGTGTTGTCAATATATTACAGCATAACTTTGTGGGTTCAAATGCCTGTTTGTGATAAAGAAATAATAATATAATTGCGAATTCAAATATATTACGAGGCCTGTCCCAAAGAAAGGTCCCCATGCGCCTATAGCCTAAGAAGAATTTTCTTTTCCAAAATTTAGTATATTTAAACGTAGATAGGCTTTTTCCCTTTCCATGGATATCTAAAACAACCTGATCAGACGCTTACTTTAAGTGTAACACGCATTAGCGGTAGATGACTCCACGGCGGCCGCCGCCACATCCCTAATTGTATACACTCAGTGTGAACTCCGCTCCATTGCTCTTATTCAAAGGGGAAGCGCCAAATTCCACTCATCGAGAATAAAAAAGGCATATGGAACGAGATACAAGTCAACGAAAAATGTAGGGAAGTGGTGCAGAAAATTTTCAGAGGCTTGGATGGAAGTTCATGACAAACATGGACACAATCTGCACGGAAAGTCATCGCAATCATTTTTGGGAGTGGAAAGGGGCTCTTCTCATCGAGTTTATAGCTAAAAACTTCGCAAATCAATCCAGAATCGATGTCGAGATATTCTGACAAAAGGGATTTGCTTTCGGCATGATAATACTCGGCCGCCCGTGACACAAACGCTGCAGCGCGCTGTTTTAAATCAGTTTGGATGAAAAGTTTTAACGTATCTTCCGTAGAGACCATACCTTGCCCATCAGACTTTTACTTGTTCTTGAAGAAACATGTTGAAAGAAGAAGGATTGATAAATATGATGAAGAGAAGAAAGAATTTCCAGAAAGGCGCTGGCGGCGAGTTTATGTTCGTAGGGTATGAAAATACTCCCATTGCGCCTTGAAAATCTATCTAAAGTATCTAAGTAAATAGTGATTATATATTTTTTATGATTATATATGCAACATAACCATGAACAATTTTTGAATAAAGCTTTTTTATTTTTTTAAAACATGGGAACTTTATATTTGGGATATTATCCATTTATCATATCAAATTACGTATTTCCAAATAATTTATAGAGTGTTTTGCTTGCCATTTTCTGTTCACCCCAAATTCGATAAAAACTGAACGGTAAAATGAGATGGGCGACCTTGGCAATAGCCTTTGAATTCAAGCATTGTTTTCTACAGATATATAGATTATATAGATTCCATCACGATTTTCTAAAACTAACGAATTTCCGACATTAATTTAAATATTTCTAGCGGGCAAGAAAAAGTAAATTAGATTTCAATAATCATAATAATCACTTCGGATTCAAAACAACTTAGTAAATAAGCGGATATTAATATTGGCAAATTATCACATATTTTTATTTCATTTTAATCTCAGTCTTATGAAAGGAAACGCGGGCTGAAAGCTCCCAGTCGAGATAATTTCCACGAAGAAAAAGTAATGAAAGACCATCAAATCGCTTGTATAATTCTGCCTCGTACACCATTTAATGCGATTTCTAAAAGACAGACCTGAGAGACTTGTAATACCACGGACTTCGGAGGAAACAAGTCGGTTGGACATATGTCAAGTTTTGCGGCACATTTAAGTGCATCGTAAAAATGTATACGAAGGGTCAAAGAGGAATGCAAAGGGAGAAGTAGGAGTGAAAATCCCGTGACAGGTGGAGAGGCGAGAGGAAACGTAGAATCCTACTGGAGACAATTACGACTTGGCAGTGAAGTGGACTGGATTTCCAAAGAGAGAGAGAGAAAACGGAGTTTAGTTTAAGAGGTGAATTTGATGTCAAATTTTCCCGTTAATTTTTTAATCCAGAGAAAACTGCTTCAGTAAATGAATAAATGACAGACAGAAATTAATTTGATTAATTATAATGTAATGTACACTATGTGAGTACTAGGTATGAATAGTCACTATTGACAGAATAAATTAAATGAGGGAAAAATTAGCAAATTTGAGGCCGGAAGTAAACAGAAATATCAATTATTGTTAATATTTTTGGGAGAAAATTTATATCCGTTAATCACTGATTTGCTTCTGTTAACCTTTCTAAGATATTACCAAAACTTCTCCTAACCATAGAGCATAATCTTTGTTTTGAAAACGGTAACTCAAGATATTTTCACCGACTTGTTATTTTGTAATATATATGTATGTGTGTATATATATATATATATATATATATATATATATATATATATATATATATATATATATATATATATATATATGAATATGTGTATGTAAAATTACGAAATAAAAATTAATTTTATTATATCTAGCCTTTAATTAGTTTCATAGCCTATACGAGGCACTAGATGGGCTACAAGTATCAAGCATCATCCGGTATTTACATATGAATGGGGGGAAAAGCTCACTTCTGCCACGAATAAAAAACAAAAGTCAAGTACCTAGAAGATAGCTCTTATTAGAAAATTTTTAAATTAATGGAATATGAAAACAGTGAAATTATGAACTATGTGGATTATTTGCTTCGCAGACTTAAAAATACATTTCATGTCTAATTTCGATGTTTTATTGTCTTAAATTTCTTTAAAGAATAAGATGGAAATGTAGCTTATTGGTAAATTGTGCGAATTTACATGGCTTTTTATTGATTATAATAAGTATTCTGAAAATTCTTGCCAACATATTTCAAAATTGTATTTCATTTTGGAAACAGAAAGATTCTAAATTCCTGATTCACAAATAAAGCCAACCTGTGAAAGCGATTAGGCAGATTGTGATGTCGCGATTGATTGATTTCTTTAAATTAAATCGACGTGAGTTATATAATGCTTTAAGTTAGAAGAGAGGAGGTCGCATAATGAAGATGGGTGGAGCTTGTTGGGTCGTCCTGAAGGAATTCGTGATCTCCGAGGTGAAAGAAGGACATAAAAAAATCCGATCGAGGAGCGTGCTTACGAATTGATTTAAGTGATCCCGTCAGCAGGGTGTCTCGACCATACGGGGCAAAGCCTATTACAGGATTAGCCCCCGTCCTGCCGCAGACAAACGTAGGATGAAATTCTCACTCCCACGCACAGCAGTGAGTTACGATGCGATGGATGTTAAATCCTTCTACGAAAGTGTAATTTTTCCAAGTTGTGCCTGCCAGAATAAGCCAGATTAAGCGGAAAATCGTTATTTTCCTGGTGAGAATTTTTTGAAATTGAAATTAAAAATAAAAGGAACTCGGAAACCTAAAAAATCGAGACAAGAAATGTAAGAATTTCTCTCTTGAGGGGGTAAATATTATGGCATATAATGAACTCCTGATGCCTTGATAAGAAAATCCAGAAGAGTAGTAGTCTGAGGACTTGGTCTCCTATCGGGAATCGAAACCGGGACTGCTTTCATCAAAGTCGAACGCGCGGTTATTTGAGAGGCTTTCCTTAATCTTTCAGCCTTATGGGAATAATTCTTCGTAATATGCTCTCTTCATAATCCCAGAACTATATAGTTTTCCAAAACTCTAAGGGAGGTTAATTGTGTTTATGAATTTAACTGCAATGTTTACATTATTAATAGGGTAATTTTATTGGGTTTATCTTTCACTGACCCTCAAATTCCCTCTGAGGAAGCACTCCTACGGATTCCAAGTGGCAGAGGTACGTAGAAACAGGTTCAACGAGAACTATAGGAGATATGACTGAAGAAAAAATTTATTTCCAAAATCTCTCTGAGCTGGAGAAGGAAAAGCATTTTTCGTTTCATCCTTGTTTTATAGTTTTAGTTTCCCAGTGATCATAATGCCTTATTTGGCTGAGTATCTGAGATTCATTAATCCTAAGAAGGACTACATTCTCAGATTTAAATTATAAAATTTTACTTATTCTTTATGAAAATTGTAAAGGTAACAAGTTCATTTAAAGCTCCACTATATTTTCTTTTTATCAGCCTCTTATCTCCAACGAGTATGTAGACATAGCCTGATTTTTGATGAAATTGCTTAAAACTAATAAATACAAAATTGAAAAATAAATACAATTGAAAAACTAATAAATACAAAAGACTGGATATTTCACTACATACGATGGATACAAGAACAAGCATAAGATATGTTGTGCCATAATATTTCAATAATCATGGTAAACAACAAATGTCAGTAACAGTACCTTTGATTTTTAATTCATTGCCTAAAATTTTAGATAAAATTGATAGTTTTCGAAGTTTAAAGCGTGAGATTAAAGACTGGTTAATATATTCTCTATAAATTTTCCATGTTATTTATATGTTATTATCTGTTACTTCAGTTAATTATTTCTGTTACTTCAGTGCAATCATTACAATTCAGTGCAATAACTACAGACTTACGTTATAATTTCTTTATAATGTGTTTTATTATATTAATTAGTATATCCTTGCAATACCTATGTCCAAATATATAAAATAGTATCTTCATAATTCCTGTATCTTACATAATTTTTGGGTTTTCTTATTTTGTTTTATTAACCGAAAATGTGCTATGTAATGTATTTTTATTGATTGAATACTGTACCATGCTTATTATGTTTGCTTGTCTATTAACACTTTAAAAACTATTCTATACATAATGTATGACAATGAATGTATTTAAACTTTTTCTTTTCCAAACCTGGCACCTCCAGACGAGCCTTTGCCTGGCTCAAAGGAACCTTAAAAATTACAATGAAGTTTTCTTCTTTTGTTGATTTTTGTGACTGGCAATAACGGAATGCTGTGAAAAGTGTTACTCGTGAAGGCATTCTGTTTTACTTACGCGGCCTTTTTCCACTTATAGCATTCTGTGAGAAAATTAAGAGCAAACTACCTCACTCGTCATTTTGCATAGTCGCCTCATCCCACAGTCTAAATCTAAATTGTAGCAAATGGGAAAAATGTTCCAACCAAGCTAACGGGCTGAAGAATGCACATTCATATTGAACAGCATTTCAACCAAAAAAGGAACATTTTCTTTCCTTTCTATAATCTCGAGCTTCCTCTGGGGGTAATGACATTCTTTTCAGCTCCCCACATCAACCTCCCACTCCTCGAATACCAAACGCCTTTCGATAAGACGACATTTTCCTCCGTTTCGAAGACGAGGAAGAAACACAAAATGTGCAGTTTTATCGTTAAACAAATCTACTCCCTGCCTCCGCCCCCATTCTACGTTGCCGCGATATTAGCCGCATCTTCGCCGCACCCCGCATCGTGTGCCTACGCCCCGAAACTCTCCACACCCACTCTCACACGCTGCAGATTTATCTCTTCCTTAGATATCCCTCTTATTTGTCTTCCGTCTCCAACGGCGCCTCTCTATCTCATTCCCCACCTTTTTCGCTCCTTAGCCACTGATCCTGTTTGCTTTCACGTCCATATCCCACAATATTACCTGTCCCGGGTTCACCTCAGGACAGCGACTTTTTCCATCCTTGCACTAAACTTAGGGAATGGAAAAATGATCGCCCTGTCGCCACGCTAACCAAAGAGATAAGAGGGATCAGATACCCTTCCAACGACGACTCTCAATTGGAATACGAAATTAAATAATATTTTCCATCAACTTTTATAATCCTCTATATATTATTTTAAAATATCCTTTTTTGGTGACCGGGGCTTTTCTCCCTTCTTGCTCCATTAATACATATAAACAACTGAACATTTGAAAGAAATAGTTTCCCGATTCCTACTAAAAATAGTCAGACCAATGAAAAATGTACCATTTGGTCAAAGACTTGAGTTAATATTTTGATCATCGCGTCTCATCCTGGATGTAAAGATACCCGTGTTGCTATATACAGGATTATTTTGTTTACTTAGCTCCGTTTGCAAATAGTTTTATATAATCGGACAGTGCTGTTTATTTTCGGTCTTTAATGATCAAAACAGATATTGGAAGTAATGTATAGTCTCCATAAACGAAGATCTCGACGTCGCATGCAACCGAAACAGTTCAATAAACCGGCTACCTTGCATCTTTTGAGAGCAGAACGACAACCACAGAAACATGAACATGTCCGAATATGAAATTTTGCATTTATATTGTGTGGTAAGTTTGAACAACGTTGCATCGTATTACTTCTCGGTCGTTTTAATTTCAATACCATATTAATTAACTTGATTTAGGGTGCCATGATTAGATTATGGAGTATTCATAGCAAAATTGTGTTATAATGGAGTTTTGTATCATGTAAAGAAGTTGTATGTAAGTGTTTAATCTTGTGAGGGTATTACATAGTTTGTTCTGAGTTGTTTATTTATGTTTATGGAAATTACCGTAGTTGTTTGTAATGTTGCCACCAGACTAGCAGTATATCTGCAACAATGTAATTAATAATAAATAATTGAGATTTTAATTATGAGTCATACAGCTACCCAATACCGATCAAAATAATTAGATCGTTAAGTTTTTCCGAGTATTCAAATTATTTTTTGTGAAATTTTCGTCTGTTGAGAATTTTCTATATACCTATCAATCAATATGATATCAAATGATTTTTAGCGTTTATATAGTATTTCACTCACAGAATAGATAATATCGACACGTCATTACCAGTGTAAAATGAAGTGGAATTTAAAACAACAGAGTTTACGTGAAGCCGGCAGTGAGGTTTTGTATTTTTGTCTAAATTCATTCTGTGATAAATACGTTGAGTTTATTGAGGTATTCGTTATTGGATAAGATACGTATATCGTTTTAGCAATGACGCGTACTATTCGTGACTGTATTGCTAAAGAAAAGTTTTTAAAACATTCTGTAACATTTATATTCTCACGCTCATTAATAATTTTAGGGATTTTGCTTAGGTTCAAGTGGCAAGGCATTAGAAAATGCTAGATTGAATTGGATTGAATCATTGGATGTGCAGATTCTGATGGAAACGAGTTATATAAGAACGGACACAAATACGGAATATGAAGGCGCGATTTTTAGGAATGTCTGAGTTTTTGCGTATTCGTTTATAGTGATTATTTTGAGTGTATATTGAAATATATTTGGGTGGGGAAATTGAGCATCAGTGTTCGTCTACGAAATTTTCGCACGGGGCCACTAGTTACTATTATTCTCAAATCAATATTTTTATTTATTTGAGCAAAAAGTAAAAATCATCCCGATAGAAAGAAATGTTTGTGATTTAAAGTATTAACATTTATTTAGATCAAATTAAATATAAGTGATTACAAACGAACGTGAGCTTAATTTTGTGGACAACAGCATTCAAATTACTACTAACTCACAACTTTGGACAAGAAACACCGCTATTTGAAAAAAAGCAATTAATTACGTCGCAATTCATATTTGGAGCACGAAAATTTGTAGTTACAATTATTTAAAAAGTGATCCTAGCTAAAAAAAAACGAGTCAGCACCGCTTCGATATCACTATTCTCAATCGGGAACCCATGGATAATTTCAAGAATTTCTTGTATTTCTCCAAAGGATGAGGAAATGAGTTGTGGACCCTTTGACCATCTGTCTGGACAACCATGCCCATCGCAGTACGAAGTTCAGTTTGTGGCAGAATAAAAAAAGCACGTTAACCGACCACCCTCCAACGTTGTGCCCCACGGCGTTCAAAGACAACATATTCTACATAATTAGCGTACAAAATGAGCCGATGGCTTGAGCTTAACTATCCGCGACATGTCAAACAGCGCTTCTAAATAGGAATTCATTAATCTGTTAGGGTCATATCGTGCTTTCAGACTATTCCACACAACCAAATAATTTTCAGATAATTAGGGTAACGACGATACAATTCCCTTGTTACAAGGGAATTTAGACAAGGGAATTGTTTCGTCCTTACCCTAATCATTTATTCACCCATTAAAATCAATTTACATAAACTTCTCCATGTCACTTTAACCAGAGATCTCATGGTCCGTGAATAGATAGAGATCATAAAATGTCTGCCACTGCATTATATTACCCGAAAACTCGATCAAATCAAGTCTAGGGAGAGCGATCGTTAGCCTGGTCCGTGGCAGCCCTCTGCCGCATTGAAATTGAATGAGACTCAACGTCTTCGAAGTGAGTTTATGATAGAGAGTGTGAGGACGATAGCTTTAGTGTTACGGATTTAAAATTACAAAACTACAAAATTACAAAAAAGTACGAAACGACGTAATCTTGTATCCTATTCGACCTGAAGTGCAGTGTCTGTTTTGGGGACAAAACAGCTAACTTGCTGATTCCCCTATTAAATTCCTTCAACATTCCATTCTACTGTTCCGCCATCGACCACCGAAAATTCATTTGTTTCACTCGGCCTTCTCTCCCTCGCGTGGCATTCGCTCTAATAGCGATGTGATACGAAATCCTAAATTGCGGCATTTTCAATTCTGACCTGAAGCAAAACAAGGATCAAAAGAGCGACACAATCTCGAACTTCTGATTTAAAGGTAATCCGGCCCGAAGGACCATACAAGAGAACGCGATCTTAATTTTGTGGGCTTTGAATTTGTTGGGCTCTGAACAAAATACACTACAGCTAGGGGGCACTCACCACCACTCTCAAATTAGGTGCTGCAGCGAACTTCTCTGAAACGAACAAACGACCCTGGCGGACACATACATACTTCCCTCCAACAATTACATATTCTAATTTCTACACCGGTGACCAGTGGCACCGCCAAGTAGGGGCGAAGCCCAACTACCCAAAAACAAATGAAATTCGAAATACAACCAAACAGTAAGGTTGAACTACAATTAAGTGTCGACGCATTACGACGACCCCTTATAGGAGATTGACAAAATTATAAAAGTATAAAAATATCTTCAAAACCAAAAAACTGAGTCCAATTTTTTCTGTGAAAACGTTTGCCGAGCAAAGGTATACATGTTCTTATATATAAAAATAAAATGTTATAAGTTAGGTGTTATGAAAAGTCAGTCGCTTTTAATCATGGAATGAATTATCAAATTTATAACACTTTTGTAACGTAACTTCAAACATAATTGACCTTAATATCCACGAAAACTTTAATTTTATTACGAATTTCCTCGTTTTAGGCTAAAAAGAATTTTCCATCCCCACAGACACAACCTGTCTGGCCTTAGCGAAACAAAAAACAGAATAATTCCTTCACGCTTGATTAAATTGAAGTAATACTTTTAATATATAGTGCATCATATTCACAATAAAATCTCTAAATTTTCAATCACTGGAAACATTCAAAGAAGCTTAAAAAATAATATTCATAACGCAATTCGCATAATATGAACTTCATTCTTGCCGCGGTAAAAAATATAATTGCTCGCATAACGCCTTTCTTAGCATCAAGGCATGGTAATAATAATGTCACGGCTACTTAGTTAATTAATGGGTCCCGTTAGTCACCGAGGGTGTTCCACGAGCAGTATAATTTTCTAATTTACATGATTTCCTTCCTCTCTATTCCTCGTCTCTCTCATCCCCTATATCCCATATTCCTTCGTTTCTCCTCACTCTCCCTTCTATCACGCTTTTCCCTTATCTCGCCACTCCCTCCATTCCGTCCCACGCCCAACCTTAAGCGCGTGACACCCCTTCATTTGTCTCCCACTTGCCATAGTTTTCTAAAAGGTGGCGTAAAGATTTAGAATGGCTGAGAGAAGAGCGATCGAAACTGGGCAAAGACAATGAGAAGGCAAAAGAGAAGAATGAGCGGGCGAAAGAGAACGGGATTCGGAACTGAATGGTCTAAACGAAGAATGACACGGGAAAAATCCTAGAAGGAATGAGGAAGAGATGTGGAGCAGGAATCAGTTTAGCTTTTCAAATGGATTCAAATATTTGAGGCATTCTGAATAGGCGCGTGAAATATGTATTCCTCTGCTGCACGCCTGCTGTTCATGTCTCGATGAATGGGATATTATTCCCTCTTCTTATAAAACAGGATAGGAAACATGAATCTCTCTTTAACTGCAATCTCGGTCTAGCCCAGCTTTAATGGGATTCATTTTGATCTCTTCTTATTGAATGCTATTAGAAGTATTATTCATATGTGTGTTTTTCTCACGTTTCCACTCATAGTATTCTGGCACATTGAGGAGAGTATAAAAAAAGCACTTCATCTTAGGTAGTAAGACTCTCCAGGGCAAGTTTAATATTAATAATTGCGAGAAAAATAGATCCGATTCTACTGCGGTTCCAATAAGATACTCTGTAAAGAATAATTTAATTTTAATGAATAGAAGAAGGGCACATTTTTTTTGAACTTTCAACCAGCATAAAGACGGATTCAATGGGATAACTTTTGTCCGCCCTATAGATCAAGTTACCTATATGCTTAATACAAAAGATTACACATCCATAAAAATATTATGCGTAGCAATTAGTTCTCATTTCTTTCTGGCTTTTTGTAAATGTGAAGTTTCGTTACAAAGTTATTATTCAAGTCATATATTACTTCCACGTTGATTTCCGATATTTCATTCATATATTCATAAGTCAAACAAATCCTACGAGAAAGAAAATTGCCACAGTAAGAAATTTTCGACAGGGTTTTACCAGAAATAGTAGCTCTTGAAGGGAAAATTTCGTTGTATAATTTACTTCAGATGCGAATAAATCACACATAAATACCATAATATAGTAAAAGGTGATAGAAATATTCTTATGAATTAAAGTACACTTAAAACGTTAAATAACTTCGTTACGACCAATATGACATACTGAGAGAGGCCTCTACATTTGTGTTCTCCATCGAGCAAAGCGCTCTTTCTATTTTCATCCATATGCCGATAAACCCTGCTGAGCGAATAAATCATATAGAATGTATCTCAATTCAGAACCCGGAAGCGATGTTTGTTGATGGCGATTTCAAAAGATGAAGGGAGAGATATCTAAAGGGATTGCAACTGGGGGATTATAGAGTCCAAGTAAAGAAAACAAAAGAGCTAAGAAAGTCGTTCCATGAATTGACACATGTAGTCCGATGTCTTGTTTTGAAATATCGAGCGAAAGAATGAGTGGCAGGGGTCATCGCGAAGCGGGTCACTCACGAGGCAGAACGACGAAGAAACAAAGGCAGTGAGAGGGAGGAATTATTTGGGCGTGGAAATTTGGGAAAATGAGGCGAAGGGGATGTAAATGCCTGTGAAGAATGCGAGGAACATATTCGGAATTGGAACCGTGCCTTTCGCAACTACAGAAATCGTTCGAATTACTTAATAATAATATAAGTAACTTTACTTTTGACTAGACTCGTCGAAATGTCGGAATTTCTTCGTTTGAAAATCAATTCTTTATTCAAAAATGAGAAAAGGTCTTCATATTTCGTCATTTAACCATCTCAAGCAAGTTCTTTTAATTACGTGAATTTAGTAACAAAATATACAGAATGCTAATTTTTCAATATAGCGATTAGCAAGGTGATACTTCTGGTGGCAATTTAGTAGCTTTCAAATAACAGTCAGGAAATGCAACCTAATTAACAGTTAGAGACGAAGCATTATTATTATCTTAATTTCATGATTTTATCGCGTACAGATACCGCGAAACCCATTACCTTGCATTAACATACCATTATTTTCTTTTGGTGGTTTATCGCTACCACAACACATAACTTACGTTAATCTATAATAAGCGTCTGATGAATTTTGCGCTCTACGTCACACTGGGGGTAAGGAATTTGTTTTGTGGAAGATCAACAAAACGTAATTTTTGATTTATTGAATAATACGGTGCGAACGCCGAATGTCAATTTTTTATCTTGATCATAGAAAATACTTATTCGCAAATTTTCGACCTCGTGGAAATATTGGAAACATATGCAATGCAAATTAGGAAATAGCGTACTCACTAAACAATCCAAGCGAATGAAAACAGCAGATATACGAAAAGTTCCTACTTAATCTACTGGTAACTGTAAGGGGTGTTCAAATGAAAAGGTACGAAATGATACTGTGGTCATGATTTAAGTCTTTATTCAAAAGTAATCACCAGAGGCCTGAGCACAACTATCCCACTGTTTAACGAGCCAAAGGATTCCCTTCTTCCATAATTCCTGAGGCTGTGACAAGAGTCAGTCCTTCACCGATTGATCGTGTGTTCTGTCCAATTGACACAGCAGAGTGTATGAGGACATCATGGCGTTCACATAGCAAGATCCGATGATTAAGAAGCAGCAAGGTTTCATCAGACTTCTGACTGTGGAAGATGTTAAATATTTTTATATACTTTTTCTATATTTTTATATATTACGGCCAATATCATTGCTGGATGGCGGCCGTATTCGGGAGAGACTGTTCGTAGCCTACGCAAGGCCATCAAAAGCAAACGGCCATGGCTGCTCACAGAGGGAGTGATTCTGCTCCACGATAATGAGCGTCTGCACATCTCCAGGGTCACACAAAGTACTGGCCAAGTCCAAGTGGTTAGATCATCCGCCTTACAGCCTGAACATGTCACCCTGCAACTTCCATCTCTTTGGTACGCTAAGAAAACATCTCAAAGGGAAGCGCATCAACTCAGATGATGAACTGAAGGATACAGTAAAGGACTAGCTCTAGACACAGCTGCAGGAATTCTGGGAGCAGGGAATCTTTCGGCTCGTTAAAAAGTATAATATATTATTCTGATAACTGATATTTACCCTACATATCTGTTACAACAACTAACCGACCGAATGATGAATAATAGTTAAATAAAAAATCTCAAAATTTTCAAACATCTCATTCGTTATGAGCTTTTTCACATTTGTGCAAACTTACGGAAAACTTAGGAAAAATTTACAAATACTTCGCAAACACCCAGATTTCCTCAACGACATTACCGCAAATATTTTCTTGACACTTTTATTACTCCTCGCTTCATACTCTTGCGTGAAATACACTGATCTAAAGGTTCCATAGTTGATGGGAACTTGCTTTGACAGACTTCAATTGCAAAATAGAGAAGTAAGAAATTCATTAATACTATTATTTCAGAAGAGTGAAACCAAAAAACCGGGTTAATGATAGACTTCGGAAAAATTTCCTGTAATGTAATTGTAATGCAATTGTAATGTAATTAATGAATTATTTTGTAAACAAACCTATGTTTCGGAGAATATTTTTATAAATTTAATTCATAAATATACTCTAAATATATTCAATTACTCTAGATGCTCAAAACTTTCTACGAAAAAGTTTTGTATTTTATTAGTCAAATCTCCATGTATTGTACTGTAATAAACACAATATTAACTAAAAGCGTACTATTTCTCAGATTTACTTTAAACCTCGCATTTATCCTTAACATCTTGCTAACTATTCATTCAAACGTCCAAAATTAACAATCGATGTAGCAATGTGAATGATGAACTTAGATGATGGGCTAGATGACTTAGATTCCTAAGGAAAAAATTACAGTATTAAAATTAGATTACGGCAAATGACGATATTTCGAACCGGAAACATAGTCAGAACCTTCGTTGGCTGCAAGATTTCTTATCAGCCTCACTCTTTCGTGGAAATGTCATTTTGTTTGATTCCTAAAATGAGAGGTAGAAAATAAAAATTTCTAGAAGACGGAAGCACATTTTGCCGATATTCATCCCCTCATTCAGATCGCACTTTGTGACCGTAAGAGGATTAAATACAAAAATAATCACCAAATAGTCTTAATCTTAAAATTCTTATCTGCAGGACGTTAGCATTTGTAATACGATTTGTTTTGTACAGTCCTAGCTCTGTAAAATTTGCCCATTATGTTGCAAGGAGCATCATGTATGACGGAAAGATAAGTGTCGTTTTAAATTCGACATTTCATGGAAAAACTGCACGATTTTGCTCCGTAAGTCCGTCATTTTGGAGAACGCATTGTTTCCACTTTCGGAAAATTATCGTGCATTTCTCCTCGAGTGTCATTCCTTGGGAAAAACGAAATTTCTCTTCCCGAATATTTCCACACGCTTGACACATCGAGAAAGTCAAAAACACCACGGTTCGGAAAAGGTACGTCTCAACATATGAGTTTGAGGGAGGGGTACAGAAATAATGGCAGAGCTCATAGTGCGTATAGACGGGTAAATTGCTAAGATGGATTTTTAGAAAGCCCTCGCAGCAAATGGTTATGCATGGGAAATGTCCACACAGTCATCCGTGAGACGCGAATCCTTTCTGTACGCCTTTTTGTCTTTTCTCAGTCCCAAGAGAACTCAACTTTCTCCAGAAAGAGAATCGTGAAGAACCTCTAAGGAAATGCGTCTATTTTTCTTTCACGAAGAAATTTTATGCCAAAAAAGAATCTATTTAAAAGAAGACACGAAAATTATACAAAATGAACCCAGTCTTTTAAATAAATTGGTTACGTTAAACATGTCGTAAGAAAAGCAACTATTGCAAACATACAATATCTACCATTTATCTCTCAATGAGCTAACGGCAGAGGTGCACAACCCTGCATGAGGTCTCCGCTTATCTATCTGACATTAACACTTGATTGTTATAATTTCTCTTTCTATCAATAATTTTAATGCCCACTTATGTTTTCAAAAAAGGTGTTATTGTGCATTAGTGAGTCGTTAACAAGAAGCAAGCATTGACAGAAACATAAGACAGAATTGAGCATGGCTATTGGGCAACAAAGACAGTCCATTCTCTAGGTGGAACTCGAATCACCATCTCAATCATGAATCAATTCTTTTTTGAGTTTTGAAATACTTTTGAATAAAAGAAATTTTTCAGAAGAAGTTAAGGTTTAATGATAACTATACGATAAAATAAGAATATATCTTGCATTTGATTGGAAATAATTTATCTGAATTTCATATCCAGAGTCATGATATTTACTAAGCTGAATCGAAGAGGCCTTAATATCGTTGTATTTCTTAGCAATGAGAAAAAAAACTGATTTATATATAATCCTTTGCTATCTTAGCCAAAAAAACGGAAAATCGATTTGAAACATTATGCTTTTATGTGATAAAACGTTGACAAATAAAATTTCACGCGGAGAAACGTGTATCTTACTGAGACAAAGCTTGTTTTTATCTGCACGAAGGCACAATTTAATATTGCTAAAATATCAGAAAGATATTGAAGTTCTGGTTCTGTATCTCAAGCGTTCTCAAATGAAAGAACATAAAATCCAGTGTAATGAAATCCATCCTAATTCTTAATACAAAAATGAATTATTAATAGAGTAATGACACTTCATTAGTGGAAAATTTCGTAATTTGTGGTACATTCATACTTCCAGAACGTCGATAAATATACGTAATGACTCACATTAATTTAGATACAGAAACTCAGTGCATACGAAGAGTATGAAACAGTAAACTATTATAATCATCAATTAATTCACTTAAGAGGTCCATAGATATTTCGATGCACAAAAATCCTATTGTCTGGGCCACATTAACATAAAAAATACGTCGACGTCATGGAATGTTTGAAAATCTATGCAAATCTCAACTTTTGAACGCAAAACGTACTTACGTACAGAGGATATTAAAAAGTATTAATGTGCGAAGAGGACGCCGTTTTCTTTGGAAATTCCTTATCTTGAAAAATATAAAGAATTCCTTGTGATAGCAATCACAGAGTTTGCAAACAGTCAATCTTCACTAATGAACATAAATAAACCAATTTATAGAAATCTATACATGGATGAAAATTTAAAATTCAATTCTCAAGAAGAATGCTATTAACATTGGAGCGAACTTGTAACTTTTAGTGAAAGCAAAGTAAATATGTAGCACGCTTGTATGAAAAGAGATCTACCAAGATTAGTTTTTCCTACAAAATATTTAGTTTTTTTAATGGAATAATATAATCTTAAAGCCTTCCAAATTATGATTAAAAATTGATTTCTGCTTAGTATTTATATTATGCATCTTTAAATTCAATATTAATACTAATTGACGAAATAATTTCTAAAACTATTAAAATTTCTAAATGCAGCCCGCATGCAGGAAAATCATCTCTTCGTCGGCCCCTGGACAGACAAAGACTTTGGGAATGCACATACTTTGGGCTTATGGCTATGATAGAATGAGATGAGAGAAAATCTCCAATTAATAAAATAAATCGCTGAATTGCAATGCAATGACACAAACTAAGCATCTTGGGTAGAACTATGACAAGCACAGGCAGCACTAAATGAACGAGCAGAGATGAGAAATACGAAAACGCAAAATGGCATAATAATACAGATTCCAATTGTACGCTTGATCAAAAGAGAGCGACTACAAACTGTTAGCTAAATCTTAAGCGATATTTACGGATTAATTTCTTTATTCTTCCATTAATTGCATTCACCACTGAGTTTTTTCTATTCTTGCAAATCTGTAGTGATTATCCGTAGAGAATTGCAAACAAAAATTATTAACTCTTAGTGATTTGGCAGTTTAATTTAAACGGTTTTAATTGGGTTTAATTAAATAAATTTAAACGGTTTTAATTGGGACAAACCTAGCTAAGCCTTCTTAAGTATACGAAGGAAATCTATGCAGCTATCCTCAACGCTATTACTACTCACAAAATTATAAAAGTCGTCCCTGTTAACGTTGATATAATCCCTGAATTCCGAAAAATTCGCCTTACGAAACATATAAACCTGCCGAGACGGCTTGAGTGATTTTACTATATCCGTTTTAATTACTGCAATAATAATATCGTGGTCTGAAATTCCTTCTATTATATTTATCTCATCAAAAAGGTGCGAATGAGACATAGCTAGTAAGTCCAATACACTCCCTCGACCTTCGCGAATCGTCCTCGTAACCTTCTTGTTAAGTTGATCTAAAGCATGGACTGTAAAATTATCTACTAATTTCTGCGATATACTCTTCTCCCGACCTGAATATGAACTCGATAAATTATCCCAATTAATATGGGGAAGGTTAAAATCCCCTCGTACAACGATGATAGGATCCCTCATTTTCTTCCGAATGATCTCAAGTGATTCGGTTAGTTCCTGTATACATTCAACGTTACTATCTAGGGGCCGATATAACGAACAAAAGAGTACCTTCCTTCCGTCCAAAAACTGAACTCCATACCATTTCACTTGTACCGTTTCCTAGGAAGTCGACACGCTGACTCTTCAAATATACTTTTACAGTGATAAATACCCCTCCGCCTATCCTACAGAGTCTATCTTTACGATATACAATATAATCCGGAGGAAATATCTCACTCGATTCAACATCTTCGCTCAACCAACTTTCCGTTCCTATCACAATATCCGCGCAAGTGCTTCTAGTAAGGTTAAGGAATTCGGTCTGCTTATTCCGTATACTCCTGCAATTTACGACTATAATTTTCAAATTACTCACGTTCCTCTTTAAAGAAGGGCATCTTCTCTCATCACACTTTGAATTGGCATAATTCTCCTTCCTAACGAAATTATGAGCTGGTATCAACCTTCTAAGCTCGCATATATTTTCAATCTCGTTATTGTGGGTGTCAAACTCAGATCTAATACGCGAAATCTTGTTACTCAATAACCTAAAGTTGCAGTCTAACCCAAAAAAACATCCACATCTCTAAACACTCTACCTGTTACCTTCTCCGCAACCTCGGCTGTATAGTGAACCCCGGAAAGGTCAAGGGGTACCCTACACGATTCAAGGACGTGGCACAGATCGACAAAGCCCACCCCTCTATCCCGACAGAAATCTCTCAGCCGACGGTTCAGACCAACCACCCTACTCCAAACCGTACGGCTTCGATCAATCCGGGGAACAATACTGCAAATGGAGAGCCCAATACTAACCTCAGAATACCCCCGGACACGTGCAAACTCAGAAATCAGGTCCTCAAATGAGTCCAAGATCTCCTCGGACCCACGAGCCGAAGCATCATTGGTGCCAACATGGGCCACCACATGCAGTGAGGAGCAACCCGTCTCCCCTACCGCCGCACTCAACCCCTTCGTCACCTGGGGCACCGTACCTCCAGGTATACACCTGGAAAACACCCGCCCCACAACACCCTCCCCGCGGGCCCTTTGCCGTAACGGAGACACCACACTCCGGACATTGGAGCTCCCTATCACCAACACTCCCCTCTCCCTCAAGCCCGCCTTCGGCCCAGCCCCCACCGTGGCCACAGGCGAGTGCTCCAGCTCAAGGTCCGTCAACACCACAAACCTATTGCTGGTGAGGATAGGTTCAGCCGAAGCATCCCCAGCACACTGCTTCCTCAGCATATCACCACGACAGGCGACCACCTTCCACTCACCAGCTCTCCGAGAAGGGCAGGCAACGACCCGCGTGGATTCCTCCGCAGAGGAGCCATTAGGCTTGCCAAGTTTAGCGCTTCGGCTAGAAGCCGGAGCACGACAAGCTTTAAGGCTCTTAACGTAGGGAACCTCACGAACCGAAACCCGACCTGACCCAGCGAGCAAGGCGCGGAGGTCCGCAACTTCCCTCTCAAGGATCGCGACTCGAGACACAAGTGCCTGGTAGCCAGCGGTCCTCAAAAGAGAACCCACGGGAGACCTCTGGGGAGCCATCCCATACTAACTTCCTAATTTAATAATTTAGTGGGATAAGAATTATTTAGTAAAAGCTGCTTAAAGATAAGGAACTAACCTCACACTTCGATAGATAATGAAGTAATATGACCTAGCTAACTCTTTAATTACTTTCAAACTAATTAAATTGTCACACTACTTTAATAAACAAAAAGACTTAGAACACTGCACTAAATTCCTTGAGTACCTAGAGAATGAGAAAATATGTAAGCAAGAACTCAGATATTGCGCGGAAAAACAGCTGACAAACTTTTCGCGAGCGCTCACTACTGTAAAACTAAAACACAAAAAAATAACCAAAAACACTGCGTAGAGAACAATAAATGACACAGCAATAAGAATGAACAATAAGTAGCTTATATCAAGACAAACTGAGATGAAAATTATACTTACCTGCCCAGAGAAACTAAACTATTGATGTAAATTCTCCAACGGTCTTCGCGCCGAACTTCCAATCTACTCAAACACTCGTATCAATTTAAAAACTTAACCAAACCACACAGAATTAACACTGAACCATAACTTGATACTATATAAACACCATACAATAGAACAACTTCTAAAATTAGAGGGTTTTCCCCAAAAATAAACACAAAATCTCGGAGCACTAAAGAGGAGGTCTTGACTGCTTGACAGCTGACGATCGAAAAATAAAAGAAGTAAGTTTGAGAGGGATTATTTTTATTTTTGAAAATCAAAGGAACCAGATATTTATGTATATTTCAAATTTCAAATTCAGTCCCATCATTTCAGGGAAATTTACTAGTTTAATAATAATTATCTTTGCCAGCTTATTTTCATTGCAAAAATATGTAAGTCATTTATAACCAAAAAATGTATTTATTAGCTTGGAATGAAGCCTAAATTACTCCTTTAACAAATTATCTCGACAGCCATAAAGTAAAAAATGAAATAGCAGGATTCCCCAAGAAAATAAACTGCGAGCTAATGGGGGAAGAAAATAATTGTTCCAATGAATGCATGGGTGTATAATATTGCCCATGAAAAACATGGCTAATATCTGTTTAGTAATTCTTAGTCGCATGAATGATGACTTTCATCAGAATTTGATATAAACGGGAAGATAATGAACAGGGTCACTCAGTGGTTAAGGAACAAGGACACTAGGGAATGGAGAAACACGGAAGCTATTCTTTAAAGAGAGGCAACCCTTGACAGAAAAGATTATACTACAGCCTGTATGGGCATGACCTTTCGGGAATCAACTCTCACCGACTCCAAATCGTCCTACGTGCAAATATTTTCATACACTTTCCAGATATGAATATGAAGACGCATTATTCCCGGAAGGAAGAAGTACTCATTTAAGCAACGTTTCGTAGCAGAAAACGTCCTAGGTTCTTCGAACGCAAACGATTCTACATTAAATCTTGGAATCTTTAAGTATGAACTAAAGGACACTGCAGAATATGTGAAAGATCGAAGAGAAGATTAAAACCTAATGCATAAAAAATACTTCCTTACGATCAAGATGAAGTCAGAATTTCACCCTTAACAAATGATGGCGATTGCCGCTTCCGAGCAAATGGCCAATTACCGGAAAATCACTTCTAAAGCAGGGCGTCAGCAATATTAATAATCTCTCACTCCCGAGCATTGTATCATCAATCACTAAAACTCTGATTCCCTCGACTTTTCTCTCTCCTTTTGTGAAGCGCCGAGTTATTGTCAATCAAAGCTGTAGAGGATGAAAAATCGATCGGAGAATGAAGAGCCTTCGACTCTGATCTAGACCGTCATTCAGAGTTGCTCACTGAGTTGTAATGCCATTACGACGCCTCCGTTTCAAGCACAAGAGTCATTAACCAGCTGTTAATCAGCCTCTCAAAGTCTATAAAATCAAAGTCGACCGTCAGCTTCGATGATAATGTCAATAGCGGAATAGATATGAATTCCTGGCATCGAACCATCCGGAATTCCGAATTCACTCATTGATTACGAGGATTAACTTCTGTTAAGGATGTGAGACATATTTATGTCTCACTCTCTTTAACGCACAAATTGAAGTTTTTACTTATAAGGATGAAATTTTTACTAACGGAAATTCATCCAAAATTAACATTTTTTAAACTCAACATTATACATTTGCGAGAAAGTTATAATTCGTGATAGTGAAGGTTGTGAGTCAGCACCTAAATGAAATGGTGATAGAATATAGTTCTCTATAATATCTGCATAAGGTTAGAACGATGGATTTTGGAGAAAAACTACCAGTGAGGAATATCTTATGAATTTTTGAAAAGGTACAGCATTTCAAATAGCTGAGATGCTCCATTACATAAGGGAAAGAAACAGATTTTGATTAATAAGAAAAAGCTATAATAGATAAATAAGAATTCTTTCTTATTTCGCAAGTGTTCACATGGTTCTGTAAATTTGAAACTTAGACAATACAATGAAAAGTTGCAAACAGTCTGAAACGTAATTCGAAATTAGTGTTCTGTAATAGCAACCTTAAAAATCCTACGAAATCTTAATTTTATCCAGAAGTTAGACTGCAGTTTAAAATAAAAGGCAATCTTCATAATATTCGATTATGCATAGCTTTCGCCAATAATGCCAATAAGTTTTCTGTGTCTGTTTTTCCTCTTCAGACTCGTTCATACGGTTGATTTTTAGATGAAGATACATAGATATACTAAGTATTCATTCGTAAGCACAGCTATCCCCACCATCTTCCGAATAATGTATTCCCAGTCCCCTGAGGGTCAAAGTATCCTACGAAGTCGTCAGGGCACATCGCTTCTTATTTTGCCGTCCTGGAACGCCGTGGGGTCATTTATTGGTAGGTGTAGGTTTGATGAAAATCTCCAAAACTTTGTTCATAATTTTGTATTCTGTAAATCTAAAATTGACTGCAATTATTTAACTGGAGGAAATTATTTAGGAAATTTACTGTCCTATTCCATGATTATAACTTATGCTAATGGGATGGAATTAATGGGATCGATAACTTCAAATTCTACTGGATCTATTATTTTATTCGTTTAACATTCTGCTAAATGAATTTAGTCAAGAAAAGACCGATGGCTGTTGTAACATACTGAATAACTCTAATTGTATCCCCAAAGATTCAAGATCATAAAGATAGCGGATAAACAATTCGACAAAAGTGCGCCTTTGCTTCTAATATATAAAAACAGTTTCATAAATATCTCAATTTTCTGTAATTAACGCAAATAAAACATCCCCTGAGAATATACGCACGCTAGCTTCTCAGTTAGTAAACATTTGAACCAGTTTGAGTCTAATCTCATAAATCGGTAGTTCCATGCACTAGGCGTCCCATGACATCGAGTCCGCGGCAGGACCACGCCCTCAGTGGTCACCATGAATTCGAGTGGCGTTCCAGGAAGAGAAGGGTCTTCCATCAATTACGAATGTGAAGAGGCCTCCTGCAGAGATCTCCGGAAGGAGAGAGCGACGTCGACGATTCCGCAACACAGAATACCGCAAATGACTTTCTGTCAGACCAAACTAAATGTAACCCATCTCCTCCTTCCGTGTAATTGGAGAAGCTCACTGTTTCCGTCTCCGTTTCACATCCATACCCGATTGATAACCAAGCGAAAGATTAAAACTCATTTTCCCTCTCTCAACGCAGGGGAGTACTAAACGAAGCCCAAGGCTCAAAGATTAGATCGTTCATTAGGATTCGTTAACAACCAAAGATCATTAGAATTCATCGTGAGAAATACGAAATATTCTTTGTGTAATAAAATATCTACTAACAAACGCCATAGAAAATTTAACCACTAAGAGGAAAATAAAATGTTTAGAGCCGAAAAGAGAAGTATTGTGAGTAACGATGCAATCTACAAGTTAATTTACATTTAATTTGCTTTACAAAGCCTGAAAATAATTACGTTAAAAACGAAGAAATTATCTGGAAGAAAAATCTTTTTATTTTTAGCCGAAGATTATATTTTATAAGATAAGATTTTCGTGATACAGTCTTAGCTTATTAATCGATGAAATCACAGCATGTTCTTTGGGAAACAATTACAGACGGAAAAGAGAGAAAAGACTCCATGAAGTTCACGCACACTTCCATCAACCGTACGTTGCTGAGGGATAGAGTTCGATAAATTTAGAGACGAACTTTGAATGCCATGAAAGAAAGAAAGTTAGGAAGCGCTGGCCATGACGATAAGGCGCAAGAATTTCCGATATCACAAATAAGTCGACAATCCACCCATAATGCGCCTCTAATAAGAATAAAACAGGAAGTGAACCGGCGATGTTGATGTTGTAAGCGCACAGCCCGTGAAAAATGAAGTCTTTCAGCACGACGGCCTATTTAAACGGCACTTCACGTGCTACGGCCCATTTCAAAGTTCTAAACCTTGATCGAGAACACCTCACCCACACAAAGAGACAAAAAATATCACAGTGAGCGCCGCTGGTATAGAAACGCGATCCTTAACTCATGTCCGGATAAAGGGTTAAACGAACCAAGAAAAAATGCCATGGAGAGATTCATTACAACACACTCGTAATCTGGGCAACTAGGAGACTTTAACGGCCGGGTTACGAAATGTAAGCGCAGTATGGGATCTGCTCTTCGGCCGATTTCAAACCCAGTTTCTCTATTTTTTCCGCCGAAGAGAAGGATTTTCGCGAGCGGTCTACCGGTTCGCCAATCCTCGAGATATGCATCACGCTTCGTGACCACTCGGAAGAACAAAAGATGCGCCACCACAAGAGTATTGTCACAGAAAGAGAGGATCCTCACAGGTGACGCCACAGATGTCTGAGGGGTAGAAGTTTGAAGACGATGAATTTGAATGCACAAGCATTGTTTGAGTTAGCATCTAAGTTTAAGTTTCCTTAAGTTATTAGTTTTACAGTTTGATTTGAACGTATTGTTTAATAAGATCTGGCATAAAGGATCGGAGTTGATGCTGTGAAAAAATTAGATATGAATAATACGTGGATTGGAATCAACGCAATTGCTAAGTTAGCGTAGAATGTTTACGTACCTCACAGTAGAATTCGAATGATTTTATTTTCGTTAAATATGTACAGATAATATAATTAGGGGTCGAAATTATATAAAAAAAATGACTGGAGACTATTATCAGTTGTGAAGAGGAATATAACTTGAGCAGTTATGTGTATGCATATATGTATATACAAACATGTACATAAGCACGAAAAAAATTGATTAATACTGTATGCATGCATACGCATAGTATGTAAAAATCCTAAGCGGTATACTTGCTGAAACTACTTCATGAAATGAACTAATACAAGTTATTTATACAAAATAAGCAGCAAAGATTAGTAGCATTACAACATTTCAAGCAACATTTACTCAAAAGCACTCATTATATTAATTGATGATCAGTTAATAAAATGTCATAACTTTTGTAATATGTAAACCTTAAACAAACAAAAGCTTATATCTAAATTTCTGCTATAAAATCCGATTATAGAAAATGATTAGTAGTAGCTGAGGATCTGATTTAATTCCTAGCTAGCAAAACGAAACAATTTTCCCTATGATCGTACACCGAAGCATTAGGAAAACATGCGGAAAAAGTAGGCTCTGAAAAACTACATAACTTGAATAATTATGCCGAAGTTATAAACTTAGTTTTCTTAGAAAATAATTAATCAAGTGAAATCATAGAAGTAATCATAGTATCAAACGAGCTTGAATTATGAATTAAAGAGTATTGAAAATAAGAGAGAAGGAAAGAGCAAACTTGACGAGCATTAAGACGAGAATCGATCACCAATTAGCGCCATAGTATTTAGAGAGAGAATTGTTTCGGTAATTTTTACTAAAATAGCTAATCAGCCTTCAATGTATCGGAAAGTGTCAATTCTAATTCTAATTTTTGTTCAATCTGTCCATTCAAAGATGGAAACGCAAGGGTATAGAAAAATCAAAATTTAAATACCCAGTAGGAACATATGAAGATCTTAAGATGAATGAAATTAGACCATTAATGTAAATATATAGAGGAATGAAATAAGGGCCTCGTGATGGGTTAGAAAGGTAATGCGTTGGGAGAGTTGAATTTTGACTGCTTCAAACCGAAATGATGTCTTCGGGAATGTGAATAGGCCTCATAAATTTGTATCTTCGGTTATCGCATAATAACCAATTCTAAAAATCACCAATTCAGCGTATCGTCGGCATCAAACCTCCTTTTTCATCACAATTGATACCGTTCCTACATGATTATTAGCTTATTATTTATTAAAATTGCTCAGACAGGTGAGGTAATTCCGCAGGTGGGCTTCCAGCGGGAATCGAACCAGGGACAGCTTTCGCCAAAGCCAAACGCGCTGCTTATTTGGCCCCCCTTCCACTCTAATTTTTAAATTATATAATTCTTCTATTTTTCCGATAAATGATAGTTGATGTACCTGAAATCGATGAATTGCGAGATGAATGGGATAGAGAAATCAAACGTAGAGCCTCCGTAAGGATGCTGTGTTTTCTCTCCGCGCCCCGATAGCTGAAAACCAGGTAGCATAGAGCAGATAGGAGAGCGCCGATATTGTCCGAAATTACGAGAAAATCTTCAAAAAAGCTAATGTAAGCGTGGGACGTAAGAGAGAAGTTTCTTACATTAAAGGAAAAGCGTGACTGTCGATCCTAGCTCGATTTAGACGTTCCTCCGACGTGGAGTGAATTTGTACCATTCAATTGCGCTCTGGCTAATTGGATCCTGCAATGTAGCGAGAAGTTCACGACACGAATTTTCACGCTCTACCCTATTGGGGCTTGAGGACTTTTTGCTTCGCAGGGAGGGTCACGGGGTCTGTGATCTGGACATAAATTACGAGGCATGCACCACGGCGAGGTGAGACTTTCCTGAGGTGCGGTTAGTAAAGTTCAGAGCATGTCGCAAGAGTAGACTACCGTGCGGTGGCGTGATTCGAGAGTTTGTCTAATTAAAACTTTCGTGAGACAACTACTCTGCATCCGCAAGACTCGGAAGGAAAGCGTCTGTTGCATTGGCATGTGAAAATCATCCGTACTTTAGATACTCGAGAATCAACAGCAAATTATGCTACCGTATATGGTAACGTCTCAACGAGATTTATAGAAAAGAACTAAACTAAACGGAAAATCAACATCTACAACAGAAACTAGGAAAATTAGAGGAAACTATTTAGAAATAGGTGGCTTCCAATTAAGAGGTAATATATTAATTTTTCGTTTCGTTTACAATAATTACTAAAATTACTAATTAAATGAAATATAGCTGTAAGAACTGGGCGTGTCATATGCATTTTTTCTTTCCATTTATAAAACATTTAAAGCTATACTCCATGACGTTTTCTTCATCATAGATAACTGCAAAATTGACTCTTCTATTAAGGTATTTGAGGGTAATTTACGAGCAAAAGGCAAGAAGAATATTTTATTCAAATACCGAAATTAACAGCACAAAGAATTTCAATCTTTTTATTTCTTAATACATGTATGATTTCAATGGATCACTCGATTTCCTCAGTCTTATGGAAAGACTTCGCATTTTTTCCCTATTATTTTCTCCAAACTTTATATTAATTTTTGTTTTAAATCTTTTACGGGTATGCTCTCGCTCTCTTTTTCATTCTCTGAAGTAGACTTCTTTGTCTGCAGATATTTTAGAACAAATTCCAAGAATGCAAGATGAATTAAGACTTATTGTACTGTATAATGAAAGGGGCGTGCATACTTTTAGGAATATATTTCGATTGCTAGTAGGGATAGCCAACCGAAGGCATGGTAGTTATCTTCATCGTTTGTGACGTATTATATAATTATAAATGGTCCACTGAACCCAGAGAGCAATTATAAATGTATGGCTAATTTACACATATGTACACACACACACATGCGCATTCTTATGCATGCTAAATAATCTATTGTTGAACTCTAAGTAGCTCCTTAACAGTAATTTGCATGGGGTATCATATATGGAAGTGAAATCGTTGAAGCCTGGACCATGGAAGTTTTGGCAGCCCTGATCTACATCTTACACTGACTCAGTGTTAAAAATATCTCTTTATAAAATTCTATCTTTAAGTCATCTGTAGTTGTACATAATGATTGAGAATTTCTCACTCTCTTAGTAGGTAAGTTTTCCCCCCCTTCCTTTAGTTATTTGCAAAACGGCACCGTTCTATTGAATTCCTAGAAAAATTTTTTCATTCAAAACTCTCATTCATCATTGTTCGAGTGTGCATCATGTAAGAAAGTTCAACAAATAAATGCTTTATTCAATCTATATGGATTCAGTTGAAATTGAAGAGTATAACCTTATGATTTACCAAAATCAATTCTTACGATTTAAAATTTTTTAAAATCCATGTTAAAGGGGGGGGGGGGGGGAAAAATAATTGCAAACCAAATTCCAACGTTTGCATTTCCGTTCCTTTTATATTCTGATACATCTGAATTATTATTGAAACTTGTGACTCCCTCCACAATTCCTCCATATGCTTCTCTAACTTTCCATCATCTTAAGCCATTCTCGGTCGGCGGAATCCTATGGCAATCTACTGAGTTACAACCCAAGACGCTCTATATATTTCATTTATGCGAGAAATAAATTTCGAATGATTAAAACTCTATAATCTCGATATGGCATTGAAAACTGAGCTCTTTTGTACCTATTCTGAGAGATCAGCATTACTGGCTGAGTGTCACCATTATCGCCGATCGGAACACGTCTAAATTTAATTAATTTTTATATTTCTCCACTTTAAAACTCTTAGTTGCATTTCTCTAAGGATTTTAATTCATTCCAAAATTATAAACGAGCTTCGTCTTATCTATGAGGGTGAAAACCTTTACACAATAGTCAGCTGCCTCCTTCGATATCTCAGAAGTAAGGCTCTATTTCTTAGTAACTTGGTACTCGATATCATCAGGAAATTCTCATATTTCAAATAGCGATTGTGAGTCTGCTTGAGACTGAGCCTGTGCCGTAAATTTCATAGAGTCGTCTACGATAAATATCACTTCAAAGGTATGAGCAAGAAAAAGTTATTTTACGTTTCTAACGCACAAAACTTGTATATTGCATAATAAGATGTAAACTGTGCCAATTTTTCTTCATATAAAGGATGATTTATATATGAGTAACAGTTTTCATAGTTTGTTCTAGTTTTTATCACACTATAGATAACTAACAGCAAGATAAAATATAATTAATTCATGAGGGGTTTACGAGACCAGTTATTCTAAAGTTTGATATCAGATGAAAATCAAATTCAAAGTCTTTATCTTTCTGTATCGAAGTTCTAAATTTAACGTGCAAACTAATCACGAAAAAATCGATCCAGTTCTTTTCGGAGAAAAATTTATTTCGGGACCCCGGCGCGAACCCAATTATAAACAGGGAATAAATTACCTGTAAGTGACTCAGTATGGGGACTACCGAATAGAAAAGGCTGCGTGTCCTTCAATGACACTTTTATAAAATCTCATTAAATTCGTGCCAAGAATGATAAGTCGTGGTGGCCGAACGTTTAATATAAGGAACAGTGATATGAAAGGAACAATGGGAAAGCGGTCCTTTGCCTGGAGATTCAGGTTCGAATCCCCGCAGAGGCGAATTTACAACCGCATTCAGATTGTGAGAAGAGTGCACGACTTGTGTCTCGGCCGACGTCAGCATCCACTTACGTCCAAGAACCGTTTTTAAACCGTGACTTACACAAACATCGTCCAACTCATGAAAGAAACTTTTAGGGAATACATAACCTACTCAAGTATTCGAGAGAAACATAATAATATTTATTGTCCAATCGGATCTCCATATAAAAGACATCGTCGAAATTATACCCTGGAAGTTGATCCCTCTGACGCACATGTGGGTAGAGGGATCCCCAAAACATCATCAGAAACAAAATTGCTGCTGATTATATCATCCAAACCCAATGAAGGATTTTACATTTATTGAATCCGACTCAATACATAATAAGGCGATAAAATGATACCATGAAATAATCCCACATGTCAAATGACAGACACATTATACATTATAAATATAATGCAATTTTAAATACCGTTTACAGGTAAGATTAATTCTACGAAATCTCATTTATTTTAGACCTCTTTGAAATGAAATTATTCTTCAAAATAATATCATTTTTTTACATCAAGTCGACAGGTATGACCTGATTCTCTGAAATAGTTCCTAATATCCAAAATATGGCTGTAGTAGGCATGTACTTATTGTACGATATTGTGAGACTTTATGAAATCACGTAAAATAGAGGATCATTTGGGAATCGCCATCAGATACACAAAAGCGCTCCTAAACATAGAGTAATAACAATGATGAAACATATCAGCAGATCGAAATCGCTATGGTGAAGTTTATTCGCCTAATCGCCATATAATTGATAATTAACTTCATAAGAGAACGTCTTTGTATCATAGTAGTGGTAATTTTAGAAGTGTTTCGACAGCTGAGGACATTTCGCAAGTGAGCCCCACCGGGAATCGAACCCAGGACCGCTTTCACCAAAGTTGAAAACGTTGCCCGCTTGGCTTTCCTTCCATGTATCCTTTTATAAGATTAGTATTGGCAGGTTCCTGTATTTATTACATTATAAATGATAAATTATTTCAGTGCAACTTCCCTTTCTTCCATTTATTCGAAATTCCCCTACAATGCAACCCACGTTATAATATATGCAATGCCTGGATTATTCTTTTCATCCTCGTTTTAATGCATGCGTTTGAAGTGGCATTCTCTCTTCATTTACAATGGGTCAGATAGTTGAATACATGGGCATCGCGAGTAATGTATGCAAGCCTCCCTCGCATTACTTAAAATATCGAACCTTCCTGGGAAGAAGAGTGTCATTCGGTTGACTGTAACAATGAAACAGACGCAATGATTTCGCAAGGCGCTGAGGGGCCGTTGGCCTCTATATCCGATATATCCGGATGAAGAAACACAAGATAGGATTAACAAACGCTCTAGTGTTAAACGCTACTCGTTTCATATCGATTACGGAAGATATTCTGATATCAGAAAGTAGGGTTATTTTCCACCTGCCACATTCGTCTTGGAATTCATATTCGATGGCAGCGAGGTGATGGCGGAATTAGAAGTAATGAAGCCAAAACGAAAAAATCAAAAATTTATCTACTGATGTAATTGATGCGCAAATCACAACCGTTCACCTCTAATTGTGATGAAGGGAAGATAAATAAAGCTTAGCCTGGTTTCTCTATAGCCTTAAAACTATAATACTAAGGATATGAAGTATCAAAATCTTATATCGTAGCATAACATCTATGGTTAAAGTAGTCGCTAAGGGATCGATCACCCCTAAATGAACCACTGAAAACATCAATTCGGCATAGTTGTACCATATTTACAAACGCCAGAATTAAAACCTTTGGACTTTAAAGTCTATTCAAATTCACAGGTTTTTGTACACATTTTATATGCACAAAAGACCAAATGAAAATAAGTCATGCTGCAACTAAGCAAACCTAATTTTCTGCTTGTATCATAAATAAACTTTCTCATTTGGCATAAAATCAAGAAGAAAAATTTACCTCGATTCCTAATACATATTCATATCATCTACGAATTAAAAGAGTATATGAGGAAAGTTCCAAACTTATGAATGGCAACATGAGAGACAGACACCGCGTACGTATTATTCATAACGCTGATATATAGTTCCACAAAATTATTTAAAAACAGATATCCATATAAAATAGATAAATCCTCTACATATTATTTCTAAACATCTATTGTCGGTGACCGGGGATATTCTCCCTTCACACTCCATCAAAACATACGAACGACTGACCAAGAGAAAGTTTCCCGGTTCTTGCTAAAAGTAGTCCGACCAATGAATAATGTAGCATTTGGTAAAAAAGTCGAGTTTATATTTTAATTTTCAGTTTCTTTACTGGATGAGTATATATCAACGTTGTCAATTTTGGTGTTTACTGTTTACTTGGTCACATTTGTTGTGGTAAATAATTAGTTTTTCTCATCGGACAGTGATATTTATTCTCGGGCTTAAATTGACCGAAACAGTTTTTGCTAGTGATATAATATTGTCTCCAAGAACGTGGATATAGTATATAGTATAGTCTGAACGAAGACATCGACGTCGTACGCAACCATAAAAACATTTTAATTAAGAGGCCGCCATGCATCTTTTGGGAGCAGAACGTCGATCACAGAATCAAGAGCACAATGAAGATTTGTATCATACTTAGAGACAGCTTACATCGTCATTTCATTCAAATGACCGCTTTCTTTTAATTAAATGTTATCCACCTCAGTGAACATTGGTGTGAAATTTTCGCATGGGACAACTAATATATTACAATTTGTAATAAATAAAATCTTCGTTATTGAAGGGTTATTCGTCATTAAGGGGCTAATTCGTTTGCTTCGAAGACTAAGGATAGATCATCTTCCTTTCTCTTGTCAGCTCTCATGAGCGATTAATATCAATCTATTAGAAAGGGAAATTTGAGTTAACAAAATACAAGATACAAGAGCCGATTAAAACTTTAATACGGAAAAGGCAACCGAGAACAAAGTGGATGAAAGAATTAGGTATCATCTGGTCTCCCTCATTCTCAAGCGATTGGCAGAATTATACGAAAATAGCTGCCACAACATCCTTAGAATCAAAGCTGAATACTAATTGTTCTAAATGGACTCGAAAGAAAGTTTTCAATGTAGAATAAGAAAGAAGATGGATGGATTACATACGTGAATATGGTATTTCGTTTCCGGTTGACATCGGACCGAATCAATTTCATATTTCGTAACATCAAGATGCTCAGTCAGGTCATTCGAGTTATCATTATGCTCAGATAGTGCCCGTGGATTATATCTGTACACGGAAGATCAAAGGTACGAATTCCGAAACGGATGAGGAGCGAGCCAAACAATCAAATAAAATTTATCTGCTTCGCCCATTCTCATCCTTAATTGCCCACAAATAATCCCCTCGGCAGCCAAAGCGCACTTCTCTTCAGACGGATCTCGTGATGCTGAAAAAGAAGAAGATCGCAAATGATGAGCGATAAAAAATACTTTTAACGGTAGGACGGGATTGGCTCCTTCTCATGGGCAAAGGCTTAACCCAAGAGGTTTTTCACTGCCACTCCGTCCCAAATCGATACGACACGGAAGATATGGATGAGAAGTAGGAATGGTTTCAACGAGGGGTTTGGCGGAGGAATGAGATGGAACAGACGGAGGAGCTTTTAAGAGGCTGGATTGACGATGGTAAGAACAGGGAACATGAGCTAGAGAATGTTAAGAATTAAAGAGGATCGCGGAGATTCTGTCGAACTTGAAAGGAGTTTTTAATGCGGATTAATTCGACGATACCACATAGTCAATTTCATGGGATTACTACCGTTCTTTGAGTCTCAAATCTTTTTGTAATGGCTGAATTGGATTCGTCAAAAAACATAGTGGGCGTCTCAGAATGTGATACATATCTACAATAACAATGCTAGTGATATTATAGACATACTCATTATTCAGGCATAACAAAAGTAAGCGCTATGCCTGTAGGGTTTAATGTCTTAGTACAGCCATCATTTTCCAATAAGAATACTAATTACAAGATAAAAAAATCCATTATTCGCTATGTTCCTATATGTAGCTTAGATTGCGGAAAATAATACTTCTATGCGTGTGTGTATATATATATATATATATATATATATATATATATATATATATATATATATATATATATATATACACATATATATATAAGACACTTTTAGCAATTAGAAATATATTGCATTATACCAAATAACACACCGGGAAAAATGATGTGCATCCTGATAGCTCAATGAATAAAATTGGTTATTGTCTTTAACTTGGTTATCAATTACTCTTCACTAATGGAATTAAAGCTTACGGCTGGATTGCTAAACCTAACGGAAATGGTAACCTCTAAAAGGACTCTGGTATGGCGTCTAAAATTGTAGAAAGGAGCATAGCTAAAGATAAGTCATGTTTAAAAACAAGCACATATTTATTTCATTTAATTATTATTATAACTTGAATAGAATGGTCTTGTAATCTTTCGATTTATGTTTTTAAAACATTCATTATACTACATGAATTAAGTAAACTTCACTTACATCCTAGAGTTCATCCTTAGTAAAGGTCCACAAATATAATTGAGGCAACATGTGAGAATATTGGTGTATTAAACTAGATGCTAGAATGACAAAGAGGAGAAATTTAGAAGGTAAGGGGGCGGATGCGATAAATTTCGAAGAGGAATATATTAAGCATACGTAGCCTGAAAGGTTATGTTGTGGAGAAAGGAAAGAGATAGGAGTAAAGAGCACCGCGAGAGGAGAATTGGCATCGGAGGAAGGGAAAAAGGTCACGATAGCTATAGGAAGGAGCGGACAATTGGAGAGTTAAAAAAATGAGTGCGGAAGGAGTAAAGTTTCGGAGAAATAGAAGCGAAGAAGGCCATAGAAGCAGGGATGGAAATAGGTGTGGCTCACTCTTCTTCCCGACTCTTTTGCGGGGTTATTTACACCACCAGCGGTGCGACTGTGGAATGGGGAACCAGTCCACGGTGATAAACGCAAAATGATATTTTTCATCCAAGTGCGCGAGACGTGAGGAATAAAAGGGCAGGATATAAAGATCAAGAAATGGACATCGACATCTAACGACTTTACGCATCTTTCGGTGACATATTGCCCCCGTGGCGAAAAGGTTGCACATACACGTTAGAATTTGAAATAATGAGCTGACGAACTCTATAGAGGATAATCATAGTTCCTTGTGGTAACGTATTTAAAAATTCTTCACAGATAGACGATAACTAAATACATATACTTGCGCGTTTATTTCCTAAGAATTTTATACTTTAAATAAATAGACCTTCAAATATGACTTTCCGATATATTCCACTTCAGCTTAGAAAATGCGCCTACAAAATGGAATATGAAATTCTTTCTGAAAATAATATAGAAGAAAGCGAAAAGGAACACGCTTTTCGGCATATAATTGCCGCTGAAATATTTTACAAATAATTATGTAATCTAGATGAGACGTTTCAATGACATTTTTATGGAATACTTCCTCATATCTTTTAAATATGAAAGATAAATTAAATGAACTTACGTTGCCCTGGCCAAACTTTGAGGAACACCATCTGGAAGTAACTAAATAAAAACTACTAAACCTCTTATCAATTTGAACTTATGTGGATATTTCATATATTGTCATTAGTAAAAATTACAAAAAAAATCCTCTTACAGCAATAAAAATATGATCCATTTCTCCATTTTTCGAACACAATGAATTTTTTTATTTCGATTAAATTAATATTAGGAGTAAAATTAAGCACAGCTAGAGTCCTATACTACGCATAGAACAGAATTAAAAGTTTGATCGGTATGATTCATAATAAGTTTACAAGGAAAATTATGCTTCACTTTTCAATTAATATCATTCAATAAGTGCATTAACGCCATCAGTTCACCATCTTCGTTAAAAAATAATTATAATTACTGGATCCAGCCAGATCCGTCTACTCAAATATGTCTTTGTATATTTGATCTTTAAGTTATGCACGGTTTAAGACCTATCTCGTAAACAACTTGTGATAAACTGCATTACTAAAGCATATTCTGCACGTAAATTATAGAGGAACGATGGAAAAAATGTTTCAGTAAATAATAAAATGTAGAGTGGTAATTAGAAGAAGCATAAAGTATAAATCATTAAAAAGGATGAATTTCGATGCATTGTTATGCTGAGAGCTCAGAATAGAATTACCCAGTTGTAAAATACAATAATAATAAACTTTAACTGAAAAACCAAGTTAATGCATTTATGTGACTATTCACAAGTTTATTTAGAATGAAAATACAACGAAAATCATAATGCTAAAATAAGAGGATTAGAAATTCCAAGATTTAAAATCCTGAAACATGTGTCCATAGATTCCTGCTAATAGGTCAACTTACCGTTACTGATTTTCCAATGCATAAGAAAATAGAAGGGCATCTGGTCATTTTCCCATAGTTATAAGACGACATACAGTAAGTCAATGCGGAAATTCAAAGCATACGCCATTAATTTACAATTTCTTGTGGTTTTGAAATCTTTTTTCCGAGAAAAGCGACTCAAGGCGGAACATTTCAATCGAGACTCGCCTTAGGCAAACGGGAGGAGAACTGGTTGATTAAATGCTTCACCGCTCTTCAATCCATAATCAACATATAACTCGGTTGATTTCCAACGTTGGCCACGGGAAGAGACATAATTCGAATGTTAATATGGGCGTCAGCCTCAAGGAAAGAGGATTCAAAGACCGATTGTGCACAGCCAAAGTTCTCGGAACAATGCAACAACGCTTATTCATCACCTATATACCTTGCTCAAATGATCATTTTCATCTCAGAATTTCGTTGAAGAGAATTGGGTGTCATTATGTAACGGAAGTGTTTGAAGTTTTCATGTGCAGGTACAGTATGGACTAACAAAGATGTCATCTTCTGCTATCTGCAAACCGTTAAGGCTAAGCAATTAGAATGTAAAACTGGTCTTGAATTTTAATGAATGGAATAGAAACCCTCTCGAATCATGAAAAGAATATTTTAAAACTTCTGCTCCAACGGTGCATCTCTCTTAACTTTTCTGCACTCCTAGGCGCATGGTAGCTATCAAATAGAATGAGATAAGTGGCTTATCTTTTTATACTAACTTTCTTTCATCCTAGATATAATTTTCCTTTTGTCTTTTTGTTTGAAATCTTATTCACAAATGAGAATAAATATTTTCTCCCGTAAAATAGGAAAAGCAACAGAAATCAATTGAAAATAAGCATACTTTCGATCCGTAATAGAGCATTGCATCATCAAAATGTTGTATATTGAAAGGAAAAAATAATTTTGGTCATAAACTCAACGCTTAAAAAAATGTCCAGCAATTATATCCATGGTTGCAAAGAAACGTTAAAAACAGTTGTTTAGTACTTGGAGAAGTTTCAAAGGCGTGAGTTTTTCTTCTGAAGAAAGACACGCAAGTTAACATCAGACACTTCCAGTTTGTGATTATAACACTTAAAACGATATTTATAAATGAGAGTCGATGTAAATAATTTCTTGAAGACGAAATTTTATATTTCTGTAAGCTCCAAGATAATACCTCTGATCTTGAGAAACGTTTAATCAAGGTTACTCTTCCATTTACTGGATAGTTTCCAAGAATATTGCATAAGTGCAAAGCTGTCAGTTATAATTCTACCCAACAATAAATTATTCGATCATAAAATGGATTAGTAAAAATTCGATGCAAAACATTTTCTGCTACGAATGATTACGGAAAAAGAGTATAAAATTACTTCTAGTCATTCTTCTTGAAAGATATAATCCATGATACTTACCACAATTTTGCACCAAATTAGAGAGTTGCACCAAAGTCCATGATAACAAAAAACGAGGAGCTTTACAAAGAGTAAACTAGAATAGATGTAGCGAGGTACATAAATCTATCCCTAAAGAAATCATAAGGCCTCACTCTCGTTTAATTTATAGTGTCTTTGAATGTAAATAGCCGTAACACGTGAGGAATATACTAAGATATCAAAACTCACGCTGATCATGTTCTGTGTGAGGAAGTAGCAGAATGGATAGGAGGGGTCAGGAAAAGAGATTCCGCATAGGAGGAGGCGGTGTGGAGGAGAATGATTAAACAATGTCACACAGTCGACGGGGGCACTACGAATGATGGCTGAATTTAGTCCGCAGAGAGAGCGAAAAAAAGAGAGCGCTCCTTCTTAGCCCGCTCCTTCTGTTTCGCTGCGGATGCCATACAAACATCCTACTGCCGCAAAAAACCGATCCCTGCACCCACCCAAAGAGGTGCGCGGAAGCGAATAACTTTTATCTCCGCCCCCACCTCTCTCTGAGCATATGCGACCTGGAATGCCCCAGATGGTTGTGACCACACCCCGGTCCGGAATATAGAAAAAATGGACGAACAAATCGTCTGGCGAAAGGTTTCGCGGTGGACAGAGAAGAGAGACAATTTCAGGTTTTACTTCTGCTCTACCTTCCTACTCAGACGCCCTTCGAAATATGGCCGGAAACAAATAGGAATGATAAAGAGATCAAGCATAAACACTTAAAGCACCGATAAAAAAAAAAACCTTAAGAAAGTCTATCCGAACGTAGGCGATGTGATGCATAATCTCACTTTGGAGTGAAAAATTTCTATAGCTATAACTCAGCAATGTTTCGCGAAACACAAAGCTATTGCATCAAGGAATCGATCAATAAAATTTACGTTGTATTATTAAAATAACACTGATTCAATTACTTAAGCCAGGCAATAGAAGCGATGATCGGCATGTTTTTGTCTAAGATTATTAAGCTAAGGTTAAATGAACATCAATCCAAAGCGAGCACTGAATTTAATTGTTTAATCATCTTAAGTGCGAAAGGCAAAATTTCCAGCGAAAATTATGACATCCAATTCTCACTAGACTAGACAGGATAATATATTTATATTCTTTTAAAATTTATCAATGAAAGAATTATAATAATAATAATGATGACTTTATGGAGAATTAAAAATAATAAACTAACGGAGAAAATAAAATCTAATACCTAATTAATTAACCTTCTTAAAGTTCTCTTTTATAGAAAACAACCAATCATACCCTAACTAGGATTCGAACCCGGGAACCTAGGGAACCCAGCGCGCCAACCCCTGCACCACCGAGGTCGAAGCCATTATCCATATACAATTGTTTTCATTTCCATGAAAATGGATATTGTATTTGCGCTATAGTTAATTGACAGACAGGAATTTCGAGCTAAAACTATGATTACTTATGAAGATCGCGAGGTCCTGGGTTTGAGTTCCTGAGTGGACATTGATATTCGTCATAGAGAAAATCGGAGCAAACTTTCAAATTTACAGTTTTACTCGGAATCTCATTCACAAGATCCTTCATGAGAGAGCCAGTAAAATGGGTGCAACTGATTCCTCTAATGAGGAAGGGATTTATGGAGATAAGAACTTATTTACTCATCCATCATTATTCAAAATGGCGTACCGTTTTTCTTCTTTGACGATGACCGAATCCGATCTGCGTGGACGAATCGGCCACTGTGTTGCGAACTTGAGTAAGAATGGAGGCAATAATCGATCATACCTTTCCTCTTTGTCCACGACAATAAATTATTTTCAAACGAGAACACCAAACGTTTTCCTCAGTTTTATTGCGATGATAAAAGACATGGGTCATTTTACCTCAACACTTAATAAAAAAAAAAGAAGTTAGCTGTCTGAGTATCCCTTAGGGACATTCTCGGAGGGCGTACTCCTTTCAGAAGGTGGCGATGATTTACGCTCTCGTCAGTTATTTCAAGCATCCGAAAAGACAACTGACCGCTGTATAAATTAACTTCTTTCAGGTAGGTGACTATGATTTTCCAATTTTTAATCAAGGTTTTTCAGGAGTAGGGCGTAAACTTTCCATATAATTAATGTTATGAATATCATTCTCATCCTCCAAGTATCTGGAATTTAAACCGCTGAATCAATGAGAGAAAAATGTTCTTTTTTCTCTTATATCGAGAATCAGTGGATGGAGGTTCTCTTTTAGGATTCCTCAAAAATATAATCATCACAGCTATATCTTAAAATTCTATTTGGAAAGTAAAAACGATATTTTTAAAAGTCCTTCAACAGCTAAGGTCATTTCGAACGCATAGACGTCCACCGGAAATCGAATCCGGAACCGTTTTTATTTAAATATAAACGCGCTATCCACCTGGCTACACAGGAGATTACTAAATTTGTTAAGATTTTAGTATATAATATATGTTTTTCAATCATATACCTTAATAGTATTATTGCCGTATAGTGTTTTAGTAGTGGCAGAGTAAACAAAATACCCTTGCTTCAAGTCATGAAGAAATAAACTAGATTACTTTAGATGAGTGCTACTAACAGATATATATATACGCAAAATTCTAACTGAGTCTAGAAAGTCATTACCATGGAAAACATACTTCCAAATATTTGTATGTTTATCACTTTACGATAGATTGAAATTCCTCTCCATTGTGAATAATAGTATTACTCATTAAAACAATAGTAATTAGAACCTCAAAAATATGTACGTATTCAACATAAATATTATAATAATACGATTTTGAGAGAATTTAAAATTCCAAAAGAAGCTATGTGACAAATGCTAAGCGATATGCAAAGTCTACCCAAAGACCAAGACCGACAAAAGTTAAAGTTTAGTATCCCTGATCTAATATTTTAGCTCCTTCGACGGTATCTATTATAAATATTTATCAGAGACGCTATTTAATATCTGCAAATATAGTCCGCGAGCAACGAAACGAAAATTGAAGAGGCTAAACAAAAGCCAGTAAATGAGCAACCCTTTCAAATTTTTCTTCTCCTTCCAGAATGTCTCATAAATCAAACTGGACCAAAACAAAGGCATCCTTATTTCGAAAAGGCTTATAAATCAAAAGGAGAATTCGTTTAACGACCGCCTTTTTTCTTTCGATTTTTACGACATTTAGCGAGAAATGGTCCGAGCTCGGATTCCCCGCTTGAATGGCGGTTGAACCACGCGCGATTTTAATATTTTCTCCCGGAAAAAGTATATCCCGTTCGACGCTAGAACTAATCACTCATGTGGGCCAACGGGAACAAATGCGCGGATGGACGGACGTGTATCGCGCCGAGAAGTGATAAATATTCATGCAGCCCGCTTCTCGAACCCAATAATTTCTCAATCACTTCTCTTCTTTTTTTCGTTTTGATTGATTATTATTTTTTATTCTAATCTTATCCTAGCAGATAACGAAGCATTGTTTCTTTAGTTTAAAATAATTTATAGACTAAATACTTGAAAAGTTTGGAGCATTAAAAAGGAACATAAAATTGGCGTTTAAGTAATGGAATAAGCGCATTAATTCGGATAAACATGACGTCAAGTACGGCCGAAATATATATTGCCAAATATATTTTAGTTGTCCTAATCTTAGTTTCTATAGAAGTAAAGTTAGTTAGGCAAATCTCTAAAAGAACTATAACAAATACAATTAAATACCCTTGATTTTTTGCACAATTTCCTCTCGATTCTACAAACGCGATTTCGCAGGATTATTTCGAATATTTCCAGAAAGGAAAACTTAAGTCGTTACCATAAAACGAAATCCCCGTTTTAGGACATATTAAGAGTTTAGATTATCGTTGAGTCTGATGTTTATTGGTTTGTATTCGTATGCTTAGTAAAATATAAACCAAATGTTGTAGACTTTATAGCTTTAAGGTATATTTATATTTATTTATTTATCCAAACTAAACTTAAAATTTTATTTGAGAATCTATTCATGTTACCTAATCATAAGTTCGTTGGAATCGTTTTCTGAGGAAATATTCCACCAATAATTTTACACGTTTATCTGTCAATTACAACTAAAATCGAAATGCTCATTAAAATTCTATCGAAATAAAATTACATACCCTAAAGAAAATATTGAAATATGCAACACCGATCCTAATAAAATAAAACTTCCTTTAAGCTAAAGGCGAGAAGTATACCACCATAATCACTCCAACTAATGGACGCAACAATGGTAAAAATAAAGTTCCCTGAAACAAACTTGGGAAGACAACAATTGTTATATCATCCGATTTCTTAGTCTTATTTTCCCAATCTTCTTTTAACGATCAATATATTTCCTTTTAATATCAAACCATTCCAACGGTTTTTGTTGAATGAAATAATAAATGGTAAAGTAAAAGTAGACCAGGAACCGAATAATATCAGCGGAATCAAACAATACCGATTCACTAGCCCACTAGAGCGAATAAAAAACGGACAGATAAAAGCGCTTGCCTTACTGTCATCTTCGTGACGGAGAGATAAGTGGAACGGGAGCCTACCAAAAGATCCGGAAGAATGACGCGACCGCCACTCAAGGGCCGGGGGCCAAACGAAGCAGAAGTTCCTTTCGAAATGGGAGGCAAAGGGTGTGTGGAATGATTAATGCGCTCCATTGATTTATTGACTCATTGCAGACTTCATTTAGATCGAGAAAGATGGTCTCGCAGAAAGAAAAGACCTTTCTGTGGGATGGAGATAAGGTTGCAGCATGAGACGAGGGTGGGGAGCGTATCTGGAATGTTAATGAACGGTAGGAAGTCCGATTAAGAGAGTTCGGTTGAATTACCAAAGACTGCACTAGGAACGGAGGGATGAGAAAAGAGAATGGGAGGGAGTTAACGAGGCTAAAGTGATGGGGAATAGAAGGGCGTTCGGAAGATGAAGTCGCAGAAAAAATAGGAAGGGTCGTGAAACGCGACCAAAAAATCTGCCGGCGCTTATTAATAAAGCTCGGAAAGATAAGATCGCCGTATCTTTGAAAGGACTTTTGATGTCTCAATAGATTCTGACGTTGGATGATATCTCAAAACTTGATTCGCCTATTATACGCGTTGGTCTGATTGAACGGTTGAGCATTGGACAGTCTCCGCGGGATTTCACGTGGCTATGGATTATAAGACGAAACGAAGATAGAGAATCATTATTCATCCACACTGACATCCTCTTTTTCTACATTGTTCGTTTTCATTCGCGTTTTAATTGAATTTCGTGTGAATATCGAGACAAAAGTGTGGAACGGATACGTATAGCTTTTTTTCTTAGGTATGATAATGGTTTGATTTTATTAACAATGACATAAACTTCTTGTATCGATGATAATCGAGGTAAAAACAGATTCTAACTTCATTCATTTAGAACCCATATCCGTACCATTTCTGTCAATTTTATCGATAGTTATAGTTTTCCTTGACTCTAAAATAAATATTTTAACGCATGACAAGCGTTGAAATCTCTATAGGAGAAATAAATTTACGTATTTTTGAAAAAATATTAATAAGCGACTTTATAAAATTTATTACTATAGCCATTAAAATGAGTAATTCGTTCTAATAATTAGACTTGAAGTTAAACTCGGATATATCACGTATCCTAGCCAGACCAAAATAATCAAATAAAGAGATTTCAACGACTGATTCCCAAACTAGAGCATTTTCTAATTCTGGAGTGGTATTAAGGCATAATTGCATCATGAAAAACTATAATTATCTTTTAATATAATACGACTAAAGAATCTGCATGTTATACCCAATCATGAGAGTAAAACCTTTGAAATATACAGAGCGAATTTCTTATAAAATTTTAACAATGTATTTCATTTGATAATAGGCATTATAGGTTGATCATTTCAGTGGACATACTAACGTAGGTGACATATAAATAACAATTTTATTTATGATGACCTCGCAAATAAATGCAATCACTGTCAAGTAATATAAAATAATTCTTTATCTTTACAGCCAGAAATCCAGTTTCAATTTTTATGTCTACAGAGTCACTTTTAGCTGTTTTCAAAATCAGTATGGAAACATCCATCATTCGTCTTTCCCTTAACTCGCTTTACTTGCTTGGCTATTTGCAAGATTATTTCGCGATCAATGCGAGCGTCCTTTAACGTTCAAATCTCTCTACACAAAAAGTTACCAAAATTGGGAAAATGACCTGTATTTCCGAAGATAGTAAACAATTCATTCTAAAAACTAAATTATTATCTATAACTATTAATAATTAAACTAATTATTAATATTAAATTAATTATTAATTTTCTTTCGGTTTTCACTACGATTCAACGAGAAACTCAAATTTTAGTTCAGTTCCAATTTCGCTACATCGAACAGATTGCCGATTTCCTTCTCTCCAATCGTTATTTTTATTAATATTATATATGTATTATCTAAGTTGGTTTAAATTGAATTGTAGTATAAAACGATATGGAAAAAAAGAAAATTAAATAAAATATTATTAAATAAACTATTATCGTAATATCAGCTGAGATAAAGTTAACTTTCAAGCATTAATTTTAGTTATTTGTCTCTGGTATACATCTGGTACAACTTTTGCTGATAACTTGCGATAAAACGACATCATTGGGAACCAAACATCGGAACGGAATAACTTACTTCGGTTCATGCTTAATTTATCAGTTCGGTTTTTACTCTAGAATAATTAAGATCTTTTTCAGTTTCGGTTTTCGCACGGTTCTGGTTCCATGTCCTGCTCGTAATTCTCTAGAGGTGAAGGAGAAATTCTTTTTACGTTATATAATTTACAATAACAAAAATGTAAATAATTATTTAAAAACCTAGTCTACGTAAACACACGTTTGTGTTATAGTGATTCTCTAGAAGTATGTAAAAAAAGAGCCCGCTCAATTGCTAACGCCATAGTTTCAAGGTCCATCTGAAGTAATTTGTTTAGACAGAATAACCATGAACATACATTAGATGATAAAATTTACCTAATATTTAACCTTTATGGAGCATATAGAGCATGTAATGAATCTATATTTCCGCAACATGCCAATAGAGGAATACTTTGACCCCTTCTTGATGAGTCACTGGATGTGAATGAAACAACGAATTGGAATGAATTTGAAGAAAAATGCATCTTCTTCGTCGACACACACGTTAAAATTTTTCATGCAAAACAAATGTTGTGAGACAATCACGCCAAAAGAGAGATTTGAAAAAATAAGAAGGAAGCGCTTGTGATGATGGTGTGTAGCCAAGTGAGGAGTCTTCACACCCTGCTCATGACGGGAACAATTTTGCTGGCCTGTAATTATGAGGAACAGAGCTCGCGTTATCTTACGCATCGGACGACCACGGAGGTCCTGTCAAATTCAAAAGACCACGCCCACCACTGTCTTTTTCTCTCGCTCGCTTTTTTCGTGAAATAAAAACGGAAAAACAGAGGAGAAAGGTTCCGGGATGAGAAAAATTTAGGAACTAGAAGTTGCTATCTTCTCTAAAGAGGAAATTTACGGTTGCAAAAATGATACAGCTCAAATACGTATATTTTCTTTGTCACAGTAAAGCACCAAAATTTCAAATAAATTTTTATGTGACTATTGGTATGTACGAACAATGGAGATAGTCAAAGCCAAGAAAAGTACACGATAAAAATTTAGATGAAAGATAAGGAATGGAAGTCGGGGATATATGAATACAAATAGAGAGTTGATGTTATTTTGGAAGACATTTTGATATAACCTATACGTTCAAATGTGTATTTCCCTTACAGTATTCATAATTTTAATGCGAAATTGAGGTAATTCCGCAAAAAGCATAAGCATTTAGATTGGAAATTAACTTAAACTTAAGTTTTCCATCACTTTCTGTTGTCGACCGAGATATATCACTGAGATGTCCGATATAAAAACTGGGAACTTTTTTGCTTGCATTTCATACGATGGTTTTGAGCACCACCCCGCTGAGGACAAAAGTACGGAATACCTAAGTATAAAAATCACAAGAAATATGACATTTTCACGGATCTGAAGATTTGATAGATACAAACATGGAGAGATAAAAAATTAAAAATTTCTAGCTTAACAGATACATTACTTTGTCCTTCTAGGAATTAAACAATATAAGCCATAACACCCAAACCTAAGGTCACACAGAAGTTCGTAGTCCTAAGCTTAATGATGGGTAATATTTAATTGATATTTCAAGTTATCAAAAGAATGCCAATAAAAATAGCCCGAGATAAACATTGAAAAAGTAATAATAGAAGCATTTTTCATCTATACTTTCCTATTTCTCAGGTTTACGCACGATGTTTACGGTTTTAAAAATGCTTACTACATTCATATTTTTAAGCCTAAGATGAGTTAAAATTTTGTCCGAATATTTTCGTGTTCTTCGTCTTTAAAGTGGTCATCGTTTCTGAATTTAGCCCCAAGAACTAGATAAGGAAAAGATGTAACGGCTGCTGACCCATCTTTTAATATTGAAGAGCAAGCCCCTCTGAAGGGCAAGAGAAAATATCGTGACATTCGCACTTCTTCCGAATCCCCGATCGGGTGTGCTTACAAATCTTCATTCCGGATCATAAAACAAGTACGTGCCTTACGGATTCAATTAAAAGGAAAAAGAAAGCATCGGGTGGTAATCGGGCAAATACGGTACACGAATGCAGAGGCGTGGAAAATACGGCGTAGATAGAGTCGAAGGTAGCGAGAGAGAGAGAGAGAGAGAGAAGAAAGGGCGGGGAAAGTAAAGAGGAGATTTGTAGGTTGATGGAAAGATAGGGAGGCGGTAAACTACGTTCGGCGGAAGAGAGTTTGTGCTGGAAATGAGGAGGAAAGAGTTGTATTGTTTCCTCGATAGAATATGCACCTGCAGTGGATTGTGCTCCTTTGCCCTTTTAACTGTTTTAAAAGTCTTTTAGAAATCGCATTTGAATCTGTTTCGCTAAACTACTTTCGCGATCAGGAAAATTACTTGTTTAATACTTGTATTTCCATTCTTCTGAAGCCTATACAAATAAGCACGAGGCCGCAAATTTTACTAGTAATTTTACGCGTTTGAAAACAGATCCTAGAGCTAGTAAATTTCCCTCGTGAATGCTAATTCGTGAATTTTCTGGGCCCAAATCATTATAGATTTATATTCGATACAAAATAACTCTACAGATTGGCAGCCGATGGCAGCGAGCCTCAAGCGTCTTTTAAGTGGGTGCTTAAGTTATGTTAAATGTTAATATTTTTAAAATAGATCCTTCATTTGTAAAAATATTACTAATTCCAGTAATTTAACGCTTATCACTTACTTTTATTTGATTGATTGCTTTCGACTAATTAAAAATAAACTGATTCGGGAATAAGAAAAGGTGAACTCACGAATCAGGCGATAGAATAACACGAAAAATGCGGATATGTATTATGACTTAAATTTAAAACTCGGTAGTTAACAGAAAAATAATAAAAAATCAAAACATTAGAGAGTGAAATTACTATCTTGATTAATTATGCGTAAACCCTGTTAAATACGGTGATATCTTGTCGCATTTCTAAAAATAATTCCATATCTTTCCTAGGATATTGCAGTAACAGATATTTAAATAGCAGCAAAGCACGTTTGAGATATTCCTACTACACCTAAAGATAAAAATGTATAATTCGTCATAAAAATGTATCATGTATTTGCTAAAACATTTCTACCATTATCATCGTTGTTTAGTTTCTTTGGTGTATTAAGCTCTAGATATACGTATAGATTTCGCTAGAATACAGTGCCAATGATCTCACTGAAAAATACAGTTTGTTATAGTGATAACATTAATGCTGAGAGAATGAAATATTGATTCTGTAGCGAAATGACTGAGCGTTATTTAGATGCTTTAGAACGCAGGAGGAAAATCTATTGAAGATTTGAGTTTGAGCTTATATCAATTTATAAAGTCAGAAAAAGTACGTACTTAGATGTAATGCGTCCATCTTGTGGCATAAGTTGTTCTGATGCTGCAAAAATCAGGAAAACAGATGCTATAACTTGGCATTTTAAAAATTCCTTTTTTCCACGAATGATAGGCGAAAGTAATCGATTGAGAAAGGAGCGTAGAGTGTTGCATTCACCTTATGCCACATGCCGAATAGAGCACACATACGTACATGTAGATTTCAATAGAAAGGCAATGATAAGAAGCGAATTACGATTTCTTATATAATGGAATTAATTCGAATATCTAAGGTATATTCCACTTGAAAGCAGACGCGTTTTAAGAAAATTTTAAAATGTTACTAGACAACATGTTTTAAAATTCTGCTAACCTGGATGAAAGTGACAGATTATGCTGCCTATAATTTCCTCATCCTTATTTATTTTCTCCGTTATCATCAGACAGTTTGATATCCTTCTGAGCAATTTTTATGGGCGCGGATATTAAAAGATTTCATATTTTAAATTGCTCTCTATGTAGTCATAGAAAATTCTACTCGAAGAATAGAATGACGAAAGGCAAGATTCGAGCCCCGGAAAAGAAGTTCCAACGGTCAATAAAAATCACGATTCTTGAGCAACGTTTCGTCTTTAATGGTTAAAAAGTTGGCAAAAATAGGTTAGGTGCGAACAATAAATCAGCCGAACAATAAAAACTGCGATAACATCCCGAAGCCAACAACCATGACTGGAATTTGCGCCCTAAATAATAATGAATAATAGGCCCACGTCACGGGAATATCGAGGAGTATGGGGCTGACAAGAGGAGTTCCTAAAGATTCATCTGAAATGTTATGGGGGCCAAATGCAAGTCGATCAGCTTCGATGGAATCCCCGCTTCACTCGAGCAATGTCTTGCTAGATGCAATGTATATCGAAGGTCAGCCATCTCGATCGCTCTCTTCAACAAGTTACGCCCACATCTCCTTATCTTTCTTTCTCTTCCCCACCATCTCTATTTTTTGCCTTCATTCATTCCTCTCTCCTTTGTTTATTTAACCACCATCACGCCTTAATTCCACAATCATCCGCGTTTTCTCCCTCTTCTATAATCTACTATTTATTATTCTTAATTCTACTATACCTTAGTTTGCTAGTAATTTCCGCTCCTTCTACCAATCACATACTTCTCCCAAGCGATTTATTTTCCCAATTCTAGGATCAACCCTTAGTTGTTTACGACGTATTTTTCCACTTTGTTTTTAAGAGTCATTTAGTTCTCATTCTTCTTTTCGCAGTACTTTTAACATTTCATTTCTTAAACATCAATGCAAAAATTGGATTGTGTTCTCGCTCCTTTCTTTCATTGTAACTTTGTTTTTATACCGGTCATTCTCTGTGTTGATTCTTTACACTGTTTAAAGAATGCTTATATATTTCTCTTGTCCTCTTTTTTCATTCTCATTTCTTACTCCTCCGGTTTTTAATGTTTATCTTCTTCCTATCTTCTACTAGACAGGCATTCCCTCCTTTCTCTACAGAAATCTATTAGATTCTAAAAATAAACACTATTTTTTAAAACCAGTTTCTTCGTGATTTTTTCCTTGAGCACATTCGCAGTCTTCTTCTTTGCTATAATCTTCCTTCGATATTGACATATTCTCCCTCTAAATCTTTTTCATTCGATCATTTTTCTTCGTATTCTTTTCCTTCTAACTTCAAAGTTTCCTCCCTTTAATCTTCCAACAGCATTTCTTTATCCATACCTTCTTCTTCCAATCTTTTTCCATTCCCCTTCGTTCCTTTGAATCATTCTCCTTCGATCCTTTCCTTCCTTCAATCTTCTCTCTTCCCATCATTTTTCTTATCTCTTCTTTCCCCATATACCTTCCTCCGTTCGATCTCGGTAGAGAGTCCTTCCGCAATTGGAATGCTACAGGAGTGGGAGAGAGGGGGAGGGAGGAGGGCGTGGGAGGAGGTCATTCAACCGGAGGGGTCGACCCGCTTTCTATCGCGATCTCAGGTGAGAGGTGGGGTTATCCCTAAACAGGGAGGATGCAAAAAGGGGACTCAGACCTGCCAAATAACAACTATAATTATCCACGATTATCAATTAAATGGTCAATATCCGCTAAAAATGATTTTAATGACGATTTCGGAATCGTTAGGATGCTAGTCTACCAATGACAAGATCCCGGGTTCGAATTCCGACTGACCGGGGCTTCTCTGTGTAGGGCAAGGTTGTATCTGCTCTTTCATAGTTGAGCCTCACGTCATAACTGTCCACCTATGAATCCAGGATTTTTGTGGGGACAATAGGATATAAAAGAATTAAAATGGGGTCAAAAAATGCCAAATGTAAAAAACTGATAATAAAATTTGTGTTAAATTTTACAGCATTTATCCTAAAAGAAGTAAAATTTTGAATAAAATAAATGTTTTATCAATATATTGAACGATGGATATCAAATTGTAAAGGAATTTTTTTATTCGTTCCAGATTTCGTCCTTTTTCTCATGATAGAGAGATTCTTTTACGCTTATTTTTCATAAATTAATGTTTAGTACCTAATTTAACATAATTTCTTCTGGAGTAGGAGAATTTTCCCTTAAAATATTCACCTTGAAACTTGCTGCTATCAGTTATATTATGACATTTTCCACCGAGTGACGAAAAATTCTGTGAAATCTAGTGGGAGGAAAGGCAAATTGGCAGCACTGGTTGCGACGATGATTGTGGGGTGAGGAGTGGTGGAGGGCAAGGGTTGGGGCCGAAAAGGAGGAAGGGAGCCTCACTGCGGATAGTCCGAGGATAAATCCCTCGGGTCGTTAAGCGGGGTTAGTGGCGGCGATTAATAAGTCCCTTCTGTATCGGAGATGTAAAGGGTTCCCGCGAGAGCGAATGGCAAATAAACCAACCATTTCACATCTCCAAATATAGCTAGGCTTCGATTGCCATATTTCTCCGAGTAGGTTGCAAAATTTTCTAGTAAAATTTAATGCAATTCAGTACTAAATGATTGAGGATGGAAATTAGAGAATTTTTATTATTTTTCTGGTAGATGCTCCTTTTTGGTTCTATAATTGAAAAAAGAGACATCAAATGTCAGTGAAAGAATTCTGAAGATGTACTTCCTATAAATAACATATGGCAATTCGGAATTGCAAAATTCTCGATTAAAGCTTAGGATAAGAGTTCACTATGAATTTCGGAAATTAAGAATTTGAATTTCTTCAGAGCAATGCAAATTCCTTTGAAAACCCCTTTTCTCTAAAATGCCCTCATCGAAGAAGCATTCATAAATCAAACGTCTTCCTTGACAAAAATCAATCGTCAAGTAATTCAAAATTAGTGCTCCTTGCGAATCATAATTTGGAATCGAATATTATGGAGGTAATTTATCATATTCTATAACACTATCTAAAGAACTGGTTGACTTTCCCTAAAAAAGTTCCTTTGTCCAGCATTGGACTATTCATAAAAAAATTACGAATACGTTGTAATTAAGTATATACATAAGATTCAATAGAAGGAGATATCGAAATTAAGTAAATTATGTTTGGAAAAACAGGAAGAAGATGCATGGCTCTCAAATTTTCTGCACATTTCTTTCGAATTCCCTGAATCACAACTAAAAATACTGCAAGACCACTTTAGCAGTCGTACCAAATGATACATGGTAAGAACGGTAAACAGAGACCTTCAGAAATCCATAAATATGGCTTTAACTTTAAAATTTTTAAAAATGTGAAATATCCCTAGGCATGTGATTGAACATTTACGCAAATGTGAGATAATGTTTCTATTAAAGCAAATCGGCTCAGAGCAGAATGACAAGCAGGAAAAATACAAATTGAAGGAATGAAATGGGAAAAGATTGATGGATGAGAGAAAAACGGAGATCAATGAAACCAATGCGAAGAATGTGAAACATTATGATCGATGGATAATGAGAGTGATGGGAAGTATCATTGCCGATAGCGGATGGAGGAAATGAAATTTTTCCTCGAAGAAGCGTTCGGAATTCTATCAAATGTACTGCTGACATTAACGTACATCATATTTAGAGTGAGAACCATCATAAACCCATATAAATGAAACGCCTATCAGACCGATGTCATTAATAAATGGAGATACTAATAGTCAACATTTGAGGTTTAGTAGTAGTCTCGACTAACATGTCAATCCGCAATATATGCATTGGCAGACTTGGAGGTGTTGAATAGCCGGGTTTGACTACGTGTTTATTAGTGAAGGGAATAGTCCGTCTTTTCAATGACTCACTCTGAAAGATGAAACTATTAGGAATGAAGAAACATCGTTGGAATAACTGTGTATTGGTTTACATATTTTATATAATCATTCACTTAAAATTAATAATTATGCATATAGTTACGTTTTAAATACATTATATTATGAATGATATATATAAAAGAACCCGTCAATAATTAGCCATTGATATTCATATCCTTGGCACTTCAAAAATTAGTGGATGAAGAAAAAATGTTCTCGAAATAGTTAAAGATTCTCGAAAATTACAGTTATCTTGTTTTAAATTTCTTTTTCACGGATGAAAAATGTAAGAGGCTCTCCAATCAATGCAGTAGACATTGCATAGGTTAAATGCTAAATGTTCCGAAAGAGCTGAGATCTAAGAAGACCGACCTGAAATCGATCCTGCACATACGGTAAGAGACCGAGAACCTTATAAGCATCTTGAAGCTCAGGGAGAGGCATATGCTTAGGCAATAGTTAAGCTGTATCAAGTCTGCAAGGGTTTCTATCATTTGTGGTTCTTTTTACTATAATGTGATAAGACCACAATAGTGTTAACGATAAACACAATAATATAACTATTTTTCATCCTCCTCTTTGTGGGTGTTTTCCCGCACATTGGGATTTTTGTCTTTTCAAAGTTGTTGAGAAGATTTTTCCCCACAATCCCAAATCTTATATTTTTTTCTCTTCTTATAATTTTAGCGTTAAATTCAAAAATGTACCAAAATATAAGGTTAGGTGGAAGAGAAGCCAACTTGAACCTAAACTCGCTAAAATAAAGGAAAATACTGTCCATTGATAACATATAGCTGAATGAGACGTGAATTTTCCTTATACTCATAATTAATTTAATCTGTTGATTTGAATTATAAATTTTATTTCCTATTTTAAAGGAAATCCAGGTTCTAAAGAGCTTAATAGCCATTTTCAGAACTACTTACTCTAAATTTTACTTCTTTACTTACTACTTTTCACTGAATTTGGGAGCGAGTAAACGAAAAATTCCGTGAATCTGGTGGAAAGGAATTCCCTTTCGCAAACCCTATACGCGATGTATATTTTTAATGGAGGAAAAGAATTTAAATTAATTTATTGAAGCCCTCATTTATTTATTCACCACGGAATCATTTTTTAACCAAGGGCGTATTTTGATGTGCTTCTTCTGTATGAAATAATAAAAATTATTTCGAAAAATAAAAAAGTTTAATAGAAGGATAAATGGACAAGGCTTTCAACTTCGATAAGAGCTGTTCGATTCCCGGTGGAGGGCCTATATGTGCGTAATGACGCTACTTTTGAGAATACTACTACTTCCCAGTCAATAAAAATACAAGTAACTTTGCAAAACTTTCGTTTATATTAGAAGAAAAAATTAATCGATTAAATGATAAAATTCCGTCATCGGTAGCGTTAAAGGCAGTCATTTTGCGATATGCTGTCCAAAAGTAAAAGTTATGAAAGAGCGTTAGCTGATTTGAAATAAATTAAAAAATCAAAGAAAATAAATGATAAATAAAAGAATAATATCAAGCGCATTGCTATAAATTTTAAAAAAGTATAACTCTACTAAGTTCTTACCTTTATTAGTTTTGGCATTCTATCAAAACACGCGCTCTCTCTCTCATTGATTTCAGAAATGTGCGATGATTGAAAATTCTTAATCAAAGGTATATTTTGTGAAATTTAAATACTTACATCTATCTCGTATAACTATTTTTCCTCGCTGTTGGAAAATTATAGAACTCAAAAGTCATAAGCACTCGGTATTATTTTAAGAAAAAAACCCATTCTCGAAAATCCGTACCTCAGATGATAACCTCCTGACAACGCACCACTTAGGAGGCATCTACGCAAAAGAATGGCAATTATGCCACACCGATTTCAATTTCAAACTGCACAATCGCACGTGGTGATAACCCTTTAAGAGAATAACAATCTCCGAAATCGGGTTCCACCGAATTGACGCGGTCATCACTTTGGGAGATGAAACTCATTCGTCACAAAAACCGAGAACACTTCCTCTATCTTTTATCCGCTTTAACGGTTTTCAGAGCGAGACAGATCTAGGACTCTCCCCCAGAAGAGCGATCGCCAATACCACCCCCTACGCTTGAGGTCACCTGCACTCCTTGTGTACCATTCCATCCTACACAAACCTTCCTCGAGAAAAAGCAGATCGAGGTGATAATGCGCCCGCCGAGTGGGACTGGAGTGGATGGATTGTGATAAATGATAGGCGTCTATCCATCGCCGCGGCAAATCCCGTCTGACACTCGAGAGATTGCTCGTATGTGTAACGGAAGGTATCGGATCTTCGAGAGAGCAGTATCTGCGAAGGCGAAAATGGGATCAGACCGTTGCCCTACGCGTGTGCGCGAACTCACCTTCGCTAAAAATCTCGTTATTTTCGTGACGGGGGTGTGAGTTCTTGAGAGATGGAGTGGAAGAATCTCTTTTTCTTCATACCAACAATCGAATCTCGCGGAAGATCTTCCATTCTTCAATTTCCCGAACAAAATCCGCCGCGATTTCTTAATCCCGCTCGTTGTCGGCCTCCGTTCGTGCTTTCCTTCGCCCATCAATCACGTCCTTTATTGTCGAGGGTTAATAATGGCGATTTGAGCCAAATCGGTCGCTAAAGTGGACCATGATAGATGGCGCTGTTCTTACCTCCGAGTCGTCGTTTGCTTTTTTTCGGATACGCACGTGTGGAAGTCGTTGGTGCTAAGTATACTGGATTATTCGAAGCGTTACCCTTTTCTGAGCTTCGGAGGCGTTCTTCGGCTACTTTCATCACAGCAATTAATAACTGGCCAAAGCACCGGTGCGTTCTGTTCGCAGGAGGTGACACTGTAAGATGAGGCATACTCAGCTGATATTTTACCGCGGGATGCGAAGGAATTCAGATTTTCGAGGAGCCAATCTCTGCGTGTTATAGATTCCTCCTCTAATCAATAGCTGTTGTCATCGCACCCCATTCCGACTTGGGCCCATGGAACTGTTCCGCTTTTCCAATGTTTCGTCGTTCTTCCCTTTATTCTATGCGCCCTTTTAGTTTATAATCATACGATTCTTTTGTTATTTGCTCCTCTGCTCAAATGTTCTTTCCGGTATATTTTGTATTTTCGTACAATTATTTTCAATGTATCCACAGTTATTTCATTTTCTATTGCTCTTCTCTTTTGCATCCTTTAATGTTCTAGCAAAATTTGACTTCTGCTATTCTTCATTTCTGATTAATGTCCGTGTTTCGAAATTATTTCTACACTCAACCTCCATGATAAGCAATTCATAAAGTTTGTACACCTACCCTTGAAAAAGGTAAGTTATGATTTGCCAGATATCTACCGCAGAATTCTTTTTCCTTCCGCAAATGAATTTTTTCATTTAATTTTTCGTTTGCGTTCATAAACTTAGTTGCGTCTGTAACCAGATTTTAATTCAACTAAAAATATCGATATTACCTCATGGAGGCCAGGAAACATGCTTAGATTCGACGGATAGAGTGCGCATGCCTGTTTGTGAAATTAAGAATAGACAACACGACAAGTATCTCGCAACAGCTAAGGACGTAGAAAAACTATATTCCTCCAACTGAAAAGGGAAAAACCTTATCTCCATCTAGAGATCTATCGCACGAATATTATTCATGTATATTTCACAGTTACCACTTGTTCTTTTGTTACGCCGCTCCACTCATATCGCTCACTTCGGCGTCGAGAGAATGCCTAAAAATTACGTTAACTTGCAACAGTTACAAATAAACATGTTTGCATAATATTTCTCGAGGATGTGATAAATGGTTATGATTGATATAAATCATGCTTTGATGTATCCTCGTGCTTCAGTTACCACCCAAGGCGAAATGGACTGAATTCATGCGAGTTGTTGAATGACATACGATCTCGGTACGCAAATAAGCAGTTTAAATCTCCTTGCGACCACATCTTAATACACCGCGTAAAATCATTTGTTAGCAATTTAATTTCCACAGGCGAATTAATTCGAATAGGAGATTCCTCCATTCGTTACTCGCCACTTTTCGACCGCCCATCAGATTATATTTGCGATGCTTGAATTAATGGGATCGTCAATAAAACTTCCTGAATGGCTACGTTGTTTTGTAATTTATATATGCTACGTGGTTGGACAACCTGCTTAACTTCCTCCTACAGGGCCAATTCGTTACCCTCCATTTACAAGAAACTTACGAAACCCACACGCGTTTCGGCTATTCTCTTTGATCAACACTTTTCGTTTCCATTCCTTTTTTGATTTCTGGTCATATATCTCCGCAGTACTTGATGTATGTACCTTCGAAAAAGTATTGAGTCATTAGGCTCCACTTTTTCCGATTAGTTTCAGTGATACTCAACCCTTGAGATGAGAAATCTCTGAAAATCATGTTTAAATAACTTTCATTTTTAAAAGTCCTTTTATAGTAAAATATAATCCTTGAGAAAAAATATTTTTGGGAAGCGAGACGTTTCTTAGTATGAAGCTTGATCATTTTAGATAAATTCCATACGAGTATCGGAGTATACAAGTATCGAACTTTAGAAAGATAAAATGTTTCTATTTTTAACTGGGGGAAAATAGAACATTACCGTATCTATCCAAACACTTGCTAACATTAGAGAAACTTCTCAGGTATTAGTATCACAAATACCCTGCCTACCTGGTGCCAATCATATTTTGATGATGATAATCTATTAGAATAACGATTATAATTGGTGTTACTTCAAGTTAGACTTCGTGTCATAGTAATTTGGTAACAGCTTGTTGAAAAACTTGGCAGTAAATGCTCCTCCTTTATCTTTATTCAAACAGATTGAAGGATTGTTCTCTTTTGTTTCTCCGTATCTTATCAACTATAGTACTGCTATACATGACCTAAACTCGCTGATTCTCTTATTTACTAATGTGGCTCATTAAATATCTTAAAATTGAAAAATTCAAAATTCCCTTAGAAAGCTTTTTAGTAAACCGCTCAATAAAAGAATTTTGGTTATGTTCTGTGCTGAAAACAAACGCTAATGAACAAGTTCTTGTTTAATAGAAAATACAAGCGATTCTTAATTATCAGTCCACCCATTATTTTTGTCCACTGCAGCATACTCATTTAGAATAATTTCGTTTAGGGAGAAACAGTATAGTGTTATTAAAAGTGCTTCGACAGCTGTGGGCATCACGCATATATGAGCTCCCACCAGGAATCGAACCCGGGATCGCTTTCTTCGAAGGCGCTATCCTCTCGGCTAAGCGGGAGCCCTTAGGAAGAAATATTGCATTGTTATTCTTAATCGTTACGATACTCAAGCATTCATCTACTTCCATATTAGTATCAAACCATTTGAGCAACAAGAAAACCTTTACATTTTCCAGTAGCTGACTTTGTTTTCGAAATATTCATACACATTTAACTGACAAATTAAATTAAGTATTCATGTGGTGAAAAAGGTCAGCTAAAGATTGAAGGTTTAGATTCTATGGGAAACGTGCTCTTTCTCCCACTTCAGCAAGGATATCTACGCTGTTTCTTATAAAACCACAACTCTCTCGCATGCACTTCCTGGTACCACTGCGATCTGTATCACATCATTGCCTCTGTATCAATAGGAAACAATGACAGAATTTCCAAATAGGAACGCTCATATCGACCATTATGGTTATTTCGAAGGACTTACTAGATAAAAGCATTCCTACTTAGTAACTCATGACTATAATAAAAGCAAGCGTTCTCTAGAACACTAATCCCTTAGCAGATCCTTGCAAAAAGTAAAATAAGCATGGGCAGCGAGAATCAGTTTCGAAAGATCGGCGCGTAACCCGCTAGCACGGCGTTGTCACGTAAAACGACGTTTAGGGATCTGTGGTGTGGGGCAAACCACGGAGGGACATTAATCAACCAAAGGCCACGAGGTACGCTCTGTAATCGCTCTCGAAAAATCTTCAATTTCTAATGGTTCGAAATTTTTCATCCTGGCCACTAAAGACAAAAATTGCCGCCAGCCAAAGGACGAGAGTCTCGATTCAATCATTTTCCTCTCACTTCTCAGCCCTAACGCTTGTCACTGAACCTCTCTTCATCATTCTCTCTTTAATTGAAATATTAATTTTGATTGAACTAGTTTTTCTATCTTCAGACCGTTTTTTTATGACGGCTGTTCTAGGATTATGCTAAGATAGTACATCAGCCTAATAATAAGGTGCAACCTTATATCATAGATTTTTTACCTTAAGTCGAAAGCTATGCGGAACGACAGTAAATCATCACACTGATCACAATGTATCAACATTCATTGCAAATAAATTAGAACGTGAAAACTTTCATATTGACCTTTCCACCGAGAACATTCGCTTTAATAAAACTGCATAAAACATGCGCATGCTAGTAAAACTGAGAGTCCAAAATATGAATACTTATCTTTTATACTTACAAACACGAAGTTTTATCCGTGAAATTTGCGATTGGGCAAGATATGACACAGTCGCAAAATTCCATTCTTTAAGTTCCCGGATACCCAAATGGGTTTGACTTTGGTGAAAGCGGTCCCGGTTTCGATTCCTAATGAGAAATGTATGCGAAATTATTTCAGCTGTCGAAGTGCCTTTAACAATACTAATACTAATTCTTCGTTATACGTTAAAATAATTTTAAAATATTTCAGATTCAATTCGAGTAAGCGACCGGCTTGACAAGTCTTAAGAATAGACTAACTTCAAAGCTTATCAAAGCGTAGAGCAGTAGAATTTAAGTAGGCTGCGTAATCATCCATGAATAAGGCATCAGAATTCCCGTCTAGATCGACTACTTTCCGCCCGTTTTCTCTTCCTTCCTTCGCTCAGCCATCAAGGGAAGACTCTCTCCCATTAGATAAGTCCCGAAAGGCGTTACCGTAAACGAAGACGCCGACAGCTCTGATTGATGTATTCGCTAAAGCCGTGGGCGGTAAAAGGACGAGGGAGCGGAGATGGGAGACAGGTGGATAGAAGGCAGGATGCAAAAAATGCGGGAAGACTGCGATAATTCGACTATTTCCACACAACAAGACCAAAACAAAAGACTGTTGATTTATAATATGCAAACGTAATAAGAGCTATAACTCCGCAATATTTTTTTGTGTTTCGGAAAATTAATTTTATGAGATGCGATTAGTGCCCGAGTACATTCTCTCTAAGGGACGCGATTATTCTCTCTGAGGAAATCAGAAGTGACAAAGTAAGCGAGCGAATCAATAGTGAAGTTTCGGATTAGAAAGAAAAAGTATTAACGACGAGAGATGCGACTGAGAACGAGTGGCTTTAAGTGATGGGCGCTGCTTTAATATTCATGGGATCAAATGATATAGTTGAAAATAATAAAGTTGATTTTCCCAAAAGAAACAGAATCTTAATATTTAATTAAATGAAAATCGGGTGATAAAAGGAAATTACAAACCTGAAAATGCAGGCTTCTATATTTTTCATTATTTTGTGGAATTACTAAAACAACCCATAAAATACCATCTATCAATAATCCCATGTTCAATTTAAAATTATCATTACAAGGGATGGACTTCGGGTGTTGTGTTGTGAATAATACAAGCACTGGAAAGAGTAAAAAACGAATAAATTTGACCACTTAAAGTACTGCTAGGATATCATATACGTTAAGTTTATAACTTGTCTAATGGAAAGGGTTAACTTTAAATCTAATTATTATGAGTATTTTATCGTCTGTAATATTTTAGTTCAGAGTTATGAATAATTAAAAATCCGTATCTCAATGAATCGACGCTTAAAACATTCTCGCTCAAAGCGAGAAATTTTCATTAATATTATCTGTACGAGACGATGAAATCTCTCTCTTTTAGTAAATCGGGTCATTCACTTCTCTTTGAATATTCTCAGTTAGATAACTGGGAGAAATTCTATGAACTACTTACTAATACTAAAATTCATGGTCGTAAAAATAACTCAGAATAAAAAGAAAGGATAATGATGGTTAATAGATATTTTTATTGTGTAATTTTTCCCATCACTTACATTTATATATCCTAAAAAATGAGTAAAGTAACTAAAGACACCGCAGCATTGATAATATTATCGTAATGAAGAAAGTAATTAACTTGAAGGCGTGGTATAAAACTCAATAACCATCTAAAAGCAACTTCTTTCAAATCCAGCAAATTCAATCTACATATCTATGCTATGTATTATATGAATTTCTTCTCACATATCTTAATCTTCAATTTCATTTCACGTTTCATCGAGGAATCCCTTTAAATTCCTCCTCTTGACTAAAAATAGTAAAAATGACGGCAGTAATGCGCATTATGTGGCGTAATAAAAAACATTAGCAACGTATAAATAAAATAATTGCTTATTTTCCTGTTGTCAATCACGCTCAAAATGAAAAGATCATCACGTCTCTTATTCGCGAAGAATTCCATTTTTCATCTATAAATCGCAGTCTGTACAGTGAATCCTCCGGCGTCGCATGTTCTCCCGAAGAAAAAAGTTATATTCCTTTAATACTGACAAAACAACACGAAGAGGTTTACCTTTACGTCCTTCATATTTTCACGTGACTGCACACTTCGCTCACCCACACGAATAAATTAGAAGTGGTTGAGGAACAAATCTCGTTGCAGTGCCATCCATAGAATCTCCCCATGAGAAAATCCGAGGGAAATAAAAAGAAACACCGCCGTAATTAATCACGATCGATCCGGAAGAACAGCGGGAGAAGGAAAGTCCTTTTAAGAGAAGCGCCTGAGGGAGGAGAGAAAACAAGAGGGGATTGAACACAAAGTTGTGGGATTACCTGTATCAGACTCATTTGAAATACGAGTTCTATCTTTTCATTTTGTAATCAAGCATATTTTTCTGCTTATCTAGATTGAGACACTTTCCTCTTAAAGTAAGAAAGTTATCATATGGTAATGAAAACGAGTAGACGAAAACCGAATGCTTCTCGCTCATTGTGTTCTTACAAATACTTAAACTGGAGCACATACGTTCGAATAATCTGCGGTAAAGTAATTTAAAAGCTCAATAAAGTGTATTGATGGTGGAAGCGACGAATATATTATTTCACCTTGATCAGACCCCATCTGAAAATTACGGCAAGTATGTGGGATCCGGCGAATGAAATGTCTATTTACGAGAAAGTGCAGCGAAAGGCGATAAGTTTTTATGAAAATGCTATGATAAGAAGCAAGCATTATGAAAATGCTCTCAGGCTGGGAGTTCTTGAAAGAAAAGAGATTGGAAGCTAGGCTGCGATTGCTCGATAAATTCAGACAATTTATTAGTACATTTAAGAGGGCGTAATCGGTATTATGCGACCTCCGGCGGATACGACAGTAAAAGTAAAATGGACGCACAGAAAAGTCGTTCTAAGGACTCATTCTTTCCGAGACAGTAAGTGATAACAACGATCTGAAGAAATAGCTCGAATGCTCGTTGTTTCCACCAAACGCTGAAATGCGACTTGCAGGGAATTTATGTAGATGTAACTAACTCAAAAAAATGTATAGTAGTAGTAAATAAATGTACAGTAGTAGTAAATAAATGTATAGTAGCTACTATTTCGCGATTGTCTAACTGACTTTTAGTCAAAAATAGAGATATGTCGCGTAATGTATATAGAACAGTTCCACTATGCAGTATATATATTAGAAAACAAATATCGAGTAGTGATTGACGTGAGCATTCAGTGAGCAAGATTTGTCCCGAAAGGGGCTCCATTTTTCCAACCAATGAAACCCCATAGATTTACAATAATACACGAAGATAGACGATATTTAAAATATAGAAAGAAAGGGTTGCTCTGAAAGGAGAGTCGAGATGCAGTGAAAGAGTGGAAAAGCGCGGCTGATATGTCTCGAAGGAAGGGCCGACCTCTTTTAGACAAACAGCGGAATTCCGCATTTATCGCGGACGGATGAAATAAAAAATGGATCACCGCGAGAGGAAGTCGTGTCCCTAGAGTCCAATTGAGAGAGACGACACTGGGATGCCCATTTACAGCGCGTGCCGAATGAGCTTTTGCCTCGACGTGTGCAGCACGACCATCCGGCACGCGAGTGAACCGGTTGATCTGGCCGTGGTTCTCGTGACAGACGTTGGGGTGGCACTCCGTTTTCTGGACCATGGAGGGAAAGAGGTTGGAATAAGTTATCTGCCGCTATTCCTCCGGAGCAGAGAACGTCGGCCGGAATATATCTTGATGGTGGAAAATGCCCCTTTTAAAACAGATAGGGATGGAGTATAGTCGGGGATTCGTTTCAAAAGTGCCGTTTTTAAAGCCTCCTTTTTCGTATTAGTGTGAGCGGATTTCCTGGGCGCGTCTTTGTATACGCGGATATTTGGCCTTTGAAATATATTATTTTTCAAATGATGAGTTTCTTCAGTCGATGGTTCAAGTGCTTGTGTCAATACGAATTACGTCATGCCAACTCGCTCCTATCATAAATACAGATATACGTTCATTTTCGCGCCCCTTCCGAGAGTACTCTGGGTCGGTAGAAGTGAACCCTAAATGATTATTTCAGTGTTTATTATTCAACTTAAAAAGCTTCATTAGGAAACAGAAATATCTGCAAGAAACAATTACGAGTGATTTCAGCTTATTAAAAGTAGAATTATTTGGGATGAAATAAATACAGGCGCACTGTTGCAAATCAGACTGGAAAAGGCTTCCGTAGGGTCATAATTATATAGTATACAGCGACATCCTTCTTCCTAAAACGAAGAAAATCACCTTTCATCTCCCTATGGATTCAGAATTCACTCGAAACAAAATTCCTCAGAATCTACATAAGAAGTTAGCGAAAAATTATGCAAATATTATTATGAAAATAATTTATGCAAATGAAGTTTCTGAATTTTTTCATACAATCGCAAAAAACTCACTAAAATTCTAACCTTAAATCTATACTTCAGGTTTCCTCAAAGTTAAGAAGATTAATTTTGTAATTTACAAATAATTATAACTCAAAAATAGAAATATTAAAGTACAATAGAAAATATTTCATGCTTAAATTGGACACCACTAAATTTATTTAAAAGAGGGCCTAAAAGTCAGAAAGTAATTTCTGTATTCATTTATTTTTTTAATTCGAACTCTACGAGAACATATCCGCGTAAAATTTGGTTTCTTTTTAAAAACTGCATTGAATCAAGGTTAAACTATAATAAATCAAGGTCGATGAAACGAATACACGGCTGATACATGCTACTCAGCGTATGAACTCTTAAGTTCACAAGCCTAAGAATGAATTTCTGAACTCAAGCTCATATTAATGCTTGAGCCTTACCACTATATCACAAAATCCAGCAAATTCTGAGGTACTATAACGTCATGGGTTAAAGAAGAAAATTTAATTCTCAATATTTCGAATTTATCTTTCGTTCCATTAATAAAAATAAAAGAAAATAAGAAGTAAGCAGTAAGGAGAAGTAAGCAGCCTCATTCCATCTACGAAAAATACTCTTCAATCATCTTTCGTCTAAAGGAAAGTATGTACATATAACCTCCGGATAGATTATAACGAACTGGGCCGTTAGCGAAGCTGATTGTCAAATGCACCGACAAATATTCCGAGGGCGTGTGCCTGTTTCCCTCGAAGAATCCTTTCCACCTGTCCAATCCTTATTCTGCTCCGTCACGAATTCCCACGCTCTGCAACCGATTGGAAAATCTCCAACTCCGACCCCTCTTTCCAATCAGCCTCATCACGCCTCTTCCGAAACTCCCGCTTCCGATATTGTATGGAGGAGATCGGATAGATTAAATTCTTCCGCCAATCAAAAAGCCAACAAATGATGGAGAGGATGAAGGAAAGGAATCGACGTTTGGATCACACTTTTCTCCTCCCCTACCTATTATCCCTCTTTGGTTCTCTGCACGCTGTTGAGTGCCTGTCCGCTCCTTCACGATTATTTTTATACCGCATCATCGTACGGACTCCTTCCCGAATAAGAGTTTTCATTTTTTCATGATTGTGCAAACGAATGCCTAACAATCGGTTCCGGTATTTTGCCTGACGTCAACTTCTCTCAAGGAATGTTTCGAGTAATAAATTGCAATTTATAAGGACGAAGATGCGGGAGTAATTCCATATTCATCTTCTATTACATACAACGAGGCTGAATTACGCGTACTTCTGCTGCAGTTGTTGGAAAAGAATTCGGTTTGCGTTCAAAATATCAGCCACTTTCGAAAAAATATCATCATGAAATAAATTAATATCTAATTGACATAAATGAATTAATATCTATCCCCTAAATAGAAATTTTTCAAAAATTTCTGCCCCTTGAGCTAATATTATTATCTTAACATTTAAAACGCCAAAACCTTAATTTTATGACTTTAAAGGAAGATGCAGATAAAATACTACTCGCCTTCTCTGCCCGTTACTAACAAAATTATCTTACCGAAAATTTGGTAATACTAAACATTAATGTGCTAAAATACTTCAAAACTCAAGTAACTCCTTAGCCGTAGAAAGATGTTCCGCTCAAAAATAGTTCTAAGATAAAATTCATTCATGATAAAATTCATGTTCTAAAATATAGTTCTAAGATAAAATTTTCGCAGAAGTACATGGAAACTAAATATTATCTAATGCTGTCAAAGACTTCTAAAATCAAATGAAAGATAAGGCGTTAGAGAAATGTAGAGCTTGCATAAATTCTTTTCATGTATTTTGACAATATGTGAGGGAGATGTGAAATTTTTCAATCCATCAAAATAACCAGTGAAGATTAACCGCCCGTAATCAAAAATGTTGATTCTTACTTCGAATGGGATTTTCGTGCTTGAAAACAATATGTTCCAGTTTCATACGCAAAACGAGTGTGAAAGCAGATTTAGGAACAAAAACAATCAAGACAGCAGTTAAGATCCTTGATTAGCAAGGAAAGATATCCTTTTCGAAGAACAAACAACTGACAAAGCTCTCACAATCAAATGTGATTTAAAACGCGTGGCTTCTCTCAAACCATCAATTTCCCAGACCTTCGAGACTAACGACCTTTCCAAACGAAAAACAGGCACGTCATCAAAGAGAGCAAAAGGTAGATGCAAGGCCCGAAGCCATAGAAAAAGTCATTTCCCAAAATGGCATAGGCAAATTTTTAACGTCTGGCACATTTCTTCGAATTAAATCCGAAAGACATTCTCAAGGAATGAGTAGAAACAAATCTCGGTAATCGTTGATGTCCACAGCTATATATTCGTTCGCTGTTAACCTGTTGCTTTAGCTAACATTTTTAAGATATCGTGAGGACTCCAATAAAAAAATTGCAAATATCAATAGACAGTCGTGATTGATAGTCGCTGGCTTATGGTTAATTGGAGAAATCAATAGATATTTTTCTGAAATTTTTCAATTGGAAACACAAATCAGACTAAGGAATCCCTTACATATACCTCACATTCCATAACAGCTTCGCGAGACAGCTGGTTCCTTTAATCAAAATTACGCAATGGAAAAATAAAAGTAGAAAGAAAGATAGCATATCTGACACATATGACTGGCAGTGTCTCTGAATCACCTGAAAAAATAATAAGTTTCCATCAACAAATATAATTAACTGAACTATATAGATTTTTAATTGGACGGATATTATAAATCATTGGATCATAAAATATTATTTATTGAAATAATTCAATAAAATATAATTAAAACTTCACTGTTGCCACCAGGTCCACTGACGAAATTGCAACGTTTATAAATTAAATAAATAAATAATTTTCGAATTCAAACATGAATAACAAAATGCAGGAAGTATAAGAAATGGTTAATTAGAATATTCATATGCTGTTGCTCAAGGTATTCAATTCCAAAAGTAATTATCTGAAAAATATTTATTCGGGCAAGAGGGTGATTCTAAATACAATATATTGATTTTGGAAACCGTACATAGTAAATAATGGAAGTTTTACGTTTTTTAATAACGCACGCAACTTCGAACTCATACATAATGCATACATTAGCCTGATTAGCTTTTCTAAAGAAAATATGTGTTGCGCAATTTATCAACCAACCTGTACGTGAAAAATAATTTCACAAATTGGATTCAAATATAAATGTTTTCTTTAACTGACATAGCGAAACACGGTAATGAGGCAGAGGATTGAAAGTAAGATTGAAATTCGTCCTTCATAATTAGGAAACAAGAAATTATTAATTAATTACCTCTTTGAGAGTTAACATAGCCTCTCAAAATTATTAATATAGTTCACTACGGAAGCTAATCATTGAAATATTACAGATAATTCAATTCTTAATATCTAATATCACATTTTATTATCGATTTGATTATTCTAAGCATTTTTAATCTTTAACCAAGATCTTGCAGGAAAATTTTCCGGAAAAAAAATCGGACATAAACATTCCTCTAAAAGACATTTTATTTCACACGCTCCTATTTTCTGCGCCAAATCCTCTGCTTAGCAGAGACTTATGGACCGAAAATTTGCCAAGGAATTTTAACATTTTTCACCACCTCTCGAAATCGTAAGTTAAAAGGAAGAGAAAATAAAGAGAGCACCATTTTATCCCGACACATCTCTTACATGGTTTGCGACTAAAATTCGGGGAACCAAATCTTCGTAGGCCGTGAATTTCAACGCGAAAGAAAATTCAGTCGCGAAAATGGCGGGGGCGTGTGGAAGCGGCGAAGGAAAAGAATAAATCTCAGATTGGTGTCCATTAGTCATTTGGCATGTGTAGAAGTAACGGTCACCGTAAGTCGATCGTCATTTATCAACACCTGCGTGTGTCAGCGGCCATGCGTGTGGTCTATCGGAAAAAGAGGCATTGCATTGTCCACGCCAAGTTCAGTGACCCATAAACAAATTTTCATCGCTTGCCCTGTTCCGGTCGTGATACGTAAACACGGAATCGAGAGTTATTAAGAAAATGGAAAAATTGGACGGATATTTTACGCCTGTGAAGGAAGGAGACTAGAGGTTAGACTGAAAGGAATTAATTATGGTTTTCCAACTAATATATCTTCGAGGATGCCTCCGCGGTATAACTGCATGAAGATGTCTCAGAGTCATTTCAATACAACTTTATTCGCGGTAACGGGAAAGAAATGTCAGAATTTTAGTGAAATAGAATTCTTTGGATGCTTGTCAGTCTTCGAAGTATTTAAAATTCTATTCTGTTTAGCTATCCGTTTGCTGCTTTTAATCATTTCATACCGCTTTAAATATTAAAAGTAAATCGTGATACAACATCTTCATAAAGAAGCTATAAATAACAAGCTAAAGGCGAATGATATAACGAATCACTTCATCAGGCAGGTTTGACATTCTAAAAATAAAAACAATCATTCTCGATCTTCATTAAATTTTATTTTTGCGTAGAATGTCTTTCCACATCACCACTTTTCAGCCCATTAGGGACAAGAATAGAATCAGCAGTTTCACAATATGTCTCGTAAAATATTAGATAAGAAAGTAATTAGCATATTCCGATAGAGCTTCGTGGGTTGCCGATGGTAACGTGTAAAAATGAGAAAATGATAAAGCAGAAATCACTGCGTCGGATTATATTCAATAACAATCGTTAAAGCTTTAGATAGGATCGATGGTTTCCTTCATTTAACAAGTTGATCAATAATAAGGAATTGGTGTTGTTTGGGATGAAATCCATGGTTGAAACACGTCCAAAAACCAGACCCTTTATTTCGCCCAAACCATCTGCCAAGCCCAAAATTGATCCAAAAAACTAAACAGATCGAATTAATTTGGGTTTAAATGTCACAAATGGTCAACTTAGGCAACTTACACCAACAAATTATTGGATTCTTGCTAATTATATACTTCATATCCTCGGTAAAATTTATGAAGAGGAATAGGAAGGCAAGGATCTACATTGTGAAGACAGAAGTAATGAATTGACCTTCTTACTTTTACAGTTAATAAGTTAACACATTTAGAAGGGTGTTACATTCAATTAGGAATCTTTATTAATCAACCACTAAAAGAAACTCTACAATAGATCTTTACGAAAAGACATAAGTTTACATGCAAATAAAATTTTATTTGTAAGAGGTTATCAACTACGAATACTCACATTTTTCATGGTAAATATTTAAGTATATGTATTTCGGGTTAAAACGATAGCAGCCTCTTTTATTCAAAAGTTTTCCGTAATTTTGTATTCTATTATACAATTTATATAAATATTATATTAATACATATAAATATTATATTAATACATATGAATATTATAAAAATATATATAATATATATAAATATTATACAATTATTTACTGTTTTGCATACTTATTTCGTTTTGAACTTATCCACAAATGTTTTATGAAGTTCCCTTTCATTCATTTCTCTTCAGTATTTCTTCGACTACATTTGACCAAGATTTATCGGTCGTTCCCTCCCTATCGGATTGATCACAAATTCACTCCATATCTACTACTCTTTCCAAAAGTATTTGTTGAGTATCCTTTTCGTATGCTGAAATCACGCCCCTTTTGTATGGTCTCGCAATCATCTTCAATCCAAATTAATCATAACCAAGTCATTGTTTATCATTCACCTCTTGCTGTTTGCGAAAATTTCCCGACATTAAATATTTGCTGAATAACTCACATCAGAGTTTTACTCGGAAAAACCGTCCTAAATCTAGAACTGAATATATTTCTCGGATATCAAATGAGCCGAAGATGTGCCCGTGTAAAAAATTCCATCCCCACCGATCACGACGAAACAAAAACAAACTACATCGAAAACCTCTCGACCATACCACGGCAGATATTCTGAACTTAAGAGATTTTAATGGTCGAGGGTCATTCACTGTACCATCAAGTGGGCGGCGTGCGGAGAAAGAGAGTGAAAGAGAGGCGTGTGTTTCAGAGTGTGGGAATCGGACATCGAAGCCAGAGGGAAAAGAAGCGGAGAATTCGGCGATGGTGCAAAGGACACGACCGCTCCAGGCTGCCACGGAATGACACGGCCTCTCGACCCTCTTTCTTTGACCTATTCGCACGAACTCCCTCTCCTCCGACCAAGGGAAATAAAAAATGTGGAGATTGCCTTCCGCAGTCACCCGACTCGGATCGATCTCCATTGACCGCGAATCTGGACTGCGTGTATGCTTCGATGGGACTGTCAAAATTGTTCTCCGGAAGTGCAGTACGTCTCCGGTATCGAGCCCTGCTCGCTTTTTCGCGATATGTAACTAGGGATCTTTCCTTTGGTCCAATAGACGAAGGTAAGGAAGAGTTTTCCCGTGGGAGAGCATCCACGCTCTGCTTGTTCCCGTTGAGCGGATCGATTCCGCATTATCTTGAGGATGATTAATTTTGATGACAGAATATGAAAACAAACAGGTATTCGGAGAGAGAAAGGTCACAACATAAAAACTGAGGGGATGATCAGCAAAACATTGTTGATACGTTGAGATGGAGAATTATAGCGAACGTAAGCAGAAAATGTAAACTATATCACTCTTATTGTTTATCGCAGGTAGAAGAAGCAAGAGTAAATTAATAATTCCGGTTAATTTATCGTACTTAATTTCTTGTTTGGCAGAAATTTGTACATCGATACCGATGGAATGAGAGATTCAAGAATTCTCCAAACGCCGAATGTCGGTGATCGTCGAGCCCAAATTCCTCAGAAAGGATTAACGCCAGGTGAGGCTACCATTTTTCAGAAACTCCCAATGCGCATTTCGGAAACTATGCCTCCATCATCATGGGAGGTTAAATCCATAATGACCATTGAAATGTTTGAAACGATTTAATACCAAAAAATAACAAGATTGATTCCAGTAAGAATAATTTAATAACCATAATTAGTATCTGAAAATCAATAAATCTCTCTTAATTGTAATTTCTTATTTAGAACAATAATACATATCTTGCTAATTTGGAGTTTAACATCAAGAACACTAAGTGAGCTGAATCATGAAAAATTACCGTATGACTAAGATATATATGCCGGATTTATAATATGACTTAATATGTGTCATATGTTGCAACATCATGATTGCGCTTTATTCTATTAAATGTAAAAGTAAGGTAAATCGTTGGTATTGATAGAGATCGTAGTAATAATCATAAGTATATACAGATTTCTCATCTAAAGGACATGGGAAACTATTCGAAAGATTAATGATGAATGACAAACCCTCAGAGATGACTCAACTTTCAATTAATAGAAAACTGTGCTTCTTTAGATTGATCTGCAGTTTAATCAATGGGATTTCAATGGAATGATGGATGCAGATCTTATGAGCCATAGTTTATCTTTGGCAGTGAAATACTATGAAAGCTTCTTCAAGTATCAAGATACTCCAGAAATCTTAAATTACTAGGATTAATGTATGCAAGAAGTTGTGGAACATGAAACCACTGCCAGTTGCCAATAACTTATGAATTAAGCATGAATGATAAAGATGTTTTGGAGGACCATATCAACATAATAACTAGAGTCATTTTTTGCTACCAGTTGATGATTAATTACTATTAGCTAAATCTTGTATCCCATAAGCACAATTTAAGATTTGTTTTTACTTCCATACATGTATCAATACTGAAAAACGAAAATAAAATTTTAAAGAATCGGTTGAATAAAATAACATTAGCTCTTATTTAGAAAGATCGAACATTCTTATTTCTGAACCTCTGAAAATCTTAGAAAACAGCTCGAAAAACCCCTCGAGAAGATGAGCTCCAGGCAGGGAAAAAATTTCTCCAAAATTTATCCAAATCTTTCAATAACACCATTATTTACTAATCGGATGAAGATTTCGACTCGATGAAACAAGAATCTCAAAGAAGAATGGCACATAAATCAAATTTATTTCCTACGCTCCCGTTTCTTCTGTTTTTAGTTAGCGGAGCGTCATCGTGACGTCGAGATTTAAGCGAGGAAAAGTTCCGCTCCTCATGATGGCGCGATTCCTTCACTAACGAACGATTCCGAAGACGAACGCCACCGAATTATGAGCGATGGTGGAATTGTGAGGTAGTACGTTTAAAAGATCCTTTCTCATCGCTATGGCCACGACCGATCGCTCGAGACTGATTCAGAGGGCAGATCCGGATATTAACACCTCAATGGAAACCTGTGAAGACTGTGAATGAGAGATTCTCAGACGCTCAAATCCTCTCACTCCATTGACAACGCTAACGACGAAGCTATAACAACTGCTATGAGGCTCTTTCAGGATTGCATTAATAATAAATGATAGGTCATAATAAACTATTGTTTTAATTCGATTACCTTGGTAGTCTGAATAGTTTCTTGGAAAGAGTGAAGCTTGCGGCGTTTTGAAAATAAACTAAAAAGAAATGAAGAAAGAATATTTTGAACGATTGCAGACAGATATACTGATATATAATAAATGCTCCTCAGTTACAAAATTTAAAACGATAAATAATCCTATTTCTGTTATACGTCGTGATCTTTTCCTTGATATTTGATACGATGTAATAGGAAGCAAGATTTCAAACAGTTATGAAAGTAAATGGAATGTATTTCAGCACATTTGTAATACAGCACAAGCTGTATTTTATAGGAAGATAATTATTCGCTTGAAATTTTTGATTTTAAAATTAATTAAATGAAAATCACTTTGAAAGAACGTCAACAGATTACGTACACTTCTTTCAATGTTGTTGAAATTTTTCTTTGTCGAATTAAGATGCATTTTCGTTCTCACATAAAGTACGACGACAGTAAAGTAGATTCTTGAAAAGGAACATTTGCCTGGAAGCCAAGCGTTCGAGGAACTGGAAGGAACAAACGGACTCGAACTAAGATCATTCTGGAAGGATGCCCTTACTAAAGAGACAACTAAGCAGATCGGTCCGCAACTAGATCACAGCTTAAAACGCCTTATTTTACTCTGAAATATAATTATGACTTAAGACCTAAAAAGGAGCAAACGAAAAGAATATTTAAAAATATATCTTGGATAAACACAAACAGGAAATTCATTAAACGACATAAAGCATAACTTAGATTCAGAAAGAGCAGGTATTAGGCCTTCGATAACTACATTTTGTGTACATTGGACCGCAAGTCGATCATGTTTTGCACATTCTCCTCCAAACTGCTTAAATTAATGAGGAAATCTGCGAAATCATCCAAAAAACTAATTAACGAATTATACACGTGGTTTACATGTTCTTGCTACAGCTATCATCAGGATCGGTGGAAGATATACCCACTAGGGGCCTAACCACGACAATAAAGGGTCAATCCATCGATCACAGCTCATTCTAATATTCTCATTTCAGCATAACATACTATATATCATTCAATAATTAACCATGTAAAATATCAACTCGGAATAATAAATATAATACAAGAGATTCAAACATATATTAAGACGACAAAAGTGACAAGTCTATATAACTATAACTATGGTGGTCTCCTATAACAATCACGTAACAATATAGAATACTGCAAAATAAAAATCGAGTTAAAGGGAAATAGAGGGCAAGGAGGGAAATACTGAGGAAGAAATGGGACGTAGGAAGGAAGAAGTCCTTTTATCCCATGCGACTGAGCTGAGAACACGATGAAAACCGTTCTTTCTAAGGCCGCACGAATCTTACACACTAAACGAAGAAGTTCCGGCTTTCGTTCCATCCTAAAAAATCTTTACTCTAAGCTTAAATAGACTTCCGCGTGGAGGTAGAAGTGTAACTAAAGTTGAAGCGATACCAGAAGAGAAGCAAGATCGGTGTGATGCTACGTCGTAAAGAATTTGGAGCGATGCTTTGGAAATGCTAAGGTGTGGCGAATGAAAAGGTTAAGGGTCGTAAAAGAAGCAAAGCGAGGAGGAAAAAATGAGCTATTTAACTGCATCTGCCACGATAAAGTAACCACAAAGCTCGTCTAACGTCGCTGATGATGTAAATACTATTAATAAAAATAACATTTCAAGAACATTAAATTTTATTTATATACCCCTCAATGCGTTAAATCATGGAAAATCATGTAACTAAATTTATAATACCTCAATAAAGGTTCCAGTATAAGTAGAAAATCATCAAAATCGTATATGGAAGCTACGTTTTATTTATGAAAGCAAACATGGTTACATGCATCATTTAAAAACAGCCCTTTATGTATTCCCACCATGCATCATTTAAAAACAGTCTTTCGAAATAACTCAAAAATTCAAACTTTTACATCAAATTTCCCAAATAACTTATATCAAATTTTACATTGGGAAAATAATTAGTTAGATGCTACAATGTTATGATTTACTGCGCTGCGATCATCGCCGATTTAACAAGCTTACCAAAATAGATTTTAAAAGAATTTGAATAAATTATTTCACCAAAGGTCTTTAAATGTTTCTAGCATCATCAAAGAGGTCGTTAATACAAAAATTATAGCAGCCCCTGCATAGAGGAACAGTAAAGAGAAGACGTTTTCACTGTATCGATCACAATCAATGCTTTCCAGGGTATCTGTTAAGTCACTTACTCTACCTTAAGAACTTGCAGCTCTTAGCTCCATACTTAGAATTATAATGTTTCTCGAACGAATTAATATTTTTAAGCTATAGGAATTCTTTGAATAGCGTTGCCGAAACTTACTACCGCGCATCAGTTAGTGCATTTACGAGGATATATAAAATATAATGGCGTTTTCTTTTTTTGCTTACTGAACGTGTACCATCCATCCATCCCGTATATATACCCGCTGAGTATTTTCAAGCCCCTATTTTTTATTAACTTAATAAAATAAGCCAGTTTAACTTTTTAACGTTCAAGTTATACATGTACATTAATTTTTTTTAATTATGGGTAAATTTAGCTTCCAAGTTCATCAAAGAAGAAAATAAAATCTCTTCTTCCAACGTGAAGCAACAAGGAAGAGCTACAAACAAATTGAAAACGCTCCGCTGCCTCCCATAAGAATATTTTCTCATAGAAATTTAAAAGCATTCAAATCATCAATCTACAATATGCATAACCTGAAAGCATTGTCAACAGTTCTCCATTATTTTCTTTCAAGCAGCTTACACTGCGTAAATCAAGAACTCGAAACTTGTAAATACTAATACTAATACAATGCGTGATTAAAGTTATTTTTAAAATAAAGTTTCAAAAAACAAAGAATAAATGTTGCGAGTAAGTGTTACAAAAGCTCTCGTGATGATTGGATGAAGAAAAAAGGAAATGCAGGATAATGAGAATAAAGAGATTGTGGTTGAAAGGATGATTCAAGAATGCAGTAAAGAAAGAGAGACATCTCGTTTTGCCGATTCTCTCTCGATTGAAGGTCGTCATGAATAATTCCATCTAAACTGCACGTTAGTCTTCCCTGAATGGGATAGGGATCTTTCCTAAATGAGCACGTATTTCCAGTCCATTCGAAAGCTTATTATCAATTTTGATTAGTTTTCTGAATGGCGCATCGTTGAAAACAGATGTTCGGAAATTTGAAGAATGGCAGAAGACAGTTCACTCCGAAACAGTTTGAGCAGAATGTTAAGGTAAATGTCTTATTACTTATTATAAATGAACCCAATAACGACGTCCTCACGATCTTTTTCGTGAGCATTCTTCATACTACCGCAACGACTTGAACGATTTCCTTTGCAAGCTTTATTTATCGAATAGATTTTGAGAAAGTGAAATTCATATTTTTTTTCAAAGTTGTCTTCAGTTACAATGAGTTGCATTAAGAGTCAATAATTAATGACAAGGAAGGCAGTTCATTCGAATCAAGTGGACACATAGTAAATCATACTGCACCAACCCTGATATTTCTAATAAGTATTGCCAAATATTCAAAGCCTTAGAATGTAGTTGATTATTTTTTAAATTTGAAAAATTATATTATTACAAAATATTTCTTCCAGGCCTTCTTCTCTTTCAAAAGCCTGTAAAAAATTTATCTCTGAAAAGGTACAAATCATCAAAATTACAAGTAGATAAATAACCTGCAATCGAAAATAATTATTTGAAAGGCTTGAAAAATTACCTGAAAACATGATAAAAATGCTGGATTTCCTACATGGAAAACGCTCTTTGAGCGTGAAAAGTGAGCCATTATAAAGTTAAATTTTAGTTTGGAAATTTTGTTTTCAACTAAATTGTTTTCCTAAATTTATGGCGAATGATAACGAAAAATAAAAAAGTATGAGAACATTATAGAAACGGGAAGTTCAAAGTAATTAGGTGATAAACTTTAGCCTTGGAAATCGAAGAAATTACGGTATTGCGACTTCATATCTATAAAGTCAATTTGATTCCCCAAACCTGTGTTGCTATCGGACAACACTTCATTGAGACAAAAATCAATTCTCGCATTCTTCTTCTGACGTCACGAAGAACTTTGCAAAGTAATGTCACTTTGAGCGAAGATGTCGGTTATTATACGTCGAATTCGAAAGAGATCGATAAGAGAGACAAAAGAAGAAGAAAAAGAGAATTGGGATCGAAGCGATGGTGGGTTTTTTCGAGACGGCGGTGTGAGTGGGAGCGAGGAATGCGATGGGGGAACAAGAGAGTCACGACAGTTCGCGGAGAAAGAAACAGTTTGTAGGGAGTGTGGGAGGAGGGGGTGTGGGAGGAGGGGGTGTAGGGAAGGGTCGACGAGGGCATCGCACCGGCAATGGTTTGGTCGCGTGTGAAATCCTCCATGACTGCTGGACCAGAAAATGCGCTTGCGTGAGGGGAGGGAGATAGATAGGGGGAACACGAGGGAGATAAATGCTTTTTTCGCCGAGCATGGAGTGGAGGAAGTTCCTCCCAACAAAAAATTCCAACGTCTCATACTATTCGTGCAGCGGAAGAACCACCCTCCCCGGAAATTTCCTTTTTCGCGGTGGAAATAAATAGCAGCACAGGTGTGCAACTTTTTATTAGAAAATCTACGTTTTGGGTGCATCTATACGCTTTTATTTTCTTCCGTGGGCCTTGCAATTTTCATAAATAACCATTGGCAAATCCAAAATAATTTAAATTGAAAAACTGAGAACAATCTTTAGCCATAGAGACATAATGATTAATAACCTAGCATAACTAAATAATCCAACCGACTTACTGCAATTAATAAGCACAAATAAATCAAAGCCTCTTTTCCTTTATACCAACACATCTTGAAATTTTCAGTTAATAAAAATGATTCCCCATCTATCCGCTGCATCTTTATGAATAAACAATATTCTTAGTGTGAATATGACTTACAGTTTGTGAGATGTTACCGAATACAGGACTGTTGTCAATGTTCAGAACCTAAAAAAATATAAAAATTTTATTAATATACTTTCCATATTTAGGATTTCCATGCTGCCTAAAAGAACATCCTATATCTTGTCAGCTTGGGGGCAACTGGACGTACTATATTAAGGACACAGAAGAATTATCCTTGTGGGTTAGTGATTTATTATTATTAACCAAATTGATGATATACTTATAAACTTGATACTAAAAATAAACTATTTGTTATATTTTGTTTACTTCGATTTCTTTGTAGGCCTATGAACTTCTTTTTCTATTAAATTCTTAAATAATAGGGTGAAGAATAGGGCATTGAATGGAGAAGATGTTTGTACCTACCAAAAAATACACTTCATTTGAAGTGTACACTTATGATGAAAAAGGATCTACGAGGTCAATTAATTGCCATATTTAAACTCGAAAAAGATTCCCAAAATCAGTTTTACTAACATCCTGAATACATAAATAATTATTACGCGAGAGAAGACAGAAAACAACAGTAAAGCTTTTTTATCTTACTACCTTCAACTTCTTCTTATAACATTCCAAGATATTCATTGCAAATTCTCAGCCAGTATCAAATAATACGATATTACAAAAGTATGACAGTAAATAGAGCCCTAATCAATGTATTACATAGTTAAATGAGACTTATTTGATGTTATCAATGTTTACTTGATAAATAATGCTGGAAAATTGTTTCCAGACTAATTTATATAAAAGGAAAAACTAAAAGTTGAATAAGAAATGATTTTTGTATCATAAAAATCATTTTTTATCACACCTTGCGTCACTTATCATTGTTAAGTATTCGAGAATTACACAGATTCTAACAAAATATCCAAAGCTGGAACTTAATTAACAAAAAAAAATACTAATCTGATTGAATTATGGATAAATAGAAAGAGGAGCTAAAATTGATAATCAGCGAAATGCAAATGAGATTTATGCCGCTAACTCACAGCATTAGATAAGGTGCACCTATGCATCGACACTTAAAGAGATACCGCGAACCGGAAGTAAACATGATTCTGAAAGCCACGAACGGAACGCCTGAGTGAAGCATTGCGTTCAAGATATCGGCTCCGGGGGCGTGTAACAAACGATTAGGAAAGAGTTTTGCGAAAGCGACGCCACGTACTCGCTAAGCGGCGTCGATTCCAAAAAGAATTGCCTGCCAAGGGCTCATTTATTACCCGTGAAAATAAAAGAAGGCCGAAGCGCATGCGTGAAATCGCGAGTCCATTTCGCAGTGCGATGGTGAAAACCAACACTTGCTCTCTTTCTTCGTCACCAGGGTTACAAATCTCTTCGGTTCGTGAATGAGCCGAAGGAGGGATCGTGGAACAAGCAATGAATATGCAGTTTTTTTAATCAAGTAAAAGCCCAAGATGATGCATGTAAATGATCTTTCCTTAACGCAAGAAACAATGGCTGCGATTTGAAAGATAAAAGAAGTTACGTCATTGGCGATGCCGTTGCGTCGCGCTTTGTTTAATGAGCTTGACGAACGTCTAAATCCTGACTTGACAAAGAAAAAAGGACAAAGATCGCGTTAAAAAGGAAAGGTAACTCGATACGAACGGAAAAGATTCTCAATATACCATTAGTATGAGATTAAGACAATCTTAAGAGATTGGTAGATAGAGTAAAAGATTTTCTTAACCAAACTTATAATATATTTATACACTTGATGCTACAAGTAAACTATTTGTTATATTTTGTTTACTTCGGTTTCTTTTAACCATCAAAAAACAACTAAAATATTTTATGGATTAAGATTAGAGCACTAATGCGGAAGTTCTGTGACGTAAATACCATTCTCAAAATAAAATAACGGAAAAGACAAAAATAGAAGGAAAATTTTCGACCTTACAATCCTGGCGATTTGCTCCTTAAAAATAAAAATGTTAAATCCTATCGAGGCATAATTTTTCGATGATTACGAACTACTAATTGTAAGATCAACTAGACTAAAATATTATGATAGATATTTTTACTGTTAGAGAAAGTGACATGAACGCAGAGCCAAGGAATTTCACTACATACAGGGGGTACGGTGAAATTCCTTGGCCCTGCGTTAGGGACGTAACTAGAGGGATAACAGCTTCTCTTTTAATTTTTCTTTTCAAACAGGTATGCTCACGGCGTTTATTTACAAGGATGCGTTTTATTTTGGCTCTTAGGCCAAATGTGCCCCTGCAATGCTTTTTACACCTTCTTGGCCTCCAGTGGTAAAACTTTTAATTAATACCTACTCTTCATTGTCAGCAAGCAATTAATAACTTCAAGAATAATTCAAAAAATTGTTTTAATCCCAACCTTTTCTATGCAGCTCTATACACAATTCTCATTGTACTCGTTTTCAGCTGATATGGACGCCAACGTTTTCAATTGTCTTGTAAAACTTCTCTTTGAAAAAGTGTTTAATTTACTCGAAATTACTTCCAATTCTGATATAGGAAGCTGTAGTGTTATTAACAAGAGATCAGCAGTAGGGAAGGTGCCAATAAGACCAGCCAGGAGGAATACCTAGTATCCAGGCCCCCGGTTTGCAGGGACCGAATTCCACTAGGGAAATTTATACCTTAGGGATAGCAAACAATATATCTGTAAGAGGGGGGTCAGATAGACATTTGGACTTGGGTCCCCTTTGGTAGATCACCAGCTGGGGGTGCCAAACTGAAGTAGTTGAAGCAATTGAGTACATATACTAATAAAATAATATTTTATACAGTAGAATAATATTAAAACTGGTATTAAATGTTCTTACTTGTTTCTATTTCAATTATCATTGTCACCTTAAAGAGTAGATGGATTTGCTAAGGGGAGGATAAACCTAAGCTCATTTGCAGAAGACCATGGGAAAATTATAATTGGGAATCCATCACTTGATGTACTTAATTAGACTACAAGAACCTAATTATATGGCAAGGAAGGACCATTGCAGTAAATCTTATTAATGAAGGAGTTAATAGACCATGTTAGATAATCATAGGCTAATTAGTTTGACATGCATGATTTTTTAAAAAATCAGGAGAGTACTAGCTGATTACTTTAGTGGCACATGAGATAGATAGGGATGTTGCACCATGGACTATACTTTACTTTACAATTCATTGATGTTATAAATTTCGATAAGTCATTAAAAAGAACTTCAGGACAGAAGTTCAGAGTTAATAGCAGTGTTTTAATATAGGATGAGGTAATTAAGTCAATTTCCTGCAGTCAAGTTTATCAAAAGTACTTAAAATTCATTAACAGGATAGAGATATTTATTAAAGAAACAAGTCCTTTCCTATAGATGTGATTCTCATTCTGCATGTGTTTTTGTGAATTATTTATAAGACTAAACATCAGAATTGTAGTTCTTCTACAGAGATGAACGTTATGTGTATGAATAATTTTGTATATATAAATACAGACGAGACAAAGATATCATCAAACACCTATGCATCAATGGTACATTCAGAATATAGAGTAAAGGAAAATGCTTTTGGAGCTTTGCATTCCACATTGGTTTGCAAACAGCAAAAGATATTATATATCCAGGTCAAGACAAAACTTATACTGCACAATATCTTTCTTTACTAACAAGTTATACCAAAAGTTTTCTGCTGTGAAATGACATAGAAATATTGAAAACTTAAACATATAGCATGATGACCAAGAAAGATTCTACTAATCAGCGAGTAGCAGAAATTTTGATTTCATTGCAAATATATGCACATAATACTCAAAGGGAAGAAAAAATAATAATATCATTAGATCAAGAAAAAGATTTGATTTCCTAAGGAAAAGGTAGAGCTATCCAAGTTTTTCAAAAAGACATAAAAATAACTGCTGTGTGAGTGAGAGTGAATCAGGAATATCTTATCAACAAATATACATGTGTACTTGAAGTTCTAAAAAATTAAAAATCAAATTAATCTGGAACTACATTTATACCTTATGATTCCAACGCTTTATACTGATACAAGAGTAAGCTCACCAGAATTATATCCATTAATAAATAGCTTTATAACAAACTGTATAAAAACCAAACAGGATGGCAGCTAAACATCACAAAATTGCTAATATAAATTTGATGCAAAAATATTTATTTTAGTAGAAATTTAAATTTTCCAATCCTCTATAAGTATGTACATGGAGGGTGTTTAAAATCAAAATCTAGTAAAATAGATGTCAATTTTCCATTATCAAATAGTATACAAGTCAATCAAATATAAAATAAATATTTTGCTATTCACCACAATTATGACATTGACATAAAATAGCAAGAACACCTCTAATGAATTTCTAGAAAAGAACTCTGAAGAGCCCATCATGATTTTTTACCTAAAAGAATATGAAGAGGAATTAAGATGATACTCTATAATTTGAATTACCACTGTAACTATGTAAAATGAAATATATCATTGACAACACCATGGGAGTGTAAGTGATGGACAGAAAGAATTGTTGGCAAATATGGGCCTGGCAGGAAAGTTGAAAGTGGTATAAGACAATTCTGCAAAGAATGGAAGATGATATTCACTAATAGAGCTAGAAATTTTAAGGAAAAATATTCAGGAGTAGAAGATAAGTGGATCAGACTTCTGTTAAGAACAGAGAAGATGAAGAAGAAAAGCAAAAATGACCAGTAGTTGAAAGAAAAGGTTTGCAGAAATAAAGAAAGAGCTGAGGATAGAAATGGCTGGAAAGTTGATGTCTAGAACCTGCAAAGGCAGACTACCAAAGATGAGATATAAATTTAACCAACAAAAACAAATAGTATTTACATGAGGTACTTAATATCTCCAACCAACTATTATTTATGAGGAAATAAAATCAAGGTAAACTTTTCTAATTTTAACAGCAACTTCAAAGAAAATACTTAAAAATGTACTCTTTAGTAATCTTTAATCTCTATTAATCAATTTAAAAATAAAGAACTTTATTTGATGAGAAATTAAATTTTGAAACACATGAAATAATATACAGAGTTAAGAAGAATGTGCATATTTCTATCTGAAATGAAACAATATCTTACTGACTTCACCTCAAGATAAGCCTCTTTTGGAATCAAAAATTTCCAAATTAGATAATTTCAATTCCGATATTTAACAACTCGTTGAAATGGCCTTCAAAACTACCTTAGTAAAGAAATTCTTTTTCAGGCTCTCAGCTGGGTGATGTTGGCAATTTACCACCTCTACAGCCATCTTCAGGGTGTTGATCATTAGAATTTGGCTATCTGTGTATATGTGGCCTGTGGGTGCCTTTCAATTTCTTATGTCTCAACTGACCAAATTCTAACACTCCACACCTTGAAGATGGCTGCAGAGATTGTATCCCAAACATTGGTGGAAATCGCCAACATTACCAGGCTGAGAATGCAAGAAGAATTTCATCATAGCAGGGAAAGAAGTAAATCTTTCTTCACCCAAAGTAATCACACAATTTAAAAGTAGGAAAGGAACTGAAACCTTTGGGTAATCTGAATATATATCCATATCAATAGCTATTGACAGACCAATAGCTCCTTTCCTTTTAAGCACTCTAATGTTCCTCAAAGCAAGCAGTTTAAGAGAGAATAAGTCAACTGCTTGATGGAAAGGATTCAATTGAAGTGAAATTAATAACTCCATAAATAATAAATATATTTGTCAATGACACAGTGAACAAAATTATATTTTGTTACATCACAATTGGCAGTTAAGAAAAAATCACAGGCAACCATTCCTTGACTGTGATAAGAAGGTAAAGCCAACATACTCAGTATGAAGGCATCTACAAATTCTTGAAAAATCACCAACAAGGTCAGTAAGCAATGACATTGCTCATCTGTCAGCACTGTACATGTAAACTAGGTACTTCAAGGATGAAGCCTTGCAAGAATTCTGAAAAAAGAGAAAGAATAAACAAGGCTTTTTCAAACAATAATAAAAATGCATTGCTGTAAATTCACATGGCTCATTCTTCTGCCATAAAAGTAGAATCTATTATTGTAAATCTTATCACCATCGCAAATATCAAACCCTTCATCCCAAAAATATTTCAAAACTAAATACAGCAGTTTTGCTCAAAAAGCACATAAAAATATTCCTTGATTTAGTATAAAATGCTTTCATTAACTGCTATAGTGAAAAATAAAAACCCCAAAAAATTTAAAACATCTAGTCATGTTCCACACATACCAGCTCAAAATGCCATTCACAAAACTATTGATCAAAAGAAACACTCAAATGCTTTTATACATGGCATTTTAAAATGATATGCTGATGATTATTTAGAGCCCAAGAGATGCACCAATATCTGATTAAATGAAGCATCACACAAGGAATTAATTGGCGAGCCATCCTCAGAGGAATTTGCTATTATTTCATTGGTCGCTGATGCTTCTGCATCTTTGCAGAGGGGCTTTACATTCCCTAAAGGGAATATCAACAAATTCTCCACACCTCCTCCTTCCAGAAGACTAGTGTTTGGTAGCTGCTCTTCGTCACCTTCAAGAAAAATAAGGGTATGTTTTCACCATGACTAAAGAGATTTCACAAAATGGAGCATATGAATCTAGGTGGTCTAGCATCATGTTTCAGAAATTCCATTCTATCATTCACTTTGACACTAAATCCTTCAGGTATTTACCTCAAAAGAGAAAAAGTAACATAGCAAAACTAAAGTTAAGAATGTATAAGCAAGGTCATCTTTCCCTTGATAAAAATGTCAGAGGCAACTGCAAGTTTCTACAAAACAGGAAAATTCACAAGACAAATATTATCTGTTCAAGCAATTTATGCTACAGCAAGTTTACTGGAATTTCTTACAATTCAAATTAAACAAAAAAACAACCTCTAGGAGAGAATTCTAGTCATTTCAAACACATCAAGAGGCAGAACTTTCTATTGAATACACATATTTACCTTCTTGCTTTGATGATACTGAAGATTCCTAAGAATAGCAATATTTACGAGCAGCCATAGCTAACTAAAATTCAAAATCACTGAGATATGTTGGCTGTTCTAAAGCCAACCCAAATTCAAACATTTCTTTCTAAAAGCATCACTCCTTGAGCAAACTTGATTTGAAAGGATTGAAACAACTGAGCAAATGACTGATGTGCTCACATTAAAATTTAATCAAATTATACTCAATTTTTATGAGGAATCTACAGACCTAAATTCTTCAATCTCTTGAGAATATTTCAATCATCTGCAAAATATTTGAAATCATAGCATTCTCTGAAATAAATGTGTGTAATATTTAATAACAAAAACTGCTATGATAAATCTATTTTCAGGATAATATTTAACTATCATATTGAAAGAACCTATGCAATATATAAGCTTTGAAGAAAGGAAATGAATATAAAGCATTTTTAGAATATAGTGACAAACAACATAGGGTATCTACCACCAAATTTTTCTCTGGATTCCTAAAATTAAAATGAGTATACTTCTTTTTAATTAAAAGGTATATGTTAATGTGCTGTAGTTTAAAATTCCAAGAAGAATAATAAAGTGGTAAGTAGGTTCATGTAACAGTAGGATCATGGCATAATCATCTGCAGCTGTAAGATCAGTTAAGGTTTCTGTGCAACAAAACCTTAGTATCTGCAAGTCCCCCAGATGACATTTTGAGAAATGCTGCACCAGCAAATGAAAAATGTTTAAACAGTTAACTGCTATGATTATTCAGCAAAACAAGGGGATTTTTTGTAATCTAAATTATCTACTCCAGGGGTTCTTAACCTTAGATCCTTGGATTTACTTTCGAGTAATTTTTATTTTGAAAATATTCTGCTGAGTTTAATTTTTTACATATTAATATTTTGTCTTTAGGTTATACTTTTTCATGAAAATGACTTCTTTTAAAATTACACCTCATGGATTCAGCTACGGTAAGGGATTCATGACTTGATCTTTTACAGGACCCACAGAACAAATGAGGTTAAGAACTCCTCCACTAACTGTTCCTCTTACACTAAGAAAATTTAAATCCTCCTTACAACTCCAGCAAATTCTGTACTTAATAAATCAGTGAGCAAACAAAAGGGTACCAGATATTGAAAGAAATAAATGGCAGAATTAGTAATTAAAAAATAAAACATGCTGCTAAATTACTTTGAAAGCAATAATTTTACCTTTCCAAAAAGTTTTGAAGAAAAATTTAGCAGCTCAAAAGATGCATTGAATATTATTCCCCTAACAACTTCAAGAATGATGGTTTTTAACAGAAACAAGCAAATTTGATTCTTTTTTCCAATTCTCCAAAATTGAAGGAAACAATATTTTTACCAAGTCTTGAGATATTAAAATTAAATATGGAATTGCCATAATTAGATTCATTTGAGACAGGAATAAATAACTTGTTCTCTTTATAATGAATGATGCAGGATTTGGAATATACTCTAATATCTGACATGAATATGGCTGTAGATGTTTAAGGAAGCAGATGGAAACTCATAATTCTGAAGTAAACACTGCAGCAGTGAATTCAACTGAATGTTAAAATTTTAGCAGAAAAATTACCTGGTTGAGGCTCACATATAGTTGCTAAGGAATGATCATCTTCAATATTTCTTGATTCATTCCAAGTGGAATTAATACTTTTAGCTACATTTTGGGCAAGCACCTCAAAATCCAAATCAGTTGGGCCTTTGAAAAGTGTTTTGGCATCCGTTCCAGGATGTGAATGCCTTATGTGAAAATGGAGAGACTGGCGGTGTTTAGCCCTGCAATAACAAATAAAGAGGTTTAAGATTAACTACTTTTAATCAAAAGAGAGAGTATCCATGAGAGATTGAAAATATTTCAGTTTCTACTTAAATAACATATGCATTGATAACCAATCAACCACTAATCTAGCAGAAGAGAAATATAGATTTGATGATAGTAATATGCATTAATATAATAAAAAAATAATGAATCTGTAAATTTGATACTCATTCTATGAAATTGATTGTCAAAACACATATTTGATTAGGAGGCTCGTCAGATTCCTTTTTGTCAAAATAATAATATTTTAGAATCTAAAATGTAAGGAATGAAACATTAATTCTAATGATTAAACATGAGATATGCTTAAATAACAAAAAGACTATTGGAGCATACAGTAAGTATATAATGTGATATAAATTATATAGCGTATATATAAATAGTGATATAAATTCATAGATGGGTTTTCTCCAATAGATGTCATTAGCTTGCTGGTATTTGAATTTCCTTATCTTATCAAGGTCAGTTAAGACTTCCTAGACCAAAGGGGTGGTCCTAGAATGATTCCATATCTAGCTGACAGTGCCATGCATTCTTATGTAGATTCATTTCCCATGTATTTACCCACAAAGAGCAAAGTAATGTTGCAAAAAATTAGTTTGTTGATTTGAAAAATCTTTCCTGATGCAGAAATAAATGATATATCGTGTGATGTAATTTATTTTTCAATAAAGTTTATAAACATTACTTCCTTGCCTTTTCATATAGAAAGACAATTTTCTAATTTCATCTTTATCATGCTTTTGTGAGCATGCTGTTCTTTTATTTGACACAAAATTTATACAAATATTTTCATACCTTACCAGTAAACTTCTAGTTTCACATTATCTTATCTGAATGCATCCTATAACATGGATAAGAACCTTTGAAGAGAAATTTTCAAATTATGGATGCCAAAAATTGATCGCCAGCTAAGATAATACAATAAAAGATACCTCGATATATGATACATATGAAATTTAAAGAAAGGCTAAGATATACTTTGGTGAAGGAATGAGGACAAAGGGATTCATAAATTTTTCAATTAGTTTGTCCTCATCTAGTATAGATGCTTAGGCCATGGTTCCACAGGCAGCGATTTGCTGCACCTAGGCCCGTGTGTGTGGAGCTGTCGAAAATCTGCTGCTCGGGGGAGGCTACACGGGACAGTAAATTACTGTCCCAAGGAGCAGCAGATTGCCGGCGGTCGCTGTTAGCACCTGTGAAAAATAGACCCTAATCCACGCTGCGCCACATGACCTTGCAGCCGTCGAACAAACGCGTCCTATCGACAGCGAAATGCGGCGTGTGGAGCCACCCTAATTTAATCCTATGGTTCTTACTTTCGGTCAGTAATTCGCTGCCTCTAGCGACAGCAAAACGCTGCCCGTGGAGCCACGGCCTTACTGCCATCATAACTTACTAAACCTACTACTTGTAGAGTATTTTCCCAAGTGATTTATTTTTAACTTCAAGCAATCATTATGTCTGAAAAGATGGCTAAAAGGGGAAAAGTTGATAAGCAGTGAAAAAAAGAGTTTTTTCCAGTTTTACCTTTATCAACAAGTCTCTCAGTGTTAGGGAATCCTTTAAAGAGGCCCCAAAAGCCAGTAAAAAAAAAAAGAATTACAATATATTGAAAGAAGCATATTGAGGTGCATTAATAACTCCACCAGAGACTAAAAACATTACACAGTTATATAAAAACGTGATATACTTAATTTACTGGTGATGTGCTTGGCTCTTTGCGCTCCAAAAAAGAATATTTAGTTTTATGATATTAACTGTAATATTACAGCATACATCTATTTTCCCTTTTAAGAATAAATGGGTACTACACCTAGATATAAAAATATTTTCTTACAATATTGTATCTGGTATATTTCTTTGGTCATTTTTCTCCAGAAGTTAGTACTGGTTTTTGGGTGTTGCAGAGCTCGAAAAAGGGATGTAATCAGAGGACTAGTGTCCCTGGACAATTTTTACTACTATATCTAATGGATTTCCTCTTTGTTTTTTGTATACACAACACTCCTTTTTATAACATTAGAAGTCCTAGTCTTTATATCCACTTATATGAAATGCTTTTCTGTCAGTCCCGTACGAAAAGTCACTGTTAGTGTCTGATGGACGTTGTTTCTGCCTTTTACATTTTTTTGATAATACTTAGCAAATTTTTTACTTAGAAGATTTTTTCTAAAGGATAAATGGCCTATCTTACTCATAACAAAAGCAAGATATACTTTAATTTCACTTGCAGTAGTGGGAACCCATTCTGATAGTGCCTTCTTTTAGTAATACAATCTGTTCTTTCTCATGGGAAAGGAATTATTCAGCATGGTGATTAGTTTCAGTTAGGACGATAAGTTCATCATTGAAAAATGACAAAATTACCAGGAGAATCATCTCCACATGAAAATCACACAATTTGTTTTCCTCCAACAAAATGACACACAAAAGGCAGAGGAAAACTGTCAACTTCTTCTTAATTACTCTATTGAATCTTCTGTTGATTCTTCCATTTTTTGTTAATTCTACCATTGATTTTGGACAGATTTCTACATTTTACTCCATTTTGATCCACTGCAGTTTCGTCACACCAGTTGATGCCACGGCGAATAATGCTCTCAGTTATAAAAATTGAAAACTAAAATCCTATTCAATATATCGTCCCAAAACAAATAGTGAATGAAAATTCCAACATTTATATCCCTGGTGATATATTCCTTGCCAAACAAAAAAGATTTAGGTGAAAAAAATATTTTGCAGCACAACCTGATTTTTCTAAGGTTATGTTCCATATAAATAATTTTTTACATAGTTTTGGTTGCTCAAAAATAAATCTAGTGTAATTTTCATGTGTGATGATGATACAAAGACCAAACTAGGAAAACACCAGTACCTTACATTGGTTTTGGAGGGAGTTATGGCAGTTTTAAAAATGTTCGCGAGTGAAAAATTGAGACTTTTTGCTTGAAGAAATAATGTCATTGCTATAAAACCATAAAAATTTTCAATATGGTGTTGATAAAATCACTCTCATTCAAATCTCATAAGATCTGAAGTTGAAATCATCCATGACTGAAGAGTAGAATATGTGTGGGCTCAGATCTCAGACAGAAAGCGAATAGTCTGTGCAGTTATGAAGTACAGTTCTCCACTAAAAAATCGAACGGTGTAGTCTGTGGTGCATAAGATTGAAGGGTTTCAAATTTCAGGACTTACCCCCTCCATTTATCCTTCTTTATCTCTTGGCAACACTGGAATAGTCTAAGGCCTTTCCTTCTATTCGTCTGTGGGCCATATAGTGAGCGGAAGGAAAGAAACAAAAAGATTTTATGGTAGGGTCTACTAAGCACACAGTGGTCTGGAGATTCCGTTTCTGCAGCCAAGAGTCAATTTTCCAAATTTTTTTGTAAAGACTCCAAAAACTTACTGGTATACAAGATATGTCTATTTCTTTCGAAAACTGTCATTTTTCCTCTAATAATTTTTTACCAAAAATTAAGCGTTTAAACTTGGGTGATATTGGTAGGCGTAATTTCTTAAATTTTTCCCCATATTCGCTCTTAAGATTTCCTCACCAGAATTGCTTCATTTGCCATGGAAAGCATTCAAAAGCATTAAAGTATTTTTTTCTTGAGTTTTATAACAATTATTTATTCCATTCACCCTTAGATATGTTAAAAAACAGTATATCTCTGCATTACTTCCAATTCACAGTAAACTAAAAAAGATTTTGATTGAATTGAATATCTATTAATTAGAAGATAACAAAAGATCAGCGGCAGTTCTGTTAGTTACTCAATGATTTGTGACATTACTAGGCCAACGGCTGTGCATGCCAGATCAGTGGTTGCAGTTATAAATAATGAAATCTCAGACAATTTTCAAATCTATCATCCCCTTCCTCTAACTAACATAGAAACTTTTTATTACATATCTAGTTAACAAAAACTTGTTTTTATTGCTAATATGTTGCTTAATTACTCAAAATATTTGGAAAGGGATTTGAGGACAGTAGCTTTGACTGAAATCAAATGTATTAGTTATCTAAATGTTATATAGTCATACAAAATACCCTGCCTCAGGGTCGAAAGCCACCTCAGACATGTGTGTCCGTGCTAAGAAAGTTGATGCTGCAATTCACTTAACAAATGCAAAGACAAAGATTTCTTTGGTCATTTATAAGGCAAGTACTCTATTCCACCAACTCTAAACAGTGTTTTCAGAAACATGAAAGAGAAATTTCTGAGAAGAATAATTTTGCAAAAATCTAAAAAAAATTGTTTTGAAGGCTTCACTAATGGCTGCTTGCAAAAGACATTAAGAAATACCCAAAATCACACACAGGACTAAGGAGATAATGGAATGGGTAGGGAGCAGCAGCTACACATAAGGGATTCACTGAATTCCACATATACTAAGAGATATGAATAGCGTTGAAAATAGAGGTGAACAGAACTAAAGGATCTCGGATAGAATAGGGAGGTCTAAAGAGACGGGAAGTAAACAGCGGGGGTTGTGGTATGAAAGATGTGCAACAGATGCCTGCCGTGAAGGTACATTTTAAATTACGGTATCTCCTTTTCTTCAGGAAGTTCTTCCTTATCACTCATTTTCTGTCAAGCACTATTCCAAAATATTTTCCAATAGCATCCTTACTATGCATAGATTGAGTACTTTTCCTTGTGCGCCACTGTTCGGATTCCTTCTTTTATTTTCAAAGAATAAACTTTAACAAATTCTTTACAATATATATGTTATCTAAGACTCGTTTATAGAGCTAATAATCTTCACAAGTGTTTGAGTGTGCTTTTCAACGGGTTTGTTAATAAAAAGATTTTTGAAGCTTGCCACATTCCACTAAAAATTCAACTTGCTTTCTGCATGTTGCCTCCCCCCCTTGTCATTTTTGCCCAGGACTACCCCCCGGGTCGCTGTGTCTCCTTCTGGCTGTGGTAAGATATGTTAACGATTCTACCAGAAAATTTCATGAAAGAAGACAGAAAGAGTATGCTTTGAAAGAGGATTATCATGACAAAAATTGAATTGAATTGATTAGGGATACAACTTAAAGTTTTAGTTAAAAATACAGTATATAAAAATAAGTATGGTATAAAAGGAAGCGAAGAAATAAGGTTATTCACACTAAATAAAATGACTGAAATCAAATGTAAATAGTAGTTAAAAGCTAAGGTAATACGTAAACAATTTAAGGTACATAATGAAAATTTTATTTTTAGACAGTGGCATTTCAACTGAAATAAGAGCTCTAAATAAAGTCCCATAGATGTGTTGTGATTATAGCATACAAAAAGATATATTATGAAGGGTAAAATCAACCATATCTAATGGCAAATGGTTCATGATTTAAATAAATTAAACAAAATATTCATCAAGAAAAGGGGAGAGTCAGAGGGGAGTTAAAGTGTTGAAAGGGATTCATCTACTAAACTGGGATAAGAAGAAAAAGGAAAAACATATGTATTCTAAAAAGAATGTTTCCGAGATACATTTATGAAATCACCTAGACGGTCTCAACGAAGTTAACCACTTTTGTATACCATATTCTTATTTTGTCGAGATATTATCCGGCCTTCCAAAGACAGGGACCTTCCTTCTCATGTCCGCAACAATTCTGAGGAGAATTAAAACTTTACCAGAGAATTCCGACATTAATATCTCTGTTGTAGGTTAAGGAAATAGGTTTGTTTCTAATGATTTAAAATAACTTATATCAAGACACGAACGGGTTTGTATGAGAAAATCTCAAAGATGAAAAGAAATTATTGCGGAAGACATGTTACCAACATGGATATTTATTGTAATGATTGTGCCAGTCAGAATGAAGCACTCGAGGGCTTTTAATGCCAAAATACAAGGGAGGCTTCTGCATAGTCATTTGAGCAGCGCGTTTTACTTGGATGAAAGTTCGGGTTCAATTCTTGCTGGGAGACCGTGTGAAATGACCTCTGCTGTCGAATCCCCCTTAACAATACTACTCATAAATGTGAGTAATAATGAACATTGAGTTATCGATATGACTTGCGTGATTTTCTTAGGATAATCATAGCATAAATATTTTACTGCATTAGTTTGTGTGAATATGGTTTCAGAAAGTTCATAATCCTCATGCATTTAAAATAAGATATAGTCTTTTAACTGCGACAAACAATTTTTTTTTAATGATGATTGATCCTTCGTGGCTTTTTTAAATTCTGACAAATTTTACATAATCTGAGCATGATATTTCAGGATTCACTTCCTGCTATTTAAAAACTGCCTGAGCAAAGACATCCAAGAGCTATTCCTCCAAATCAGAATCTTAATTCCTCTTCAATTTAACAATTAATATTATTTTATAAATGAGTTGTAGTCCTCAATATTCAAGGGATCCAAATATTATATGAAGATGGAAAATTTTGGGTCTTGTAAAGAGTAAGGAGGAATCCGTTTCTAACTTACACTGCCATTTTAAAAATATAATTCCTTACGATCTACCGAAAAATTTGCAGAAACGGCTCGCATTGCATTCTTTAAAACCTTGCATTAGAAGCCCTCATAATCAGATAGAGCATAGTCATATGGATGCGCCCGGGCAAAGACAAACTTGCAGTGTTGCCAAGAGGCAATAGAAGGACGGGTGGACAGGTTAAGTTCTGAAATTTGAAACCCCTCAATCTTATGCACTATGGACCATTCAATATTTTAGTGGAGAACTTTACCATAGTGACAATTTAGAATTGTATCCAGTACTGCATCAAATTACTTTTCACTCAGGGCTGGCCCTGAGTGAAACTTAGACTTACTCTATGAATGAAGTCAAAATCCATTTTACCAACCTGTATGTACAACCTTTACAAGAGTATAAGCGTTCAACGGAATGGGATATGAGATGATGTTTCATCTGCACTAGGGTCTTGAACATCTTTCGGCAAATTGGACATGGATGTCTGGAATACACATAGAAAATTACACAGAACCAAGATATGTTTATGAAAAACTGAAAATCTTATACATTTTAGGTATCACAGAAATATTAGAATTCCAAACGAAATTAAGAAATTTTTACATAATACCTCCCATTCCTAAAAAAATCCACAATTACCCATAAGAACACAAACTTTTATAAAACTCATTCCAAAACACTTAAGGTGGTAATTAGTATCCAGTAAAGTTGGAGATGTTTGTCAATCATAACAGATATATGACTTTTGAAAATTAATCCATAAAATCTGTTCTTGTAGTTAATTTTATAATTAGTAGGTACCAAGAGAATTACTATACTACTATTGATATACTAATTACTATGATGTAAGATATATTATTAAAAATTGAATCATTAACTGAAAGGTACTACTGGTGTGGTTAATGAACAATATTGCAAACAAATTTTGTGAATCACTGCATATTTTCTGAAAATAATTTGAACAACTTTCATACACTGTTAACTATTACAAAAATTGATGATATATGTACAAAAATTACTTTCCTAAAATAAGGACTGAGATTAAAAAATGAAATAAAATAGTAATAAAATAAAATTTAAGCTTAAAAGAAATTTTTACTTAGTTATTCTTAAAAACAGTCTCAACTTCAAACTCATACTCATATTCAAATACATACTCTATCTGACATCACCAGACTTACTTGGAATGCAGAAAGAAAAACTGAAAAAAAATATCTCAAGTTTCCTTCTTAAGATTTCTATGATTCTCCAATAGTATTAATATGGGTAGATTATAGAGGTAATTACATTATTATTTTATCAATGCAGTAAATATCCTCTTTACATTCAGACAAAAACTACTGAACTCTAGGATCAAGTTTTCTAGAACAGTTTTTCACGCCTATCCAAAAAATATACAACAATAACCTTTTTAGATGCAAATTTACATTCGATTTCATAAAACATGACATACTTCATTAAAAAATAAAATTATCTCCTTGATATATAACATCACAAACAAGATAAAAATATAGAACAAATTAATAAAAATAACTTAGGACTTGGCTTCAAAGATACTCACTCTTATTTTACGGATCTGATTTACTCTTATTAATTTTATACTGACTTTTAAAAACTGAGCTAGGTCAACAGAGAAAGTAAAAAATAAAACTAATCAATGTGATGAATTTTCAAAGAATAAAAATAACATTAAAATTATTATGAATATGGTTTTTTAATGTAATGTTAAAGAAGATTTATGGCAATTTAAACAATTAAAATATCCACATAACTTCTACATAACTTCACTCTTAATTTTCATAAATATAATTTGATTTTGCAGCTAAAAAACATAAAAGTCAAACAAGATGAAACTGTAAAAAGACAGCAAAATAGAGATAAAAATATCAATTATAGTGCTTTCTGAAGTCAAATTCGATCTGTGTTTTGACAGACTTCAGTTTTTCATTGTTTCCTATTTCCTTCCATTCTTTTACCCAGGATACATAGGAAATTGACCAAATTTTAAAAATTAACCCAAAAATCCAAATCCTATGAAACAAAAGCCATTTTAGATATAAGTGTGACTTCTAAAACACAATTATAAATATTTTCTATTGAATGATATGATAAAAATGTAACAGACTCCATTGACATTTTAAGACTATGATAAAAGAAAAAAACACTATCTACTGTATACCCCTGATGAAGTCATGGCAATGACAACTTTAACATTTTGTCAACTTCTGCTTTCATCTTGTACATACATATCAATGACATAATCACCAAAAGATAATTAAATCATTCTAAATTTAAAAAATCATTGGCAAAATCATGGGCTAGGTCACCAAAGAGCATGTTGATGCTACCCATTACTCAGGAAACAATCATACTTAATTAAGAGCAATAAAGATGGCATCACCATGCTCCCAAACCTCCACTCACTTGGCCACTCCTTCTTTATGCTGAAATTTGGTATGCTCATGGAGTTGCTTTTTAGTTAATCCTCTGTAAGTACACACATTGCAGGCATATGCTCTCACGTCTTCTGCACTATGGAAAATTCGCTTGTGTCTCTCTATTCCACCTTCAGTTAGACTCTGGTACTTGCACTTGTTACACTGCAAACCAACACTTGGACATTATCAATTTAATAAATTTTCCGACTTTGCTCTGTCACATACAGAATCCATAGGAATTGCGGACGATTATATTCACAAAGCATCTGCTGTAGAATTCCAAATTATAAATAAACGTGCAGCAAGGGAAAACATGCCATTGAAGAAAAAGAAAACACAAGTGATCCATCCTAAAAAGAATTATGGTCTTACAGGTTAGTGTTCTATTTGGCAGGTGACAGATTTCGTGCGGGTCTGTCCAATGTTTATTTTTCCTTTGCTTGTTTTCGAAAGTATTTCTACGGACTAGTGAGAAGTAACATTTTCTAAATATCACATTTTTCCTTAGATTCATTTTCATAGATTAACTGATCTTACGGAATTTTAATATGAATGCTGAATGCATTAATCTTAAATTATATAAATTAATTATATAACCTTTCATAAAGTCCAAGAAAATTTACGCACAGTGAAGTCTTATTCTATCCTTATATATTTATTTTAAAGATAATGAAAAATTTTATAATATTAAGAGAGATGATGTATTTCGCATACAATCCCTGCGGATAAGAAATAAATTCAACCATAACATTAATACTGCCTCGGTTTGAGATTTTGTCGCCATATTAAACATCTTCCAAGAGAAACTTTATTACACTATCGTCTTGATCTCTGAAAGGGCAACTTCTTGCCAGAAAAAGACATTACTTCCAGTAGAATGTCCGATTTTCACAGCGTTAATTTTATTTTGAAATCTAACTGGAGAAATGAAATGATGATCCCTACTTATAAGTCACAAATATCGTTATAATAATTAATGATTGATATTTAATGAATGATAAAATAACAATATTTAATCTGAGCTCTATAAATTGATTAACTCCATCAAGACTGCGATGAACATAGTCGCTATTAGAAAAGAATAAAAGGAATGGAAATCAGAATAAAGTAACTACACAAATCAATAGTCAAAGCTTTTGAAGGGATGGTGAAATGTAATGCTTCCCCAACAAAAATGATCGCTCTAATGAATGCAATTTACAAGAAAATCTCAACTTGCCTTATATTCTTTGTTATGCATTCTCAAGCGATGCACTGCTAGATTTTGTTTTGTACCCTCGTAGCTGCACTGGTCACATAAAATCATCCTTTCGAACAAGACAAAAAATAAGGTCATAATAACATAGACTAAATCTGGTAATGCAGATTCTCTTTCATAACAGCATAAGGAATGGTCTCGATAATCCTTACTTGTTATTTGTTTTCGGACGTTTTAAAGGCTGGTATAATGATTCTTTCTTTGAAGAGGTGCAGCTAATCTTTGGTGAATCGAAGCTCTTGCTCTGCTCTTTCTTTGACGATGTTAGTCGCCGATTTGTATCTTTGTAAACAACAATATTAATTTCTTCCAAATAATTGGACTGATCGACTTCTAGTTTCTCAAAATCCATGGCGTAAAGTAATGAGACGTCGTTACGATGCGACCACTTTGCTTATACCGCTAACTGTGTTAATAATATTATTATTTGTATATAACAAACAGCATAAGCATTGAAATATTTTCAATTTGAGGTCGAATGAATAAACGTTTCCATGAAAGTACCCGGATCGAAGACTTCTATCTTGGTAGCCCTGCCCTCTCGGCGGCCTTAATAAGTACTTTATTTCACAGAAATTAAAGAATCAACTTCCGAAGTATGCTATCGTGCTATGTAATTTGAAGTACGGTTGGAATAATAAATACTGAGGATTCATTGTGATGAAAAATTTGTTTTATCAATGAAAACAGACCAAATGAGAAGGAAAGGTGGAGCTTTTAAAAGTCGTTACAGATAGCCGTATTTACTTGCTTGTTTAAAGTATTCATTGTTAACAAAGAAGTATTTTCTGTCGATTTGCATAATTTTTTTCAGTCTTGTACCTTTTTTCTGGCTTTTTTGTAGCTTTAATTTCTTCACCATTCAACTATTTCAGCTACTCAATAAGACGTTTCAGCTCTTTGGTGCATTCGTTTGCTGCAATTACTTCTGCTTCCATTTTTGACTGTACCACAACACTTTTTCGTCTTGATAACCAATATATTGGACCTCCAGTCAGTTTAATAACATAGATGGATGTACTTTTTCTTCTAACATCTTTGGCAGCATCCGCTTGTCATGCATCTACATCTCACATACACATCACATCTTTTCACTGAATGTGGGCATGTGCAGAGAATCCTCAAGTTCATGGTGACTAACACTCTGGTTTCCCACTCAGGCATCGAAAAGCCCTTACATTTACATACTCTTTGGTCATGGGGTTTTCCTATGATCGAGTTTCGAAATTCACAGCAAAACTTAAATAAGGACGAGTCTTTCAAGTATTATTACAAGGAAAGAAGACTTCCGATTCCTTCTCTGTAATTTAACCTGTTCTTCGTATCTGAATTTTCACTTCTCTCTTCAGTCTTATGAATATCTTGAGTGATTGGTGTCTTCCATGGTTTGCTGTCCTGCATCTGAAATCTCTTCAATACTTACATTCCTACCTTCAAATAATTAAATGCAGGCATAGTTAATTTCTACCATTCATGTAGCATTCTGCTTGACCACTTGGCCATTTAATATCTGCTAAAGCATTTGCAAATGAAGAAGACGTTGGAAGGTTTATTAATTAATTAATCCCTGAAAATTCATTCAACTCATCCCACCTATTTGATGAAGAAGCCAAAGAGAGTTGTAACTCTACTAGCTGGACAGTTGGCTCTACCAAGAGACCTACCTCAGCTAATTAATATATATTGCATTAATGCACCGATTCTTATTAATTTCAATTCTTTCATGTTACTTTTAACCTCACACTCACCTCTTTTCTTGGATATTCCCAATCAACTTTTAGTTAAATGGAGCTGAAAATCTTCTCTCCTTCTTAATCATCTTCCCCTAGGATATTTGGTAATTAAAAGAATAAAGAACATCGTGGCAAACATACTTTAGCAGGAATTTAATGAAAGATTCATCTAGATTGAATTTTGTGTTTCACCTTCCTTTAAATTACAAATGAATCATGTAAAACATGAACCAACAATGTGTTACAAGAGATAAATGTTTGAAAAATTAGAATGGGTTTAATTAAATCATTTTAAGAATCAGAAGCAAAGAGGTTGAAAATACACCATAAGGATAGTAATTACCCTGTATGATTTGTGAAGAGTTAAATTTCATAGCTAATAATTTGGATCAACTCTTGAATTTGATTGGTTCCCTCTGAATTTACTACTTGCTGGCACCTTTAAATATTTACAGAACCTTTGATTACTGGCAACATTTTCTACCAAATTAATAATACAAACTTTAAGTCTGTCAATATTTGAACTTTGGTTGAACTATTAAATGATAGAAAAATTAACAGATTTTTTTCAGAAAGAGAACAGATGACTTTGTGTGTTAATAATAAAATATAATTATAACATGAACAGTTTGCAATCAGTGTATCAATATTTAATTTCATCAGAATAAAGTAATATCTTACGCTGTTTTGTGCATTAATTAAATTCACAGTTTTATAATTTAAATATGTTTTACTTTAGGTAGACTTTTAAACACTCTAATCGTATAACATGTACTTATTAGTAATGTTTTTCAGTAAGATATTATTAAGTACAGTTTTAGTATTGCAGTAGGTCTGCTTTCTACCACTGGTTCAATCATTGATTCATAGAATTTATCATTCCCTTAATATGACAACTCCAGATATCAGATTTTATTTTACTATTTATTAAAGATACAATATATCACTAAGTATTTAATTTCCTAGCATGGCTTGCTACCTGCTTTTGAAAGGTAAAGAAATAAGTTGGGTGATACATTTACAAAAAGCTATAAATGAAAACATTAAAACAACTATATCTTATCTCTTTGGTTGTATATGGTTTCACAGAAGAATTTTCCTTATTTAAATGCTTTCCTTAATTATACCAATTTGAAGGGACGCCTCTGGATGTCTGCCCAGAATACACATACCTAGGACAACTAGTGAGAACAAAATGATCGTGAGTTCGACGCCAGGTGGGTGCAAAATTCTTCCATAAGAAATGCATTGCTGCAATTTTTGACATTTTTTTTCAATGCTTTCCCGATAAGCTGGAAGGATAAATCCCGGAATGGTGAGAGAGGCGTTTGAACACATTCTTTCATGAACTTCACCGTTCGTCTAGTGGTCCTTGGTTCGATGCAAGACGGTCATTCCGAATGCATTCTTATCGGTGAAATTGCGATTTTTGGGACATTCTGGTATCGAACCCATGAAACCTAGCGTCGATGTCTGAATTATTCTGGCATCTACAAGGTGGGGCCAGTACTTCGCAAAAATCTGACGCCGATGGCGCTTGTGGAACATGGTCAGAATTCGTATTATATATATATATATATATATATAGGGGATACGAAATCGACTCGGTAAGTACCTCCTCTACACTAGAAGCTCTGGAAGCTCTGGAGTAGATGCAGAGTACATCCATCTCCTATGCAGCATTTATAAAAATGCCACAGCCTCAGTAATGCTACACGAAGTTACTGAAGAATTCAAGATTGAGAAGGGAGTTAGACAAGGAGATTGTCTTTCCCCAATTCTTTTCACAGCTGTTCTGGAGGATGTTTTTAAAACCTTGGACTGGGAGCAGAAAGGTCTGCGGATTATTGGGGAACACATCAGTCATCTGCGCTTTGCAGATGATATAGTACTCTTCTCAACCAACGGAGAAGATTCAAGACTTCATGAACTGAACACAGCAGGATAGAAGATAGGACTCAGGATAAATTTAACAAAAACAAAGGTAATGTATAACTCTTTTGCAGCACAAGAAACAATCAAATTTGAAGGGATGCCTCTGGATGTCTGCCCAGAATACACATACCTAGGACAACTAGTGAGAACAGGAGAGAACAACAGGATTAACGAAGTGAACAGGAGAATTAAACTCGGCTGGAGTGCCTTCGGAAGAAATGCACACATTATGTTTATTTTGTCATTCATGAGTTATATTTTTCAATACTCTGTAGTTAATTTATGTGAATTTGTCAATTTTCACTACGGTAAATAAAAGTGTGATTTTGTGAGGCTATGATTTAGCTCTTTACTAGCATACAAAAGTGATATTTGAAATACTTGCAGTGTATACTCATGTATAACTTGACCAAAATTTTAATTCAAATAATGTTTAATCAACTTATGCTCTAGAGAGGTTAGGTAGGAGAAATGATGTTATTCTCTAAACAAAAGGTGCTACTTAATTTTGTCTCTCATAGATTATCTGTCTGTTTAGTGATGTCATTCAAGTAGATATGGACTGCAGATAGCTTGATAACTACTGTTATTTGTGAGAGACAGTAAATGAAACAATAAAAATTTGAAGTATGATCTTAGAGGTCTACCTGTGCACAATCTCAGGACACTTTGTGAAATGTCTCCATAGTTATGAATAAGCAGTACACATTTAATGCTACTTACATTACACTGAGCAACCTGTTTTTCATCATCATCTAGCATTAAGTTCAGTATGGATGGGAAGGGTACTCTTTTTATTACTTATAATTTGATTATGTCCCAGCCTATGAACATGTTTAATTCTTGGAGGCTGTTTGTTCTTCACTACTGGGATGAGTTTTCATCGTGAGGAAGGCAGTGTTTGCAGTGAGGCAATACATGATAAATTGTCTGTGATGCATCATTAGTCACAAATTTCTGGTATGGTTGACTCTAGAACAATCTGATTTAGGCAATAAAAAGCTTGGGAGAACTTAAATCTAACAGTTTTAGTCACATCATCAGCTCCAGTGACATATAAGAATTCAAAAAAGGCCTGAGGTAGTAATTCACAAATTGAATGAATCTCCTCTCCTGTTTTCCATATTTACAGGTATAGATATTGTATGATAAAAATCACCAGGTGATCAGCATGGTTTGTGTTAGGAAATGAGTTGTGAGGTTGCTCCAGTATGAACCTTTTATATCCCCTCCAGTAAATTAGTGTGTTTCTGGCCTACCTGTTATTAATGTCATATTTCGTGTATTGCTTATTGCATGGGTCTGAACACTGGGCAAGTTAAATACGAGGGTGGTCTGAAAAGTTTCCGACCCCAGATTTTTCAGAAATCTTCAGAAAACATGTTGAGAAATGTCAGAAACTTTTCAGACCACCTATGTACATGTATGTACAATCAGCTCTACTTTTGAGTGTACAAAAATAATCAATAGTTTTGTTGTTTTTAATGTGCAGTAACTCCTTCAAGTACATAAAATAATATTTTAGGGAATACTTCTGAGATTAAGGAAAACTTTTTGTGTACCAAATTTTGTAACCATAATTTTTGTAAATGGGGAACTTTCTGTTCTGAAACTCATGAATGGCTGTGAAAGTAATTGCTGAGAAGGGGATATAGATATTCCAAAAGAAAAAAATAAAACACTGTATCATCCTTGTTAAGAATTAGTAACAAAATGATATATGCCTAATCAGTCATTTATTTTTATTCAATTTCCTTCATTTTCTCTTGAATGATATGATGATACCAAAAGGCCTTGATATTTGATAACCAACACTTGTTAGCCTAAGTAACAAAATAATTTAAGCCTAACCAACCATTTAATTTTATTCAGTTTCTTTCTTTTGTTTGCTCTCAACTGATACCAGATGGGTTTGATACTTTGACAACAAGTATTTCCTCAGTGTAAGATCCATACTTACTCTATAGTTCTTCTGAATCCATTATGTTAACTGTTGAAACATTTCAAAAACAGCATTGTTTCTCTATCAATGATTCTTATTGGTTAAGACTATGTAAGTACTCTTCTTACCTATTTGAATGTTACTTTCAATTACTTCGGTTTAGCATGTTTGGAGGACTGACGGAAAACAAGATGGTCAAAACTACATTGATGAGAAAGTGACCTAAAGTAGAAAGAAGATCAAGAAATAAAACTATTTTAATAAGGAGGGTAAAATGCTGAAGGCAACAGACACATGAAATTTTATGCATGAAAAGATGCAAAAACCTTCTTTTGTTTTATAAACTCATGAAAGCAAAGAGAAGTATTGTAAATAAGTGACGTTGCATGCTTATCCTGAAATGAAGAAGGGAGAAAGGTATGGAAACAGAAACCTTGGCAGAAAAATTTGTTAAGAACTATTGTTAAAGGAAACGGAAGGTATTTGCTTAATGTTAAACTAGCAATATAACTTTCAAAGAGGGGTGCTTAGTTTTCTAACAAGGAGAGACCACCAGACTTGCTCTGGGGATTTGAACGAAATGCTATTCCTCAGCTAACTCAGTTGGATTGGTGCTGAGTCCGCCTTCTTGAATACCGACTAGCTATTCCTTCCCAACTAAGTGGACTTTAGTCCTGGAATAGGCATTTCTGGATATGGCCATTGTATTTCAACATAATTGTGGAAGTTATTGATAAGGTGAAATATCTTTATGTTGTCAGCATATAACAAATATTTTAAGGTTTGTAAATGTTCACCAATATCATTCTTGAATAGAAGAAACAGAAGGGGACCTTCTGACACCCCTAGGCAATGCCTGGGGTGGCAGCAAACATAAAAGAATTGGAGTCAACCAATTTAACTAAATATTTTCTATTTACTTGGTAGCTCTTAATCAGGGTAACCAAATACGCCATAAGCTTCTAATTATGATAACAGTACTTGATGGTGGATATCGAAAGCTGTGCATGCTGACTTGGTTATGCTGTTCTAAGGCTTGAGATAATTTATGTAATAAAAGGCCCTAAAGAATGTTGAATGAGAATAGTTTTATAGTTACTAAAATCACGTCTATCTGCAACCTTATAAGAAAAATAAGAATAACGTTTGTGATCTTAAAAAGGTCTGGGAAGACAGTATGCTCCAGGGATTTGTTAAATAAAGTAAATAAGGTGTACAAGAAAAAGCTTAACGACTTTCCGTCTATTTGCATTAGAGTCGAGTTCAGCAAAATCTTCAAGTGCCAGGAAGATTGGTTATTAACAACCACAAAACTATACATATTCCGCATATCTTATGTCCTATTTCTGGCAATTTCCAATCCAAAGGGAAATTACTTAACCAAAAGGAGAATCTTCTTTTCATTTCTTTGGAAACTGGTCTCGATTTCGTAATACTGAAATTTATAATTCAATCCTTCAAAAGAAGAAAGGTATTTAATCAATCGAAATAAATTTCACGTGCATTTCCTCTGAGAGCGCTTTCAAATCATCCAGAGTCGAAACAAGCACAACTTTCCTAGAAAGATATCAACAGGTCTTGTGTCATTGGACCTCAAACAAATTTATAAACTTCAGCCTTCTATCTCCTCGGGAAATTAGTAATTATCATAAATACTTCCATAGTCGACACTTGGACTATCGACAGTCAGAGAGGGAAAAACAGAATATGAGCTAGTCACATAAAATATCATGATAGATTATGTATTATCATAAGTAAAAGAGGTGAAAAATTCAGAAGAAATTAAAATTATCTTGCATAATATTCACCATTGTGTACACATTAATTATCTGATGTCAGTAACTCTTGCAAGTATCCAATAGATGGACCTTAAAAGTTAAAAAAAGGCGCGAAAAGCCATCGAAGCAGGTTTCATACTGCTTTCCTGCGCAGTCATTGATCAACTTCAGGAGAGGAAACATCTTAGTAGTGAGGTAGCGTACGTGTACGCCGGCTAGAGATTCTCCGGTAAGTAAGGATCGTGGATGAATTTGAAATAATTTACATAAATGGATACCATAATTCATACTGGTTAAGCTCTTTTATTGATATTTTGTGAATTAGGTATGATTTATAATTTAAGTTACGAATTATTTTATAGAAACGTCGTGTGCAACTTGGAGCTTATCGTCGTAATGAAGAGGATGGCAGTGCATGTTCAAGTTTACAGAAAGTTTTATCTCCGTAAGCAGAGGCCCACGGTGAATTAACCATCAACGTAAGTCTATTTTTATTCAGTCATCCTTTGAGTTTCATGACATCAAATCTTTTAAGTGAATGTATCAAATTTGGATTTTCAGCTTGAATTTCGTTTGGTGAGAACAATAACTTTATTTCACCGAGAATTGTTCGAGTGGGTCGAAAATTCTTACCATAATTATACGTGGTATAACGTAATTGAGACACTTAAAGCCGTTTTGCCCTTTGCGAGTGAAAGGCATATAATTTTATGAAAATGTGTGATACTTTAAATCCCTTTATGGCGACAAGAAATGACATTAGAAAAAGTTTATCATCACGTTAATTGCTTCTCATTAATACCTTCCTGCTTTTTCGTAATTTTTCATTCCTTTCGTAGGATTTTAACGTTCTGTCCACTTGCATTGTCCACATTTTCACGCAAGTTTTCACATAAGATGTCTTCATAAAATTCTGTGCGACCATAGCAGTAAATTTAATAAAATTTTTTAATGAAAATGATTGAAATCATACGGTAAGCAAATCTCTTTAATAGATTATCATTTCAAGCTCAATTGGAATTCTTGATCCCTCTTGCAAAATATTTATTCCTAATATATTATTATGTGATATGGAATTCTGGGGTGCGGTACGTTTTGGCGCAGCCGATTTGGCGCGAATACCTGTTTTGGCGCGAACACCTGTTTTGGTGTGGGCTTAGGTACATACGTTAGACTGAATGAAGTGAAATATATTTATTATAATATTTATAATGCTTTTATTAAAATAGAGTAATATTTTTTTTGCTTCGAATGTAGCTGCAAATTTTACATACACATTAGGAGATTGAAAATCTGACTGATTATGAATTATCGATACTCGAGTTAGGAGTTGCATGAAATTAAACAAGGCATTTCAAAAGATATAGGTTTTAAATCTTTCATACTGCATTTAATTTTATAATGTAATTTTAGCTAGTTGATGTTTATGTACTGCTTGAATGGGAAGTGTCAGTTTTTCAAGCTTTGTTTAATGGAGAGCTTACTATGAAATGTGATTTCTCAAAATGTATTTTCAACTCAAAACAGTGTTTTAGTAATAGAATAATTATTCTTGATTGAAATAAAATAAATATTTTCGTGGCAGGATAAAAATTTTTTATCGATTTCACAAGACAGCTTCTTCAGAAATGTGTGGACATGAAGGAGTGAGCTTGGTCTCTTCTCAATAGAAATATGCAGGGTCTGTCTTAAATTAACTAGTAATTATTTATTGTATATGAATTATAATTATTAGGACACTTGGGAACAAGTAGGTAGAGAAGTAACTGCAAAATATGTTAGCAGAATGCATGCAGTGGTTGCCTTGTTTAGGCACCTTGGCATTATTTTAGTAAGACTATTTACGAACATAGTAATGAAATAATTTCTAAAGAGTAGTTAATTTTTAAAGAAATATGGGTCCTATTTATCTCAAATGACAATTTAGCAACTTCTATAATACAAATAGCTAAGGGCTACTTATTATTAAAAAATAAATATAAAGTGCAGAATGTAAGAATTTCTCTCTTGTTTCGTTTGACTCAATTAGTTTATTCCAGTTTTTATTTTATGTTGTAATATAGGTATTTGTTCATAAAACGTTTCTTGTGTATATGCTTAATATATGGTCTTAAATATTAATGATATCGTAGATACTATATGGTGTGCCTTTCTTTGATATTTTTAAATTTAGATGTTAAGTGCTAGTGCAAAGTTTTTACTTTGCTATGGTGGTCTAGATTCTGATTGGATATTCATCTTCCTATGGTAGAACCCATCGGTAACATTTACTGATATGTAACTTTGGTTTGGGAATGGAACATTCAGTGTTGCTCCCAGTTTCTTTCCTCAGATGTATGCAATTCTGCCATAGAACATGGAGTTCACCCAATAGTGCATGCGATATTTTTCAATTAATTAGCGAATCGTATATCTTAAAATGGTTCATCCCTTTTGAGAATATAAACAAAAGTTGAAGCCAATTTCAATCATGTGTGATATTGGGCAAGCTATGCAAAAGTCAATGATGGAGTTGGCAACCGGTGATTAGACACTTTTATCCAAAATTTTTAACAGCAAAGTGATTAACATACTTAACATGCCATAAAGAATTAACTTTCGTATATGCTGAATCCCTTCCAAGTAAGTTCTTGTCGACTCTTTTTTCTGTGCAAATGTATCAACAGTGCATGCTGTTCTCCCGTAAGAAATACATGGGCCCATATGATTTACGTGGTGTCTTCATGATGTTGGACAGAGTATACATGCATACTTGAAGAGAAGCCCAACTAGCACACATTAACATTGCTCTCTGACGTTTTATTTGCTCTTCTGACTATTTTCTTGAAGTCGAGTTTCTAATGACCCTCTCCTACTCGCCCAAATAATTTATGGACATGGGTACCACAATTTAGGTTTTATGTGAGGGTTTTCCAAAAATATATTACCGAATATAGTAAACCTTTGCGATAACGAAATTGAGAGGATTGAAAAATTGTCAGTTCGTTATTGAAAATTTGTTATTGCTTTTTCTATCAAAGGAGGTTCAGAGATAGGCAGATTACAACACTCCAAAAAGTAATTAAATAACTGTTCTTCTAATTCTGCTTGCTGTGGTTTTGAAATTTTTTTCTTTAGATCCAAAATCTGCAGGAGCGTTTAATACTTTGGCTCTATCACGGATGATATTATTTAAAGTTGGAGCAGGTATGTTAAACTTTGCAGCAATACTCAGCTTGGATTCTCCACTTGTTTTACTCGTCTCGAGAGCATCAAGAATTTCTTTTTCCTTTCCCAAAGAAAGACGTTTTCTATTCTTTTTTCCAGAATCCGTTTTACTTATTACAGTCTCAATTTCCTCCTGATTTTTAAGGATTTTTTATCTTTGGATTTGCACAAGAAATGAAACATGCACAAATGAAAATGGTTTTCACATTATTCGCTGCGAGGCATAAACTCTTCGTGATTTTATTTTAATATGCTGTAACTTTGGTAAGCCCGTTTCAGATGGTCATATTTTTGGGAACACCCGAGGACGTCACATTTTACTAAAAGCTAGCGATGCTAGCTGAACATAGACAAAGGGGACAGACTCTCACTGAACTTCTTTGTTTTGAATAGACAATCAAGACGAACGGCATAAAATACCTAGCTCAAACCCTGCTTTTCTTCACGTGGTTGTACATTCGCTTTATAATGCAAGTACTTAGGTTCACTTGATATATTATGAATATCTCTTTCTGATAACATAAGATAACATAATGATTCCGCAAAATTCATAAGCATAGCGCTGGTCTAAGCATAGCCCCTTCTCCCTTTGATTTTGTTGTGCTTCTTATAAATAAAAACATCTTAAATTCCTAACAAGTTCATAGTGAGCGGCAGATCATGCACCAACACACACGTTACTTTTAAGAAAATTTGCGACTGGTTGTAGAAAAACATCAGGGAAATTAGAAAATTTGACATCGAAGCATGTATGAAGAGGATAAAATTACAATTCATTATTGAAAAATTTCGTTATTGACAAAAGTGGCAGGACCAAAATCTGTTTTGTTATTGAGTTAATTTCGTTATCTCTGAGTTAGCAATTGCAAAGTTCTATTGTAGACTGTTGATAATGTTTTCCTTATAACTTCTACAAACTGTCATTGACGATAGAATTTCTTTCGAAAAAGAAAACTACTAAACACCATTCATGAGACTTGGTCTTCAATTATAAGTATGAGCGCTCCGACTATTATTTGATAAGCAACTGTGGTAGATTGATGATTATCTGCCATATCCCCGGCTTGAAGGAAGCGTTTTGCATCCTTCTCTTTAAATGTTTACATGTTTTATGATACTTTAAAGTAAGGAATGTTTTCTTCCTATTTTCCAAACCAAGTGTCTCTCTTCTGTCATCCTTATATGGTTTTTACAAAGTTACTAGCTGGGGTTACTAGTTAGGCGCTCCTTGATTCTTAACGGGGATATATAAATAAGCAGTAGATAATATATTATAACTTGTGCAGAGGAGAATCTAGTATCTCTCACTTAGCTTGGATCAATGAAGATGTTATCCTAAATGGAAATGTTTTATATTTTCTAACTTCTTATAATTTGAATCCAAATCTATAATCCACGATAAGAAAAGGAATCGTCTTAGATTTTCTTTCTTTAGGAGTTTCCTCAACTGTGTAAGATGATTCTTTCTTGGGATTTTTCCTGGGTGCACGTCATCTCGTGTAATAATTACCCATTTCCTTATGTTTCTTTTAAATTTACTTATTAAGATAGTATTGCTTAGCTTCACATTGAATTCTATAAGGGAGAAAATTTTGATGGAGACAATACTACTTTCGGTTTGCTCACGAATACAAAATATCGCTTGTGTAAAAAATGAGGCGTTTCATTAAGTTATCATTTACTCGAAATGCTAAGGTAATACGCGGTATGTGGTTCCATGGTTCAAGCACCCACTGCCACACGCTAAGAGGCCGCACGCAGTATACATTAATCAATTTAAAGTTTTTCCAGTGTAAATCACACGTAGTAGCTTCATTATTTTCAAATAGAGTTAGCAAAGTCGAGGTGATAAAGAAAATTTCCCTCAATTATCATACGTTGCCTCTTATGAATCAACACTGCAAATTGTTCGTAAATGCAAATGCTGAAATTTCAGAATATTCCCTTCTAAGTACATAAACTATCATTAATTATTAATCATTGCTTTCATATGGACCTAAAATCGTGTATTCTTATAGAAAAAGACAATACCTCGGTTTCAACAATCGCATTCGTCGTCAAGTGGACTCTTTGTTTATAGCCTCGAAATTTCACAAAATTTCCGCTTATTATAACCAAATTCTCACTATTTCGACCCGATAACGATATTTTGCGACCATATTAAAAATTTTTATTCATTTCTCCTTCTTTTGGTGCTTCTCTCGATTTCGTAAACCTATTATCTCTTACATTATTTAGCAAAAAAAATGTGGCCTACAACCGATAAAACTGAGGTTTTAGTGTATTTCTTACAAGAACGGTTTTTCTTGTCTGGGTTGAAGTATTGTTTTTGAAGCTTTTTTCGACGCAGAGGTTTACTCTCAGTTATAGGTGTGAAGGAGATATAGGCCATATCATGGAGAATCGAAAAGAAAACCTATCTTTTTAATTTTAAAATGTGAACACTTCAATCAAGCCGCCCTTTGGGCAACTATGCTACCCATAAACAACTTTTGTTTAGCTGTTAAATCTCCAACTCTCGTAATTTTTGCAAAATACAGCAAACGTGGATTATTTTGAAGGGTCATAACTTATGATCATAGTAAGAAATCTGGTTCTTTCAGTTATTGATATGGATCAAATTTATCATGTCATATGTATTCATTAAAGCTCTGAATATTCTTTAAAATTCGACGTTTGAAATCCTTCTTTCCAGAGGTTCACCGTTTCTCCAGTGGTCCTAGGTTCGATGCAAGAGTGTCATTCCGATTCTACTATGCATTTCAAACGGAAAACGGAATCTTATTTTAGGACCTTCCCGATAAGATATTGAATCGAAACTTTGGAACTAGTGAGAATGGCACTTATCTAATATTAATTTGCTATTTTCCTTTACGAAAGGGTCCTGTGTTCGACGCTAGAAGGTCTTGTGCGAGATTATTTACAATCTGTTTTGAGGCCGTTCTCGATGCGATAGAGCAATCATAATCACGGTGTTTGCAGATGAGATGGTCGCTCATAGTACTTTATCTCATAGTAATTTATTTAAATCATGAACCATTTGCTACAACACTTGCTTTTACTTTATCCTTCATAATGTATCACTCCGTATGCATAATCATAACACAGCTATCGGACTCTATTAGGAGAACATATTTCATTCGAAATGCCGCCTATAAATATAATTTTCATTATTGATCTCACATCGTTATCGAATAACCTTAGCTTTTAACTACGATCTACATTTGATTTCTGTGTTTTATTCAGTGCTATTAACCCTATTTTTCGCTTCCTTTAATGCCTTATGCTCATTTTTATATACTGTATTTTTAACTAAAACTTCAATTTGTATCCATAATAAAATAAGTTCCATTTTCGTCATGCTAATCCTTTTTCATCAGCCTTGTAACCCCTTGTCTTCTTGTGTATGTAGGATTACTTACTTTGGGAAAGATAGGAAAAATGATTTCGTTGAAAGTATAATTGAGACTTATTACTAGCTAATTTAATTTAAAGCTGTTAGTATCTACAGCATAACGATGTCGATTAGTTCAGTCTTCTACCTATAACCTATTAGTCACAAATATTTTACTTCGTCGGAGTTAAAAGGGACGATATAGAAAATTGACTAGGGATGGAAGTTGTAGTGGAAGAGAAAGAGCAAAAGCACTCGAAAGGGGAAAGGGTTAGAATATCCTTTAGGATATCGGTATCCCTCAGTAAAAGAGCGAAATCATCCATATCATGATTGTGACGCTTATCATCATCGGGATAAGGTAAATGAGGAAAAGGGATTATGGAGAATGGGATAGGAAGGAGTACACAACCATCGGAAAAAACGGTACGGGAAGTATCAACAGGAAACTCTCCTTGCCCATTACTAATCTGCAAGAGTGAGAATGCTACAATTTAGTAAAATAATAATCATCTATCATAATGCAATAATATTTTTCCTGTTATAAAAGCTAGATAGTTACCGCCGCATTATTAGTAATTTATCCACCCTCCACCGTTTCTTATAACTAGCCGAAGACTCTCTAACACACGCACACGATCGGTAGGAAGACAGACAAGTGACTGGAAGAAAGACTCTTCCTGGTGAAAGTAAAGGAAATGGAATTCGGCTATTAATGTATAAGAAATTTAATAATTTGACATAGAATACAGAATATGTTACTTATTGCATCTGGTTGTTTTGGACAGAAATATCTGAAGATATTATTCAACAGAAAATAACAAGACTATTGAATTTACATTCCTTGTACTTGACAAGGGGGAAAGAGTATACATAATAATTCTTCAGCATTGTCCAGAATATTGTATACATGAGATCCTTGATTTCAGAATTCTAATAAAGGTAATGAAAACAAAGATTTCTCCTATACTAATGATTAATCCTTGGCACTGATAAACAATATCATTTACAATTAAATAACGAGCAATAAAATATAAAGCTTCAACACTGAATGTTAACAGAGACAATCTTCATGATTGAATTCTTATTGTTACCTATATTGAACATTTTTCAAAAATCGATCCGAGGACACTTCTCAAACGAAACGCTTATATTCATTGGAATTGGGTTAATTTCTATAATGTTAACATTTGATAATTGTTTCACGTGTTCTTCGATCTTTATGAGAAAATTAACCAAAACTCTTTTCCGGTATAGAATTCTTGAACTGCCCGTTCATCAATGTTGTTAATAAATCATTGATGTTTACATTCCAGCTTCGAAATACTCTTCCCCTTACGAAAACTACAAATAGCTGATGTAACTAAAAAAGAAAAGTGTAATTGATTACCTATTTATTCAAGATGTGGATTAAACCGAAGGCCACTACCTTTGAAGCGACTCTCATACTATTAAGTTACAGATTTACCAAACGTAAAGTGCTCTTTGAACTTGTAGTTCATTAAATCGGCGTTGGAAAAGTCGAAGTGATTATGAGCTTAAGTGTCCTAACCTACGATTTGACGAAGAATTTATTTCCTAACTGCTACAGATCCGAACATTGAATTCTCTCATTTTTTACCACGAATGATTCTAAGGATTCAGCTGAATTTCTTGCATATTCTTATGTAACAGAGACTTCGACTATCGCAACGTTCGTCAAGGGGACTGGTCGTTCATAGCCTCAGAAAATAATCCTATATCTCGATGGATTTTCCCAATCATTACGAATTATTTTGCAGAATATGAACAAAGATACCACCGATACATGAGAAGTACGCGTATATTACTTATGAGAACGGTCAATTTTATCAATGATCGAACTGGGGACATTGCGGTAGCCTAAAAGATCATTGGTCCAGGAAGAGGATTAAAAAGTCTTGAATGTTAGAAGTCGTGCAATTAATGTATTCTTGGGGGAAAACACAGAAGGTTATTATAGCTGTCCTTTTGATCCAGAAATGGATCTAGCTTCTCATACCTTAGCATAGTTCAAAGAGGGACAATTTACAAAACAAAATATTCAGCAGAAACCACAAGGCCGGTCGAGGTAGTACTAATTTCAAGGCTATCAACCTCAAAGATATCAATCTAAAACACTTTCTTTCACATGAATTTTTGCTCTGCAATGCGTACGATGATTTATAATGTTATTTGGCTATGCCAATGGAGTTCAAAGGCGATCAAAATGAACATTAATGTTTCTCCCGTGAGCATGCGTGAAAAACGTTTTTTTCTGGAATCTTTCTGAGCAGAATTTTGCCTCAAATCGAATACTTTAAATGCATGTACATTTTCGTATCAACTTTGCGGCTGAATATTTTCTACTTATAGTCAATCGATCGCTAAAGACACATTCTGTTCATGTTTCTTTGTTGGAAAGTACCCTCACATTCTCTGCGAAAAAGAGGTAGGAGTATCATAATGCAATAATGGGAAAATTTGCATCTTTTGAAGGACAATTTTTTGTGGAAACGCATCCCAAGACCGAAGATGATAAAATTAAACTTGCAGGCATAGCTCTCTTTTACGGTCTACACTACAGCTCGTGCGAAGATTTATTCTAACTTTAGCTTGCCGTAGATATAGAATTCGAAATCGATTAGAATGAAATTCGAAAGTTCGAGCTATAAGTCGTAGTATTATGACGTTTAGAATCAACTGCAGTTTTGCTATTCTATAATGTGAATCGAGTGTGGTGTTAAATACACGGAAAAAAATCCGAACATTCAATACATAACATTCACGCAAATTGTGAAACCTCGTCTCCCACGAAGGAAAGGAATTTTCTTTATTGTGATAATGGGCCTCTATCGATCCGACTAGTCATAGCGTAACACAGCGTGTTAAAGAAGTATAGATAATTTTAATCGCTTTCAGTTATTTTCTAGAGAAAATTGAATATAAGTTAATCTTCGGTGGAATTTTAGACAAGTTTCATGTTGATGATATTAAATTATGATTCATATGCAACCCGTGGGCTTTATTCTTTGGTCAGTTGTGAAGTGAGAGGCTCCTCAGATAATACTCGAATCAATATATTAACATTAACCGGTTTCCTAAACATCGGATTACTATAAAACGGCTGGATGCAATCAAAAACTTATGTGACATTCGTTCGAAGCTTTTTGTTATGTATGAGAAAAAACAAACCATGTCATTGAATGCATTTGCTGATGGATGTTAAATATTACTCCAAATATTATGTTTAGTTATTAAATTAAGTACATCAACGGAAGAGAAGGTTATGGTTTTCATCTCCTTTTATAGAGTCAACTTTAAAAATTTTAAGGAGAAATGAAATGTCATTATTGATCCGAAACTTAAAATGTAAATAAGTGAAAGAAATCCATCAGGACAATCACGAATCCCACTAAGAGATGTTTACCGTTGAGTCAATAGAACAATAGAACTGTGCACTTTTTAAAAACAATAAAAACGACCATACGTCAAAACGTAACACTAATGAAATTTCATGTCTTTTGGTATCAACATTGTGTGGTTCCTATGACTTTTCTAATATAATTTCTCAATTGAAATAGTACTGTTCCATCGATAAACGCGAAGGGTGTGTTTTCTTTATAAAGTAGGATTATTCACTGGGTACGATGGGGGTAACATGAAGGTAAATAAAATGTAAACTTCTATCTGCACAAGGAGTACATTTTTAGACATCTAAATTGTGGCATTCGTGCAGATCTTGGTCTTGGAATAAAAGCGATCGTGCACTCATTCTCGCACATCCTCCTTATTCGTATTTATCATGCATTTATTTGTGTCCACTCACTGGAGACCTGAGCATTGCATTGACGTCGATATTCAGAATATCGAAATAATTAATTTAAAGAAAAGCATTGTATTAATACGGCGACATAATTCAAATTATGATTTTTGAAATTGTTCATTATGTAATCAGAAATCATTTAAAATTTAATGAAATAAGTTTTTATTTTGACCGATAGGTACCACTAGAGTCAAAGTCGGGCGGAAATCTATTTTCATAGTTTTATATTCAAGTGTTACATTCGATATCATTACGCTTGAAAATCTAGTTACATTAAAATAACATCACTAAAATAGTCCACCGGCCGCTCCGAATTAATATTAAATATAAGAAGTAGTTAATTGACTTCCGGTCCGTACCGAGCGTACCGAAGTATCTTCGGAAAGCTAATTAGAATCCTTCCGATATAAAAGATATAATGGGAACCTATGTATTCGTTAAGATGCTGCTTAAGAATAAAAAAAATGAGAAATGGATTTTAATTCGGTAGAATATGGCAGCAAGCTGAAATGCCACTCGATACTCTATGGGGAATCAATTTTCGAATGGTGTACTATACGCGTCGTGAAGTTTCTAATTCTTACTTATATCGTTCTATAGATCCAAGGAATGGAGTTAGAAACTGAAACGCTCTCTATATAATATTTTATCAATTACATAATTAAAGCATACCGTTATGATAAGAATTTTTAAGCATCCTCAAGGAAATCCTAACGATAACCGACCGAACTTTATTTGTAACATGTAGAACATATTTCATATAATTAGATATAATTAGCTAAGGTTGCGAAGACATTTTATGTCACTATATGTACATTTAATTTGCCATTCAAATGGACTCCGAACTTAAGAGGTTAAACATGACAATGCGAAGTGCCCCTTACGTCTAACAACAGTTTTCCGCCAATGCTAAGATTAAAATACAAGGCTTGATTGAATGATCAAGTCGAATTTTCATACGATCGGCATCGATTAAATCAAAATCTGCCGTGCGAATGAAGCTTCGAGGCTATAAGAAAGAGATCTAACTGCGTTTAGAATGGTTCGTTACGGCCTGAGTCGCCACGAATCGATCCGAGGACACTTTTCAAACGAAACGCTTATATTCTTTGAAATTGGGTTAATTTCTATAATGTTAACGTTTGATGATTGTATCACGTGTTCTTCGATCTTTATGAGAAAATTAACCAAAACTCTTTTCCGGTATAGAGTTCCTGAACTGCCCGTTCATCATGATCGTTAATAAATCATTGATGTTCACATTCCAGTTTCGAAATACTCTTCCCCTTACGAAAACTACAAATAGCTGATGTAACTAAAAGAGAAAAGTGTAATTGATTACCTATTTATTCAAGATGTGGAATAAACCGAATGCCACTACCTTTGAAGCGACTCTCATACTATTAAGTTACAGATTTACCAAACGTAAAGTGCACTTTGAACTTGCAGTTCATTAAATCGGCGTTGGAAAAGTCGAAGTGATTATGAGCTTAAGTGTCCTAACCTACGATTTGACGAAGAATTTATTTCCTAACTGCTACAGATCCGAACATTGAATTCTCTCATTTTTTACCACGAATGATTCTAAGGATTCAGCTGAATTTCTTGCATATTCTTATGTAACAGAGACTTCGACTATCGCAACGTTCGTCAAGGGGACTGGTCGTTCATAGCCTCAGAAAATAATCCTATATCTCGATGGAATTTCCCAATCATTACGAATTATTCTGCAGAATATGAACAAAGATACCACCGATACATGAGAAGTACGCGTATATTACTTATGAGAACGGTCAATTTTATCAATGATCGAACTGGGGACATTGCGGTAGCCTAAAAGATCATTGGTCCAGGAAGAGGATTAAAAAGTCTTGAATGTTAGAAGTCGTGCAATTAATGTATTATTGGGGTCAAACTACAAGCACCATACTTTGGGAAATTAGAGTAGTTCAACCACAAGTATATTACGAATAGAGGAAATGAACAGAAGGTTATTATAGCTGTCCTTTTGATCCAGAAATGGATCTAGCTTCTCATACCTTAGCTTAGTTCAAAGAGGGACAATTTACAAGAAAAAATATTCAGCAGAAACCACAAGGCCGGTCGAAGTTGTACTAATTTCAAGGCTATCAACCTCAAAGATATCAATCTAAAACACTTTCTTTCACATGAATTTTTGCTCTGCAATGCGTACGATGATTTATAATGTTATTTGGCTATGCCAATGGAGTTCAAAGGCGATCAAAATGAACATTAATGTTTCTCCCGTGAGCATGCGTGAAAAACGTTTTCTTTCTGGAATCTTTCTGAGCAGAATTTTGCCTCGAATCGAATACTTTAAATGCATGTACATTTTCGTATCAACTTTGCGGCTGAATATTTTCTACTTATAGTCAATCGATCGCTAAAGACACATTCTGTTCATGTTTCTTTGTTGGAAAGTACCCTCACATTCTCTGCGAAAAAGAGGTAGGAGTATCATAATGCAATAATGGGAAAATTTGAATCTTTTGAAGGACAACTTTTTGTGGAAACGCATCCCAAGACCGAAGATGATAAAATTAAACTTGCAAGCATAGCTCTCTTTTACGGTCTTCACTACAGCTCGTGCGAAGATTTATTCTAACTTTAGCTTGCCGTAGATATAGAATTCGAAATCGATTAGAATGAAATTCGAAAGTTCGAGCTATAAGTCGTAGTATTATGACGTTTAGAATCGACTGCAGTTTTGCTATTCTATAATGTGAATCGAGTGTGGTGTTAAATACACGGAAAAAAATCCGAACATTCAATACATAACATTCACGCAAATTGTGAAACCTCGTCTCCCACGAAGGAAAGGAATTTTCTTTATTGTGATAATGGGCCTCTATCGATCCGACTAGTCATAGCGTAACACAGCGTGTTAAAGAAGTATAGATAATTTTAATCGCTTTCAGTTATTTTCTAGAGAAAATTGAATATAAGTTAATCTTCGGTGGAATTTTAGACAAGTTTCATGTTGATGATATTGAATCATGATTCATATGCAACCCGTGGGCTTTATTCTTTGGTCAGTTGTGAAGTGAGAGGCTCCTGAGATAATACTCGAATCAATATATTAACATTAACCGGTTTCCTAAACATCGGATTACTATAAAAGGGCTGGATGCAATCAAAAACTTATGTGACATTCGTTCGAAGCTTTTTGTTATGTATGAGAAAAACAAACCATGTCATTGAATGCATTTGCTGATGGATGTTAAATATTATTCCAAATATTATGTTTAGTTATTAAATTAAGTACATCAACGGAAGAGAAGGTTATGGTTTTCATCTCCTTTTATAGAGTCAACTTTAAAAATTTTAAGGAGAAATGAAATGTCATTATTGATCCGAAACTTAAAATGTAAATAAGTGAAAGAAATCCATCAGGACATCCACGAATCCCACTAAGAGATGTTTACCGTTGAGTCAATAGAACAATAGAACTGTGCACTTTTTAAAAACAATAAAAACGACCATACGTCAAAACGTAACACTAATGAAATTTCATGTCTTTTGGTATCAACATTGTGTGGTTCCTATGACTTTTCTAATATAATTTCTCAATTGAAATAGTACTGTTCCATCGATAAACGCGAAGGGTGTGTTTTCTTTATAAAGTAGGATTATTCACTGGGTACGATGGGGGTAACATGAAGGTAAATAAAATGTAAACTTCTATCTGCACAAGGAGTACATTTTTAGACATCTAAATTGTGGCATTCGTGCAGATCTTGGTCTTGGAATAAAAGCGATCGTGCACTCATTCTCGCACATCCTCCTTATTCGTATTTATCATGCATTTATTTGTGTCCACTCACTGGAGACCTGAGCATTGCATTGACGTCGATATTCAGAATATCGAAATAATTAATTTAAAGAAAAGCATTGTATTAATACGGCGACATAATTCAAATTATGATTTTTGAAATTGTTCATTATGTAATCAGAAATCATTTAAAATTTAATGAAATAAGTTTTTATTTTGACCGATAGGTACCACTAGAGTCAAAGTCGGGCGGAAATCTATTTTCATAGTTTTATATTCAAGTGTTACATTCGATATCATTACGCTTGAAAATCTAGTTACATTAAAATAACATCACTAAAATAGTCCACCGGCCGCTCCGAATTAATATTAAATATAAGAAGTAGTTAATTGACTTCCGGTCCGTACCGAGCGTACCGAAGTATCTTCGGAAAGCTAATTAGAATCCTTCCGATATAAAAGATATAATGGGAACCTATGTATTCGTTAAGATGCTGCTTAAGAATAAAAAAAATGAGAAATGGATTTTAATTCGGTAGAATATGGCAGCAAGCTGAAATGCCACTCGATACTCTATGGGGAATCAATTTTCGAATGGTGTACTATACGCGTCGTGAAGTTTCTAATTCTTACTTATATCGTTCTATAGATCCAAGGAATGGAGTTAGAAACTGAAACGCTCTCTATATAATATTTTATCAATTACATAATTAAAGCATACCGTTATGATAAGAATTTTTAAGCATCCTCAAGGAAATCCTAACGATAACCGACCGAACTTTATTTGTAACATGTAGAACATATTTCATATAATTAGATATAATTAGCTAAGGTTGCGAAGACATTTTATGTCACTATATGTACATTTAATTTGCCATTCAAATGGACTCCGAACTTAAGAGGTTAAACATGACAATGCGAAGTGCCCCTTACGTCTAACAACAGTTTTCCGCCAATGCTAAGATTAAAATACAAGGCTTGATTGAATGATCAAGTCGAATTTTCATACGATCGGCATCGATTAAATCAAAATCTGCCGTGCGAATGAAGCTTCGAGGCTATAAGAAAGAGATCTAACTGCGTTTAGAATGGTTCGTTACGGCCTGAGTCGCCACGAATCGATCCGAGGACACTTTTCAAACGAAACGCTTATATTCTTTGAAATTGGGTTAATTTCTATAATGTTAACGTTTGATGATTGTATCACGTGTTCTTCGATCTTTATGAGAAAATTAACCAAAACTCTTTTCCGGTATAGAGTTCCTGAACTGCCCGTTCATCATGATCGTTAATAAATCATTGATGTTCACATTCCAGTTTCGAAATACTCTTCCCCTTACGAAAACTACAAATAGCTGATGTAACTAAAAGAGAAAAGTGTAATTGATTACCTATTTATTCAAGATGTGGAATAAACCGAATGCCACTACCTTTGAAGCGACTCTCATACTATTAAGTTACAGATTTACCAAACGCAAAGTGCACTTTGAACTTGCAGTTCATTAAATCGGCGTTGGAAAAGTCGAAGTGATTATGAGCTTAAGTGTCCTAACCTACGATTTGACGAAGAATTTATTTCCTAACTGCTACAGATCCGAACATTGAATTCTCTCATTTTTTACCACGAATGATTCTAAGGATTCAGCTGAATTTCTTGCATATTCTTATGTAACAGAGACTTCGACTATCGCAACGTTCGTCAAGGGGACTGGTCGTTCATAGCCTCAGAAAATAATCCTATATCTCGATGGAATTTCCCAATCATTACGAATTATTCTGCAGAATATGAACAAAGATACCACCGATACATGAGAAGTACGCGTATATTACTTATGAGAACGGTCAATTTTATCAATGATCGAACTGGGGACATTGCGGTAGCCTAAAAGATCATTGGTCCAGGAAGAGGATTAAAAAGTCTTGAATGTTAGAAGTCGTGCAATTAATGTATTATTGGGGTCAAACTACAAGCACCATACTTTGGGAAATTAGAGTAGTTCAACCACAAGTATATTACGAATAGAGGAAATGAACAGAAGGTTATTATAGCTGTCCTTTTGATCCAGAAATGGATCTAGCTTCTCATACCTTAGCTTAGTTCAAAGAGGGACAATTTACAAGAAAAAATATTCAGCAGAAACCACAAGGCCGGTCGAAGTTGTACTAATTTCAAGGCTATCAACCTCAAAGATATCAATCTAAAACACTTTCTTTCACATGAATTTTTGCTCTGCAATGCGTACGATGATTTATAATGTTATTTGGCTATGCCAATGGAGTTCAAAGGCGATCAAAATGAACATTAATGTTTCTCCCGTGAGCATGCGTGAAAAACGTTTTCTTTCTGGAATCTTTCTGAGCAGAATTTTGCCTCGAATCGAATACTTTAAATGCATGTACATTTTCGTATCAACTTTGCGGCTGAATATTTTCTACTTATAGTCAATCGATCGCTAAAGACACATTCTGTTCATGTTTCTTTGTTGGAAAGTACCCTCACATTCTCTGCGAAAAAGAGGTAGGAGTATCATAATGCAATAATGGGAAAATTTGAATCTTTTGAAGGACAACTTTTTGTGGAAACGCATCCCAAGACCGAAGATGATAAAATTAAACTTGCAAGCATAGCTCTCTTTTACGGTCTTCACTACAGCTCGTGCGAAGATTTATTCTAACTTTAGCTTGCCGTAGATATAGAATTCGAAATCGATTAGAATGAAATTCGAAAGTTCGAGCTATAAGTCGTAGTATTATGACGTTTAGAATCGACTGCAGTTTTGCTATTCTATAATGTGAATCGAGTGTGGTGTTAAATACACGGAAAAAAATCCGAACATTCAATACATAACATTCACGCAAATTGTGAAACCTCGTCTCCCACGAAGGAAAGGAATTTTCTTTATTGTGATAATGGGCCTCTATCGATCCGACTAGTCATAGCGTAACACAGCGTGTTAAAGAAGTATAGATAATTTTAATCGCTTTCAGTTATTTTCTAGAGAAAATTGAATATAAGTTAATCTTCGGTGGAATTTTAGACAAGTTTCATGTTGATGATATTAAATTATGATTCATATGCAACCCGTGGGCTTTATTCTTTGGTCAGTTGTGAAGTGAGAGGCTCCTGAGATAATACTCGAATCATTATATTAACATTAACCGGTTTCCTAAACATCGGATTACTATAAAAGGGCTGGATGCAATCAAAAACTTATGTGACATTCGTTCGAAGCTTTTTGTTATGTATGAGAAAAACAAACCATGTCATTGAATGCATTTGCTGATGGATGTTAAATATTATTCCAAATATTATGTTTAGTTATTAAATTAAGTACATCAACGGAAGAGAAGGTTATGGTTTTCATCTCCTTTTATAGAGTCAACTTTAAAAATTTTAAGGAGAAATGAAATGTCATTATTGATCCGAAACTTAAAATGTAAATAAGTGAAAGAAATCCATCAGGACATCCACGAATCCCACTAAGAGATGTTTACCGTTGAGTCAATAGAACAATAGAACTGTGCACTTTTTAAAAACAATAAAAACGACCATACGTCAAAACGTAACACTAATGAAATTTCATGTCTTTTGGTATCAACATTGTGTGGTTCCTATGACTTTTCTAATATAATTTCTCAATTGAAATAGTACCGTTCCATCGATAAACGCGAAGGGTGTGTTTTCTTTATAAAGTAGGATTATTCACTGGGTACGATGGGGGTAACATGAAGGTAAATAAAATGTAAACTTCTATCTGCACAAGGAGTACATTTTTAGACATCTAAATTGTGGCATTCGTGCAGATCTTGGTCTTGGAATAAAAGCGATCGTGCACTCATTCTCGCACATCCTCCTTATTCGTATTTATCATGCATTTATTTGTGTCCACTCACTGGAGACCTGAGCATTGCATTGACGTCGATATTCAGAATATCGAAATAATTAATTTCAAGAAAAGCATTGTATTAATACGGCGACATAATTCAAATTATGATTTTTGAAATTGTTCATTATGTAATCAGAAATCATTTAAAATTTAATGAAATAAGTTTTTACTTTGACCGATAGGTACCACTAGAGTCAAAGTCGGGCGGAAATCTATTTTCATAGTTTTATATTCAAGTGTTACATTCGATATCATTACGCTTGAAAATCTAGTTACATTAAAATAACATCACTAAAATAGTCCACCGGCCGCTCCGAATTAATATTAAATATAAGAAGTAGTTAATTGACTTCCGGTCCGTACCGAGCGTACCGAAGTATCTTCGGAAAGCTAATCAGAATCCTTCCGATATAAAAGATATAATGGGAACCTATGTATTCGTTAAGATGCTGCTTAAGAATAAAAAAATTGAGAAATGGATTTTAATTCGGTAGAATATGGCAGCAAGCTGAAATGCCACTCGATACTCTATGGGGAATCAATTTTCGAATGGTCTACTATACGCGTCGTGAAGTTTCTAATTCTTACTTATATTGTTCTATAGATCCAAGGAATGGAGTTAGAAACTGAAACGCTCTCTATATAATATTTTATCAATTACATAATTAAAGCATACCGTTATGATAAGAATTTTTAAGCATCCTCAAGGAAATCCTAACGATAACCGACCGAACTTTATTTGTAACATGTAGAACATATTTCATATAATTAGATATAATTAGCTAAGGTTGCGAAGACATTTTATGTCACTATATGTACATTTAATTTGCCATTCAAATGGACTCCGAACTTAAGAGGTTAAACATGACAATGCGAAGTGCCCCTTACGTCTAACAACAGTTTTCCGCCAATGCTAAGATTAAAATACAAGGCTTGATTGAATGATCAAGTCGAATTTTCATACGATCGGCATCGATTAAATCAAAATCTGCCGTGCGAATGAAGCTTCGAGGCTATAAGAAAGAGATCTAACTGCGTTTAGAATGGTTCGTTACGGCCTGAGTCGCCACGAATCGATCCGAGGACACTTTTCAAACGAAACGCTTATATTCTTTGAAATTGGGTTAATTTCTATAATGTTAACGTTTGATGATTGTATCACGTGTTCTTCGATCTTTATGAGAAAATTAACCAAAACTCTTTTCCGGTATAGAGTTCCTGAACTGCCCGTTCATCATGATCGTTAATAAATCATTGATGTTCACATTCCAGTTTCGAAATACTCTTCCCCTTACGAAAACTACAAATAGCTGATGTAACTAAAAGAGAAAAGTGTAATTGATTACCTATTTATTCAAGATGTGGAATAAACCGAATGCCACTACCTTTGAAGCGACTCTCATACTATTAAGTTACAGATTTACCAAACGTAAAGTGCACTTTGAACTTGCAGTTCATTAAATCGGCGTTGGAAAAGTCGAAGTGATTATGAGCTTAAGTGTCCTAACCTACGATTTGACGAAGAATTTATTTCCTAACTGCTACAGATCCGAACATTGAATTCTCTCATTTTTTACCACGAATGATTCTAAGGATTCAGCTGAATTTCTTGCATATTCTTATGTAACAGAGACTTCGACTATCGCAACGTTCGTCAAGGGGACTGGTCGTTCATAGCCTCAGAAAATAATCCTATATCTCGATGGAATTTCCCAATCATTACGATTTATTCTGCAGAATATGAACAAAGATACCACCGATACATGAGAAGTACGCGTATATTACTTATGAGAACGGTCAATTTTATCAATGATCGAACTGGGGACATTGCGGTAGCCTAAAAGATCATTGGTCCAGGAAGAGGATTAAAAAGTCTTGAATGTTAGAAGTCGTGCAATTAATGTATTATTGGGGTCAAACTACAAGCACCATACTTTGGGAAATTAGAGTAGTTCAACCACAAGTATATTACGAATAGAGGAAATGAACAGAAGGTTATTATAGCTGTCCTTTTGATCCAGAAATGGATCTAGCTTCTCATACCTTAGCTTAGTTCAAAGAGGGACAATTTACAAGAAAAAATATTCAGCAGAAACCACAAGGCCGGTCGAAGTTGTACTAATTTCAAGGCTATCAACCTCAAAGATATCAATCTAAAACACTTTCTTTCACATGAATTTTTGCTCTGCAATGCGTACGATGATTTATAATGTTATTTGGCTATGCCAATGGAGTTCAAAGGCGATCAAAATGAACATTAATGTTTCTCCCGTGAGCATGCGTGAAAAACGTTTTCTTTCTGGAATCTTTCTGAGCAGAATTTTGCCTCAAATCGAATACTTTAAATGCATGTACATTTTCGTATCAACTTTGCGGCTGAATATTTTCTACTTATAGTCAATCGATCGCTAAAGACACATTCTGTTCATGTTTCTTTGTTGGAAAGTACCCTCACATTCTCTGCGAAAAAGAGGTAGGAGTATCATAATGCAATAATGGGAAAATTTGAATCTTTTGAAGGACAACTTTTTGTGGAAACGCATCCCAAGACCGAAGATGATAAAATTAAACTTGCAGGCATAGCTCTCTTTTACGGTCTTCACTACAGCTCGTGCGAAGATTTATTCTAACTTTAGCTTGCCGTAGATATAGAATTCGAAATCGATTAGAATGAAATTCGAAAGTTCGAGCTATAAGTCGTAGTATTATGACGTTTAGAATCAACTGCAGTTTTGCTATTCTATAATGTGAATCGAGTGTGGTGTTAAATACACGGAAAAAAATCCGAACATTCAATACATAACATTCACGCAAATTGTGAAACCTCGTCTCCCACGAAGGAAAGGAATTTTCTTTATTGTGATAATGGGCCTCTATCGATCAGACTAGTCATAGCGTAACACAGCGTGTTAAAGAAGTATAGATAATTTTAATCGCTTTCAGTTATTTTCTAGAGAAAATTGAATATAAGTTAATCTTCGGTGGAATTTTAGACAAGTTTCATGTTGATGATATTAAATTATGATTCATATGCAACCCGTGGGCTTTATTCTTTGGTCAGTTGTGAAGTGAGAGGCTCCTGAGATAATACTCGAATCATTATATTAACATTAACCGGTTTCCTAAACATCGGATTACTATAAAAGGGCTGGATGCAATCAAAAACTTATGTGACAATCTTTCGAAGCTTTTTGTTATGTATGAGAAAAAACAAACCATGTCATTGAATGTTTTTGCTGATGGATGTTAAATATTATTCCAAATATTATGTTTAGTTATTAAATTAAGTACATCAACGGAAGAGAAGGTTATGGTTTTCATCTCCTTTTATAGAGTCAACTTTAAAAATTTTAAGGAGAAATGAAATGTCATTATTGATCCGAAACTTAAAATGTAAATAAGTGAAAGAAATCCATCAGGACATCCACGAATCCCACTAAGAGATGTTTACCGTTGAGTCAATAGAACAATAGAACTGTGCACTTTTTAAAAACAATAAAAACGACCATACGTCAAAACGTAACACTAATGAAATTTCATGTCTTTTGGTATCAACATTGTGTGGTTCCTATGACTTTTCTAATATAATTTCTCAATTGAAATAGTACTGTTCCATCGATAAACGCGAAGGGTGTGTTTTCTTTATAAAGTAGGATTATTCACTGGGTACGATGGGGGTAACATGAAGGTAAATAAAATGTAAACTTCTATCTGCACAAGGAGTACATTTTTAGACATCTAAATTGTGGCATTCGTGCAGATCTTGGTCTTGGAATAAAAGCGATCGTGCACTCATTCTCGCACATCCTCCTTATTCGTATTTATCATGCATTTATTTGTGTCCACCCACTGGAGACCTGAGCATTGCATTGACGTCGATATTCAGAATATCGAAATAATTAATTTCAAGAAAAGCATTGTATTAATACGGCGACATAATTCAAATTATGATTTTTGAAATTGTTCATTATGTAATCAGAAATCATTTAAAATTTAATGAAATAAGTTTTTATTTTGACCGATAGTTACCACTAGAGTCAAAGTCGGGAGGAAATCTATTTTCATAGTTTTATATTCAAGTGTTACATTCGATATCATTACGCTTGAAAATCTAGTTACATTAAAATAACATCACTAAAATAGTCCACCGGCCGCTCCGAATTAATATTAAATATAAGAAGTAGTTAATTGACTTCCGGTCCGTACCGAGCGTACCGAAGTATCTTCGGAAAGCTAATTAGAATCCTTCCGATATAAAAGATATAATGGGAACCTATGTATTCGTTAAGATGCTGCTTAAGAATAAAAAAATGAGAAATGGATTTTAATTCGGTAGAATATGGCAGCAAGCTGAAATGCCACTCGATACTCTATGGGGAATCAATTTTCGAATGGTCTACTATACGCGTCGTGAAGTTTCTAATTCTTACTTATATCGTTCTATAGATCCAAGGAATGGAGTTAGAAACTGAAACGCTCTCTATATAATATTTTATCAATTACATAATTAAAGCATACCGTTATGATAAGAATTTTTAAGCATCCTCAAGGAAATCCTAACGATAACCGACCGAACTTTATTTGTAACATGTAGAACATATTTCATATAATTAGATATAATTAGCTAAGGTTGCGAAGACATTTTATGTCACTATATGTACATTTAATTTGCCATTCAAATGGACTCCGAACTTAAGAGGTTAAACATGACAATGCGAAGTGCCCCTTACGTCTAACAACAGTTTTCCGCCAATGCTAAGATTAAAATACAAGGCTTGATTGAATGATCAAGTCGAATTTTCATACGATCGGCATCGATTAAATCAAAATCTGCCGTGCGAATGAAGCTTCGAGGCTATAAGAAAGAGATCTAACTGCGTTTAGAATGGTTCGTTACGGCCTGAGTCGCCACGAATCGATCCGAGGACACTTTTCAAACGAAACGCTTATATTCTTTGAAATTGGGTTAATTTCTATAATGTTAACGTTTGATGATTGTATCACGTGTTCTTCGATCTTTATGAGAAAATTAACCAAAACTCTTTTCCGGTATAGAGTTCCTGAACTGCCCGTTCATCATGATCGTTAATAAATCATTGATGTTCACATTCCAGTTTCGAAATACTCTTCCCCTTACGAAAACTACAAATAGCTGATGTAACTAAAAGAGAAAAGTGTAATTGATTACCTATTTATTCAAGATGTGGAATAAACCGAATGCCACTACCTTTGAAGCGACTCTCATACTATTAAGTTACAGATTTACCAAACGTAAAGTGCACTTTGAACTTGCAGTTCATTAAATCGGCGTTGGAAAAGTCGAAGTGATTATGAGCTTAAGTGTCCTAACCTACGATTTGACGAAGAATTTATTTCCTAACTGCTACAGATCCGAACATTGAATTCTCTCATTTTTTACCACGAATGATTCTAAGGATTCAGCTGAATTTCTTGCATATTCTTATGTAACAGAGACTTCGACTATCGCAACGTTCGTCAAGGGGACTGGTCGTTCATAGCCTCAGAAAATAATCCTATATCTCGATGGAATTTCCCAATCATTACGAATTATTCTGCAGAATATGAACAAAGATACCACCGATACATGAGAAGTACGCGTATATTACTTATGAGAACGGTCAATTTTATCAATGATCGAACTGGGGACATTGCGGTAGCCTAAAAGATCATTGGTCCAGGAAGAGGATTAAAAAGTCTTGAATGTTAGAATTCGTGCAATTAATGTATTATTGGGGTCAAACTACAAGCACCATACTTTGGGAAATTAGAGTAGTTCAACCACAAGTATATTACGAATAGAGGAAATGAACAGAAGGTTATTATAGCTGTCCTTTTGATCCAGAAATGGATCTAGCTTCTCATACCTTAGCTTAGTTCAAAGAGGGACAATTTACAAGAAAAAATATTCAGCAGAAACCACAAGGCCGGTCGAAGTTGTACTAATTTCAAGGCTATCAACCTCAAAGATATCAATCTAAAACACTTTCTTTCACATGAATTTTTGCTCTGCAATGCGTACGATGATTTATAATGTTATTTGGCTATGCCAATGGAGTTCAAAGGCGATCAAAATGAACATTAATGTTTCTCCCGTGAGCATGCGTGAAAAACGTTTTCTTTCTGGAATCTTTCTGAGCAGAATTTTGCCTCGAATCGAATACTTTAAATGCATGTACATTTTCGTATCAACTTTGCGGCTGAATATTTTCTACTTATAGTCAATCGATCGCTAAAGACACATTCTGTTCATGTTTCTTTGTTGGAAAGTACCCTCACATTCTCTGCGAAAAAGAGGTAGGAGTATCATAATGCAATAATGGGAAAATTTGAATCTTTTGAAGGACAACTTTTTGTGGAAACGCATCCCAAGACCGAAGATGATAAAATTAAACTTGCAAGCATAGCTCTCTTTTACGGTCTTCACTACAGCTCGTGCGAAGATTTATTCTAACTTTAGCTTGCCGTAGATATAGAATTCGAAATCGATTAGAATGAAATTCGAAAGTTCGAGCTATAAGTCGTAGTATTATGACGTTTAGAATCGACTGCAGTTTTGCTATTCTATAATGTGAATCGAGTGTGGTGTTAAATACACGGAAAAAAATCCGAACATTCAATACATAACATTCACGCAAATTGTGAAACCTCGTCTCCCACGAAGGAAAGGAATTTTCTTTATTGTGATAATGGGCCTCTATCGATCCGACTAGTCATAGCGTAACACAGCGTGTTAAAGAAGTATAGATAATTTTAATCGCTTTCAGTTATTTTCTAGAGAAAATTGAATATAAGTTAATCTTCGGTGGAATTTTAGACAAGTTTCATGTTGATGATATTAAATTATGATTCATATGCAACCCGTGGGCTTTATTCTTTGGTCAGTTGTGAAGTGAGAGGCTCCTGAGATAATACTCGAATCATTATATTAACATTAACCGGTTTCCTAAACATCGGATTACTATAAAAGGGCTGGATGCAATCAAAAACTTATGTGACATTCGTTCGAAGCTTTTTGTTATGTATGAGAAAAACAAACCATGTCATTGAATGCATTTGCTGATGGATGTTAAATATTATTCCAAATATTATGTTTAGTTATTAAATTAAGTACATCAACGGAAGAGAAGGTTATGGTTTTCATCTCCTTTTATAGAGTCAACTTTAAAAATTTTAAGGAGAAATGAAATGTCATTATTGATCCGAAACTTAAAATGTAAATAAGTGAAAGAAATCCATCAGGACATCCACGAATCCCACTAAGAGATGTTTACCGTTGAGTCAATAGAACAATAGAACTGTGCACTTTTTAAAAACAATAAAAACGACCATACGTCAAAACGTAACACTAATGAAATTTCATGTCTTTTGGTATCAACATTGTGTGGTTCCTATGACTTTTCTAATATAATTTCTCAATTGAAATAGTACCGTTCCATCGATAAACGCGAAGGGTGTGTTTTCTTTATAAAGTAGGATTATTCACTGGGTACGATGGGGGTAACATGAAGGTAAATAAAATGTAAACTTCTATCTGCACAAGGAGTACATTTTTAGACATCTAAATTGTGGCATTCGTGCAGATCTTGGTCTTGGAATAAAAGCGATCGTGCACTCATTCTCGCACATCCTCCTTATTCGTATTTATCATGCATTTATTTGTGTCCACTCACTGGAGACCTGAGCATTGCATTGACGTCGATATTCAGAATATCGAAATAATTAATTTCAAGAAAAGCATTGTATTAATACGGCGACATAATTCAAATTATGATTTTTGAAATTGTTCATTATGTAATCAGAAATCATTTAAAATTTAATGAAATAAGTTTTTACTTTGACCGATAGGTACCACTAGAGTCAAAGTCGGGCGGAAATCTATTTTCATAGTTTTATATTCAAGTGTTACATTCGATATCATTACGCTTGAAAATCTAGTTACATTAAAATAACATCACTAAAATAGTCCACCGGCCGCTCCGAATTAATATTAAATATAAGAAGTAGTTAATTGACTTCCGGTCCGTACCGAGCGTACCGAAGTATCTTCGGAAAGCTAATCAGAATCCTTCCGATATAAAAGATATAATGGGAACCTATGTATTCGTTAAGATGCTGCTTAAGAATAAAAAAATTGAGAAATGGATTTTAATTCGGTAGAATATGGCAGCAAGCTGAAATGCCACTCGATACTCTATGGGGAATCAATTTTCGAATGGTCTACTATACGCGTCGTGAAGTTTCTAATTCTTACTTATATTGTTCTATAGATCCAAGGAATGGAGTTAGAAACTGAAACGCTCTCTATATAATATTTTATCAATTACATAATTAAAGCATACCGTTATGATAAGAATTTTTAAGCATCCTCAAGGAAATCCTAACGATAACCGACCGAACTTTATTTGTAACATGTAGAACATATTTCATATAATTAGATATAATTAGCTAAGGTTGCGAAGACATTTTATGTCACTATATGTACATTTAATTTGCCATTCAAATGGACTCCGAACTTAAGAGGTTAAACATGACAATGCGAAGTGCCCCTTACGTCTAACAACAGTTTTCCGCCAATGCTAAGATTAAAATACAAGGCTTGATTGAATGATCAAGTCGAATTTTCATACGATCGGCATCGATTAAATCAAAATCTGCCGTGCGAATGAAGCTTCGAGGCTATAAGAAAGAGATCTAACTGCGTTTAGAATGGTTCGTTACGGCCTGAGTCGCCACGAATCGATCCGAGGACACTTTTCAAACGAAACGCTTATATTCTTTGAAATTGGGTTAATTTCTATAATGTTAACGTTTGATGATTGTATCACGTGTTCTTCGATCTTTATGAGAAAATTAACCAAAACTCTTTTCCGGTATAGAGTTCCTGAACTGCCCGTTCATCATGATCGTTAATAAATCATTGATGTTCACATTCCAGTTTCGAAATACTCTTCCCCTTACGAAAACTACAAATAGCTGATGTAACTAAAAGAGAAAAGTGTAATTGATTACCTATTTATTCAAGATGTGGAATAAACCGAATGCCACTACCTTTGAAGCGACTCTCATACTATTAAGTTACAGATTTACCAAACGTAAAGTGCACTTTGAACTTGCAGTTCATTAAATCGGCGTTGGAAAAGTCGAAGTGATTATGAGCTTAAGTGTCCTAACCTACGATTTGACGAAGAATTTATTTCCTAACTGCTACAGATCCGAACATTGAATTCTCTCATTTTTTACCACGAATGATTCTAAGGATTCAGCTGAATTTCTTGCATATTCTTATGTAACAGAGACTTCGACTATCGCAACGTTCGTCAAGGGGACTGGTCGTTCATAGCCTCAGAAAATAATCCTATATCTCGATGGAATTTCCCAATCATTACGATTTATTCTGCAGAATATGAACAAAGATACCACCGATACATGAGAAGTACGCGTATATTACTTATGAGAACGGTCAATTTTATCAATGATCGAACTGGGGACATTGCGGTAGCCTAAAAGATCATTGGTCCAGGAAGAGGATTAAAAAGTCTTGAATGTTAGAAGTCGTGCAATTAATGTATTATTGGGGTCAAACTACAAGCACCATACTTTGGGAAATTAGAGTAGTTCAACCACAAGTATATTACGAATAGAGGAAATGAACAGAAGGTTATTATAGCTGTCCTTTTGATCCAGAAATGGATCTAGCTTCTCATACCTTAGCTTAGTTCAAAGAGGGACAATTTACAAGAAAAAATATTCAGCAGAAACCACAAGGCCGGTCGAAGTTGTACTAATTTCAAGGCTATCAACCTCAAAGATATCAATCTAAAACACTTTCTTTCACATGAATTTTTGCTCTGCAATGCGTACGATGATTTATAATGTTATTTGGCTATGCCAATGGAGTTCAAAGGCGATCAAAATGAACATTAATGTTTCTCCCGTGAGCATGCGTGAAAAACGTTTTCTTTCTGGAATCTTTCTGAGCAGAATTTTGCCTCAAATCGAATACTTTAAATGCATGTACATTTTCGTATCAACTTTGCGGCTGAATATTTTCTACTTATAGTCAATCGATCGCTAAAGACACATTCTGTTCATGTTTCTTTGTTGGAAAGTACCCTCACATTCTCTGCGAAAAAGAGGTAGGAGTATCATAATGCAATAATGGGAAAATTTGAATCTTTTGAAGGACAACTTTTTGTGGAAACGCATCCCAAGACCGAAGATGATAAAATTAAACTTGCAGGCATAGCTCTCTTTTACGGTCTTCACTACAGCTCGTGCGAAGATTTATTCTAACTTTAGCTTGCCGTAGATATAGAATTCGAAATCGATTAGAATGAAATTCGAAAGTTCGAGCTATAAGTCGTAGTATTATGACGTTTAGAATCAACTGCAGTTTTGCTATTCTATAATGTGAATCGAGTGTGGTGTTAAATACACGGAAAAAAATCCGAACATTCAATACATAACATTCACGCAAATTGTGAAACCTCGTCTCCCACGAAGGAAAGGAATTTTCTTTATTGTGATAATGGGCCTCTATCGATCAGACTAGTCATAGCGTAACACAGCGTGTTAAAGAAGTATAGATAATTTTAATCGCTTTCAGTTATTTTCTAGAGAAAATTGAATATAAGTTAATCTTCGGTGGAATTTTAGACAAGTTTCATGTTGATGATATTAAATTATGATTCATATGCAACCCGTGGGCTTTATTCTTTGGTCAGTTGTGAAGTGAGAGGCTCCTGAGATAATACTCGAATCATTATATTAACATTAACCGGTTTCCTAAACATCGGATTACTATAAAAGGGCTGGATGCAATCAAAAACTTATGTGACAATCTTTCGAAGCTTTTTGTTATGTATGAGAAAAAACAAACCATGTCATTGAATGTTTTTGCTGATGGATGTTAAATATTATTCCAAATATTATGTTTAGTTATTAAATTAAGTACATCAACGGAAGAGAAGGTTATGGTTTTCATCTCCTTTTATAGAGTCAACTTTAAAAATTTTAAGGAGAAATGAAATGTCATTATTGATCCGAAACTTAAAATGTAAATAAGTGAAAGAAATCCATCAGGACATCCACGAATCCCACTAAGAGATGTTTACCGTTGAGTCAATAGAACAATAGAACTGTGCACTTTTTAAAAACAATAAAAACGACCATACGTCAAAACGTAACACTAATGAAATTTCATGTCTTTTGGTATCAACATTGTGTGGTTCCTATGACTTTTCTAATATAATTTCTCAATTGAAATAGTACTGTTCCATCGATAAACGCGAAGGGTGTGTTTTCTTTATAAAGTAGGATTATTCACTGGGTACGATGGGGGTAACATGAAGGTAAATAAAATGTAAACTTCTATCTGCACAAGGAGTACATTTTTAGACATCTAAATTGTGGCATTCGTGCAGATCTTGGTCTTGGAATAAAAGCGATCGTGCACTCATTCTCGCACATCCTCCTTATTCGTATTTATCATGCATTTATTTGTGTCCACCCACTGGAGACCTGAGCATTGCATTGACGTCGATATTCAGAATATCGAAATAATTAATTTCAAGAAAAGCATTGTATTAATACGGCGACATAATTCAAATTATGATTTTTGAAATTGTTCATTATGTAATCAGAAATCATTTAAAATTTAATGAAATAAGTTTTTATTTTGACCGATAGTTACCACTAGAGTCAAAGTCGGGAGGAAATCTATTTTCATAGTTTTATATTCAAGTGTTACATTCGATATCATTACGCTTGAAAATCTAGTTACATTAAAATAACATCACTAAAATAGTCCACCGGCCGCTCCGAATTAATATTAAATATAAGAAGTAGTTAATTGACTTCCGGTCCGTACCGAGCGTACCGAAGTATCTTCGGAAAGCTAATTAGAATCCTTCCGATATAAAAGATATAATGGGAACCTATGTATTCGTTAAGATGCTGCTTAAGAATAAAAAAATGAGAAATGGATTTTAATTCGGTAGAATATGGCAGCAAGCTGAAATGCCACTCGATACTCTATGGGGAATCAATTTTCGAATGGTCTACTATACGCGTCGTGAAGTTTCTAATTCTTACTTATATCGTTCTATAGATCCAAGGAATGGAGTTAGAAACTGAAACGCCTTCTCTATATAATATTTTATCAATTACATAATTAAAGCATACCGTTATGATAAGAATTTTTAAGCATCCTCAAGGAAATCCTAACGATAACCGACCGAACTTTATTTGTAACATGTAGAACATATTTCATATAATTAGATATAATTAGCTAAGGTTGCGAAGACATTTTATGTCACTATATGTACATTTAATTTGCCATTCAAATGGACTCCGAACTTAAGAGGTTAAACATGACAATGCGAAGTGCCCCTTACGTCTAACAACAGTTTTCCGCCAATGCTAAGATTAAAATACAAGGCTTGATTGAATGATCAAGTCGAATTTTCATACGATCGGCATCGATTAAATCAAAATCTGCCGTGCGAATGAAGCTTCGAGGCTATAAGAAAGAGATCTAACTGCGTTTAGAATGGTTCGTTACGGCCTGAGTCGCCACGAATCGATCCGAGGACACTTTTCAAACGAAACGCTTATATTCTTTGAAATTGGGTTAATTTCTATAATGTTAACGTTTGATGATTGTATCACGTGTTCTTCGATCTTTATGAGAAAATTAACCAAAACTCTTTTCCGGTATAGAGTTCCTGAACTGCCCGTTCATCATGATCGTTAATAAATCATTGATGTTCACATTCCAGTTTCGAAATACTCTTCCCCTTACGAAAACTACAAATAGCTGATGTAACTAAAAGAGAAAAGTGTAATTGATTACCTATTTATTCAAGATGTGGAATAAACCGAATGCCACTACCTTTGAAGCGACTCTCATACTATTAAGTTACAGATTTACCAAACGTAAAGTGCACTTTGAACTTGCAGTTCATTAAATCGGCGTTGGAAAAGTCGAAGTGATTATGAGCTTAAGTGTCCTAACCTACGATTTGACGAAGAATTTATTTCCTAACTGCTACAGATCCGAACATTGAATTCTCTCATTTTTTACCACGAATGATTCTAAGGATTCAGCTGAATTTCTTGCATATTCTTATGTAACAGAGACTTCGACTATCGCAACGTTCGTCAAGGGGACTGGTCGTTCATAGCCTCAGAAAATAATCCTATATCTCGATGGAATTTCCCAATCATTACGAATTATTCTGCAGAATATGAACAAAGATACCACCGATACATGAGAAGTACGCGTATATTACTTATGAGAACGGTCAATTTTATCAATGATCGAACTGGGGACATTGCGGTAGCCTAAAAGATCATTGGTCCAGGAAGAGGATTAAAAAGTCTTGAATGTTAGAAGTCGTGCAATTAATGTATTATTGGGGTCAAACTACAAGCACCATACTTTGGGAAATTAGAGTAGTTCAACCACAAGTATATTACGAATAGAGGAAATGAACAGAAGGTTATTATAGCTGTCCTTTTGATCCAGAAATGGATCTAGCTTCTCATACCTTAGCTTAGTTCAAAGAGGGACAATTTACAAGAAAAAATATTCAGCAGAAACCACAAGGCCGGTCGAAGTTGTACTAATTTCAAGGCTATCAACCTCAAAGATATCAATCTAAAACACTTTCTTTCACATGAATTTTTGCTCTGCAATGCGTACGATGATTTATAATGTTATTTGGCTATGCCAATGGAGTTCAAAGGCGATCAAAATGAACATTAATGTTTCTCCCGTGAGCATGCGTGAAAAACGTTTTCTTTCTGGAATCTTTCTGAGCAGAATTTTGCCTCGAATCGAATACTTTAAATGCATGTACAGCTAGTTCCAAAAAAAACTTACCACCTAAGCCGCAACCCGCATAACAGGCAGTGAGTTTCCTGCAAGCGAGCCTTAAGAAGTGAGAGAGAGAGAGAGAGAGAGAGGGAAAACATGGAGGAGATAGTCTGCTTCTGTCCTGGCTCCGCTTGCAGAGTTGAAATGGATTTATTTGCATTATTGATATTGCAAATATTTATTAGTATCCTTAGTTTGGTGACATTGGCGTAGCAGAATAGTATTATAACAATATCGATGTTGTAATGCAAGAATTCAGTTATTATAAAATGGTTATTACAAATCAGTATATATTCTAGCTTTGCTTCTCGCACCGAGGGAAGCGTCGCACACGAGGTCCCGTTATTCCTAGGAAACCGAGGCAAACCCCCTTCCCCTCATAAAATTTGAGTCTGAGACGAAAGGCACAAGCAGGACGAAGGAAATTTTTGCAAAATCTGCCTCTGAGCCGCTCTGAGCTTATGTTTAGCACTGAGATGGGAGGAAGAAAATTTCCGCGCAGTTTGAATCAGTGTCGGACCCAAAATGTATAGACCTCGAATTCGACGCCTTCGCTTGTAAAACTCTGCGGTTATAAGGGGTCGTATTATATATTATAATAGTAGATAATATTATACATCGTTCAAGAGAAGAGTTATTAGCCTTTAAAATTATATACCTAAGGAGTCCATATCGATCACCTGTTTTATCACAGCCTGTGTGAATGCAATCTACAAAAGTAAAGTAAGGTGAACTCATGGCCATATCTAGGCTATTACTTTAAATACATAAAAAATCTATAAGTAAATATGTAGTATGAAGTCTTGAGGCATTCTCTGCGTATTTTAGATAAATTTTGTTTAATTTGATAAGCATCAAAATTAAAACTCGATCGGTAAAAAATCAGTAAATTTTATCATCTATGCAGTTGGTATTTTTAATATACCGTCCAAATCAATTGATAGAAAATGTGCTAGGATCGATTTTCCTGAATTAATAAAGATGACGGATACGAGACAACCATCTTTCACGTTGATTTTGAATCCAAAATGAATTTTTTTGGTGTCATTGAAGTGTGAATCGAATAAACGTGATTTCTTCTGTGGATTCCTCTTGAAATGGTTGCAGTCACAAACCATTACGTTCTTAAACGTTCTTCTCTCGTATTTATCAAGTTCTAAAATACACAAAAAGATAGAGCGAATGAGGTTTTGTCATAATGCTCATTGAATGCTACTGTAAGCTATGAATGTAAAATTTTCAATTAATTTTGAATGCATACAAAACTGCTTGCATTGTTTATATTTCAACTGTTTATTATCACGTTTACAATTATTATAATGTAGAAAACGTTAAAAATACGCGAAATAATAGGGACTTAGTGAAATAGTTTTAGGGCCTTTTTACCTGTAATTCCAACCCTGTAAGTATCACACGGGGATAAGAAGCGCATATGAGGCTCATGTTGAAATTTTTCTCCCCTCGGTTGATGGCTGGCCCTACGTAACTCTCATATTTTTTCGACAGAATTTTAATGATTGAGATGAATGGGCGGTGGTTTGGTATGAATAGTCTATCTACATATTTATCGCTCGGTGATATTGAAAATATTCCTTCGTATTTAAAATGTATGGCTATGAGAAACTTTTCATCTCTCCACATTCCATGACAAATTTGAAAAGCAAGATAGAGGAGTGATTGGAAGAAGTGGTTAAAGCAATGAATTCACCAGGACTTCAAGAGGGGGACTGTTTTGATAGATATAGGGAAGTGAGAAACGACGGAAACAGTAATACATACACTCACATGAATTTAACAACCGAAAGTGTAAGAGGTATGTTAATTCCAGATTTTTGGATAAATCACAATAGGTAATGGCATTTCTTGCGCTCCTCGTTGACCAATTGGTTACTTTGAGTAGGAGCAACGACCTCTTTTAAAAGTATAACCCACTCACTCACCTTCTCAATTTTCTCATCCAACATATATTTTTCCGTTTATGACAGCCTCCAGAGAAACTACTCATTTATCCAATTTAAGTAATATATTAGTCAAGAATGGTTAACATTCAAATACACAGGATATAACGCCCATGGCTTATCTTACTTTCAGAAATTTCCTTCTGATACATCAGTAATTCCCAGGATCTCCGAAATTGTATGCAATAGCGATGTTCAATGTATCGTACCAATCTTTTAATTCTATAAGAAAGTTCGAGTAGTTTACTAAGCCAGAACCTAAACCATCTTCTTATCAGCAATTTATTTTGGAAAGAGAGTTCGGTTTTTTCAAACCGATAAAAATTGCTAACATTGGTATTACTATCTATGCAAGCCAATGGTTTATTCTAAATCTTACCTAACTTTAGAGATGTGATTTATCTGTAATCGGCGTATAAACTCTAAGTTTCTGCGACACTAAATATGCGGAGTATCTAAAATTCCATATTTACGTTTCAATTCATATTTTAGTGACATGATAATAGAAACTTTAGTCGATGTAGTAAGATCATCTTCAACGCTCTATCTATTTTGTATCATAGATGTTATAAGAGAAGTGAAACGATTTGGTTCTCGTAAGCGTAAGGAATAAATATTAGATGGCATTTCTCTAGTTCATTGTTCATTTCTCAAGTTATTCCGAACTACGAAATTTTTAGTTCAATGTAGGGACGAAATAAAGCATAAAAAACAATTTATATAAATAAAGTAAACAATCATTGACGAAGAGCTTGATTGATATAAATTGACGATAGGCAGCGTTACTTATTTTTTCATTTTTGTTGTTGAATTTGTTATTTAGTATAAGCTAATACAGTTTATACCATTCACTTTAAAAGCAGAATATAGAGATACTAATTCTGATATGATGCACCCAAACATTGTCAACTTTATGTTATCATTCAGATTTTCCGAAGGTCCTATTTTAACTGGAATGATCTTCCTTGCATTACTATTTAAAAATACTATGAAAAATTTAAAAAACATCTTCGCAAAGTTCGTAGAGAATTATGATGTGCCTAGGATGAGGGTGTTACGAAGGTCCTTGGAGTGAATGTTGGAATAATGGATTACATATAGAACCAAGAATATTTTAACAGCTAAGGTATGAATCATGAGAATTAGAGGAATATTCTCATGTAAGTCCGGTTACCATCCGTTGGTTTCTATTTTTAACGTGTTCTTCCATGACTCCTTTTACCCATCATTCATAATTATTGATAGTGATTTTTCTTTTAATTATTATACATATTATGCACCATTCAAATAATTCGGGTTATATATCTTACTTGAGGCATTCAGAAACCGAAGCAGCAATCATTAATCATTAGTCTTATTAAACATTAGTCTAGCGTATAGTTCTGAAAATCATTTCAGTAACATTGGAAATCCTGTTGTGGTTGTTTTCACACCCCCTGACATAAGTCATACGGCGGCTCGCGGGGTATTAATGTAAATGTAAATAAACCAGGTGTTAACGTGTAAACCTGCAATATGCAAGTATAGGAAACCTGGAGTTTATATGCAATATGCAAATTAGTCTTAAGGTTTTGATTTGCCATACTAACTGTTGTTTCTTAACCATCTTAAAGTGTATTCCTTGCAAGAAGTCCTGAAAGGTCGTCTACCTCAAAAATAGAGTTGAATATCTTCATTCCCTAAGGGAATACCTGCGGCGAAGATTACAAATCGCGGATCCACCATTTCCCACCTTACTTGTGATCGGTCACCGCCACCATACCCTAACCTTTGATACCTGCTCAGCAGGGGTGCGGTCAGGAATCCTCATTAGCGCTTTCAAATTCGCTACCCCGGATACATACGACCATCCACAATCTGCCGAAAAGGGGGTTTTTCTCCTCAGAGCGGAGTTCACCTTCACCCATCGGCCGTTTTATGGTTCCTTTGAGAAAATAGACAATACCTTTCGATGGACGCAACAAAAGAAAAAGAAACAACAAAGGAATGAATAGGGGATACTCCTAGGGCCAGGGTGGAGGAAAGGAAAGTTCTCCTTTCTCCATGGAAGAATTAGTAAAACCTCAGACGCGAATTTGTCAGAAACAGCCAAATCTCATCTCAAAATCATAATGCTTCATCTGATACCGTCACCACGAATGCCTGGTGGAAGTAAGAACAGAATGACATGTTGATGCATATATACTGAAATTCCTAATGCTCTGTTAATTGTCGTATCAAGCAAATTTTATACTTCTCTGTATTGCAGAATAATTCAACTGTGAAGAAATCGAGTCAAAATTTGCACCACGGGGCAAGAAAGAGATTTAGCATCAGATAAAAGTTGGGACAGCATAATATTGCAAGTAACATGAACTTGATTTAATTAAAGGGATAGTTTTTCTGGGACTGGCAATGAACAATATTTTCGGAAAAATGTTACGAGATGCTGGCGTTAATTTCGTGGTATATTAATTTTTAATTCGATACGTGAAAAAATTTTGTAGCCCTCAGTATTTAAATTGTGCTACTATTGTAATACCTATGTTATTTTCTAAAATATTAAATTAGCAATTTGAATTTTAAACAATTACCTTAGAAAATGATGATAGCACACCAATAAATATTTTACTTTCTATCATATGATTTGGCGGCATTTAAAATTTTTATAATATTTGATGTAATTATCTGATATAGTTTATCGTAATTTATTTGGTTTACTTTATTGTAATATGTTTTGGGTCTAATTTTCAGAGCTCTCTACCAGGTTGACTTAAAATGATTCTTTCTCGGTGTATTCGTCCAGATAAAGTTTCTTTTCATCTTTGCTTTCCTCAGTAGGTTTCGAAGTTTTTTCATACTCCCCTTCTCGATAGAATTTTTCTGCAACATAAATTAGTTGACATACAGTTGATTGTGTTCTTATTCCTAATTATTCTTTATCTCCTTGCTGAGTTTTCGTTCATCTTTCTATTTGAGTCATAGTCGTGAATTTCCTCTAAATAAATTTAAAAGTTCTTCCTGTAGGCGTCAAGAGCATTAAAAACGTAATAATATAATCCTTTTTAATCTTGCAATGACATAATTTTTCATTGGATAATTGAAGCAGCTAAAGTAAGTTTACCCGATGCCTCCAGAAAAAGGTGAATTACGCAGAAATTTCTGGCCGAAATAAGGAGATCCGATTCTCATTCATTTTTTAATACTATGCTGCTGACATAGTAAAAATTAACACTAAATTTAAACTAGATTTCGTGCTAATAAAGACGGTACAAATACGTTCAACGCGTTTCACAACGATTTAAAAAGGCGCCTTCCTTCCAAGAGCCAATAGAATGCGTGGAAAACACTAGACTCGCTCTCATCGAGCTTCACGTCTGTTATGCGGGTTGCGGCTTAGGTGGTAAGTTTTTTTTGGAACTAGCTGTACATTTTCGTATCAACTTTGCGGCTGAATATTTTCTACTTATAGTCAATCGATCGCTAAAGACACATTCTGTTCATGTTTCTTTGTTGGAAAGTACCCTCACATTCTCTGCGAAAAAGAGGTAGGAGTATCATAATGCAATAATGGGAAAATTTGAATCTTTTGAAGGACAACTTTTTGTGGAAACGCATCCCAAGACCGAAGATGATAAAATTAAACTTGCAGGCATAGCTCTCTTTTACGGTCTTCACTACAGCTCGTGCGAAGATTTATTCTAACTTTAGCTTGCCGTAGATATAGAATTCGAAATCGATTAGAATGAAATTCGAAAGTTCGAGCTATAAGTCGTAGTATTATGACGTTTAGAATCAACTGCAGTTTTGCTATTCTATAATGTGAATCGAGTGTGGTGTTAAATACACGGAAAAAAATCCGAACATTCAATACATAACATTCACGCAAATTGTGAAACCTCGTCTCCCACGAAGGAAAGGAATTTTCTTTATTGTGATAATGGGCCTCTATCGATCCGACTAGTCATAGCGTAACACAGCGTGTTAAAGAAGTATAGATAATTTTAATCGCTTTCAGTTATTTTCTAGAGAAAATTGAATATAAGTTAATCTTCGGTGGAATTTTAGACAAGTTTCATGTTGATGATATTAAATTATGATTCATATGCAACCCGTGGGCTTTATTCTTTGGTCAGTTGTGAAGTGAGAGGCTCCTGAGATAATACTCGAATCATTATATTAACATTAACCGGTTTCCTAAACATCGGATTACTATAAAAGGGCTGGATGCAATCAAAAACTTATGTGACAATCGTTCGAAGCTTTTTGTTATGTATGAGAAAAAACAAACCATGTCATTGAATGTTTTTGCTGATGGATGTTAAATATTATTCCAAATATTATGTTTAGTTATTAAATTAAGTACATCAACGGAAGAGAAGGTTATGGTTTTCATCTCCTTTTATAGAGTCAACTTTAAAAATTTTAAGGAGAAATGAAATGTCATTATTGATCCGAAACTTAAAATGTAAATAAGTGAAAGAAATCCATCAGGACATCCACGAATCCCACTAAGAGATGTTTACCGTTGAGTCAATAGAACAATAGAACTGTGCACTTTTTAAAAACAATAAAAACGACCATACGTCAAAACGTAACACTAATGAAATTTCATGTCTTTTGGTATCAACATTGTGTGGTTCCTATGACTTTTCTAATATAATTTCTCAATTGAAATAGTACTGTTCCATCGATAAACGCGAAGGGTGTGTTTTCTTTATAAAGTAGGATTATTCACTGGGTACGATGGGGGTAACATGAAGGTAAATAAAATGTAAACTTCTATCTGCACAAGGAGTACATTTTTAGACATCTAAATTGTGGCATTCGTGCAGATCTTGGTCTTGGAATAAAAGCGATCGTGCACTCATTCTCGCACATCCTCCTTATTCGTATTTATCATGCATTTATTTGTGTCCACCCACTGGAGACCTGAGCATTGCATTGACGTCGATATTCAGAATATCGAAATAATTAATTTCAAGAAAAGCATTGTATTAATACGGCGACATAATTCAAATTATGATTTTTGAAATTGTTCATTATGTAATCAGAAATCATTTAAAATTTAATGAAATAAGTTTTTATTTTGACCGATAGTTACCACTAGAGTCAAAGTCGGGAGGAAATCTATTTTCATAGTTTTATATTCAAGTGTTACATTCGATATCATTACGCTTGAAAATCTAGTTACATTAAAATAACATCACTAAAATAGTCCACCGGCCGCTCCGAATTAATATTAAATATAAGAAGTAGTTAATTGACTTCCGGTCCGTACCGAGCGTACCGAAGTATCTTCGGAAAGCTAATTAGAATCCTTCCGATATAAAAGATATAATGGGAACCTATGTATTCGTTAAGATGCTGCTTAAGAATAAAAAAATGAGAAATGGATTTTAATTCGGTAGAATATGGCAGCAAGCTGAAATGCCACTCGATACTCTATGGGGAATCAATTTTCGAATGGTCTACTATACGCGTCGTGAAGTTTCTAATTCTTACTTATATCGTTCTATAGATCCAAGGAATGGAGTTAGAAACTGAAACGCTCTCTATATAATATTTTATCAATTACATAATTAAAGCATACCGTTATGATAAGAATTTTTAAGCATCCTCAAGGAAATCCTAACGATAACCGACCGAACTTTATTTGTAACATGTAGAACATATTTCATATAATTAGATATAATTAGCTAAGGTTGCGAAGACATTTTATGTCACTATATGTACATTTAATTTGCCATTCAAATGGACTCCGAACTTAAGAGGTTAAACATGACAATGCGAAGTGCCCCTTACGTCTAACAACAGTTTTCCGCCAATGCTAAGATTAAAATACAAGGCTTGATTGAATGATCAAGTCGAATTTTCATACGATCGGCATCGATTAAATCAAAATCTGCCGTGCGAATGAAGCTTCGAGGCTATAAGAAAGAGATCTAACTGCGTTTAGAATGGTTCGTTACGGCCTGAGTCGCCACGAATCGATCCGAGGACACTTTTCAAACGAAACGCTTATATTCTTTGAAATTGGGTTAATTTCTATAATGTTAACGTTTGATGATTGTATCACGTGTTCTTCGATCTTTATGAGAAAATTAACCAAAACTCTTTTCCGGTATAGAGTTCCTGAACTGCCCGTTCATCATGATCGTTAATAAATCATTGATGTTCACATTCCAGTTTCGAAATACTCTTCCCCTTACGAAAACTACAAATAGCTGATGTAACTAAAAGAGAAAAGTGTAATTGATTACCTATTTATTCAAGATGTGGAATAAACCGAATGCCACTACCTTTGAAGCGACTCTCATACTATTAAGTTACAGATTTACCAAACGTAAAGTGCACTTTGAACTTGCAGTTCATTAAATCGGCGTTGGAAAAGTCGAAGTGATTATGAGCTTAAGTGTCCTAACCTACGATTTGACGAAGAATTTATTTCCTAACTGCTACAGATCCGAACATTGAATTCTCTCATTTTTTACCACGAATGATTCTAAGGATTCAGCTGAATTTCTTGCATATTCTTATGTAACAGAGACTTCGACTATCGCAACGTTCGTCAAGGGGACTGGTCGTTCATAGCCTCAGAAAATAATCCTATATCTCGATGGAATTTCCCAATCATTACGAATTATTCTGCAGAATATGAACAAAGATACCACCGATACATGAGAAGTACGCGTATATTACTTATGAGAACGGTCAATTTTATCAATGATCGAACTGGGGACATTGCGGTAGCCTAAAAGATCATTGGTCCAGGAAGAGGATTAAAAAGTCTTGAATGTTAGAAGTCGTGCAATTAATGTATTATTGGGGTCAAACTACAAGCACCATACTTTGGGAAATTAGAGTAGTTCAACCACAAGTATATTACGAATAGAGGAAATGAACAGAAGGTTATTATAGCTGTCCTTTTGATCCAGAAATGGATCTAGCTTCTCATACCTTAGCTTAGTTCAAAGAGGGACAATTTACAAGAAAAAATATTCAGCAGAAACCACAAGGCCGGTCGAAGTTGTACTAATTTCAAGGCTATCAACCTCAAAGATATCAATCTAAAACACTTTCTTTCACATGAATTTTTGCTCTGCAATGCGTACGATGATTTATAATGTTATTTGGCTATGCCAATGGAGTTCAAAGGCGATCAAAATGAACATTAATGTTACTCCCGTGAGCATGCGTGAAAAACGTTTTCTTTCTGGAATCTTTCTGAGCAGAATTTTGCCTCGAATCGAATACTTTAAATGCATGTACATTTTCGTATCAACTTTGCGGCTGAATATTTTCTACTTATAGTCAATCGATCGCTAAAGACACATTCTGTTCATGTTTCTTTGTTGGAAAGTACCCTCACATTCTCTGCGAAAAAGAGGTAGGAGTATCATAATGCAATAATGGGAAAATTTGAATCTTTTGAAGGACAACTTTTTGTGGAAACGCATCCCAAGACCGAAGATGATAAAATTAAACTTGCAGGCATAGCTCTCTTTTACGGTCTTCACTACAGCTCGTGCGAAGATTTATTCTAACTTTAGCTTGCCGTAGATATAGAATTCGAAATCGATTAGAATGAAATTCGAAAGTTCGAGCTATAAGTCGTAGTATTATGACGTTTAGAATCAACTGCAGTTTTGCTATTCTATAATGTGAATCGAGTGTGGTGTTAAATACACGGAAAAAAATCCGAACATTCAATACATAACATTCACGCAAATTGTGAAACCTCGTCTCCCACGAAGGAAAGGAATTTTCTTTATTGTGATAATGGGCCTCTATCGATCCGACTAGTCATAGCGTAACACAGCGTGTTAAAGAAGTATAGATAATTTTAATCGCTTTCAGTTATTTTCTAGAGAAAATTGAATATAAGTTAATCTTCGGTGGAATTTTAGACAAGTTTCATGTTGATGATATTAAATTATGATTCATATGCAACCCGTGGGCTTTATTCTTTGGTCAGTTGTGAAGTGAGAGGCTCCTGAGATAATACTCGAATCAATATATTAACATTAACCGGTTTCCTAAACATCGGATTACTATAAAACGGCTGGATGCAATCAAAAACTTATGTGACATTCGTTCGAAGCTTTTTGTTATGTATGAGAAAAAACAAACCATGTCATTGAATGCATTTGCTGATGGATGTTAAATATTATTCCAAATATTATGTTTAGTTATTAAATTAAGTACATCAACGGAAGAGAAGGTTATGGTTTTCATCTCCTTTTATAGAGTCAACTTTAAAAATTTTAAGGAGAAATGAAATGTCATTATTGATCCGAAACTTAAAATGTAAATAAGTGAAAGAAATCCATCAGGACATCCACGAATCCCACTAAGAGATGTTTACCGTTGAGTCAATAGAACAATAGAACTGTGCACTTTTTAAAAACAATAAAAACGACCATACGTCAAAACGTAACACTAATGAAATTTCATGTCTTTTGGTATCAACATTGTGTGGTTCCTATGACTTTTCTAATATAATTTCTCAATTGAAATAGTACTGTTCCATCGATAAACGCGAAGGGTGTGTTTTCTTTATAAAGTAGGATTATTCACTGGGTACGATGGGGGTAACATGAAGGTAAATAAAATGTAAACTTCTATCTGCACAAGGAGTACATTTTTAGACATCTAAATTGTGGCATTCGTGCAGATCTTGGTCTTGGAATAAAAGCGATCGTGCACTCATTCTCGCACATCCTCCTTATTCGTATTTATCATGCATTTATTTGTGTCCACCCACTGGAGACCTGAGCATTGCATTGACGTCGATATTCAGAATATCGAAATAATTAATTTCAAGAAAAGCATTGTATTAATACGGCGACATAATTCAAATTATGATTTTTGAAATTGTTCATTATGTAATCAGAAATCATTTAAAATTTAATGAAATAAGTTTTTATTTTGACCGATAGTTACCACTAGAGTCAAAGTCGGGAGGAAATCTATTTTCATAGTTTTATATTCAAGTGTTACATTCGATATCATTACGCTTGAAAATCTAGTTACATTAAAATAACATCACTAAAATAGTCCACCGGCCGCTCCGAATTAATATTAAATATAAGAAGTAGTTAATTGACTTCCGGTCCGTACCGAGCGTACCGAAGTATCTTCGGAAAGCTAATTAGAATCCTTCCGATATAAAAGATATAATGGGAACCTATGTATTCGTTAAGATGCTGCTTAAGAATAAAAAAATTGAGAAATGGATTTTAATTCGGTAGAATATGGCAGCAAGCTGAAATGCCACTCGATACTCTATGGGGAATCAATTTTCGAATGGTCTACTATACGCGTCGTGAAGTTTCTAATTCTTACTTATATCGTTCTATAGATCCAAGGAATGGAGTTAGAAACTGAAACGCTCTCTATATAATATTTTATCAATTACATAATTAAAGCATACCGTTATGATAAGAATTTTTAAGCATCCTCAAGGAAATCCTAACGATAACCGACCGAACTTTATTTGTAACATGTAGAACATATTTCATATAATTAGATATAATTAGCTAAGGTTGCGAAGACATTTTATGTCACTATATGTACATTTAATTTGCCATTCAAATGGACTCCGAACTTAAGAGGTTAAACATGACAATGCGAAGTGCCCCTTACGTCTAACAACAGTTTTCCGCCAATGCTAAGATTAAAATACAAGGCTTGATTGAATGATCAAGTCGAATTTTCATACGATCGGCATCGATTAAATCAAAATCTGCCGTGCGAATGAAGCTTCGAGGCTATAAGAAAGAGATCTAACTGCGTTTAGAATGGTTCGTTACGGCCTGAGTCGCCACGAATCGATCCGAGGACACTTTTCAAACGAAACGCTTATATTCTTTGAAATTGGGTTAATTTCTATAATGTTAACGTTTGATGATTGTATCACGTGTTCTTCGATCTTTATGAGAAAATTAACCAAAACTCTTTTCCGGTATAGAGTTCCTGAACTGCCCGTTCATCATGATCGTTAATAAATCATTGATGTTCACATTCCAGTTTCGAAATACTCTTCCCCTTACGAAAACTACAAATAGCTGATGTAACTAAAAGAGAAAAGTGTAATTGATTACCTATTTATTCAAGATGTGGAATAAACCGAATGCCACTACCTTTGAAGCGACTCTCATACTATTAAGTTACAGATTTACCAAACGTAAAGTGCACTTTGAACTTGCAGTTCATTAAATCGGCGTTGGAAAAGTCGAAGTGATTATGAGCTTAAGTGTCCTAACCTACGATTTGACGAAGAATTTATTTCCTAACTGCTACAGATCCGAACATTGAATTCTCTCATTTTTTACCACGAATGATTCTAAGGATTCAGCTGAATTTCTTGCATATTCTTATGTAACAGAGACTTCGACTATCGCAACGTTCGTCAAGGGGACTGGTCGTTCATAGCCTCAGAAAATAATCCTATATCTCGATGGAATTTCCCAATCATTACGATTTATTCTGCAGAATATGAACAAAGATACCACCGATACATGAGAAGTACGCGTATATTACTTATGAGAACGGTCAATTTTATCAATGATCGAACTGGGGACATTGCGGTAGCCTAAAAGATCATTGGTCCAGGAAGAGGATTAAAAAGTCTTGAATGTTAGAAGTCGTGCAATTAATGTATTATTGGGGTCAAACTACAAGCACCATACTTTGGGAAATTAGAGTAGTTCAACCACAAGTATATTACGAATAGAGGAAATGAACAGAAGGTTATTATAGCTGTCCTTTTGATCCAGAAATGGATCTAGCTTCTCATACCTTAGCTTAGTTCAAAGAGGGACAATTTACAAGAAAAAATATTCAGCAGAAACCACAAGGCCGGTCGAAGTTGTACTAATTTCAAGGCTATCAACCTCAAAGATATCAATCTAAAACACTTTCTTTCACATGAATTTTTGCTCTGCAATGCGTACGATGATTTATAATGTTATTTGGCTATGCCAATGGAGTTCAAAGGCGATCAAAATGAACATTAATGTTTCTCCCGTGAGCATGCGTGAAAAACGTTTTCTTTCTGGAATCTTTCTGAGCAGAATTTTGCCTCGAATCGAATACTTTAAATGCATGTACATTTTCGTATCAACTTTGCGGCTGAATATTTTCTACTTATAGTCAATCGATCGCTAAAGACACATTCTGTTCATGTTTCTTTGTTGGAAAGTACCCTCACATTCTCTGCGAAAAAGAGGTAGGAGTATCATAATGCAATAATGGGAAAATTTGAATCTTTTGAAGGACAACTTTTTGTGGAAACGCATCCCAAGACCGAAGATGATAAAATTAAACTTGCAAGCATAGCTCTCTTTTACGGTCTTCACTACAGCTCGTGCGAAGATTTATTCTAACTTTAGCTTGCCGTAGATATAGAATTCGAAATCGATTAGAATGAAATTCGAAAGTTCGAGCTATAAGTCGTAGTATTATGACGTTTAGAATCAACTGCAGTTTTGCTATTCTATAATGTGAATCGAGTGTGGTGTTAAATACACGGAAAAAAATCCGAACATTCAATACATAACATTCACGCAAATTGTGAAACCTCGTCTCCCACGAAGGAAAGGAATTTTCTTTATTGTGATAATGGGCCTCTATCGATCCGACTAGTCATAGCGTAACACAGCGTGTTAAAGAAGTATAGATAATTTTAATCGCTTTCAGTTATTTTCTAGAGAAAATTGAATATAAGTTAATCTTCGGTGGAATTTTAGACAAGTTTCATGTTGATGATATTAAATTATGATTCATATGCAACCCGTGGGCTTTATTCTTTGGTCAGTTGTGAAGTGAGAGGCTCCTGAGATAATACTCGAATCATTATATTAACATTAACCGGTTTCCTAAACATCGGATTACTATAAAAGGGCTGGATGCAATCAAAAACTTATGTGACAATCGTTCGAAGCTTTTTGTTATGTATGAGAAAAAACAAACCATGTCATTGAATGTTTTTGCTGATGGATGTTAAATATTATTCCAAATATTATGTTTAGTTATTAAATTAAGTACATCAACGGAAGAGAAGGTTATGGTTTTCATCTCCTTTTATAGAGTCAACTTTAAAAATTTTAAGGAGAAATGAAATGTCATTATTGATCCGAAACTTAAAATGTAAATAAGTGAAAGAAATCCATCAGGACATCCACGAATCCCACTAAGAGATGTTTACCGTTGAGTCAATAGAACAATAGAACTGTGCACTTTTTAAAAACAATAAAAACGACCATACGTCAAAACGTAACACTAATGAAATTTCATGTCTTTTGGTATCAACATTGTGTGGTTCCTATGACTTTTCTAATATAATTTCTCAATTGAAATAGTACTGTTCCATCGATAAACGCGAAGGGTGTGTTTTCTTTATAAAGTAGGATTATTCACTGGGTACGATGGGGGTAACATGAAGGTAAATAAAATGTAAACTTCTATCTGCACAAGGAGTACATTTTTAGACATCTAAATTGTGGCATTCGTGCAGATCTTGGTCTTGGAATAAAAGCGATCGTGCACTCATTCTCGCACATCCTCCTTATTCGTATTTATCATGCATTTATTTGTGTCCACCCACTGGAGACCTGAGCATTGCATTGACGTCGATATTCAGAATATCGAAATAATTAATTTCAAGAAAAGCATTGTATTAATACGGCGACATAATTCAAATTATGATTTTTGAAATTGTTCATTATGTAATCAGAAATCATTTAAAATTTAATGAAATAAGTTTTTATTTTGACCGATAGTTACCACTAGAGTCAAAGTCGGGCGGAAATCTATTTTCATAGTTTTATATTCAAGTGTTACATTCGATATCATTACGCTTGAAAATCTAGTTACATTAAAATAACATCACTAAAATAGTCCACCGGCCGCTCCGAATTAATATTAAATATAAGAAGTAGTTAATTGACTTCCGGTCCGTACCGAGCGTACCGAAGTATCTTCGGAAAGCTAATCAGAATCCTTCCGATATAAAAGATATAATGGGAACCTATGTATTCGTTAAGATGCTGCTTAAGAATAAAAAAATTGAGAAATGGATTTTAATTCGGTAGAATATGGCAGCAAGCTGAAATGCCACTCGATACTCTATGGGGAATCAATTTTCGAATGGTCTACTATACGCGTCGTGAAGTTTCTAATTCTTACTTATATCGTTCTATAGATCCAAGGAATGGAGTTAGAAACTGAAACGCTCTCTATATAATATTTTATCAATTACATAATTAAAGCATACCGTTATGATAAGAATTTTTAAGCATCCTCAAGGAAATCCTAACGATAACCGACCGAACTTTATTTGTAACATGTAGAACATATTTCATATAATTAGATATAATTAGCTAAGGTTGCGAAGACATTTTATGTCACTATATGTACATTTAATTTGCCATTCAAATGGACTCCGAACTTAAGAGGTTAAACATGACAATGCGAAGTGCCCCTTACGTCTAACAACAGTTTTCCGCCAATGCTAAGATTAAAATACAAGGCTTGATTGAATGATCAAGTCGAATTTTCATACGATCGGCATCGATTAAATCAAAATCTGCCGTGCGAATGAAGCTTCGAGGCTATAAGAAAGAGATCTAACTGCGTTTAGAATGGTTCGTTACGGCCTGAGTCGCCACGAATCGATCCGAGGACACTTTTCAAACGAAACGCTTATATTCTTTGAAATTGGGTTAATTTCTATAATGTTAACGTTTGATGATTGTATCACGTGTTCTTCGATCTTTATGAGAAAATTAACCAAAACTCTTTTCCGGTATAGAGTTCCTGAACTGCCCGTTCATCATGATCGTTAATAAATCATTGATGTTCACATTCCAGTTTCGAAATACTCTTCCCCTTACGAAAACTACAAATAGCTGATGTAACTAAAAGAGAAAAGTGTAATTGATTACCTATTTATTCAAGATGTGGAATAAACCGAATGCCACTACCTTTGAAGCGACTCTCATACTATTAAGTTACAGATTTACCAAACGTAAAGTGCACTTTGAACTTGCAGTTCATTAAATCGGCGTTGGAAAAGTCGAAGTGATTATGAGCTTAAGTGTCCTAACCTACGATTTGACGAAGAATTTATTTCCTAACTGCTACAGATCCGAACATTGAATTCTCTCATTTTTTACCACGAATGATTCTAAGGATTCAGCTGAATTTCTTGCATATTCTTATGTAACAGAGACTTCGACTATCGCAACGTTCGTCAAGGGGACTGGTCGTTCATAGCCTCAGAAAATAATCCTATATCTCGATGGAATTTCCCAATCATTACGAATTATTCTGCAGAATATGAACAAAGATACCACCGATACATGAGAAGTACGCGTATATTACTTATGAGAACGGTCAATTTTATCAATGATCGAACTGGGGACATTGCGGTAGCCTAAAAGATCATTGGTCCAGGAAGAGGATTAAAAAGTCTTGAATGTTAGAAGTCGTGCAATTAATGTATTATTGGGGTCAAACTACAAGCACCATACTTTGGGAAATTAGAGTAGTTCAACCACAAGTATATTACGAATAGAGGAAATGAACAGAAGGTTATTATAGCTGTCCTTTTGATCCAGAAATGGATCTAGCTTCTCATACCTTAGCTTAGTTCAAAGAGGGACAATTTACAAGAAAAAATATTCAGCAGAAACCACAAGGCCGGTCGAAGTTGTACTAATTTCAAGGCTATCAACCTCAAAGATATCAATCTAAAACACTTTCTTTCACATGAATTTTTGCTCTGCAATGCGTACGATGATTTATAATGTTATTTGGCTATGCCAATGGAGTTCAAAGGCGATCAAAATGAACATTAATGTTTCTCCCGTGAGCATGCGTGAAAAACGTTTTCTTTCTGGAATCTTTCTGAGCAGAATTTTGCCTCGAATCGAATACTTTAAATGCATGTACATTTTCGTATCAACTTTGCGGCTGAATATTTTCTACTTATAGTCAATCGATCGCTAAAGACACATTCTGTTCATGTTTCTTTGTTGGAAAGTACCCTCACATTCTCTGCGAAAAAGAGGTAGGAGTATCATAATGCAATAATGGGAAAATTTGAATCTTTTGAAGGACAACTTTTTGTGGAAACGCATCCCAAGACCGAAGATGATAAAATTAAACTTGCAGGCATAGCTCTCTTTTACGGTCTTCACTACAGCTCGTGCGAAGATTTATTCTAACTTTAGCTTGCCGTAGATATAGAATTCGAAATCGATTAGAATGAAATTCGAAAGTTCGAGCTATAAGTCGTAGTATTATGACGTTTAGAATCAACTGCAGTTTTGCTATTCTATAATGTGAATCGAGTGTGGTGTTAAATACACGGAAAAAAATCCGAACATTCAATACATAACATTCACGCAAATTGTGAAACCTCGTCTCCCACGAAGGAAAGGAATTTTCTTTATTGTGATAATGGGCCTCTATCGATCCGACTAGTCATAGCGTAACACAGCGTGTTAAAGAAGTATAGATAATTTTAATCGCTTTCAGTTATTTTCTAGAGAAAATTGAATATAAGTTAATCTTCGGTGGAATTTTAGACAAGTTTCATGTTGATGATATTAAATTATGATTCATATGCAACCCGTGGGCTTTATTCTTTGGTCAGTTGTGAAGTGAGAGGCTCCTGAGATAATACTCGAATCATTATATTAACATTAACCGGTTTCCTAAACATCGGATTACTATAAAAGGGCTGGATGCAATCAAAAACTTATGTGACAATCGTTCGAAGCTTTTTGTTATGTATGAGAAAAAACAAACCATGTCATTGAATGTTTTTGCTGATGGATGTTAAATATTATTCCAAATATTATGTTTAGTTATTAAATTAAGTACATCAACGGAAGAGAAGGTTATGGTTTTCATCTCCTTTTATAGAGTCAACTTTAAAAATTTTAAGGAGAAATGAAATGTCATTATTGATCCGAAACTTAAAATGTAAATAAGTGAAAGAAATCCATCAGGACATCCACGAATCCCACTAAGAGATGTTTACCGTTGAGTCAATAGAACAATAGAACTGTGCACTTTTTAAAAACAATAAAAACGACCATACGTCAAAACGTAACACTAATGAAATTTCATGTCTTTTGGTATCAACATTGTGTGGTTCCTATGACTTTTCTAATATAATTTCTCAATTGAAATAGTACTGTTCCATCGATAAACGCGAAGGGTGTGTTTTCTTTATAAAGTAGGATTATTCACTGGGTACGATGGGGGTAACATGAAGGTAAATAAAATGTAAACTTCTATCTGCACAAGGAGTACATTTTTAGACATCTAAATTGTGGCATTCGTGCAGATCTTGGTCTTGGAATAAAAGCGATCGTGCACTCATTCTCGCACATCCTCCTTATTCGTATTTATCATGCATTTATTTGTGTCCACCCACTGGAGACCTGAGCATTGCATTGACGTCGATATTCAGAATATCGAAATAATTAATTTCAAGAAAAGCATTGTATTAATACGGCGACATAATTCAAATTATGATTTTTGAAATTGTTCATTATGTAATCAGAAATCATTTAAAATTTAATGAAATAAGTTTTTATTTTGACCGATAGTTACCACTAGAGTCAAAGTCGGGAGGAAATCTATTTTCATAGTTTTATATTCAAGTGTTACATTCGATATCATTACGCTTGAAAATCTAGTTACATTAAAATAACATCACTAAAATAGTCCACCGGCCGCTCCGAATTAATATTAAATATAAGAAGTAGTTAATTGACTTCCGGTCCGTACCGAGCGTACCGAAGTATCTTCGGAAAGCTAATTAGAATCCTTCCGATATAAAAGATATAATGGGAACCTATGTATTCGTTAAGATGCTGCTTAAGAATAAAAAAATGAGAAATGGATTTTAATTCGGTAGAATATGGCAGCAAGCTGAAATGCCACTCGATACTCTATGGGGAATCAATTTTCGAATGGTCTACTATACGCGTCGTGAAGTTTCTAATTCTTACTTATATCGTTCTATAGATCCAAGGAATGGAGTTAGAAACTGAAACGCTCTCTATATAATATTTTATCAATTACATAATTAAAGCATACCGTTATGATAAGAATTTTTAAGCATCCTCAAGGAAATCCTAACGATAACCGACCGAACTTTATTTGTAACATGTAGAACATATTTCATATAATTAGATATAATTAGCTAAGGTTGCGAAGACATTTTATGTCACTATATGTACATTTAATTTGCCATTCAAATGGACTCCGAACTTAAGAGGTTAAACATGACAATGCGAAGTGCCCCTTACGTCTAACAACAGTTTTCCGCCAATGCTAAGATTAAAATACAAGGCTTGATTGAATGATCAAGTCGAATTTTCATACGATCGGCATCGATTAAATCAAAATCTGCCGTGCGAATGAAGCTTCGAGGCTATAAGAAAGAGATCTAACTGCGTTTAGAATGGTTCGTTACGGCCTGAGTCGCCACGAATCGATCCGAGGACACTTTTCAAACGAAACGCTTATATTCTTTGAAATTGGGTTAATTTCTATAATGTTAACGTTTGATGATTGTATCACGTGTTCTTCGATCTTTATGAGAAAATTAACCAAAACTCTTTTCCGGTATAGAGTTCCTGAACTGCCCGTTCATCATGATCGTTAATAAATCATTGATGTTCACATTCCAGTTTCGAAATACTCTTCCCCTTACGAAAACTACAAATAGCTGATGTAACTAAAAGAGAAAAGTGTAATTGATTACCTATTTATTCAAGATGTGGAATAAACCGAATGCCACTACCTTTGAAGCGACTCTCATACTATTAAGTTACAGATTTACCAAACGCAAAGTGCACTTTGAACTTGCAGTTCATTAAATCGGCGTTGGAAAAGTCGAAGTGATTATGAGCTTAAGTGTCCTAACCTACGATTTGACGAAGAATTTATTTCCTAACTGCTACAGATCCGAACATTGAATTCTCTCATTTTTTACCACGAATGATTCTAAGGATTCAGCTGAATTTCTTGCATATTCTTATGTAACAGAGACTTCGACTATCGCAACGTTCGTCAAGGGGACTGGTCGTTCATAGCCTCAGAAAATAATCCTATATCTCGATGGAATTTCCCAATCATTACGAATTATTCTGCAGAATATGAACAAAGATACCACCGATACATGAGAAGTACGCGTATATTACTTATGAGAACGGTCAATTTTATCAATGATCGAACTGGGGACATTGCGGTAGCCTAAAAGATCATTGGTCCAGGAAGAGGATTAAAAAGTCTTGAATGTTAGAAGTCGTGCAATTAATGTATTATTGGGGTCAAACTACAAGCACCATACTTTGGGAAATTAGAGTAGTTCAACCACAAGTATATTACGAATAGAGGAAATGAACAGAAGGTTATTATAGCTGTCCTTTTGATCCAGAAATGGATCTAGCTTCTCATACCTTAGCTTAGTTCAAAGAGGGACAATTTACAAGAAAAAATATTCAGCAGAAACCACAAGGCCGGTCGAAGTTGTACTAATTTCAAGGCTATCAACCTCAAAGATATCAATCTAAAACACTTTCTTTCACATGAATTTTTGCTCTGCAATGCGTACGATGATTTATAATGTTATTTGGCTATGCCAATGGAGTTCAAAGGCGATCAAAATGAACATTAATGTTTCTCCCGTGAGCATGCGTGAAAAACGTTTTCTTTCTGGAATCTTTCTGAGCAGAATTTTGCCTCGAATCGAATACTTTAAATGCATGTACATTTTCGTATCAACTTTGCGGCTGAATATTTTCTACTTATAGTCAATCGATCGCTAAAGACACATTCTGTTCATGTTTCTTTGTTGGAAAGTACCCTCACATTCTCTGCGAAAAAGAGGTAGGAGTATCATAATGCAATAATGGGAAAATTTGAATCTTTTGAAGGACAACTTTTTGTGGAAACGCATCCCAAGACCGAAGATGATAAAATTAAACTTGCAGGCATAGCTCTCTTTTACGGTCTTCACTACAGCTCGTGCGAAGATTTATTCTAACTTTAGCTTGCCGTAGATATAGAATTCGAAATCGATTAGAATGAAATTCGAAAGTTCGAGCTATAAGTCGTAGTATTATGACGTTTAGAATCAACTGCAGTTTTGCTATTCTATAATGTGAATCGAGTGTGGTGTTAAATACACGGAAAAAAATCCGAACATTCAATACATAACATTCACGCAAATTGTGAAACCTCGTCTCCCACGAAGGAAAGGAATTTTCTTTATTGTGATAATGGGCCTCTATCGATCCGACTAGTCATAGCGTAACACAGCGTGTTAAAGAAGTATAGATAATTTTAATCGCTTTCAGTTATTTTCTAGAGAAAATTGAATATAAGTTAATCTTCGGTGGAATTTTAGACAAGTTTCATGTTGATGATATTAAATTATGATTCATATGCAACCCGTGGGCTTTATTCTTTGGTCAGTTGTGAAGTGAGAGGCTCCTGAGATAATACTCGAATCATTATATTAACATTAACCGGTTTCCTAAACATCGGATTACTATAAAAGGGCTGGATGCAATCAAAAACTTATGTGACAATCGTTCGAAGCTTTTTGTTATGTATGAGAAAAAACAAACCATGTCATTGAATGTTTTTGCTGATGGATGTTAAATATTATTCCAAATATTATGTTTAGTTATTAAATTAAGTACATCAACGGAAGAGAAGGTTATGGTTTTCATCTCCTTTTATAGAGTCAACTTTAAAAATTTTAAGGAGAAATGAAATGTCATTATTGATCCGAAACTTAAAATGTAAATAAGTGAAAGAAATCCATCAGGACATCCACGAATCCCACTAAGAGATGTTTACCGTTGAGTCAATAGAACAATAGAACTGTGCACTTTTTAAAAACAATAAAAACGACCATACGTCAAAACGTAACACTAATGAAATTTCATGTCTTTTGGTATCAACATTGTGTGGTTCCTATGACTTTTCTAATATAATTTCTCAATTGAAATAGTACTGTTCCATCGATAAACGCGAAGGGTGTGTTTTCTTTATAAAGTAGGATTATTCACTGGGTACGATGGGGGTAACATGAAGGTAAATAAAATGTAAACTTCTATCTGCACAAGGAGTACATTTTTAGACATCTAAATTGTGGCATTCGTGCAGATCTTGGTCTTGGAATAAAAGCGATCGTGCACTCATTCTCGCACATCCTCCTTATTCGTATTTATCATGCATTTATTTGTGTCCACTCACTGGAGACCTGAGCATTGCATTGACGTCGATATTCAGAATATCGAAATAATTAATTTAAAGAAAAGCATTGTATTAATACGGCGACATAATTCAAATTATGATTTTTGAAATTGTTCATTATGTAATCAGAAATCATTTAAAATTTAATGAAATAAGTTTTTACTTTGACCGATAGGTACCACTAGAGTCAAAGTCGGGCGGAAATCTATTTTCATAGTTTTATATTCAAGTGTTACATTCGATATCATTACGCTTGAAAATCTAGTTACATTAAAATAACATCACTAAAATAGTCCACCGGCCGCTCCGAATTAATATTAAATATAAGAAGTAGTTAATTGACTTCCGGTCCGTACCGAGCGTACCGAAGTATCTTCGGAAAGCTAATTAGAATCCTTCCGATATAAAAGATATAATGGGAACCTATGTATTCGTTAAGATGCTGCTTAAGAATAAAAAAATGAGAAATGGATTTTAATTCGGTAGAATATGGCAGCAAGCTGAAATGCCACTCGATACTCTATGGGGAATCAATTTTCGAATGGTCTACTATACGCGTCGTGAAGTTTCTAATTCTTACTTATATCGTTCTATAGATCCAAGGAATGGAGTTAGAAACTGAAACGCTCTCTATATAATATTTTATCAATTACATAATTAAAGCATACCGTTATGATAAGAATTTTTAAGCATCCTCAAGGAAATCCTAACGATAACCGACCGAACTTTATTTGTAACATGTAGAACATATTTCATATAATTAGATATAATTAGCTAAGGTTGCGAAGACATTTTATGTCACTATATGTACATTTAATTTGCCATTCAAATGGACTCCGAACTTAAGAGGTTAAACATGACAATGCGAAGTGCCCCTTACGTCTAACAACAGTTTTCCGCCAATGCTAAGATTAAAATACAAGGCTTGATTGAATGATCAAGTCGAATTTTCATACGATCGGCATCGATTAAATCAAAATCTGCCGTGCGAATGAAGCTTCGAGGCTATAAGAAAGAGATCTAACTGCGTTTAGAATGGTTCGTTACGGCCTGAGTCGCCACGAATCGATCCGAGGACACTTTTCAAACGAAACGCTTATATTCTTTGAAATTGGGTTAATTTCTATAATGTTAACGTTTGATGATTGTATCACGTGTTCTTCGATCTTTATGAGAAAATTAACCAAAACTCTTTTCCGGTATAGAGTTCCTGAACTGCCCGTTCATCATGATCGTTAATAAATCATTGATGTTCACATTCCAGTTTCGAAATACTCTTCCCCTTACGAAAACTACAAATAGCTGATGTAACTAAAAGAGAAAAGTGTAATTGATTACCTATTTATTCAAGATGTGGAATAAACCGAATGCCACTACCTTTGAAGCGACTCTCATACTATTAAGTTACAGATTTACCAAACGTAAAGTGCACTTTGAACTTGCAGTTCATTAAATCGGCGTTGGAAAAGTCGAAGTGATTATGAGCTTAAGTGTCCTAACCTACGATTTGACGAAGAATTTATTTCCTAACTGCTACAGATCCGAACATTGAATTCTCTCATTTTTTACCACGAATGATTCTAAGGATTCAGCTGAATTTCTTGCATATTCTTATGTAACAGAGACTTCGACTATCGCAACGTTCGTCAAGGGGACTGGTCGTTCATAGCCTCAGAAAATAATCCTATATCTCGATGGAATTTCCCAATCATTACGAATTATTCTGCAGAATATGAACAAAGATACCACCGATACATGAGAAGTACGCGTATATTACTTATGAGAACGGTCAATTTTATCAATGATCGAACTGGGGACATTGCGGTAGCCTAAAAGATCATTGGTCCAGGAAGAGGATTAAAAAGTCTTGAATGTTAGAAGTCGTGCAATTAATGTATTATTGGGGTCAAACTACAAGCACCATACTTTGGGAAATTAGAGTAGTTCAACCACAAGTATATTACGAATAGAGGAAATGAACAGAAGGTTATTATAGCTGTCCTTTTGATCCAGAAATGGATCTAGCTTCTCATACCTTAGCTTAGTTCAAAGAGGGACAATTTACAAGAAAAAATATTCAGCAGAAACCACAAGGCCGGTCGAAGTTGTACTAATTTCAAGGCTATCAACCTCAAAGATATCAATCTAAAACACTTTCTTTCACATGAATTTTTGCTCTGCAATGCGTACGATGATTTATAATGTTATTTGGCTATGCCAATGGAGTTCAAAGGCGATCAAAATGAACATTAATGTTTCTCCCGTGAGCATGCGTGAAAAACGTTTTCTTTCTGGAATCTTTCTGAGCAGAATTTTGCCTCGAATCGAATACTTTAAATGCATGTACATTTTCGTATCAACTTTGCGGCTGAATATTTTCTACTTATAGTCAATCGATCGCTAAAGACACATTCTGTTCATGTTTCTTTGTTGGAAAGTACCCTCACATTCTCTGCGAAAAAGAGGTAGGAGTATCATAATGCAATAATGGGAAAATTTGAATCTTTTGAAGGACAACTTTTTGTGGAAACGCATCCCAAGACCGAAGATGATAAAATTAAACTTGCAGGCATAGCTCTCTTTTACGGTCTTCACTACAGCTCGTGCGAAGATTTATTCTAACTTTAGCTTGCCGTAGATATAGAATTCGAAATCGATTAGAATGAAATTCGAAAGTTCGAGCTATAAGTCGTAGTATTATGACGTTTAGAATCAACTGCAGTTTTGCTATTCTATAATGTGAATCGAGTGTGGTGTTAAATACACGGAAAAAAATCCGAACATTCAATACATAACATTCACGCAAATTGTGAAACCTCGTCTCCCACGAAGGAAAGGAATTTTCTTTATTGTGATAATGGGCCTCTATCGATCCGACTAGTCATAGCGTAACACAGCGTGTTAAAGAAGTATAGATAATTTTAATCGCTTTCAGTTATTTTCTAGAGAAAATTGAATATAAGTTAATCTTCGGTGGAATTTTAGACAAGTTTCATGTTGATGATATTAAATTATGATTCATATGCAACCCGTGGGCTTTATTCTTTGGTCAGTTGTGAAGTGAGAGGCTCCTGAGATAATACTCGAATCATTATATTAACATTAACCGGTTTCCTAAACATCGGATTACTATAAAAGGGCTGGATGCAATCAAAAACTTATGTGACAATCGTTCGAAGCTTTTTGTTATGTATGAGAAAAAACAAACCATGTCATTGAATGTTTTTGCTGATGGATGTTAAATATTATTCCAAATATTATGTTTAGTTATTAAATTAAGTACATCAACGGAAGAGAAGGTTATGGTTTTCATCTCCTTTTATAGAGTCAACTTTAAAAATTTTAAGGAGAAATGAAATGTCATTATTGATCCGAAACTTAAAATGTAAATAAGTGAAAGAAATCCATCAGGACATCCACGAATCCCACTAAGAGATGTTTACCGTTGAGTCAATAGAACAATAGAACTGTGCACTTTTTAAAAACAATAAAAACGACCATACGTCAAAACGTAACACTAATGAAATTTCATGTCTTTTGGTATCAACATTGTGTGGTTCCTATGACTTTTCTAATATAATTTCTCAATTGAAATAGTACTGTTCCATCGATAAACGCGAAGGGTGTGTTTTCTTTATAAAGTAGGATTATTCACTGGGTACGATGGGGGTAACATGAAGGTAAATAAAATGTAAACTTCTATCTGCACAAGGAGTACATTTTTAGACATCTAAATTGTGGCATTCGTGCAGATCTTGGTCTTGGAATAAAAGCGATCGTGCACTCATTCTCGCACATCCTCCTTATTCGTATTTATCATGCATTTATTTGTGTCCACTCACTGGAGACCTGAGCATTGCATTGACGTCGATATTCAGAATATCGAAATAATTAATTTAAAGAAAAGCATTGTATTAATACGGCGACATAATTCAAATTATGATTTTTGAAATTGTTCATTATGTAATCAGAAATCATTTAAAATTTAATGAAATAAGTTTTTACTTTGACCGATAGGTACCACTAGAGTCAAAGTCGGGCGGAAATCTATTTTCATAGTTTTATATTCAAGTGTTACATTCGATATCATTACGCTTGAAAATCTAGTTACATTAAAATAACATCACTAAAATAGTCCACCGGCCGCTCCGAATTAATATTAAATATAAGAAGTAGTTAATTGACTTCCGGTCCGTACCGAGCGTACCGAAGTATCTTCGGAAAGCTAATCAGAATCCTTCCGATATAAAAGATATAATGGGAACCTATGTATTCGTTAAGATGCTGCTTAAGAATAAAAAAATTGAGAAATGGATTTTAATTCGGTAGAATATGGCAGCAAACTGAAATGCCACTCGATACTCTATGGGGAATCAATTTTCGAATGGTCTACTATACGCGTCGTGAAGTTTCTAATTCTTACTTATATCGTTCTATAGATCCAAGGAATGGAGTTAGAAACTGAAACGCCTTCTCTATAATATTTTATCAATTACATAATTAAAGCATACCGTTATGATAAGAATTTTTAAGCATCCTCAAGGAAATCCTAACGATAACCGACCGAACTTTATTTGTAACATGTAGAACATATTTCATATAATTAGATATAATTAGCTAAGGTTGCGAAGACATTTTATGTCACTATATGTACATTTAATTTGCCATTCAAATGGACTCCGAACTTAAGAGGTTAAACATGACAATGCGAAGTGCCCCTTACGTCTAACAACAGTTTTCCGCCAATGCTAAGATTAAAATACAAGGCTTGATTGAATGATCAAGTCGAATTTTCATACGATCGGCATCGATTAAATCAAAATCTGCCGTGCGAATGAAGCTTCGAGGCTATAAGAAAGAGATCTAACTGCGTTTAGAATGGTTCGTTACGGCCTGAGTCGCCACGAATCGATCCGAGGACACTTTTCAAACGAAACGCTTATATTCTTTGAAATTGGGTTAATTTCTATAATGTTAACGTTTGATGATTGTATCACGTGTTCTTCGATCTTTATGAGAAAATTAACCAAAACTCTTTTCCGGTATAGAGTTCCTGAACTGCCCGTTCATCATGATCGTTAATAAATCATTGATGTTCACATTCCAGTTTCGAAATACTCTTCCCCTTACGAAAACTACAAATAGCTGATGTAACTAAAAGAGAAAAGTGTAATTGATTACCTATTTATTCAAGATGTGGAATAAACCGAATGCCACTACCTTTGAAGCGACTCTCATACTATTAAGTTACAGATTTACCAAACGTAAAGTGCACTTTGAACTTGCAGTTCATTAAATCGGCGTTGGAAAAGTCGAAGTGATTATGAGCTTAAGTGTCCTAACCTACGATTTGACGAAGAATTTATTTCCTAACTGCTACAGATCCGAACATTGAATTCTCTCATTTTTTACCACGAATGATTCTAAGGATTCAGCTGAATTTCTTGCATATTCTTATGTAACAGAGACTTCGACTATCGCAACGTTCGTCAAGGGGACTGGTCGTTCATAGCCTCAGAAAATAATCCTATATCTCGATGGAATTTCCCAATCATTACGAATTATTCTGCAGAATATGAACAAAGATACCACCGATACATGAGAAGTACGCGTATATTACTTATGAGAACGGTCAATTTTATCAATGATCGAACTGGGGACATTGCGGTAGCCTAAAAGATCATTGGTCCAGGAAGAGGATTAAAAAGTCTTGAATGTTAGAAGTCGTGCAATTAATGTATTATTGGGGTCAAACTACAAGCACCATACTTTGGGAAATTAGAGTAGTTCAACCACAAGTATATTACGAATAGAGGAAATGAACAGAAGGTTATTATAGCTGTCCTTTTGATCCAGAAATGGATCTAGCTTCTCATACCTTAGCTTAGTTCAAAGAGGGACAATTTACAAGAAAAAATATTCAGCAGAAACCACAAGGCCGGTCGAAGTTGTACTAATTTCAAGGCTATCAACCTCAAAGATATCAATCTAAAACACTTTCTTTCACATGAATTTTTGCTCTGCAATGCGTACGATGATTTATAATGTTATTTGGCTATGCCAATGGAGTTCAAAGGCGATCAAAATGAACATTAATGTTTCTCCCGTGAGCATGCGTGAAAAACGTTTTCTTTCTGGAATCTTTCTGAGCAGAATTTTGCCTCGAATCGAATACTTTAAATGCATGTACATTTTCGTATCAACTTTGCGGCTGAATATTTTCTACTTATAGTCAATCGATCGCTAAAGACACATTCTGTTCATGTTTCTTTGTTGGAAAGTACCCTCACATTCTCTGCGAAAAAGAGGTAGGAGTATCATAATGCAATAATGGGAAAATTTGAATCTTTTGAAGGACAACTTTTTGTGGAAACGCATCCCAAGACCGAAGATGATAAAATTAAACTTGCAGGCATAGCTCTCTTTTACGGTCTTCACTACAGCTCGTGCGAAGATTTATTCTAACTTTAGCTTGCCGTAGATATAGAATTCGAAATCGATTAGAATGAAATTCGAAAGTTCGAGCTATAAGTCGTAGTATTATGACGTTTAGAATCAACTGCAGTTTTGCTATTCTATAATGTGAATCGAGTGTGGTGTTAAACACACGGAAAAAAATCCGAACATTCAATACATAACATTCACGCAAATTGTGAAACCTCGTCTCCCACGAAGGAAAGGAATTTTCTTTATTGTGATAATGGGCCTCTATCGATCCGACTAGTCATAGCGTAACACAGCGTGTTAAAGAAGTATAGATAATTTTAATCGCTTTCAGTTATTTTCTAGAGAAAATTGAATATAAGTTAATCTTCGGTGGAATTTTAGACAAGTTTCATGTTGATGATATTAAATTATGATTCATATGCAACCCGTGGGCTTTATTCTTTGGTCAGTTGTGAAGTGAGAGGCTCCTGAGATAATACTCGAATCATTATATTAACATTAACCGGTTTCCTAAACATCGGATTACTATAAAAGGGCTGGATGCAATCAAAAACTTATGTGACAATCGTTCGAAGCTTTTTGTTATGTATGAGAAAAAACAAACCATGTCATTGAATGTTTTTGCTGATGGATGTTAAATATTATTCCAAATATTATGTTTAGTTATTAAATTAAGTACATCAACGGAAGAGAAGGTTATGGTTTTCATCTCCTTTTATAGAGTCAACTTTAAAAATTTTAAGGAGAAATGAAATGTCATTATTGATCCGAAACTTAAAATGTAAATAAGTGAAAGAAATCCATCAGGACATCCACGAATCCCACTAAGAGATGTTTACCGTTGAGTCAATAGAACAATAGAACTGTGCACTTTTTAAAAACAATAAAAACGACCATACGTCAAAACGTAACACTAATGAAATTTCATGTCTTTTGGTATCAACATTGTGTGGTTCCTATGACTTTTCTAATATAATTTCTCAATTGAAATAGTACTGTTCCATCGATAAACGCGAAGGGTGTGTTTTCTTTATAAAGTAGGATTATTCACTGGGTACGATGGGGGTAACATGAAGGTAAATAAAATGTAAACTTCTATCTGCACAAGGAGTACATTTTTAGACATCTAAATTGTGGCATTCGTGCAGATCTTGGTCTTGGAATAAAAGCGATCGTGCACTCATTCTCGCACATCCTCCTTATTCGTATTTATCATGCATTTATTTGTGTCCACCCACTGGAGACCTGAGCATTGCATTGACGTCGATATTCAGAATATCGAAATAATTAATTTCAAGAAAAGCATTGTATTAATACGGCGACATAATTCAAATTATGATTTTTGAAATTGTTCATTATGTAATCAGAAATCATTTCAAATTTAATGAAATAAGTTTTTATTTTGACCGATAGTTACCACTAGAGTCAAAGTCGGGAGGAAATCTATTTTCATAGTTTCATATTCAAGTGTTACATTCGATATCATTACGCTTGAAAATCTAGTTACATTAAAATAACATCACTAAAATAGTCCACCGGCCGCTCCGAATTAATATTAAATATAAGAAGTAGTTAATTGACTTCCGGTCCGTACCGAGCGTACCGAAGTATCTTCGGAAAGCTAATTAGAATCCTTCCGATATAAAAGATATAATGGGAACCTATGTATTCGTTAAGATGCTGCTTAAGAATAAAAAAATGAGAAATGGATTTTAATTCGGTAGAATATGGCAGCAAGCTGAAATGCCACTCGATACTCTATGGGGAATCAATTTTCGAATGGTCTACTATACGCGTCGTGAAGTTTCTAATTCTTACTTATATCGTTCTATAGATCCAAGGAATGGAGTTAGAAACTGAAACGCCTTCTCTATATAATATTTTATCAATTACATAATTAAAGCATACCGTTATGATAAGAATTTTTAAGCATCCTCAAGGAAATCCTAACGATAACCGACCGAACTTTATTTGTAACATGTAGAACATATTTCATATAATTAGATATAATTAGCTAAGGTTGCGAAGACATTTTATGTCACTATATGTACATTTAATTTGCCATTCAAATGGACTCCGAACTTAAGAGGTTAAACATGACAATGCGAAGTGCCCCTTACGTCTAACAACAGTTTTCCGCCAATGCTAAGATTAAAATACAAGGCTTGATTGAATGATCAAGTCGAATTTTCATACGATCGGCATCGATTAAATCAAAATCTGCCGTGCGAATGAAGCTTCGAGGCTATAAGAAAGAGATCTAACTGCGTTTAGAATGGTTCGTTACGGCCTGAGTCGCCACGAATCGATCCGAGGACACTTTTCAAACGAAACGCTTATATTCTTTGAAATTGGGTTAATTTCTATAATGTTAACGTTTGATGATTGTATCACGTGTTCTTCGATCTTTATGAGAAAATTAACCAAAACTCTTTTCCGGTATAGAGTTCCTGAACTGCCCGTTCATCATGATCGTTAATAAATCATTGATGTTCACATTCCAGTTTCGAAATACTCTTCCCCTTACGAAAACTACAAATAGCTGATGTAACTAAAAGAGAAAAGTGTAATTGATTACCTATTTATTCAAGATGTGGAATAAACCGAATGCCACTACCTTTGAAGCGACTCTCATACTATTAAGTTACAGATTTACCAAACGTAAAGTGCACTTTGAACTTGCAGTTCATTAAATCGGCGTTGGAAAAGTCGAAGTGATTATGAGCTTAAGTGTCCTAACCTACGATTTGACGAAGAATTTATTTCCTAACTGCTACAGATCCGAACATTGAATTCTCTCATTTTTTACCACGAATGATTCTAAGGATTCAGCTGAATTTCTTGCATATTCTTATGTAACAGAGACTTCGACTATCGCAACGTTCGTCAAGGGGACTGGTCGTTCATAGCCTCAGAAAATAATCCTATATCTCGATGGAATTTCCCAATCATTACGAATTATTCTGCAGAATATGAACAAAGATACCACCGATACATGAGAAGTACGCGTATATTACTTATGAGAACGGTCAATTTTATCAATGATCGAACTGGGGACATTGCGGTAGCCTAAAAGATCATTGGTCCAGGAAGAGGATTAAAAAGTCTTGAATGTTAGAAGTCGTGCAATTAATGTATTATTGGGGTCAAACTACAAGCACCATACTTTGGGAAATTAGAGTAGTTCAACCACAAGTATATTACGAATAGAGGAAATGAACAGAAGGTTATTATAGCTGTCCTTTTGATCCAGAAATGGATCTAGCTTCTCATACCTTAGCTTAGTTCAAAGAGGGACAATTTACAAGAAAAAATATTCAGCAGAAACCACAAGGCCGGTCGAAGTTGTACTAATTTCAAGGCTATCAACCTCAAAGATATCAATCTAAAACACTTTCTTTCACATGAATTTTTGCTCTGCAATGCGTACGATGATTTATAATGTTATTTGGCTATGCCAATGGAGTTCAAAGGCGATCAAAATGAACATTAATGTTTCTCCCGTGAGCATGCGTGAAAAACGTTTTCTTTCTGGAATCTTTCTGAGCAGAATTTTGCCTCGAATCGAATACTTTAAATGCATGTACATTTTCGTATCAACTTTGCGGCTGAATATTTTCTACTTATAGTCAATCGATCGCTAAAGACACATTCTGTTCATGTTTCTTTGTTGGAAAGTACCCTCACATTCTCTGCGAAAAAGAGGTAGGAGTATCATAATGCAATAATGGGAAAATTTGAATCTTTTGAAGGACAACTTTTTGTGGAAACGCATCCCAAGACCGAAGATGATAAAATTAAACTTGCAGGCATAGCTCTCTTTTACGGTCTTCACTACAGCTCGTGCGAAGATTTATTCTAACTTTAGCTTGCCGTAGATATAGAATTCGAAATCGATTAGAATGAAATTCGAAAGTTCGAGCTATAAGTCGTAGTATTATGACGTTTAGAATCAACTGCAGTTTTGCTATTCTATAATGTGAATCGAGTGTGGTGTTAAATACACGGAAAAAAATCCGAACATTCAATACATAACATTCACGCAAATTGTGAAACCTCGTCTCCCACGAAGGAAAGGAATTTTCTTTATTGTGATAATGGGCCTCTATCGATCCGACTAGTCATAGCGTAACACAGCGTGTTAAAGAAGTATAGATAATTTTAATCGCTTTCAGTTATTTTCTAGAGAAAATTGAATATAAGTTAATCTTCGGTGGAATTTTAGACAAGTTTCATGTTGATGATATTAAATTATGATTCATATGCAACCCGTGGGCTTTATTCTTTGGTCAGTTGTGAAGTGAGAGGCTCCTGAGATAATACTCGAATCATTATATTAACATTAACCGGTTTCCTAAACATCGGATTACTATAAAAGGGCTGGATGCAATCAAAAACTTATGTGACAATCGTTCGAAGCTTTTTGTTATGTATGAGAAAAAACAAACCATGTCATTGAATGTTTTTGCTGATGGATGTTAAATATTATTCCAAATATTATGTTTAGTTATTAAATTAAGTACATCAACGGAAGAGAAGGTTATGGTTTTCATCTCCTTTTATAGAGTCAACTTTAAAAATTTTAAGGAGAAATGAAATGTCATTATTGATCCGAAACTTAAAATGTAAATAAGTGAAAGAAATCCATCAGGACATCCACGAATCCCACTAAGAGATGTTTACCGTTGAGTCAATAGAACAATAGAACTGTGCACTTTTTAAAAACAATAAAAACGACCATACGTCAAAACGTAACACTAATGAAATTTCATGTCTTTTGGTATCAACATTGTGTGGTTCCTATGACTTTTCTAATATAATTTCTCAATTGAAATAGTACTGTTCCATCGATAAACGCGAAGGGTGTGTTTTCTTTATAAAGTAGGATTATTCACTGGGTACGATGGGGGTAACATGAAGGTAAATAAAATGTAAACTTCTATCTGCACAAGGAGTACATTTTTAGACATCTAAATTGTGGCATTCGTGCAGATCTTGGTCTTGGAATAAAAGCGATCGTGCACTCATTCTCGCACATCCTCCTTATTCGTATTTATCATGCATTTATTTGTGTCCACCCACTGGAGACCTGAGCATTGCATTGACGTCGATATTCAGAATATCGAAATAATTAATTTCAAGAAAAGCATTGTATTAATACGGCGACATAATTCAAATTATGATTTTTGAAATTGTTCATTATGTAATCAGAAATCATTTAAAATTTAATGAAATAAATTTTTATTTTGACCGATAGTTACCACTAGAGTCAAAGTCGGGAGGAAATCTATTTTCATAGTTTTATATTCAAGTGTTACATTCGATATCATTACGCTTGAAAATCTAGTTACATTAAAATAACATCACTAAAATAGTCCACCGGCCGCTCCGAATTAATATTAAATATAAGAAGTAGTTAATTGACTTCCGGTCCGTACCGAGCGTACCGAAGTATCTTCGGAAAGCTAATCAGAATCCTTCCGATATAAAAGATATAATGGGAACCTATGTATTCGTTAAGATGCTGCTTAAGAATAAAAAAATGAGAAATGGATTTTAATTCGGTAGAATATGGCAGCAAGCTGAAATGCCACTCGATACTCTATGGGGAATCAATTTTCGAATGGTCTACTATACGCGTCGTGAAGTTTCTAATTCTTACTTATATCGTTCTATAGATCCAAGGAATGGAGTTAGAAACTGAAACGCTCTCTATATAATATTTTATCAATTACATAATTAAAGCATACCGTTATGATAAGAATTTTTAAGCATCCTCAAGGAAATCCTAACGATAACCGACCGAACTTTATTTGTAACATGTAGAACATATTTCATATAATTAGATATAATTAGCTAAGGTTGCGAAGACATTTTATGTCACTATATGTACATTTAATTTGCCATTCAAATGGACTCCGAACTTAAGAGGTTAAACATGACAATGCGAAGTGCCCCTTACGTCTAACAACAGTTTTCCGCCAATGCTAAGATTAAAATACAAGGCTTGATTGAATGATCAAGTCGAATTTTCATACGATCGGCATCGATTAAATCAAAATCTGCCGTGCGAATGAAGCTTCGAGGCTATAAGAAAGAGATCTAACTGCGTTTAGAATGGTTCGTTACGGCCTGAGTCGCCACGAATCGATCCGAGGACACTTTTCAAACGAAACGCTTATATTCTTTGAAATTGGGTTAATTTCTATAATGTTAACGTTTGATGATTGTATCACGTGTTCTTCGATCTTTATGAGAAAATTAACCAAAACTCTTTTCCGGTATAGAGTTCCTGAACTGCCCGTTCATCATGATCGTTAATAAATCATTGATGTTCACATTCCAGTTTCGAAATACTCTTCCCCTTACGAAAACTACAAATAGCTGATGTAACTAAAAGAGAAAAGTGTAATTGATTACCTATTTATTCAAGATGTGGAATAAACCGAATGCCACTACCTTTGAAGCGACTCTCATACTATTAAGTTACAGATTTACCAAACGTAAAGTGCACTTTGAACTTGCAGTTCATTAAATCGGCGTTGGAAAAGTCGAAGTGATTATGAGCTTAAGTGTCCTAACCTACGATTTGACGAAGAATTTATTTCCTAACTGCTACAGATCCGAACATTGAATTCTCTCATTTTTTACCACGAATGATTCTAAGGATTCAGCTGAATTTCTTGCATATTCTTATGTAACAGAGACTTCGACTATCGCAACGTTCGTCAAGGGGACTGGTCGTTCATAGCCTCAGAAAATAATCCTATATCTCGATGGAATTTCCCAATCATTACGAATTATTCTGCAGAATATGAACAAAGATACCACCGATACATGAGAAGTACGCGTATATTACTTATGAGAACGGTCAATTTTATCAATGATCGAACTGGGGACATTGCGGTAGCCTAAAAGATCATTGGTCCAGGAAGAGGATTAAAAAGTCTTGAATGTTAGAAGTCGTGCAATTAATGTATTATTGGGGTCAAACTACAAGCACCATACTTTGGGAAATTAGAGTAGTTCAACCACAAGTATATTACGAATAGAGGAAATGAACAGAAGGTTATTATAGCTGTCCTTTTGATCCAGAAATGGATCTAGCTTCTCATACCTTAGCTTAGTTCAAAGAGGGACAATTTACAAGAAAAAATATTCAGCAGAAACCACAAGGCCGGTCGAAGTTGTACTAATTTCAAGGCTATCAACCTCAAAGATATCAATCTAAAACACTTTCTTTCACATGAATTTTTGCTCTGCAATGCGTACGATGATTTATAATGTTATTTGGCTATGCCAATGGAGTTCAAAGGCGATCAAAATGAACATTAATGTTTCTCCCGTGAGCATGCGTGAAAAACGTTTTCTTTCTGGAATCTTTCTGAGCAGAATTTTGCCTCGAATCGAATACTTTAAATGCATGTACATTTTCGTATCAACTTTGCGGCTGAATATTTTCTACTTATAGTCAATCGATCGCTAAAGACACATTCTGTTCATGTTTCTTTGTTGGAAAGTACCCTCACATTCTCTGCGAAAAAGAGGTAGGAGTATCATAATGCAATAATGGGAAAATTTGAATCTTTTGAAGGACAACTTTTTGTGGAAACGCATCCCAAGACCGAAGATGATAAAATTAAACTTGCAAGCATAGCTCTCTTTTACGGTCTTCACTACAGCTCGTGCGAAGATTTATTCTAACTTTAGCTTGCCGTAGATATAGAATTCGAAATCGATTAGAATGAAATTCGAAAGTTCGAGCTATAAGTCGTAGTATTATGACGTTTAGAATCGACTGCAGTTTTGCTATTCTATAATGTGAATCGAGTGTGGTGTTAAATACACGGAAAAAAATCCGAACATTCAATACATAACATTCACGCAAATTGTGAAACCTCGTCTCCCACGAAGGAAAGGAATTTTCTTTATTGTGATAATGGGCCTCTATCGATCCGACTAGTCATAGCGTAACACAGCGTGTTAAAGAAGTATAGATAATTTTAATCGCTTTCAGTTATTTTCTAGAGAAAATTGAATATAAGTTAATCTTCGGTGGAATTTTAGACAAGTTTCATGTTGATGATATTGAATCATGATTCATATGCAACCCGTGGGCTTTATTCTTTGGTCAGTTGTGAAGTGAGAGGCTCCTGAGATAATAATCGAATCAATATATTAACATTAACCGGTTTCCTAAACATCGGATTACTATAAAAGGGCTGGATGCAATCAAAAACTTATGTGACATTCGTTCGAAGCTTTTTGTTATGTATGAGAAAAACAAACCATGTCATTGAATGCATTTGCTGATGGATGTTAAATATTATTCCAAATATTATGTTTAGTTATTAAATTAAGTACATCAACGGAAGAGAAGGTTATGGTTTTCATCTCCTTTTATAGAGTCAACTTTAAAAATTTTAAGGAGAAATGAAATGTCATTATTGATCCGAAACTTAAAATGTAAATAAGTGAAAGAAATCCATCAGGACATCCACGAATCCCACTAAGAGATGTTTACCGTTGAGTCAATAGAACAATAGAACTGTGCACTTTTTAAAAACAATAAAAACGACCATACGTCAAAACGTAACACTAATGAAATTTCATGTCTTTTGGTATCAACATTGTGTGGTTCCTATGACTTTTCTAATATAATTTCTCAATTGAAATAGTACTGTTCCATCGATAAACGCGAAGGGTGTGTTTTCTTTATAAAGTAGGATTATTCACTGGGTACGATGGGGGTAACATGAAGGTAAATAAAATGTAAACTTCTATCTGCACAAGGAGTACATTTTTAGACATCTAAATTGTGGCATTCGTGCAGATCTTGGTCTTGGAATAAAAGCGATCGTGCACTCATTCTCGCACATCCTCCTTATTCGTATTTATCATGCATTTATTTGTGTCCACTCACTGGAGACCTGAGCATTGCATTGACGTCGATATTCAGAATATCGAAATAATTAATTTAAAGAAAAGCATTGTATTAATACGGCGACATAATTCAAATTATGATTTTTGAAATTGTTCATTATGTAATCAGAAATCATTTAAAATTTAATGAAATAAGTTTTTATTTTGACCGATAGGTACCACTAGAGTCAAAGTCGGGCGGAAATCTATTTTCATAGTTTTATATTCAAGTGTTGCATTCGATATCATTACGCTTGAAAATCTAGTTACATTAAAATAACATCACTAAAATAGTCCACCGGCCGCTCCGAATTAATATTAAATATAAGAAGTAGTTAATTGACTTCCGGTCCGTACCGAGCGTACCGAAGTATCTTCGGAAAGCTAATTAGAATCCTTCCGATATAAAAGATATAATGGGAACCTATGTATTCGTTAAGATGCTGCTTAAGAATAAAAAAAATGAGAAATGGATTTTAATTCGGTAGAATATGGCAGCAAGCTGAAATGCCACTCGATACTCTATGGGGAATCAATTTTCGAATGGTCTACTATACGCGTCGTGAAGTTTCTAATTCTTACTTATATCGTTCTATAGATCCAAGGAATGGAGTTAGAAACTGAAACGCTCTCTATATAATATTTTATCAATTACATAATTAAAGCATACCGTTATGATAAGAATTTTTAAGCATCCTCAAGGAAATCCTAACGATAACCGACCGAACTTTATTTGTAACATGTAGAACATATTTCATATAATTAGATATAATTAGCTAAGGTTGCGAAGACATTTTATGTCACTATATGTACATTTAATTTGCCATTCAAATGGACTCCGAACTTAAGAGGTTAAACATGACAATGCGAAGTGCCCCTTACGTCTAACAACAGTTTTCCGCCAATGCTAAGATTAAAATACAAGGCTTGATTGAATGATCAAGTCGAATTTTCATACGATCGGCATCGATTAAATCAAAATCTGCCGTGCGAATGAAGCTTCGAGGCTATAAGAAAGAGATCTAACTGCGTTTAGAATGGTTCGTTACGGCCTGAGTCGCCACGAATCGATCCGAGGACACTTTTCAAACGAAACGCTTATATTCTTTGAAATTGGGTTAATTTCTATAATGTTAACGTTTGATGATTGTATCACGTGTTCTTCGATCTTTATGAGAAAATTAACCAAAACTCTTTTCCGGTATAGAGTTCCTGAACTGCCCGTTCATCATGATCGTTAATAAATCATTGATGTTCACATTCCAGTTTCGAAATACTCTTCCCCTTACGAAAACTACAAATAGCTGATGTAACTAAAAGAGAAAAGTGTAATTGATTACCTATTTATTCAAGATGTGGAATAAACCGAATGCCACTACCTTTGAAGCGACTCTCATACTATTAAGTTACAGATTTACCAAACGTAAAGTGCACTTTGAACTTGCAGTTCATTAAATCGGCGTTGGAAAAGTCGAAGTGATTATGAGCTTAAGTGTCCTAACCTACGATTTGACGAAGAATTTATTTCCTAACTGCTACAGATCCGAACATTGAATTCTCTCATTTTTTACCACGAATGATTCTAAGGATTCAGCTGAATTTCTTGCATATTCTTATGTAACAGAGACTTCGACTATCGCAACGTTCGTCAAGGGGACTGGTCGTTCATAGCCTCAGAAAATAATCCTATATCTCGATGGAATTTCCCAATCATTACGAATTATTCTGCAGAATATGAACAAAGATACCACCGATACATGAGAAGTACGCGTATATTACTTATGAGAACGGTCAATTTTATCAATGATCGAACTGGGGACATTGCGGTAGCCTAAAAGATCATTGGTCCAGGAAGAGGATTAAAAAGTCTTGAATGTTAGAAGTCGTGCAATTAATGTATTATTGGGGTCAAACTACAAGCACCATACTTTGGGAAATTAGAGTAGTTCAACCACAAGTATATTACGAATAGAGGAAATGAACAGAAGGTTATTATAGCTGTCCTTTTGATCCAGAAATGGATCTAGCTTCTCATACCTTAGCTTAGTTCAAAGAGGGACAATTTACAAGAAAAAATATTCAGCAGAAACCACAAGGCCGGTCGAAGTTGTACTAATTTCAAGGCTATCAACCTCAAAGATATCAATCTAAAACACTTTCTTTCACATGAATTTTTGCTCTGCAATGCGTACGATGATTTATAATGTTATTTGGCTATGCCAATGGAGTTCAAAGGCGATCAAAATGAACATTAATGTTTCTCCCGTGAGCATGCGTGAAAAACGTTTTCTTTCTGGAATCTTTCTGAGCAGAATTTTGCCTCGAATCGAATACTTTAAATGCATGTACATTTTCGTATCAACTTTGCGGCTGAATATTTTCTACTTATAGTCAATCGATCGCTAAAGACACATTCTGTTCATGTTTCTTTGTTGGAAAGTACCCTCACATTCTCTGCGAAAAAGAGGTAGGAGTATCATAATGCAATAATGGGAAAATTTGAATCTTTTGAAGGACAACTTTTTGTGGAAACGCATCCCAAGACCGAAGATGATAAAATTAAACTTGCAAGCATAGCTCTCTTTTACGGTCTTCACTACAGCTCGTGCGAAGATTTATTCTAACTTTAGCTTGCCGTAGATATAGAATTCGAAATCGATTAGAATGAAATTCGAAAGTTCGAGCTATAAGTCGTAGTATTATGACGTTTAGAATCGACTGCAGTTTTGCTATTCTATAATGTGAATCGAGTGTGGTGTTAAATACACGGAAAAAAATCCGAACATTCAATACATAACATTCACGCAAATTGTGAAACCTCGTCTCCCACGAAGGAAAGGAATTTTCTTTATTGTGATAATGGGCCTCTATCGATCCGACTAGTCATAGCGTAACACAGCGTGTTAAAGAAGTATAGATAATTTTAATCGCTTTCAGTTATTTTCTAGAGAAAATTGAATATAAGTTAATCTTCGGTGGAATTTTAGACAAGTTTCATGTTGATGATATTGAATCATGATTCATATGCAACCCGTGGGCTTTATTCTTTGGTCAGTTGTGAAGTGAGAGGCTCCTGAGATAATACTCGAATCAATATATTAACATTAACCGGTTTCCTAAACATCGGATTACTATAAAAGGGCTGGATGCAATCAAAAACTTATGTGACATTCGTTCGAAGCTTTTTGTTATGTATGAGAAAAACAAACCATGTCATTGAATGCATTTGCTGATGGATGTTAAATATTATTCCAAATATTATGTTTAGTTATTAAATTAAGTACATCATCGGAAGAGAAGGTTATGGTTTTCATCTCCTTTTATAGAGTCAACTTTAAAAATTTTAAGGAGAAATGAAATGTCATTATTGATCCGAAACTTAAAATGTAAATAAGTGAAAGAAATCCATCAGGACATCCACGAATCCCACTAAGAGATGTTTACCGTTGAGTCAATAGAACAATAGAACTGTGCACTTTTTAAAAACAATAAAAACGACCATACGTCAAAACGTAACACTAATGAAATTTCATGTCTTTTGGTATCAACATTGTGTGGTTCCTATGACTTTTCTAATATAATTTCTCAATTGAAATAGTACCGTTCCATCGATAAACGCGAAGGGTGTGTTTTCTTTATAAAGTAGGATTATTCACTGGGTACGATGGGGGTAACATGAAGGTAAATAAAATGTAAACTTCTATCTGCACAAGGAGTACATTTTTAGACATCTAAATTGTGGCATTCGTGCAGATCTTGGTCTTGGAATAAAAGCGATCGTGCACTCATTCTCGCACATCCTCCTTATTCGTATTTATCATGCATTTATTTGTGTCCACTCACTGGAGACCTGAGCATTGCATTGACGTCGATATTCAGAATATCGAAATAATTAATTTCAAGAAAAGCATTGTATTAATACGGCGACATAATTCAAATTATGATTTTTGAAATTGTTCATTATGTAATCAGAAATCATTTAAAATTTAATGAAATAAGTTTTTACTTTGACCGATAGGTACCACTAGAGTCAAAGTCGGGCGGAAATCTATTTTCATAGTTTTATATTCAAGTGTTACATTCGATATCATTACGCTTGAAAATCTAGTTACATTAAAATAACATCACTAAAATAGTCCACCGGCCGCTCCGAATTAATATTAAATATAAGAAGTAGTTAATTGACTTCCGGTCCGTACCGAGCGTACCGAAGTATCTTCGGAAAGCTAATCAGAATCCTTCCGATATAAAAGATATAATGGGAACCTATGTATTCGTTAAGATGCTGCTTAAGAATAAAAAAATTGAGAAATGGATTTTAATTCGGTAGAATATGGCAGCAAGCTGAAATGCCACTCGATACTCTATGGGGAATCAATTTTCGAATGGTCTACTATACGCGTCGTGAAGTTTCTAATTCTTACTTATATTGTTCTATAGATCCAAGGAATGGAGTTAGAAACTGAAACGCTCTCTATATAATATTTTATCAATTACATAATTAAAGCATACCGTTATGATAAGAATTTTTAAGCATCCTCAAGGAAATCCTAACGATAACCGACCGAACTTTATTTGTAACATGTAGAACATATTTCATATAATTAGATATAATTAGCTAAGGTTGCGAAGACATTTTATGTCACTATATGTACATTTAATTTGCCATTCAAATGGACTCCGAACTTAAGAGGTTAAACATGACAATGCGAAGTGCCCCTTACGTCTAACAACAGTTTTCCGCCAATGCTAAGATTAAAATACAAGGCTTGATTGAATGATCAAGTCGAATTTTCATACGATCGGCATCGATTAAATCAAAATCTGCCGTGCGAATGAAGCTTCGAGGCTATAAGAAAGAGATCTAACTGCGTTTAGAATGGTTCGTTACGGCCTGAGTCGCCACGAATCGATCCGAGGACACTTTTCAAACGAAACGCTTATATTCTTTGAAATTGGGTTAATTTCTATAATGTTAACGTTTGATGATTGTATCACGTGTTCTTCGATCTTTATGAGAAAATTAACCAAAACTCTTTTCCGGTATAGAGTTCCTGAACTGCCCGTTCATCATGATCGTTAATAAATCATTGATGTTCACATTCCAGTTTCGAAATACTCTTCCCCTTACGAAAACTACAAATAGCTGATGTAACTAAAAGAGAAAAGTGTAATTGATTACCTATTTATTCAAGATGTGGAATAAACCGAATGCCACTACCTTTGAAGCGACTCTCATACTATTAAGTTACAGATTTACCAAACGTAAAGTGCACTTTGAACTTGCAGTTCATTAAATCGGCGTTGGAAAAGTCGAAGTGATTATGAGCTTAAGTGTCCTAACCTACGATTTGACGAAGAATTTATTTCCTAACTGCTACAGATCCGAACATTGAATTCTCTCATTTTTTACCACGAATGATTCTAAGGATTCAGCTGAATTTCTTGCATATTCTTATGTAACAGAGACTTCGACTATCGCAACGTTCGTCAAGGGGACTGGTCGTTCATAGCCTCAGAAAATAATCCTATATCTCGATGGAATTTCCCAATCATTACGATTTATTCTGCAGAATATGAACAAAGATACCACCGATACATGAGAAGTACGCGTATATTACTTATGAGAACGGTCAATTTTATCAATGATCGAACTGGGGACATTGCGGTAGCCTAAAAGATCATTGGTCCAGGAAGAGGATTAAAAAGTCTTGAATGTTAGAAGTCGTGCAATTAATGTATTATTGGGGTCAAACTACAAGCACCATACTTTGGGAAATTAGAGTAGTTCAACCACAAGTATATTACGAATAGAGGAAATGAACAGAAGGTTATTATAGCTGTCCTTTTGATCCAGAAATGGATCTAGCTTCTCATACCTTAGCTTAGTTCAAAGAGGGACAATTTACAAGAAAAAATATTCAGCAGAAACCACAAGGCCGGTCGAAGTTGTACTAATTTCAAGGCTATCAACCTCAAAGATATCAATCTAAAACACTTTCTTTCACATGAATTTTTGCTCTGCAATGCGTACGATGATTTATAATGTTATTTGGCTATGCCAATGGAGTTCAAAGGCGATCAAAATGAACATTAATGTTTCTCCCGTGAGCATGCGTGAAAAACGTTTTCTTTCTGGAATCTTTCTGAGCAGAATTTTGCCTCAAATCGAATACTTTAAATGCATGTACATTTTCGTATCAACTTTGCGGCTGAATATTTTCTACTTATAGTCAATCGATCGCTAAAGACACATTCTGTTCATGTTTCTTTGTTGGAAAGTACCCTCACATTCTCTGCGAAAAAGAGGTAGGAGTATCATAATGCAATAATGGGAAAATTTGAATCTTTTGAAGGACAACTTTTTGTGGAAACGCATCCCAAGACCGAAGATGATAAAATTAAACTTGCAGGCATAGCTCTCTTTTACGGTCTTCACTACAGCTCGTGCGAAGATTTATTCTAACTTTAGCTTGCCGTAGATATAGAATTCGAAATCGATTAGAATGAAATTCGAAAGTTCGAGCTATAAGTCGTAGTATTATGACGTTTAGAATCAACTGCAGTTTTGCTATTCTATAATGTGAATCGAGTGTGGTGTTAAATACACGGAAAAAAATCCGAACATTCAATACATAACATTCACGCAAATTGTGAAACCTCGTCTCCCACGAAGGAAAGGAATTTTCTTTATTGTGATAATGGGCCTCTATCGATCAGACTAGTCATAGCGTAACACAGCGTGTTAAAGAAGTATAGATAATTTTAATCGCTTTCAGTTATTTTCTAGAGAAAATTGAATATAAGTTAATCTTCGGTGGAATTTTAGACAAGTTTCATGTTGATGATATTAAATTATGATTCATATGCAACCCGTGGGCTTTATTCTTTGGTCAGTTGTGAAGTGAGAGGCTCCTGAGATAATACTCGAATCATTATATTAACATTAACCGGTTTCCTAAACATCGGATTACTATAAAAGGGCTGGATGCAATCAAAAACTTATGTGACAATCTTTCGAAGCTTTTTGTTATGTATGAGAAAAAACAAACCATGTCATTGAATGTTTTTGCTGATGGATGTTAAATATTATTCCAAATATTATGTTTAGTTATTAAATTAAGTACATCAACGGAAGAGAAGGTTATGGTTTTCATCTCCTTTTATAGAGTCAACTTTAAAAATTTTAAGGAGAAATGAAATGTCATTATTGATCCGAAACTTAAAATGTAAATAAGTGAAAGAAATCCATCAGGACATCCACGAATCCCACTAAGAGATGTTTACCGTTGAGTCAATAGAACAATAGAACTGTGCACTTTTTAAAAACAATAAAAACGACCATACGTCAAAACGTAACACTAATGAAATTTCATGTCTTTTGGTATCAACATTGTGTGGTTCCTATGACTTTTCTAATATAATTTCTCAATTGAAATAGTACTGTTCCATCGATAAACGCGAAGGGTGTGTTTTCTTTATAAAGTAGGATTATTCACTGGGTACGATGGGGGTAACATGAAGGTAAATAAAATGTAAACTTCTATCTGCACAAGGAGTACATTTTTAGACATCTAAATTGTGGCATTCGTGCAGATCTTGGTCTTGGAATAAAAGCGATCGTGCACTCATTCTCGCACATCCTCCTTATTCGTATTTATCATGCATTTATTTGTGTCCACCCACTGGAGACCTGAGCATTGCATTGACGTCGATATTCAGAATATCGAAATAATTAATTTCAAGAAAAGCATTGTATTAATACGGCGACATAATTCAAATTATGATTTTTGAAATTGTTCATTATGTAATCAGAAATCATTTAAAATTTAATGAAATAAGTTTTTATTTTGACCGATAGTTACCACTAGAGTCAAAGTCGGGAGGAAATCTATTTTCATAGTTTTATATTCAAGTGTTACATTCGATATCATTACGCTTGAAAATCTAGTTACATTAAAATAACATCACTAAAATAGTCCACCGGCCGCTCCGAATTAATATTAAATATAAGAAGTAGTTAATTGACTTCCGGTCCGTACCGAGCGTACCGAAGTATCTTCGGAAAGCTAATTAGAATCCTTCCGATATAAAAGATATAATGGGAACCTATGTATTCGTTAAGATGCTGCTTAAGAATAAAAAAATGAGAAATGGATTTTAATTCGGTAGAATATGGCAGCAAGCTGAAATGCCACTCGATACTCTATGGGGAATCAATTTTCGAATGGTCTACTATACGCGTCGTGAAGTTTCTAATTCTTACTTATATCGTTCTATAGATCCAAGGAATGGAGTTAGAAACTGAAACGCCTTCTCTATATAATATTTTATCAATTACATAATTAAAGCATACCGTTATGATAAGAATTTTTAAGCATCCTCAAGGAAATCCTAACGATAACCGACCGAACTTTATTTGTAACATGTAGAACATATTTCATATAATTAGATATAATTAGCTAAGGTTGCGAAGACATTTTATGTCACTATATGTACATTTAATTTGCCATTCAAATGGACTCCGAACTTAAGAGGTTAAACATGACAATGCGAAGTGCCCCTTACGTCTAACAACAGTTTTCCGCCAATGCTAAGATTAAAATACAAGGCTTGATTGAATGATCAAGTCGAATTTTCATACGATCGGCATCGATTAAATCAAAATCTGCCGTGCGAATGAAGCTTCGAGGCTATAAGAAAGAGATCTAACTGCGTTTAGAATGGTTCGTTACGGCCTGAGTCGCCACGAATCGATCCGAGGACACTTTTCAAACGAAACGCTTATATTCTTTGAAATTGGGTTAATTTCTATAATGTTAACGTTTGATGATTGTATCACGTGTTCTTCGATCTTTATGAGAAAATTAACCAAAACTCTTTTCCGGTATAGAGTTCCTGAACTGCCCGTTCATCATGATCGTTAATAAATCATTGATGTTCACATTCCAGTTTCGAAATACTCTTCCCCTTACGAAAACTACAAATAGCTGATGTAACTAAAAGAGAAAAGTGTAATTGATTACCTATTTATTCAAGATGTGGAATAAACCGAATGCCACTACCTTTGAAGCGACTCTCATACTATTAAGTTACAGATTTACCAAACGTAAAGTGCACTTTGAACTTGCAGTTCATTAAATCGGCGTTGGAAAAGTCGAAGTGATTATGAGCTTAAGTGTCCTAACCTACGATTTGACGAAGAATTTATTTCCTAACTGCTACAGATCCGAACATTGAATTCTCTCATTTTTTACCACGAATGATTCTAAGGATTCAGCTGAATTTCTTGCATATTCTTATGTAACAGAGACTTCGACTATCGCAACGTTCGTCAAGGGGACTGGTCGTTCATAGCCTCAGAAAATAATCCTATATCTCGATGGAATTTCCCAATCATTACGAATTATTCTGCAGAATATGAACAAAGATACCACCGATACATGAGAAGTACGCGTATATTACTTATGAGAACGGTCAATTTTATCAATGATCGAACTGGGGACATTGCGGTAGCCTAAAAGATCATTGGTCCAGGAAGAGGATTAAAAAGTCTTGAATGTTAGAAGTCGTGCAATTAATGTATTATTGGGGTCAAACTACAAGCACCATACTTTGGGAAATTAGAGTAGTTCAACCACAAGTATATTACGAATAGAGGAAATGAACAGAAGGTTATTATAGCTGTCCTTTTGATCCAGAAATGGATCTAGCTTCTCATACCTTAGCTTAGTTCAAAGAGGGACAATTTACAAGAAAAAATATTCAGCAGAAACCACAAGGCCGGTCGAAGTTGTACTAATTTCAAGGCTATCAACCTCAAAGATATCAATCTAAAACACTTTCTTTCACATGAATTTTTGCTCTGCAATGCGTACGATGATTTATAATGTTATTTGGCTATGCCAATGGAGTTCAAAGGCGATCAAAATGAACATTAATGTTTCTCCCGTGAGCATGCGTGAAAAACGTTTTCTTTCTGGAATCTTTCTGAGCAGAATTTTGCCTCGAATCGAATACTTTAAATGCATGTACATTTTCGTATCAACTTTGCGGCTGAATATTTTCTACTTATAGTCAATCGATCGCTAAAGACACATTCTGTTCATGTTTCTTTGTTGGAAAGTACCCTCACATTCTCTGCGAAAAAGAGGTAGGAGTATCATAATGCAATAATGGGAAAATTTGAATCTTTTGAAGGACAACTTTTTGTGGAAACGCATCCCAAGACCGAAGATGATAAAATTAAACTTGCAGGCATAGCTCTCTTTTACGGTCTTCACTACAGCTCGTGCGAAGATTTATTCTAACTTTAGCTTGCCGTAGATATAGAATTCGAAATCGATTAGAATGAAATTCGAAAGTTCGAGCTATAAGTCGTAGTATTATGACGTTTAGAATCAACTGCAGTTTTGCTATTCTATAATGTGAATCGAGTGTGGTGTTAAATACACGGAAAAAAATCCGAACATTCAATACATAACATTCACGCAAATTGTGAAACCTCGTCTCCCACGAAGGAAAGGAATTTTCTTTATTGTGATAATGGGCCTCTATCGATCCGACTAGTCATAGCGTAACACAGCGTGTTAAAGAAGTATAGATAATTTTAATCGCTTTCAGTTATTTTCTAGAGAAAATTGAATATAAGTTAATCTTCGGTGGAATTTTAGACAAGTTTCATGTTGATGATATTAAATTATGATTCATATGCAACCCGTGGGCTTTATTCTTTGGTCAGTTGTGAAGTGAGAGGCTCCTGAGATAATACTCGAATCATTATATTAACATTAACCGGTTTCCTAAACATCGGATTACTATAAAAGGGCTGGATGCAATCAAAAACTTATGTGACAATCGTTCGAAGCTTTTTGTTATGTATGAGAAAAAACAAACCATGTCATTGAATGTTTTTGCTGATGGATGTTAAATATTATTCCAAATATTATGTTTAGTTATTAAATTAAGTACATCAACGGAAGAGAAGGTTATGGTTTTCATCTCCTTTTATAGAGTCAACTTTAAAAATTTTAAGGAGAAATGAAATGTCATTATTGATCCGAAACTTAAAATGTAAATAAGTGAAAGAAATCCATCAGGACATCCACGAATCCCACTAAGAGATGTTTACCGTTGAGTCAATAGAACAATAGAACTGTGCACTTTTTAAAAACAATAAAAACGACCATACGTCAAAACGTAACACTAATGAAATTTCATGTCTTTTGGTATCAACATTGTGTGGTTCCTATGACTTTTCTAATATAATTTCTCAATTGAAATAGTACTGTTCCATCGATAAACGCGAAGGGTGTGTTTTCTTTATAAAGTAGGATTATTCACTGGGTACGATGGGGGTAACATGAAGGTAAATAAAATGTAAACTTCTATCTGCACAAGGAGTACATTTTTAGACATCTAAATTGTGGCATTCGTGCAGATCTTGGTCTTGGAATAAAAGCGATCGTGCACTCATTCTCGCACATCCTCCTTATTCGTATTTATCATGCATTTATTTGTGTCCACCCACTGGAGACCTGAGCATTGCATTGACGTCGATATTCAGAATATCGAAATAATTAATTTCAAGAAAAGCATTGTATTAATACGGCGACATAATTCAAATTATGATTTTTGAAATTGTTCATTATGTAATCAGAAATCATTTAAAATTTAATGAAATAAGTTTTTATTTTGACCGATAGTTACCACTAGAGTCAAAGTCGGGAGGAAATCTATTTTCATAGTTTTATATTCAAGTGTTACATTCGATATCATTACGCTTGAAAATCTAGTTACATTAAAATAACATCACTAAAATAGTCCACCGGCCGCTCCGAATTAATATTAAATATAAGAAGTAGTTAATTGACTTCCGGTCCGTACCGAGCGTACCGAAGTATCTTCGGAAAGCTAATTAGAATCCTTCCGATATAAAAGATATAATGGGAACCTATGTATTCGTTAAGATGCTGCTTAAGAATAAAAAAATGAGAAATGGATTTTAATTCGGTAGAATATGGCAGCAAGCTGAAATGCCACTCGATACTCTATGGGGAATCAATTTTCGAATGGTCTACTATACGCGTCGTGAAGTTTCTAATTCTTACTTATATCGTTCTATAGATCCAAGGAATGGAGTTAGAAACTGAAACGCTCTCTATATAATATTTTATCAATTACATAATTAAAGCATACCGTTATGATAAGAATTTTTAAGCATCCTCAAGGAAATCCTAACGATAACCGACCGAACTTTATTTGTAACATGTAGAACATATTTCATATAATTAGATATAATTAGCTAAGGTTGCGAAGACATTTTATGTCACTATATGTACATTTAATTTGCCATTCAAATGGACTCCGAACTTAAGAGGTTAAACATGACAATGCGAAGTGCCCCTTACGTCTAACAACAGTTTTCCGCCAATGCTAAGATTAAAATACAAGGCTTGATTGAATGATCAAGTCGAATTTTCATACGATCGGCATCGATTAAATCAAAATCTGCCGTGCGAATGAAGCTTCGAGGCTATAAGAAAGAGATCTAACTGCGTTTAGAATGGTTCGTTACGGCCTGAGTCGCCACGAATCGATCCGAGGACACTTTTCAAACGAAACGCTTATATTCTTTGAAATTGGGTTAATTTCTATAATGTTAACGTTTGATGATTGTATCACGTGTTCTTCGATCTTTATGAGAAAATTAACCAAAACTCTTTTCCGGTATAGAGTTCCTGAACTGCCCGTTCATCATGATCGTTAATAAATCATTGATGTTCACATTCCAGTTTCGAAATACTCTTCCCCTTACGAAAACTACAAATAGCTGATGTAACTAAAAGAGAAAAGTGTAATTGATTACCTATTTATTCAAGATGTGGAATAAACCGAATGCCACTACCTTTGAAGCGACTCTCATACTATTAAGTTACAGATTTACCAAACGTAAAGTGCACTTTGAACTTGCAGTTCATTAAATCGGCGTTGGAAAAGTCGAAGTGATTATGAGCTTAAGTGTCCTAACCTACGATTTGACGAAGAATTTATTTCCTAACTGCTACAGATCCGAACATTGAATTCTCTCATTTTTTACCACGAATGATTCTAAGGATTCAGCTGAATTTCTTGCATATTCTTATGTAACAGAGACTTCGACTATCGCAACGTTCGTCAAGGGGACTGGTCGTTCATAGCCTCAGAAAATAATCCTATATCTCGATGGAATTTCCCAATCATTACGAATTATTCTGCAGAATATGAACAAAGATACCACCGATACATGAGAAGTACGCGTATATTACTTATGAGAACGGTCAATTTTATCAATGATCGAACTGGGGACATTGCGGTAGCCTAAAAGATCATTGGTCCAGGAAGAGGATTAAAAAGTCTTGAATGTTAGAAGTCGTGCAATTAATGTATTATTGGGGTCAAACTACAAGCACCATACTTTGGGAAATTAGAGTAGTTCAACCACAAGTATATTACGAATAGAGGAAATGAACAGAAGGTTATTATAGCTGTCCTTTTGATCCAGAAATGGATCTAGCTTCTCATACCTTAGCTTAGTTCAAAGAGGGACAATTTACAAGAAAAAATATTCAGCAGAAACCACAAGGCCGGTCGAAGTTGTACTAATTTCAAGGCTATCAACCTCAAAGATATCAATCTAAAACACTTTCTTTCACATGAATTTTTGCTCTGCAATGCGTACGATGATTTATAATGTTATTTGGCTATGCCAATGGAGTTCAAAGGCGATCAAAATGAACATTAATGTTTCTCCCGTGAGCATGCGTGAAAAACGTTTTCTTTCTGGAATCTTTCTGAGCAGAATTTTGCCTCGAATCGAATACTTTAAATGCATGTACATTTTCGTATCAACTTTGCGGCTGAATATTTTCTACTTATAGTCAATCGATCGCTAAAGACACATTCTGTTCATGTTTCTTTGTTGGAAAGTACCCTCACATTCTCTGCGAAAAAGAGGTAGGAGTATCATAATGCAATAATGGGAAAATTTGAATCTTTTGAAGGACAACTTTTTGTGGAAACGCATCCCAAGACCGAAGATGATAAAATTAAACTTGCAGGCATAGCTCTCTTTTACGGTCTTCACTACAGCTCGTGCGAAGATTTATTCTAACTTTAGCTTGCCGTAGATATAGAATTCGAAATCGATTAGAATGAAATTCGAAAGTTCGAGCTATAAGTCGTAGTATTATGACGTTTAGAATCAACTGCAGTTTTGCTATTCTATAATGTGAATCGAGTGTGGTGTTAAATACACGGAAAAAAATCCGAACATTCAATACATAACATTCACGCAAATTGTGAAACCTCGTCTCCCACGAAGGAAAGGAATTTTCTTTATTGTGATAATGGGCCTCTATCGATCCGACTAGTCATAGCGTAACACAGCGTGTTAAAGAAGTATAGATAATTTTAATCGCTTTCAGTTATTTTCTAGAGAAAATTGAATATAAGTTAATCTTCGGTGGAATTTTAGACAAGTTTCATGTTGATGATATTAAATTATGATTCATATGCAACCCGTGGGCTTTATTCTTTGGTCAGTTGTGAAGTGAGAGGCTCCTGAGATAATACTCGAATCAATATATTAACATTAACCGGTTTCCTAAACATCGGATTACTATAAAACGGCTGGATGCAATCAAAAACTTATGTGACATTCGTTCGAAGCTTTTTGTTATGTATGAGAAAAAACAAACCATGTCATTGAATGCATTTGCTGATGGATGTTAAATATTATTCCAAATATTATGTTTAGTTATTAAATTAAGTACATCAACGGAAGAGAAGGTTATGGTTTTCATCTCCTTTTATAGAGTCAACTTTAAAAATTTTAAGGAGAAATGAAATGTCATTATTGATCCGAAACTTAAAATGTAAATAAGTGAAAGAAATCCATCAGGACATCCACGAATCCCACTAAGAGATGTTTACCGTTGAGTCAATAGAACAATAGAACTGTGCACTTTTTAAAAACAATAAAAACGACCATACGTCAAAACGTAACACTAATGAAATTTCATGTCTTTTGGTATCAACATTGTGTGGTTCCTATGACTTTTCTAATATAATTTCTCAATTGAAATAGTACTGTTCCATCGATAAACGCGAAGGGTGTGTTTTCTTTATAAAGTAGGATTATTCACTGGGTACGATGGGGGTAACATGAAGGTAAATAAAATGTAAACTTCTATCTGCACAAGGAGTACATTTTTAGACATCTAAATTGTGGCATTCGTGCAGATCTTGGTCTTGGAATAAAAGCGATCGTGCACTCATTCTCGCACATCCTCCTTATTCGTATTTATCATGCATTTATTTGTGTCCACCCACTGGAGACCTGAGCATTGCATTGACGTCGATATTCAGAATATCGAAATAATTAATTTCAAGAAAAGCATTGTATTAATACGGCGACATAATTCAAATTATGATTTTTGAAATTGTTCATTATGTAATCAGAAATCATTTAAAATTTAATGAAATAAGTTTTTATTTTGACCGATAGTTACCACTAGAGTCAAAGTCGGGAGGAAATCTATTTTCATAGTTTTATATTCAAGTGTTACATTCGATATCATTACGCTTGAAAATCTAGTTACATTAAAATAACATCACTAAAATAGTCCACCGGCCGCTCCGAATTAATATTAAATATAAGAAGTAGTTAATTGACTTCCGGTCCGTACCGAGCGTACCGAAGTATCTTCGGAAAGCTAATTAGAATCCTTCCGATATAAAAGATATAATGGGAACCTATGTATTCGTTAAGATGCTGCTTAAGAATAAAAAAATTGAGAAATGGATTTTAATTCGGTAGAATATGGCAGCAAGCTGAAATGCCACTCGATACTCTATGGGGAATCAATTTTCGAATGGTCTACTATACGCGTCGTGAAGTTTCTAATTCTTACTTATATCGTTCTATAGATCCAAGGAATGGAGTTAGAAACTGAAACGCTCTCTATATAATATTTTATCAATTACATAATTAAAGCATACCGTTATGATAAGAATTTTTAAGCATCCTCAAGGAAATCCTAACGATAACCGACCGAACTTTATTTGTAACATGTAGAACATATTTCATATAATTAGATATAATTAGCTAAGGTTGCGAAGACATTTTATGTCACTATATGTACATTTAATTTGCCATTCAAATGGACTCCGAACTTAAGAGGTTAAACATGACAATGCGAAGTGCCCCTTACGTCTAACAACAGTTTTCCGCCAATGCTAAGATTAAAATACAAGGCTTGATTGAATGATCAAGTCGAATTTTCATACGATCGGCATCGATTAAATCAAAATCTGCCGTGCGAATGAAGCTTCGAGGCTATAAGAAAGAGATCTAACTGCGTTTAGAATGGTTCGTTACGGCCTGAGTCGCCACGAATCGATCCGAGGACACTTTTCAAACGAAACGCTTATATTCTTTGAAATTGGGTTAATTTCTATAATGTTAACGTTTGATGATTGTATCACGTGTTCTTCGATCTTTATGAGAAAATTAACCAAAACTCTTTTCCGGTATAGAGTTCCTGAACTGCCCGTTCATCATGATCGTTAATAAATCATTGATGTTCACATTCCAGTTTCGAAATACTCTTCCCCTTACGAAAACTACAAATAGCTGATGTAACTAAAAGAGAAAAGTGTAATTGATTACCTATTTATTCAAGATGTGGAATAAACCGAATGCCACTACCTTTGAAGCGACTCTCATACTATTAAGTTACAGATTTACCAAACGTAAAGTGCACTTTGAACTTGCAGTTCATTAAATCGGCGTTGGAAAAGTCGAAGTGATTATGAGCTTAAGTGTCCTAACCTACGATTTGACGAAGAATTTATTTCCTAACTGCTACAGATCCGAACATTGAATTCTCTCATTTTTTACCACGAATGATTCTAAGGATTCAGCTGAATTTCTTGCATATTCTTATGTAACAGAGACTTCGACTATCGCAACGTTCGTCAAGGGGACTGGTCGTTCATAGCCTCAGAAAATAATCCTATATCTCGATGGAATTTCCCAATCATTACGATTTATTCTGCAGAATATGAACAAAGATACCACCGATACATGAGAAGTACGCGTATATTACTTATGAGAACGGTCAATTTTATCAATGATCGAACTGGGGACATTGCGGTAGCCTAAAAGATCATTGGTCCAGGAAGAGGATTAAAAAGTCTTGAATGTTAGAAGTCGTGCAATTAATGTATTATTGGGGTCAAACTACAAGCACCATACTTTGGGAAATTAGAGTAGTTCAACCACAAGTATATTACGAATAGAGGAAATGAACAGAAGGTTATTATAGCTGTCCTTTTGATCCAGAAATGGATCTAGCTTCTCATACCTTAGCTTAGTTCAAAGAGGGACAATTTACAAGAAAAAATATTCAGCAGAAACCACAAGGCCGGTCGAAGTTGTACTAATTTCAAGGCTATCAACCTCAAAGATATCAATCTAAAACACTTTCTTTCACATGAATTTTTGCTCTGCAATGCGTACGATGATTTATAATGTTATTTGGCTATGCCAATGGAGTTCAAAGGCGATCAAAATGAACATTAATGTTTCTCCCGTGAGCATGCGTGAAAAACGTTTTCTTTCTGGAATCTTTCTGAGCAGAATTTTGCCTCGAATCGAATACTTTAAATGCATGTACATTTTCGTATCAACTTTGCGGCTGAATATTTTCTACTTATAGTCAATCGATCGCTAAAGACACATTCTGTTCATGTTTCTTTGTTGGAAAGTACCCTCACATTCTCTGCGAAAAAGAGGTAGGAGTATCATAATGCAATAATGGGAAAATTTGAATCTTTTGAAGGACAACTTTTTGTGGAAACGCATCCCAAGACCGAAGATGATAAAATTAAACTTGCAAGCATAGCTCTCTTTTACGGTCTTCACTACAGCTCGTGCGAAGATTTATTCTAACTTTAGCTTGCCGTAGATATAGAATTCGAAATCGATTAGAATGAAATTCGAAAGTTCGAGCTATAAGTCGTAGTATTATGACGTTTAGAATCAACTGCAGTTTTGCTATTCTATAATGTGAATCGAGTGTGGTGTTAAATACACGGAAAAAAATCCGAACATTCAATACATAACATTCACGCAAATTGTGAAACCTCGTCTCCCACGAAGGAAAGGAATTTTCTTTATTGTGATAATGGGCCTCTATCGATCCGACTAGTCATAGCGTAACACAGCGTGTTAAAGAAGTATAGATAATTTTAATCGCTTTCAGTTATTTTCTAGAGAAAATTGAATATAAGTTAATCTTCGGTGGAATTTTAGACAAGTTTCATGTTGATGATATTAAATTATGATTCATATGCAACCCGTGGGCTTTATTCTTTGGTCAGTTGTGAAGTGAGAGGCTCCTGAGATAATACTCGAATCATTATATTAACATTAACCGGTTTCCTAAACATCGGATTACTATAAAAGGGCTGGATGCAATCAAAAACTTATGTGACAATCGTTCGAAGCTTTTTGTTATGTATGAGAAAAAACAAACCATGTCATTGAATGTTTTTGCTGATGGATGTTAAATATTATTCCAAATATTATGTTTAGTTATTAAATTAAGTACATCAACGGAAGAGAAGGTTATGGTTTTCATCTCCTTTTATAGAGTCAACTTTAAAAATTTTAAGGAGAAATGAAATGTCATTATTGATCCGAAACTTAAAATGTAAATAAGTGAAAGAAATCCATCAGGACATCCACGAATCCCACTAAGAGATGTTTACCGTTGAGTCAATAGAACAATAGAACTGTGCACTTTTTAAAAACAATAAAAACGACCATACGTCAAAACGTAACACTAATGAAATTTCATGTCTTTTGGTATCAACATTGTGTGGTTCCTATGACTTTTCTAATATAATTTCTCAATTGAAATAGTACTGTTCCATCGATAAACGCGAAGGGTGTGTTTTCTTTATAAAGTAGGATTATTCACTGGGTACGATGGGGGTAACATGAAGGTAAATAAAATGTAAACTTCTATCTGCACAAGGAGTACATTTTTAGACATCTAAATTGTGGCATTCGTGCAGATCTTGGTCTTGGAATAAAAGCGATCGTGCACTCATTCTCGCACATCCTCCTTATTCGTATTTATCATGCATTTATTTGTGTCCACCCACTGGAGACCTGAGCATTGCATTGACGTCGATATTCAGAATATCGAAATAATTAATTTCAAGAAAAGCATTGTATTAATACGGCGACATAATTCAAATTATGATTTTTGAAATTGTTCATTATGTAATCAGAAATCATTTAAAATTTAATGAAATAAGTTTTTATTTTGACCGATAGTTACCACTAGAGTCAAAGTCGGGCGGAAATCTATTTTCATAGTTTTATATTCAAGTGTTACATTCGATATCATTACGCTTGAAAATCTAGTTACATTAAAATAACATCACTAAAATAGTCCACCGGCCGCTCCGAATTAATATTAAATATAAGAAGTAGTTAATTGACTTCCGGTCCGTACCGAGCGTACCGAAGTATCTTCGGAAAGCTAATCAGAATCCTTCCGATATAAAAGATATAATGGGAACCTATGTATTCGTTAAGATGCTGCTTAAGAATAAAAAAATTGAGAAATGGATTTTAATTCGGTAGAATATGGCAGCAAGCTGAAATGCCACTCGATACTCTATGGGGAATCAATTTTCGAATGGTCTACTATACGCGTCGTGAAGTTTCTAATTCTTACTTATATCGTTCTATAGATCCAAGGAATGGAGTTAGAAACTGAAACGCTCTCTATATAATATTTTATCAATTACATAATTAAAGCATACCGTTATGATAAGAATTTTTAAGCATCCTCAAGGAAATCCTAACGATAACCGACCGAACTTTATTTGTAACATGTAGAACATATTTCATATAATTAGATATAATTAGCTAAGGTTGCGAAGACATTTTATGTCACTATATGTACATTTAATTTGCCATTCAAATGGACTCCGAACTTAAGAGGTTAAACATGACAATGCGAAGTGCCCCTTACGTCTAACAACAGTTTTCCGCCAATGCTAAGATTAAAATACAAGGCTTGATTGAATGATCAAGTCGAATTTTCATACGATCGGCATCGATTAAATCAAAATCTGCCGTGCGAATGAAGCTTCGAGGCTATAAGAAAGAGATCTAACTGCGTTTAGAATGGTTCGTTACGGCCTGAGTCGCCACGAATCGATCCGAGGACACTTTTCAAACGAAACGCTTATATTCTTTGAAATTGGGTTAATTTCTATAATGTTAACGTTTGATGATTGTATCACGTGTTCTTCGATCTTTATGAGAAAATTAACCAAAACTCTTTTCCGGTATAGAGTTCCTGAACTGCCCGTTCATCATGATCGTTAATAAATCATTGATGTTCACATTCCAGTTTCGAAATACTCTTCCCCTTACGAAAACTACAAATAGCTGATGTAACTAAAAGAGAAAAGTGTAATTGATTACCTATTTATTCAAGATGTGGAATAAACCGAATGCCACTACCTTTGAAGCGACTCTCATACTATTAAGTTACAGATTTACCAAACGCAAAGTGCACTTTGAACTTGCAGTTCATTAAATCGGCGTTGGAAAAGTCGAAGTGATTATGAGCTTAAGTGTCCTAACCTACGATTTGACGAAGAATTTATTTCCTAACTGCTACAGATCCGAACATTGAATTCTCTCATTTTTTACCACGAATGATTCTAAGGATTCAGCTGAATTTCTTGCATATTCTTATGTAACAGAGACTTCGACTATCGCAACGTTCGTCAAGGGGACTGGTCGTTCATAGCCTCAGAAAATAATCCTATATCTCGATGGAATTTCCCAATCATTACGAATTATTCTGCAGAATATGAACAAAGATACCACCGATACATGAGAAGTACGCGTATATTACTTATGAGAACGGTCAATTTTATCAATGATCGAACTGGGGACATTGCGGTAGCCTAAAAGATCATTGGTCCAGGAAGAGGATTAAAAAGTCTTGAATGTTAGAAGTCGTGCAATTAATGTATTATTGGGGTCAAACTACAAGCACCATACTTTGGGAAATTAGAGTAGTTCAACCACAAGTATATTACGAATAGAGGAAATGAACAGAAGGTTATTATAGCTGTCCTTTTGATCCAGAAATGGATCTAGCTTCTCATACCTTAGCTTAGTTCAAAGAGGGACAATTTACAAGAAAAAATATTCAGCAGAAACCACAAGGCCGGTCGAAGTTGTACTAATTTCAAGGCTATCAACCTCAAAGATATCAATCTAAAACACTTTCTTTCACATGAATTTTTGCTCTGCAATGCGTACGATGATTTATAATGTTATTTGGCTATGCCAATGGAGTTCAAAGGCGATCAAAATGAACATTAATGTTTCTCCCGTGAGCATGCGTGAAAAACGTTTTCTTTCTGGAATCTTTCTGAGCAGAATTTTGCCTCGAATCGAATACTTTAAATGCATGTACATTTTCGTATCAACTTTGCGGCTGAATATTTTCTACTTATAGTCAATCGATCGCTAAAGACACATTCTGTTCATGTTTCTTTGTTGGAAAGTACCCTCACATTCTCTGCGAAAAAGAGGTAGGAGTATCATAATGCAATAATGGGAAAATTTGAATCTTTTGAAGGACAACTTTTTGTGGAAACGCATCCCAAGACCGAAGATGATAAAATTAAACTTGCAGGCATAGCTCTCTTTTACGGTCTTCACTACAGCTCGTGCGAAGATTTATTCTAACTTTAGCTTGCCGTAGATATAGAATTCGAAATCGATTAGAATGAAATTCGAAAGTTCGAGCTATAAGTCGTAGTATTATGACGTTTAGAATCAACTGCAGTTTTGCTATTCTATAATGTGAATCGAGTGTGGTGTTAAATACACGGAAAAAAATCCGAACATTCAATACATAACATTCACGCAAATTGTGAAACCTCGTCTCCCACGAAGGAAAGGAATTTTCTTTATTGTGATAATGGGCCTCTATCGATCCGACTAGTCATAGCGTAACACAGCGTGTTAAAGAAGTATAGATAATTTTAATCGCTTTCAGTTATTTTCTAGAGAAAATTGAATATAAGTTAATCTTCGGTGGAATTTTAGACAAGTTTCATGTTGATGATATTAAATTATGATTCATATGCAACCCGTGGGCTTTATTCTTTGGTCAGTTGTGAAGTGAGAGGCTCCTGAGATAATACTCGAATCATTATATTAACATTAACCGGTTTCCTAAACATCGGATTACTATAAAAGGGCTGGATGCAATCAAAAACTTATGTGACAATCGTTCGAAGCTTTTTGTTATGTATGAGAAAAAACAAACCATGTCATTGAATGTTTTTGCTGATGGATGTTAAATATTATTCCAAATATTATGTTTAGTTATTAAATTAAGTACATCAACGGAAGAGAAGGTTATGGTTTTCATCTCCTTTTATAGAGTCAACTTTAAAAATTTTAAGGAGAAATGAAATGTCATTATTGATCCGAAACTTAAAATGTAAATAAGTGAAAGAAATCCATCAGGACATCCACGAATCCCACTAAGAGATGTTTACCGTTGAGTCAATAGAACAATAGAACTGTGCACTTTTTAAAAACAATAAAAACGACCATACGTCAAAACGTAACACTAATGAAATTTCATGTCTTTTGGTATCAACATTGTGTGGTTCCTATGACTTTTCTAATATAATTTCTCAATTGAAATAGTACTGTTCCATCGATAAACGCGAAGGGTGTGTTTTCTTTATAAAGTAGGATTATTCACTGGGTACGATGGGGGTAACATGAAGGTAAATAAAATGTAAACTTCTATCTGCACAAGGAGTACATTTTTAGACATCTAAATTGTGGCATTCGTGCAGATCTTGGTCTTGGAATAAAAGCGATCGTGCACTCATTCTCGCACATCCTCCTTATTCGTATTTATCATGCATTTATTTGTGTCCACTCACTGGAGACCTGAGCATTGCATTGACGTCGATATTCAGAATATCGAAATAATTAATTTCAAGAAAAGCATTGTATTAATACGGCGACATAATTCAAATTATGATTTTTGAAATTGTTCATTATGTAATCAGAAATCATTTAAAATTTAATGAAATAAGTTTTTACTTTGACCGATAGGTACCACTAGAGTCAAAGTCGGGCGGAAATCTATTTTCATAGTTTTATATTCAAGTGTTACATTCGATATCATTACGCTTGAAAATCTAGTTACATTAAAATAACATCACTAAAATAGTCCACCGGCCGCTCCGAATTAATATTAAATATAAGAAGTAGTTAATTGACTTCCGGTCCGTACCGAGCGTACCGAAGTATCTTCGGAAAGCTAATCAGAATCCTTCCGATATAAAAGATATAATGGGAACCTATGTATTCGTTAAGATGCTGCTTAAGAATAAAAAAATTGAGAAATGGATTTTAATTCGGTAGAATATGGCAGCAAGCTGAAATGCCACTCGATACTCTATGGGGAATCAATTTTCGAATGGTCTACTATACGCGTCGTGAAGTTTCTAATTCTTACTTATATCGTTCTATAGATCCAAGGAATGGAGTTAGAAACTGAAACGCCTTCTCTATAATATTTTATCAATTACATAATTAAAGCATACCGTTATGATAAGAATTTTTAAGCATCCTCAAGGAAATCCTAACGATAACCGACCGAACTTTATTTGTAACATGTAGAACATATTTCATATAATTAGATATAATTAGCTAAGGTTGCGAAGACATTTTATGTCACTATATGTACATTTAATTTGCCATTCAAATGGACTCCGAACTTAAGAGGTTAAACATGACAATGCGAAGTGCCCCTTACGTCTAACAACAGTTTTCCGCCAATGCTAAGATTAAAATACAAGGCTTGATTGAATGATCAAGTCGAATTTTCATACGATCGGCATCGATTAAATCAAAATCTGCCGTGCGAATGAAGCTTCGAGGCTATAAGAAAGAGATCTAACTGCGTTTAGAATGGTTCGTTACGGCCTGAGTCGCCACGAATCGATCCGAGGACACTTTTCAAACGAAACGCTTATATTCTTTGAAATTGGGTTAATTTCTATAATGTTAACGTTTGATGATTGTATCACGTGTTCTTCGATCTTTATGAGAAAATTAACCAAAACTCTTTTCCGGTATAGAGTTCCTGAACTGCCCGTTCATCATGATCGTTAATAAATCATTGATGTTCACATTCCAGTTTCGAAATACTCTTCCCCTTACGAAAACTACAAATAGCTGATGTAACTAAAAGAGAAAAGTGTAATTGATTACCTATTTATTCAAGATGTGGAATAAACCGAATGCCACTACCTTTGAAGCGACTCTCATACTATTAAGTTACAGATTTACCAAACGCAAAGTGCACTTTGAACTTGCAGTTCATTAAATCGGCGTTGGAAAAGTCGAAGTGATTATGAGCTTAAGTGTCCTAACCTACGATTTGACGAAGAATTTATTTCCTAACTGCTACAGATCCGAACATTGAATTCTCTCATTTTTTACCACGAATGATTCTAAGGATTCAGCTGAATTTCTTGCATATTCTTATGTAACAGAGACTTCGACTATCGCAACGTTCGTCAAGGGGACTGGTCGTTCATAGCCTCAGAAAATAATCCTATATCTCGATGGAATTTCCCAATCATTACGAATTATTCTGCAGAATATGAACAAAGATACCACCGATACATGAGAAGTACGCGTATATTACTTATGAGAACGGTCAATTTTATCAATGATCGAACTGGGGACATTGCGGTAGCCTAAAAGATCATTGGTCCAGGAAGAGGATTAAAAAGTCTTGAATGTTAGAAGTCGTGCAATTAATGTATTATTGGGGTCAAACTACAAGCACCATACTTTGGGAAATTAGAGTAGTTCAACCACAAGTATATTACGAATAGAGGAAATGAACAGAAGGTTATTATAGCTGTCCTTTTGATCCAGAAATGGATCTAGCTTCTCATACCTTAGCTTAGTTCAAAGAGGGACAATTTACAAGAAAAAATATTCAGCAGAAACCACAAGGCCGGTCGAAGTTGTACTAATTTCAAGGCTATCAACCTCAAAGATATCAATCTAAAACACTTTCTTTCACATGAATTTTTGCTCTGCAATGCGTACGATGATTTATAATGTTATTTGGCTATGCCAATGGAGTTCAAAGGCGATCAAAATGAACATTAATGTTTCTCCCGTGAGCATGCGTGAAAAACGTTTTCTTTCTGGAATCTTTCTGAGCAGAATTTTGCCTCAAATCGAATACTTTAAATGCATGTACATTTTCGTATCAACTTTGCGGCTGAATATTTTCTACTTATAGTCAATCGATCGCTAAAGACACATTCTGTTCATGTTTCTTTGTTGGAAAGTACCCTCACATTCTCTGCGAAAAAGAGGTAGGAGTATCATAATGCAATAATGGGAAAATTTGAATCTTTTGAAGGACAACTTTTTGTGGAAACGCATCCCAAGACCGAAGATGATAAAATTAAACTTGCAGGCATAGCTCTCTTTTACGGTCTTCACTACAGCTCGTGCGAAGATTTATTCTAACTTTAGCTTGCCGTAGATATAGAATTCGAAATCGATTAGAATGAAATTCGAAAGTTCGAGCTATAAGTCGTAGTATTATGACGTTTAGAATCAACTGCAGTTTTGCTATTCTATAATGTGAATCGAGTGTGGTGTTAAATACACGGAAAAAAATCCGAACATTCAATACATAACATTCACGCAAATTGTGAAACCTCGTCTCCCACGAAGGAAAGGAATTTTCTTTATTGTGATAATGGGCCTCTATCGATCCGACTAGTCATAGCGTAACACAGCGTGTTAAAGAAGTATAGATAATTTTAATCGCTTTCAGTTATTTTCTAGAGAAAATTGAATATAAGTTAATCTTCGGTGGAATTTTAGACAAGTTTCATGTTGATGATATTAAATTATGATTCATATGCAACCCGTGGGCTTTATTCTTTGGTCAGTTGTGAAGTGAGAGGCTCCTGAGATAATACTCGAATCATTATATTAACATTAACCGGTTTCCTAAACATCGGATTACTATAAAAGGGCTGGATGCAATCAAAAACTTATGTGACAATCGTTCGAAGCTTTTTGTTATGTATGAGAAAAAACAAACCATGTCATTGAATGTTTTTGCTGATGGATGTTAAATATTATTCCAAATATTATGTTTAGTTATTAAATTAAGTACATCAACGGAAGAGAAGGTTATGGTTTTCATCTCCTTTTATAGAGTCAACTTTAAAAATTTTAAGGAGAAATGAAATGTCATTATTGATCCGAAACTTAAAATGTAAATAAGTGAAAGAAATCCATCAGGACATCCACGAATCCCACTAAGAGATGTTTACCGTTGAGTCAATAGAACAATAGAACTGTGCACTTTTTAAAAACAATAAAAACGACCATACGTCAAAACGTAACACTAATGAAATTTCATGTCTTTTGGTATCAACATTGTGTGGTTCCTATGACTTTTCTAATATAATTTCTCAATTGAAATAGTACTGTTCCATCGATAAACGCGAAGGGTGTGTTTTCTTTATAAAGTAGGATTATTCACTGGGTACGATGGGGGTAACATGAAGGTAAATAAAATGTAAACTTCTATCTGCACAAGGAGTACATTTTTAGACATCTAAATTGTGGCATTCGTGCAGATCTTGGTCTTGGAATAAAAGCGATCGTGCACTCATTCTCGCACATCCTCCTTATTCGTATTTATCATGCATTTATTTGTGTCCACTCACTGGAGACCTGAGCATTGCATTGACGTCGATATTCAGAATATCGAAATAATTAATTTCAAGAAAAGCATTGTATTAATACGGCGACATAATTCAAATTATGATTTTTGAAATTGTTCATTATGTAATCAGAAATCATTTAAAATTTAATGAAATAAGTTTTTACTTTGACCGATAGGTACCACTAGAGTCAAAGTCGGGCGGAAATCTATTTTCATAGTTTTATATTCAAGTGTTACATTCGATATCATTACGCTTGAAAATCTAGTTACATTAAAATAACATCACTAAAATAGTCCACCGGCCGCTCCGAATTAATATTAAATATAAGAAGTAGTTAATTGACTTCCGGTCCGTACCGAGCGTACCGAAGTATCTTCGGAAAGCTAATCAGAATCCTTCCGATATAAAAGATATAATGGGAACCTATGTATTCGTTAAGATGCTGCTTAAGAATAAAAAAATTGAGAAATGGATTTTAATTCGGTAGAATATGGCAGCAAGCTGAAATGCCACTCGATACTCTATGGGGAATCAATTTTCGAATGGTCTACTATACGCGTCGTGAAGTTTCTAATTCTTACTTATATCGTTCTATAGATCCAAGGAATGGAGTTAGAAACTGAAACGCCTTCTCTATAATATTTTATCAATTACATAATTAAAGCATACCGTTATGATAAGAATTTTTAAGCATCCTCAAGGAAATCCTAACGATAACCGACCGAACTTTATTTGTAACATGTAGAACATATTTCATATAATTAGATATAATTAGCTAAGGTTGCGAAGACATTTTATGTCACTATATGTACATTTAATTTGCCATTCAAATGGACTCCGAACTTAAGAGGTTAAACATGACAATGCGAAGTGCCCCTTACGTCTAACAACAGTTTTCCGCCAATGCTAAGATTAAAATACAAGGCTTGATTGAATGATCAAGTCGAATTTTCATACGATCGGCATCGATTAAATCAAAATCTGCCGTGCGAATGAAGCTTCGAGGCTATAAGAAAGAGATCTAACTGCGTTTAGAATGGTTCGTTACGGCCTGAGTCGCCACGAATCGATCCGAGGACACTTTTCAAACGAAACGCTTATATTCTTTGAAATTGGGTTAATTTCTATAATGTTAACGTTTGATGATTGTATCACGTGTTCTTCGATCTTTATGAGAAAATTAACCAAAACTCTTTTCCGGTATAGAGTTCCTGAACTGCCCGTTCATCATGATCGTTAATAAATCATTGATGTTCACATTCCAGTTTCGAAATACTCTTCCCCTTACGAAAACTACAAATAGCTGATGTAACTAAAAGAGAAAAGTGTAATTGATTACCTATTTATTCAAGATGTGGAATAAACCGAATGCCACTACCTTTGAAGCGACTCTCATACTATTAAGTTACAGATTTACCAAACGTAAAGTGCACTTTGAACTTGCAGTTCATTAAATCGGCGTTGGAAAAGTCGAAGTGATTATGAGCTTAAGTGTCCTAACCTACGATTTGACGAAGAATTTATTTCCTAACTGCTACAGATCCGAACATTGAATTCTCTCATTTTTTACCACGAATGATTCTAAGGATTCAGCTGAATTTCTTGCATATTCTTATGTAACAGAGACTTCGACTATCGCAACGTTCGTCAAGGGGACTGGTCGTTCATAGCCTCAGAAAATAATCCTATATCTCGATGGAATTTCCCAATCATTACGAATTATTCTGCAGAATATGAACAAAGATACCACCGATACATGAGAAGTACGCGTATATTACTTATGAGAACGGTCAATTTTATCAATGATCGAACTGGGGACATTGCGGTAGCCTAAAAGATCATTGGTCCAGGAAGAGGATTAAAAAGTCTTGAATGTTAGAAGTCGTGCAATTAATGTATTATTGGGGTCAAACTACAAGCACCATACTTTGGGAAATTAGAGTAGTTCAACCACAAGTATATTACGAATAGAGGAAATGAACAGAAGGTTATTATAGCTGTCCTTTTGATCCAGAAATGGATCTAGCTTCTCATACCTTAGCTTAGTTCAAAGAGGGACAATTTACAAGAAAAAATATTCAGCAGAAACCACAAGGCCGGTCGAAGTTGTACTAATTTCAAGGCTATCAACCTCAAAGATATCAATCTAAAACACTTTCTTTCACATGAATTTTTGCTCTGCAATGCGTACGATGATTTATAATGTTATTTGGCTATGCCAATGGAGTTCAAAGGCGATCAAAATGAACATTAATGTTTCTCCCGTGAGCATGCGTGAAAAACGTTTTCTTTCTGGAATCTTTCTGAGCAGAATTTTGCCTCGAATCGAATACTTTAAATGCATGTACATTTTCGTATCAACTTTGCGGCTGAATATTTTCTACTTATAGTCAATCGATCGCTAAAGACACATTCTGTTCATGTTTCTTTGTTGGAAAGTACCCTCACATTCTCTGCGAAAAAGAGGTAGGAGTATCATAATGCAATAATGGGAAAATTTGAATCTTTTGAAGGACAACTTTTTGTGGAAACGCATCCCAAGACCGAAGATGATAAAATTAAACTTGCAGGCATAGCTCTCTTTTACGGTCTTCACTACAGCTCGTGCGAAGATTTATTCTAACTTTAGCTTGCCGTAGATATAGAATTCGAAATCGATTAGAATGAAATTCGAAAGTTCGAGCTATAAGTCGTAGTATTATGACGTTTAGAATCAACTGCAGTTTTGCTATTCTATAATGTGAATCGAGTGTGGTGTTAAATACACGGAAAAAAATCCGAACATTCAATACATAACATTCACGCAAATTGTGAAACCTCGTCTCCCACGAAGGAAAGGAATTTTCTTTATTGTGATAATGGGCCTCTATCGATCCGACTAGTCATAGCGTAACACAGCGTGTTAAAGAAGTATAGATAATTTTAATCGCTTTCAGTTATTTTCTAGAGAAAATTGAATATAAGTTAATCTTCGGTGGAATTTTAGACAAGTTTCATGTTGATGATATTAAATTATGATTCATATGCAACCCGTGGGCTTTATTCTTTGGTCAGTTGTGAAGTGAGAGGCTCCTGAGATAATACTCGAATCATTATATTAACATTAACCGGTTTCCTAAACATCGGATTACTATAAAAGGGCTGGATGCAATCAAAAACTTATGTGACAATCGTTCGAAGCTTTTTGTTATGTATGAGAAAAAACAAACCATGTCATTGAATGTTTTTGCTGATGGATGTTAAATATTATTCCAAATATTATGTTTAGTTATTAAATTAAGTACATCAACGGAAGAGAAGGTTATGGTTTTCATCTCCTTTTATAGAGTCAACTTTAAAAATTTTAAGGAGAAATGAAATGTCATTATTGATCCGAAACTTAAAATGTAAATAAGTGAAAGAAATCCATCAGGACATCCACGAATCCCACTAAGAGATGTTTACCGTTGAGTCAATAGAACAATAGAACTGTGCACTTTTTAAAAACAATAAAAACGACCATACGTCAAAACGTAACACTAATGAAATTTCATGTCTTTTGGTATCAACATTGTGTGGTTCCTATGACTTTTCTAATATAATTTCTCAATTGAAATAGTACTGTTCCATCGATAAACGCGAAGGGTGTGTTTTCTTTATAAAGTAGGATTATTCACTGGGTACGATGGGGGTAACATGAAGGTAAATAAAATGTAAACTTCTATCTGCACAAGGAGTACATTTTTAGACATCTAAATTGTGGCATTCGTGCAGATCTTGGTCTTGGAATAAAAGCGATCGTGCACTCATTCTCGCACATCCTCCTTATTCGTATTTATCATGCATTTATTTGTGTCCACTCACTGGAGACCTGAGCATTGCATTGACGTCGATATTCAGAATATCGAAATAATTAATTTAAAGAAAAGCATTATATTAATACGGCGACATAATTCAAATTATGATTTTTGAAATTGTTCATTATGTAATCAGAAATCATTTAAAATTTAATGAAATAAGTTTTTACTTTGACCGATAGGTACCACTAGAGTCAAAGTCGGGCGGAAATCTATTTTCATAGTTTTATATTCAAGTGTTACATTCGATATCATTACGCTTGAAAATCTAGTTACATTAAAATAACATCACTAAAATAGTCCACCGGCCGCTCCGAATTAATATTAAATATAAGAAGTAGTTAATTGACTTCCGGTCCGTACCGAGCGTACCGAAGTATCTTCGGAAAGCTAATTAGAATCCTTCCGATATAAAAGATATAATGGGAACCTATGTATTCGTTAAGATGCTGCTTAAGAATAAAAAAATGAGAAATGGATTTTAATTCGGTAGAATATGGCAGCAAGCTGAAATGCCACTCGATACTCTATGGGGAATCAATTTTCGAATGGTCTACTATACGCGTCGTGAAGTTTCTAATTCTTACTTATATCGTTCTATAGATCCAAGGAATGGAGTTAGAAACTGAAACGCTCTCTATATAATATTTTATCAATTACATAATTAAAGCATACCGTTATGATAAGAATTTTTAAGCATCCTCAAGGAAATCCTAACGATAACCGACCGAACTTTATTTGTAACATGTAGAACATATTTCATATAATTAGATATAATTAGCTAAGGTTGCGAAGACATTTTATGTCACTATATGTACATTTAATTTGCCATTCAAATGGACTCCGAACTTAAGAGGTTAAACATGACAATGCGAAGTGCCCCTTACGTCTAACAACAGTTTTCCGCCAATGCTAAGATTAAAATACAAGGCTTGATTGAATGATCAAGTCGAATTTTCATACGATCGGCATCGATTAAATCAAAATCTGCCGTGCGAATGAAGCTTCGAGGCTATAAGAAAGAGATCTAACTGCGTTTAGAATGGTTCGTTACGGCCTGAGTCGCCACGAATCGATCCGAGGACACTTTTCAAACGAAACGCTTATATTCTTTGAAATTGGGTTAATTTCTATAATGTTAACGTTTGATGATTGTATCACGTGTTCTTCGATCTTTATGAGAAAATTAACCAAAACTCTTTTCCGGTATAGAGTTCCTGAACTGCCCGTTCATCATGATCGTTAATAAATCATTGATGTTCACATTCCAGTTTCGAAATACTCTTCCCCTTACGAAAACTACAAATAGCTGATGTAACTAAAAGAGAAAAGTGTAATTGATTACCTATTTATTCAAGATGTGGAATAAACCGAATGCCACTACCTTTGAAGCGACTCTCATACTATTAAGTTACAGATTTACCAAACGTAAAGTGCACTTTGAACTTGCAGTTCATTAAATCGGCGTTGGAAAAGTCGAAGTGATTATGAGCTTAAGTGTCCTAACCTACGATTTGACGAAGAATTTATTTCCTAACTGCTACAGATCCGAACATTGAATTCTCTCATTTTTTACCACGAATGATTCTAAGGATTCAGCTGAATTTCTTGCATATTCTTATGTAACAGAGACTTCGACTATCGCAACGTTCGTCAAGGGGACTGGTCGTTCATAGCCTCAGAAAATAATCCTATATCTCGATGGAATTTCCCAATCATTACGAATTATTCTGCAGAATATGAACAAAGATACCACCGATACATGAGAAGTACGCGTATATTACTTATGAGAACGGTCAATTTTATCAATGATCGAACTGGGGACATTGCGGTAGCCTAAAAGATCATTGGTCCAGGAAGAGGATTAAAAAGTCTTGAATGTTAGAAGTCGTGCAATTAATGTATTATTGGGGTCAAACTACAAGCACCATACTTTGGGAAATTAGAGTAGTTCAACCACAAGTATATTACGAATAGAGGAAATGAACAGAAGGTTATTATAGCTGTCCTTTTGATCCAGAAATGGATCTAGCTTCTCATACCTTAGCTTAGTTCAAAGAGGGACAATTTACAAGAAAAAATATTCAGCAGAAACCACAAGGCCGGTCGAAGTTGTACTAATTTCAAGGCTATCAACCTCAAAGATATCAATCTAAAACACTTTCTTTCACATGAATTTTTGCTCTGCAATGCGTACGATGATTTATAATGTTATTTGGCTATGCCAATGGAGTTCAAAGGCGATCAAAATGAACATTAATGTTTCTCCCGTGAGCATGCGTGAAAAACGTTTTCTTTCTGGAATCTTTCTGAGCAGAATTTTGCCTCGAATCGAATACTTTAAATGCATGTACATTTTCGTATCAACTTTGCGGCTGAATATTTTCTACTTATAGTCAATCGATCGCTAAAGACACATTCTGTTCATGTTTCTTTGTTGGAAAGTACCCTCACATTCTCTGCGAAAAAGAGGTAGGAGTATCATAATGCAATAATGGGAAAATTTGAATCTTTTGAAGGACAACTTTTTGTGGAAACGCATCCCAAGACCGAAGATGATAAAATTAAACTTGCAGGCATAGCTCTCTTTTACGGTCTTCACTACAGCTCGTGCGAAGATTTATTCTAACTTTAGCTTGCCGTAGATATAGAATTCGAAATCGATTAGAATGAAATTCGAAAGTTCGAGCTATAAGTCGTAGTATTATGACGTTTAGAATCAACTGCAGTTTTGCTATTCTATAATGTGAATCGAGTGTGGTGTTAAATACACGGAAAAAAATCCGAACATTCAATACATAACATTCACGCAAATTGTGAAACCTCGTCTCCCACGAAGGAAAGGAATTTTCTTTATTGTGATAATGGGCCTCTATCGATCCGACTAGTCATAGCGTAACACAGCGTGTTAAAGAAGTATAGATAATTTTAATCGCTTTCAGTTATTTTCTAGAGAAAATTGAATATAAGTTAATCTTCGGTGGAATTTTAGACAAGTTTCATGTTGATGATATTAAATTATGATTCATATGCAACCCGTGGGCTTTATTCTTTGGTCAGTTGTGAAGTGAGAGGCTCCTGAGATAATACTCGAATCATTATATTAACATTAACCGGTTTCCTAAACATCGGATTACTATAAAAGGGCTGGATGCAATCAAAAACTTATGTGACAATCGTTCGAAGCTTTTTGTTATGTATGAGAAAAAACAAACCATGTCATTGAATGTTTTTGCTGATGGATGTTAAATATTATTCCAAATATTATGTTTAGTTATTAAATTAAGTACATCAACGGAAGAGAAGGTTATGGTTTTCATCTCCTTTTATAGAGTCAACTTTAAAAATTTTAAGGAGAAATGAAATGTCATTATTGATCCGAAACTTAAAATGTAAATAAGTGAAAGAAATCCATCAGGACATCCACGAATCCCACTAAGAGATGTTTACCGTTGAGTCAATAGAACAATAGAACTGTGCACTTTTTAAAAACAATAAAAACGACCATACGTCAAAACGTAACACTAATGAAATTTCATGTCTTTTGGTATCAACATTGTGTGGTTCCTATGACTTTTCTAATATAATTTCTCAATTGAAATAGTACTGTTCCATCGATAAACGCGAAGGGTGTGTTTTCTTTATAAAGTAGGATTATTCACTGGGTACGATGGGGGTAACATGAAGGTAAATAAAATGTAAACTTCTATCTGCACAAGGAGTACATTTTTAGACATCTAAATTGTGGCATTCGTGCAGATCTTGGTCTTGGAATAAAAGCGATCGTGCACTCATTCTCGCACATCCTCCTTATTCGTATTTATCATGCATTTATTTGTGTCCACTCACTGGAGACCTGAGCATTGCATTGACGTCGATATTCAGAATATCGAAATAATTAATTTAAAGAAAAGCATTGTATTAATACGGCGACATAATTCAAATTATGATTTTTGAAATTGTTCATTATGTAATCAGAAATCATTTAAAATTTAATGAAATAAGTTTTTACTTTGACCGATAGGTACCACTAGAGTCAAAGTCGGGCGGAAATCTATTTTCATAGTTTTATATTCAAGTGTTACATTCGATATCATTACGCTTGAAAATCTAGTTACATTAAAATAACATCACTAAAATAGTCCACCGGCCGCTCCGAATTAATATTAAATATAAGAAGTAGTTAATTGACTTCCGGTCCGTACCGAGCGTACCGAAGTATCTTCGGAAAGCTAATCAGAATCCTTCCGATATAAAAGATATAATGGGAACCTATGTATTCGTTAAGATGCTGCTTAAGAATAAAAAAATTGAGAAATGGATTTTAATTCGGTAGAATATGGCAGCAAACTGAAATGCCACTCGATACTCTATGGGGAATCAATTTTCGAATGGTCTACTATACGCGTCGTGAAGTTTCTAATTCTTACTTATATCGTTCTATAGATCCAAGGAATGGAGTTAGAAACTGAAACGCCTTCTCTATAATATTTTATCAATTACATAATTAAAGCATACCGTTATGATAAGAATTTTTAAGCATCCTCAAGGAAATCCTAACGATAACCGACCGAACTTTATTTGTAACATGTAGAACATATTTCATATAATTAGATATAATTAGCTAAGGTTGCGAAGACATTTTATGTCACTATATGTACATTTAATTTGCCATTCAAATGGACTCCGAACTTAAGAGGTTAAACATGACAATGCGAAGTGCCCCTTACGTCTAACAACAGTTTTCCGCCAATGCTAAGATTAAAATACAAGGCTTGATTGAATGATCAAGTCGAATTTTCATACGATCGGCATCGATTAAATCAAAATCTGCCGTGCGAATGAAGCTTCGAGGCTATAAGAAAGAGATCTAACTGCGTTTAGAATGGTTCGTTACGGCCTGAGTCGCCACGAATCGATCCGAGGACACTTTTCAAACGAAACGCTTATATTCTTTGAAATTGGGTTAATTTCTATAATGTTAACGTTTGATGATTGTATCACGTGTTCTTCGATCTTTATGAGAAAATTAACCAAAACTCTTTTCCGGTATAGAGTTCCTGAACTGCCCGTTCATCATGATCGTTAATAAATCATTGATGTTCACATTCCAGTTTCGAAATACTCTTCCCCTTACGAAAACTACAAATAGCTGATGTAACTAAAAGAGAAAAGTGTAATTGATTACCTATTTATTCAAGATGTGGAATAAACCGAATGCCACTACCTTTGAAGCGACTCTCATACTATTAAGTTACAGATTTACCAAACGTAAAGTGCACTTTGAACTTGCAGTTCATTAAATCGGCGTTGGAAAAGTCGAAGTGATTATGAGCTTAAGTGTCCTAACCTACGATTTGACGAAGAATTTATTTCCTAACTGCTACAGATCCGAACATTGAATTCTCTCATTTTTTACCACGAATGATTCTAAGGATTCAGCTGAATTTCTTGCATATTCTTATGTAACAGAGACTTCGACTATCGCAACGTTCGTCAAGGGGACTGGTCGTTCATAGCCTCAGAAAATAATCCTATATCTCGATGGAATTTCCCAATCATTACGAATTATTCTGCAGAATATGAACAAAGATACCACCGATACATGAGAAGTACGCGTATATTACTTATGAGAACGGTCAATTTTATCAATGATCGAACTGGGGACATTGCGGTAGCCTAAAAGATCATTGGTCCAGGAAGAGGATTAAAAAGTCTTGAATGTTAGAAGTCGTGCAATTAATGTATTATTGGGGTCAAACTACAAGCACCATACTTTGGGAAATTAGAGTAGTTCAACCACAAGTATATTACGAATAGAGGAAATGAACAGAAGGTTATTATAGCTGTCCTTTTGATCCAGAAATGGATCTAGCTTCTCATACCTTAGCTTAGTTCAAAGAGGGACAATTTACAAGAAAAAATATTCAGCAGAAACCACAAGGCCGGTCGAAGTTGTACTAATTTCAAGGCTATCAACCTCAAAGATATCAATCTAAAACACTTTCTTTCACATGAATTTTTGCTCTGCAATGCGTACGATGATTTATAATGTTATTTGGCTATGCCAATGGAGTTCAAAGGCGATCAAAATGAACATTAATGTTTCTCCCGTGAGCATGCGTGAAAAACGTTTTCTTTCTGGAATCTTTCTGAGCAGAATTTTGCCTCGAATCGAATACTTTAAATGCATGTACATTTTCGTATCAACTTTGCGGCTGAATATTTTCTACTTATAGTCAATCGATCGCTAAAGACACATTCTGTTCATGTTTCTTTGTTGGAAAGTACCCTCACATTCTCTGCGAAAAAGAGGTAGGAGTATCATAATGCAATAATGGGAAAATTTGAATCTTTTGAAGGACAACTTTTTGTGGAAACGCATCCCAAGACCGAAGATGATAAAATTAAACTTGCAGGCATAGCTCTCTTTTACGGTCTTCACTACAGCTCGTGCGAAGATTTATTCTAACTTTAGCTTGCCGTAGATATAGAATTCGAAATCGATTAGAATGAAATTCGAAAGTTCGAGCTATAAGTCGTAGTATTATGACGTTTAGAATCAACTGCAGTTTTGCTATTCTATAATGTGAATCGAGTGTGGTGTTAAACACACGGAAAAAAATCCGAACATTCAATACATAACATTCACGCAAATTGTGAAACCTCGTCTCCCACGAAGGAAAGGAATTTTCTTTATTGTGATAATGGGCCTCTATCGATCCGACTAGTCATAGCGTAACACAGCGTGTTAAAGAAGTATAGATAATTTTAATCGCTTTCAGTTATTTTCTAGAGAAAATTGAATATAAGTTAATCTTCGGTGGAATTTTAGACAAGTTTCATGTTGATGATATTAAATTATGATTCATATGCAACCCGTGGGCTTTATTCTTTGGTCAGTTGTGAAGTGAGAGGCTCCTGAGATAATACTCGAATCATTATATTAACATTAACCGGTTTCCTAAACATCGGATTACTATAAAAGGGCTGGATGCAATCAAAAACTTATGTGACAATCGTTCGAAGCTTTTTGTTATGTATGAGAAAAAACAAACCATGTCATTGAATGTTTTTGCTGATGGATGTTAAATATTATTCCAAATATTATGTTTAGTTATTAAATTAAGTACATCAACGGAAGAGAAGGTTATGGTTTTCATCTCCTTTTATAGAGTCAACTTTAAAAATTTTAAGGAGAAATGAAATGTCATTATTGATCCGAAACTTAAAATGTAAATAAGTGAAAGAAATCCATCAGGACATCCACGAATCCCACTAAGAGATGTTTACCGTTGAGTCAATAGAACAATAGAACTGTGCACTTTTTAAAAACAATAAAAACGACCATACGTCAAAACGTAACACTAATGAAATTTCATGTCTTTTGGTATCAACATTGTGTGGTTCCTATGACTTTTCTAATATAATTTCTCAATTGAAATAGTACTGTTCCATCGATAAACGCGAAGGGTGTGTTTTCTTTATAAAGTAGGATTATTCACTGGGTACGATGGGGGTAACATGAAGGTAAATAAAATGTAAACTTCTATCTGCACAAGGAGTACATTTTTAGACATCTAAATTGTGGCATTCGTGCAGATCTTGGTCTTGGAATAAAAGCGATCGTGCACTCATTCTCGCACATCCTCCTTATTCGTATTTATCATGCATTTATTTGTGTCCACCCACTGGAGACCTGAGCATTGCATTGACGTCGATATTCAGAATATCGAAATAATTAATTTCAAGAAAAGCATTGTATTAATACGGCGACATAATTCAAATTATGATTTTTGAAATTGTTCATTATGTAATCAGAAATCATTTCAAATTTAATGAAATAAGTTTTTATTTTGACCGATAGTTACCACTAGAGTCAAAGTCGGGAGGAAATCTATTTTCATAGTTTCATATTCAAGTGTTACATTCGATATCATTACGCTTGAAAATCTAGTTACATTAAAATAACATCACTAAAATAGTCCACCGGCCGCTCCGAATTAATATTAAATATAAGAAGTAGTTAATTGACTTCCGGTCCGTACCGAGCGTACCGAAGTATCTTCGGAAAGCTAATTAGAATCCTTCCGATATAAAAGATATAATGGGAACCTATGTATTCGTTAAGATGCTGCTTAAGAATAAAAAAATGAGAAATGGATTTTAATTCGGTAGAATATGGCAGCAAGCTGAAATGCCACTCGATACTCTATGGGGAATCAATTTTCGAATGGTCTACTATACGCGTCGTGAAGTTTCTAATTCTTACTTATATCGTTCTATAGATCCAAGGAATGGAGTTAGAAACTGAAACGCCTTCTCTATATAATATTTTATCAATTACATAATTAAAGCATACCGTTATGATAAGAATTTTTAAGCATCCTCAAGGAAATCCTAACGATAACCGACCGAACTTTATTTGTAACATGTAGAACATATTTCATATAATTAGATATAATTAGCTAAGGTTGCGAAGACATTTTATGTCACTATATGTACATTTAATTTGCCATTCAAATGGACTCCGAACTTAAGAGGTTAAACATGACAATGCGAAGTGCCCCTTACGTCTAACAACAGTTTTCCGCCAATGCTAAGATTAAAATACAAGGCTTGATTGAATGATCAAGTCGAATTTTCATACGATCGGCATCGATTAAATCAAAATCTGCCGTGCGAATGAAGCTTCGAGGCTATAAGAAAGAGATCTAACTGCGTTTAGAATGGTTCGTTACGGCCTGAGTCGCCACGAATCGATCCGAGGACACTTTTCAAACGAAACGCTTATATTCTTTGAAATTGGGTTAATTTCTATAATGTTAACGTTTGATGATTGTATCACGTGTTCTTCGATCTTTATGAGAAAATTAACCAAAACTCTTTTCCGGTATAGAGTTCCTGAACTGCCCGTTCATCATGATCGTTAATAAATCATTGATGTTCACATTCCAGTTTCGAAATACTCTTCCCCTTACGAAAACTACAAATAGCTGATGTAACTAAAAGAGAAAAGTGTAATTGATTACCTATTTATTCAAGATGTGGAATAAACCGAATGCCACTACCTTTGAAGCGACTCTCATACTATTAAGTTACAGATTTACCAAACGTAAAGTGCACTTTGAACTTGCAGTTCATTAAATCGGCGTTGGAAAAGTCGAAGTGATTATGAGCTTAAGTGTCCTAACCTACGATTTGACGAAGAATTTATTTCCTAACTGCTACAGATCCGAACATTGAATTCTCTCATTTTTTACCACGAATGATTCTAAGGATTCAGCTGAATTTCTTGCATATTCTTATGTAACAGAGACTTCGACTATCGCAACGTTCGTCAAGGGGACTGGTCGTTCATAGCCTCAGAAAATAATCCTATATCTCGATGGAATTTCCCAATCATTACGAATTATTCTGCAGAATATGAACAAAGATACCACCGATACATGAGAAGTACGCGTATATTACTTATGAGAACGGTCAATTTTATCAATGATCGAACTGGGGACATTGCGGTAGCCTAAAAGATCATTGGTCCAGGAAGAGGATTAAAAAGTCTTGAATGTTAGAAGTCGTGCAATTAATGTATTATTGGGGTCAAACTACAAGCACCATACTTTGGGAAATTAGAGTAGTTCAACCACAAGTATATTACGAATAGAGGAAATGAACAGAAGGTTATTATAGCTGTCCTTTTGATCCAGAAATGGATCTAGCTTCTCATACCTTAGCTTAGTTCAAAGAGGGACAATTTACAAGAAAAAATATTCAGCAGAAACCACAAGGCCGGTCGAAGTTGTACTAATTTCAAGGCTATCAACCTCAAAGATATCAATCTAAAACACTTTCTTTCACATGAATTTTTGCTCTGCAATGCGTACGATGATTTATAATGTTATTTGGCTATGCCAATGGAGTTCAAAGGCGATCAAAATGAACATTAATGTTTCTCCCGTGAGCATGCGTGAAAAACGTTTTCTTTCTGGAATCTTTCTGAGCAGAATTTTGCCTCGAATCGAATACTTTAAATGCATGTACATTTTCGTATCAACTTTGCGGCTGAATATTTTCTACTTATAGTCAATCGATCGCTAAAGACACATTCTGTTCATGTTTCTTTGTTGGAAAGTACCCTCACATTCTCTGCGAAAAAGAGGTAGGAGTATCATAATGCAATAATGGGAAAATTTGAATCTTTTGAAGGACAACTTTTTGTGGAAACGCATCCCAAGACCGAAGATGATAAAATTAAACTTGCAGGCATAGCTCTCTTTTACGGTCTTCACTACAGCTCGTGCGAAGATTTATTCTAACTTTAGCTTGCCGTAGATATAGAATTCGAAATCGATTAGAATGAAATTCGAAAGTTCGAGCTATAAGTCGTAGTATTATGACGTTTAGAATCAACTGCAGTTTTGCTATTCTATAATGTGAATCGAGTGTGGTGTTAAATACACGGAAAAAAATCCGAACATTCAATACATAACATTCACGCAAATTGTGAAACCTCGTCTCCCACGAAGGAAAGGAATTTTCTTTATTGTGATAATGGGCCTCTATCGATCCGACTAGTCATAGCGTAACACAGCGTGTTAAAGAAGTATAGATAATTTTAATCGCTTTCAGTTATTTTCTAGAGAAAATTGAATATAAGTTAATCTTCGGTGGAATTTTAGACAAGTTTCATGTTGATGATATTAAATTATGATTCATATGCAACCCGTGGGCTTTATTCTTTGGTCAGTTGTGAAGTGAGAGGCTCCTGAGATAATACTCGAATCATTATATTAACATTAACCGGTTTCCTAAACATCGGATTACTATAAAAGGGCTGGATGCAATCAAAAACTTATGTGACAATCGTTCGAAGCTTTTTGTTATGTATGAGAAAAAACAAACCATGTCATTGAATGTTTTTGCTGATGGATGTTAAATATTATTCCAAATATTATGTTTAGTTATTAAATTAAGTACATCAACGGAAGAGAAGGTTATGGTTTTCATCTCCTTTTATAGAGTCAACTTTAAAAATTTTAAGGAGAAATGAAATGTCATTATTGATCCGAAACTTAAAATGTAAATAAGTGAAAGAAATCCATCAGGACATCCACGAATCCCACTAAGAGATGTTTACCGTTGAGTCAATAGAACAATAGAACTGTGCACTTTTTAAAAACAATAAAAACGACCATACGTCAAAACGTAACACTAATGAAATTTCATGTCTTTTGGTATCAACATTGTGTGGTTCCTATGACTTTTCTAATATAATTTCTCAATTGAAATAGTACTGTTCCATCGATAAACGCGAAGGGTGTGTTTTCTTTATAAAGTAGGATTATTCACTGGGTACGATGGGGGTAACATGAAGGTAAATAAAATGTAAACTTCTATCTGCACAAGGAGTACATTTTTAGACATCTAAATTGTGGCATTCGTGCAGATCTTGGTCTTGGAATAAAAGCGATCGTGCACTCATTCTCGCACATCCTCCTTATTCGTATTTATCATGCATTTATTTGTGTCCACCCACTGGAGACCTGAGCATTGCATTGACGTCGATATTCAGAATATCGAAATAATTAATTTCAAGAAAAGCATTGTATTAATACGGCGACATAATTCAAATTATGATTTTTGAAATTGTTCATTATGTAATCAGAAATCATTTAAAATTTAATGAAATAAATTTTTATTTTGACCGATAGTTACCACTAGAGTCAAAGTCGGGAGGAAATCTATTTTCATAGTTTTATATTCAAGTGTTACATTCGATATCATTACGCTTGAAAATCTAGTTACATTAAAATAACATCACTAAAATAGTCCACCGGCCGCTCCGAATTAATATTAAATATAAGAAGTAGTTAATTGACTTCCGGTCCGTACCGAGCGTACCGAAGTATCTTCGGAAAGCTAATTAGAATCCTTCCGATATAAAAGATATAATGGGAACCTATGTATTCGTTAAGATGCTGCTTAAGAATAAAAAAATGAGAAATGGATTTTAATTCGGTAGAATATGGCAGCAAGCTGAAATGCCACTCGATACTCTATGGGGAATCAATTTTCGAATGGTCTACTATACGCGTCGTGAAGTTTCTAATTCTTACTTATATCGTTCTATAGATCCAAGGAATGGAGTTAGAAACTGAAACGCTCTCTATATAATATTTTATCAATTACATAATTAAAGCATACCGTTATGATAAGAATTTTTAAGCATCCTCAAGGAAATCCTAACGATAACCGACCGAACTTTATTTGTAACATGTAGAACATATTTCATATAATTAGATATAATTAGCTAAGGTTGCGAAGACATTTTATGTCACTATATGTACATTTAATTTGCCATTCAAATGGACTCCGAACTTAAGAGGTTAAACATGACAATGCGAAGTGCCCCTTACGTCTAACAACAGTTTTCCGCCAATGCTAAGATTAAAATACAAGGCTTGATTGAATGATCAAGTCGAATTTTCATACGATCGGCATCGATTAAATCAAAATCTGCCGTGCGAATGAAGCTTCGAGGCTATAAGAAAGAGATCTAACTGCGTTTAGAATGGTTCGTTACGGCCTGAGTCGCCACGAATCGATCCGAGGACACTTTTCAAACGAAACGCTTATATTCTTTGAAATTGGGTTAATTTCTATAATGTTAACGTTTGATGATTGTATCACGTGTTCTTCGATCTTTATGAGAAAATTAACCAAAACTCTTTTCCGGTATAGAGTTCCTGAACTGCCCGTTCATCATGATCGTTAATAAATCATTGATGTTCACATTCCAGTTTCGAAATACTCTTCCCCTTACGAAAACTACAAATAGCTGATGTAACTAAAAGAGAAAAGTGTAATTGATTACCTATTTATTCAAGATGTGGAATAAACCGAATGCCACTACCTTTGAAGCGACTCTCATACTATTAAGTTACAGATTTACCAAACGTAAAGTGCACTTTGAACTTGCAGTTCATTAAATCGGCGTTGGAAAAGTCGAAGTGATTATGAGCTTAAGTGTCCTAACCTACGATTTGACGAAGAATTTATTTCCTAACTGCTACAGATCCGAACATTGAATTCTCTCATTTTTTACCACGAATGATTCTAAGGATTCAGCTGAATTTCTTGCATATTCTTATGTAACAGAGACTTCGACTATCGCAACGTTCGTCAAGGGGACTGGTCGTTCATAGCCTCAGAAAATAATCCTATATCTCGATGGAATTTCCCAATCATTACGAATTATTCTGCAGAATATGAACAAAGATACCACCGATACATGAGAAGTACGCGTATATTACTTATGAGAACGGTCAATTTTATCAATGATCGAACTGGGGACATTGCGGTAGCCTAAAAGATCATTGGTCCAGGAAGAGGATTAAAAAGTCTTGAATGTTAGAAGTCGTGCAATTAATGTATTATTGGGGTCAAACTACAAGCACCATACTTTGGGAAATTAGAGTAGTTCAACCACAAGTATATTACGAATAGAGGAAATGAACAGAAGGTTATTATAGCTGTCCTTTTGATCCAGAAATGGATCTAGCTTCTCATACCTTAGCTTAGTTCAAAGAGGGACAATTTACAAGAAAAAATATTCAGCAGAAACCACAAGGCCGGTCGAAGTTGTACTAATTTCAAGGCTATCAACCTCAAAGATATCAATCTAAAACACTTTCTTTCACATGAATTTTTGCTCTGCAATGCGTACGATGATTTATAATGTTATTTGGCTATGCCAATGGAGTTCAAAGGCGATCAAAATGAACATTAATGTTTCTCCCGTGAGCATGCGTGAAAAACGTTTTCTTTCTGGAATCTTTCTGAGCAGAATTTTGCCTCGAATCGAATACTTTAAATGCATGTACATTTTCGTATCAACTTTGCGGCTGAATATTTTCTACTTATAGTCAATCGATCGCTAAAGACACATTCTGTTCATGTTTCTTTGTTGGAAAGTACCCTCACATTCTCTGCGAAAAAGAGGTAGGAGTATCATAATGCAATAATGGGAAAATTTGAATCTTTTGAAGGACAACTTTTTGTGGAAACGCATCCCAAGACCGAAGATGATAAAATTAAACTTGCAGGCATAGCTCTCTTTTACGGTCTTCACTACAGCTCGTGCGAAGATTTATTCTAACTTTAGCTTGCCGTAGATATAGAATTCGAAATCGATTAGAATGAAATTCGAAAGTTCGAGCTATAAGTCGTAGTATTATGACGTTTAGAATCAACTGCAGTTTTGCTATTCTATAATGTGAATCGAGTGTGGTGTTAAACACACGGAAAAAAATCCGAACATTCAATACATAACATTCACGCAAATTGTGAAACCTCGTCTCCCACGAAGGAAAGGAATTTTCTTTATTGTGATAATGGGCCTCTATCGATCCGACTAGTCATAGCGTAACACAGCGTGTTAAAGAAGTATAGATAATTTTAATCGCTTTCAGTTATTTTCTAGAGAAAATTGAATATAAGTTAATCTTCGGTGGAATTTTAGACAAGTTTCATGTTGATGATATTAAATTATGATTCATATGCAACCCGTGGGCTTTATTCTTTGGTCAGTTGTGAAGTGAGAGGCTCCTGAGATAATACTCGAATCATTATATTAACATTAACCGGTTTCCTAAACATCGGATTACTATAAAAGGGCTGGATGCAATCAAAAACTTATGTGACAATCGTTCGAAGCTTTTTGTTATGTATGAGAAAAAACAAACCATGTCATTGAATGTTTTTGCTGATGGATGTTAAATATTATTCCAAATATTATGTTTAGTTATTAAATTAAGTACATCAACGGAAGAGAAGGTTATGGTTTTCATCTCCTTTTATAGAGTCAACTTTAAAAATTTTAAGGAGAAATGAAATGTCATTATTGATCCGAAACTTAAAATGTAAATAAGTGAAAGAAATCCATCAGGACATCCACGAATCCCACTAAGAGATGTTTACCGTTGAGTCAATAGAACAATAGAACTGTGCACTTTTTAAAAACAATAAAAACGACCATACGTCAAAACGTAACACTAATGAAATTTCATGTCTTTTGGTATCAACATTGTGTGGTTCCTATGACTTTTCTAATATAATTTCTCAATTGAAATAGTACTGTTCCATCGATAAACGCGAAGGGTGTGTTTTCTTTATAAAGTAGGATTATTCACTGGGTACGATGGGGGTAACATGAAGGTAAATAAAATGTAAACTTCTATCTGCACAAGGAGTACATTTTTAGACATCTAAATTGTGGCATTCGTGCAGATCTTGGTCTTGGAATAAAAGCGATCGTGCACTCATTCTCGCACATCCTCCTTATTCGTATTTATCATGCATTTATTTGTGTCCACCCACTGGAGACCTGAGCATTGCATTGACGTCGATATTCAGAATATCGAAATAATTAATTTCAAGAAAAGCATTGTATTAATACGGCGACATAATTCAAATTATGATTTTTGAAATTGTTCATTATGTAATCAGAAATCATTTCAAATTTAATGAAATAAGTTTTTATTTTGACCGATAGGTACCACTAGAGTCAAAGTCGGGAGGAAATCTATTTTCATAGTTTCATATTCAAGTGTTACATTCGATATCATTACGCTTGAAAATCTAGTTACATTAAAATAACATCACTAAAATAGTCCACCGGCCGCTCCGAATTAATATTAAATATAAGAAGTAGTTAATTGACTTCCGGTCCGTACCGAGCGTACCGAAGTATCTTCGGAAAGCTAATTAGAATCCTTCCGATATAAAAGATATAATGGGAACCTATGTATTCGTTAAGATGCTGCTTAAGAATAAAAAAATGAGAAATGGATTTTAATTCGGTAGAATATGGCAGCAAGCTGAAATGCCACTCGATACTCTATGGGGAATCAATTTTCGAATGGTCTACTATACGCGTCGTGAAGTTTCTAATTCTTACTTATATCGTTCTATAGATCCAAGGAATGGAGTTAGAAACTGAAACGCTCTCTATATAATATTTTATCAATTACATAATTAAAGCATACCGTTATGATAAGAATTTTTAAGCATCCTCAAGGAAATCCTAACGATAACCGACCGAACTTTATTTGTAACATGTAGAACATATTTCATATAATTAGATATAATTAGCTAAGGTTGCGAAGACATTTTATGTCACTATATGTACATTTAATTTGCCATTCAAATGGACTCCGAACTTAAGAGGTTAAACATGACAATGCGAAGTGCCCCTTACGTCTAACAACAGTTTTCCGCCAATGCTAAGATTAAAATACAAGGCTTGATTGAATGATCAAGTCGAATTTTCATACGATCGGCATCGATTAAATCAAAATCTGCCGTGCGAATGAAGCTTCGAGGCTATAAGAAAGAGATCTAACTGCGTTTAGAATGGTTCGTTACGGCCTGAGTCGCCACGAATCGATCCGAGGACACTTTTCAAACGAAACGCTTATATTCTTTGAAATTGGGTTAATTTCTATAATGTTAACGTTTGATGATTGTATCACGTGTTCTTCGATCTTTATGAGAAAATTAACCAAAACTCTTTTCCGGTATAGAGTTCCTGAACTGCCCGTTCATCATGATCGTTAATAAATCATTGATGTTCACATTCCAGTTTCGAAATACTCTTCCCCTTACGAAAACTACAAATAGCTGATGTAACTAAAAGAGAAAAGTGTAATTGATTACCTATTTATTCAAGATGTGGAATAAACCGAATGCCACTACCTTTGAAGCGACTCTCATACTATTAAGTTACAGATTTACCAAACGTAAAGTGCACTTTGAACTTGCAGTTCATTAAATCGGCGTTGGAAAAGTCGAAGTGATTATGAGCTTAAGTGTCCTAACCTACGATTTGACGAAGAATTTATTTCCTAACTGCTACAGATCCGAACATTGAATTCTCTCATTTTTTACCACGAATGATTCTAAGGATTCAGCTGAATTTCTTGCATATTCTTATGTAACAGAGACTTCGACTATCGCAACGTTCGTCAAGGGGACTGGTCGTTCATAGCCTCAGAAAATAATCCTATATCTCGATGGAATTTCCCAATCATTACGAATTATTCTGCAGAATATGAACAAAGATACCACCGATACATGAGAAGTACGCGTATATTACTTATGAGAACGGTCAATTTTATCAATGATCGAACTGGGGACATTGCGGTAGCCTAAAAGATCATTGGTCCAGGAAGAGGATTAAAAAGTCTTGAATGTTAGAAGTCGTGCAATTAATGTATTATTGGGGTCAAACTACAAGCACCATACTTTGGGAAATTAGAGTAGTTCAACCACAAGTATATTACGAATAGAGGAAATGAACAGAAGGTTATTATAGCTGTCCTTTTGATCCAGAAATGGATCTAGCTTCTCATACCTTAGCTTAGTTCAAAGAGGGACAATTTACAAGAAAAAATATTCAGCAGAAACCACAAGGCCGGTCGAAGTTGTACTAATTTCAAGGCTATCAACCTCAAAGATATCAATCTAAAACACTTTCTTTCACATGAATTTTTGCTCTGCAATGCGTACGATGATTTATAATGTTATTTGGCTATGCCAATGGAGTTCAAAGGCGATCAAAATGAACATTAATGTTTCTCCCGTGAGCATGCGTGAAAAACGTTTTCTTTCTGGAATCTTTCTGAGCAGAATTTTGCCTCAAATCGAATACTTTAAATGCATGTACATTTTCGTATCAACTTTGCGGCTGAATATTTTCTACTTATAGTCAATCGATCGCTAAAGACACATTCTGTTCATGTTTCTTTGTTGGAAAGTACCCTCACATTCTCTGCGAAAAAGAGGTAGGAGTATCATAATGCAATAATGGGAAAATTTGAATCTTTTGAAGGACAACTTTTTGTGGAAACGCATCCCAAGACCGAAGATGATAAAATTAAACTTGCAGGCATAGCTCTCTTTTACGGTCTTCACTACAGCTCGTGCGAAGATTTATTCTAACTTTAGCTTGCCGTAGATATAGAATTCGAAATCGATTAGAATGAAATTCGAAAGTTCGAGCTATAAGTCGTAGTATTATGACGTTTAGAATCAACTGCAGTTTTGCTATTCTATAATGTGAATCGAGTGTGGTGTTAAATACACGGAAAAAAATCCGAACATTCAATACATAACATTCACGCAAATTGTGAAACCTCGTCTCCCACGAAGGAAAGGAATTTTCTTTATTGTGATAATGGGCCTCTATCGATCCGACTAGTCATAGCGTAACACAGCGTGTTAAAGAAGTATAGATAATTTTAATCGCTTTCAGTTATTTTCTAGAGAAAATTGAATATAAGTTAATCTTCGGTGGAATTTTAGACAAGTTTCATGTTGATGATATTAAATTATGATTCATATGCAACCCGTGGGCTTTATTCTTTGGTCAGTTGTGAAGTGAGAGGCTCCTGAGATAATACTCGAATCATTATATTAACATTAACCGGTTTCCTAAACATCGGATTACTATAAAAGGGCTGGATGCAATCAAAAACTTATGTGACAATCGTTCGAAGCTTTTTGTTATGTATGAGAAAAAACAAACCATGTCATTGAATGTTTTTGCTGATGGATGTTAAATATTATTCCAAATATTATGTTTAGTTATTAAATTAAGTACATCAACGGAAGAGAAGGTTATGGTTTTCATCTCCTTTTATAGAGTCAACTTTAAAAATTTTAAGGAGAAATGAAATGTCATTATTGATCCGAAACTTAAAATGTAAATAAGTGAAAGAAATCCATCAGGACATCCACGAATCCCACTAAGAGATGTTTACCGTTGAGTCAATAGAACAATAGAACTGTGCACTTTTTAAAAACAATAAAAACGACCATACGTCAAAACGTAACACTAATGAAATTTCATGTCTTTTGGTATCAACATTGTGTGGTTCCTATGACTTTTCTAATATAATTTCTCAATTGAAATAGTACTGTTCCATCGATAAACGCGAAGGGTGTGTTTTCTTTATAAAGTAGGATTATTCACTGGGTACGATGGGGGTAACATGAAGGTAAATAAAATGTAAACTTCTATCTGCACAAGGAGTACATTTTTAGACATCTAAATTGTGGCATTCGTGCAGATCTTGGTCTTGGAATAAAAGCGATCGTGCACTCATTCTCGCACATCCTCCTTATTCGTATTTATCATGCATTTATTTGTGTCCACCCACTGGAGACCTGAGCATTGCATTGACGTCGATATTCAGAATATCGAAATAATTAATTTCAAGACAAGCATTGTATTAATACGGCGACATAATTCAAATTATGATTTTTGAAATTGTTCATTATGTAATCAGAAATCATTTAAAATTTAATGAAATAAGTTTTTACTTTGACCGATAGGTACCACTAGAGTCAAAGTCGGGAGGAAATCTATTTTCATAGTTTTATATTCAAGTGTTACATTCGATATCATTACGCTTGAAAATCTAGTTACATTAAAATAACATCACTAAAATAGTCCACCGGCCGCTCCGAATTAATATTAAATATAAGAAGTAGTTAATTGACTTCCGGTCCGTACCGAGCGTACCGAAGTATCTTCGGAAAGCTAATTAGAATCCTTCCGATATAAAAGATATAATGGGAACCTATGTATTCGTTAAGATGCTGCTTAAGAATAAAAAAATGAGAAATGGATTTTAATTCGGTAGAATATGGCAGCAAGCTGAAATGCCACTCGATACTCTATGGGGAATCAATTTTCGAATGGTCTACTATACGCGTCGTGAAGTTTCTAATTCTTACTTATATCGTTCTATAGATCCAAGGAATGGAGTTAGAAACTGAAACGCTCTCTATATAATATTTTATCAATTACATAATTAAAGCATACCGTTATGATAAGAATTTTTAAGCATCCTCAAGGAAATCCTAACGATAACCGACCGAACTTTATTTGTAACATGTAGAACATATTTCATATAATTAGATATAATTAGCTAAGGTTGCGAAGACATTTTATGTCACTATATGTACATTTAATTTGCCATTCAAATGGACTCCGAACTTAAGAGGTTAAACATGACAATGCGAAGTGCCCCTTACGTCTAACAACAGTTTTCCGCCAATGCTAAGATTAAAATACAAGGCTTGATTGAATGATCAAGTCGAATTTTCATACGATCGGCATCGATTAAATCAAAATCTGCCGTGCGAATGAAGCTTCGAGGCTATAAGAAAGAGATCTAACTGCGTTTAGAATGGTTCGTTACGGCCTGAGTCGCCACGAATCGATCCGAGGACACTTTTCAAACGAAACGCTTATATTCTTTGAAATTGGGTTAATTTCTATAATGTTAACGTTTGATGATTGTATCACGTGTTCTTCGATCTTTATGAGAAAATTAACCAAAACTCTTTTCCGGTATAGAGTTCCTGAACTGCCCGTTCATCATGATCGTTAATAAATCATTGATGTTCACATTCCAGTTTCGAAATACTCTTCCCCTTACGAAAACTACAAATAGCTGATGTAACTAAAAGAGAAAAGTGTAATTGATTACCTATTTATTCAAGATGTGGAATAAACCGAATGCCACTACCTTTGAAGCGACTCTCATACTATTAAGTTACAGATTTACCAAACGTAAAGTGCACTTTGAACTTGCAGTTCATTAAATCGGCGTTGGAAAAGTCGAAGTGATTATGAGCTTAAGTGTCCTAACCTACGATTTGACGAAGAATTTATTTCCTAACTGCTACAGATCCGAACATTGAATTCTCTCATTTTTTACCACGAATGATTCTAAGGATTCAGCTGAATTTCTTGCATATTCTTATGTAACAGAGACTTCGACTATCGCAACGTTCGTCAAGGGGACTGGTCGTTCATAGCCTCAGAAAATAATCCTATATCTCGATGGAATTTCCCAATCATTACGAATTATTCTGCAGAATATGAACAAAGATACCACCGATACATGAGAAGTACGCGTATATTACTTATGAGAACGGTCAATTTTATCAATGATCGAACTGGGGACATTGCGGTAGCCTAAAAGATCATTGGTCCAGGAAGAGGATTAAAAAGTCTTGAATGTTAGAAGTCGTGCAATTAATGTATTATTGGGGTCAAACTACAAGCACCATACTTTGGGAAATTAGAGTAGTTCAACCACAAGTATATTACGAATAGAGGAAATGAACAGAAGGTTATTATAGCTGTCCTTTTGATCCAGAAATGGATCTAGCTTCTCATACCTTAGCTTAGTTCAAAGAGGGACAATTTACAAGAAAAAATATTCAGCAGAAACCACAAGGCCGGTCGAAGTTGTACTAATTTCAAGGCTATCAACCTCAAAGATATCAATCTAAAACACTTTCTTTCACATGAATTTTTGCTCTGCAATGCGTACGATGATTTATAATGTTATTTGGCTATGCCAATGGAGTTCAAAGGCGATCAAAATGAACATTAATGTTTCTCCCGTGAGCATGCGTGAAAAACGTTTTCTTTCTGGAATCTTTCTGAGCAGAATTTTGCCTCAAATCGAATACTTTAAATGCATGTACATTTTCGTATCAACTTTGCGGCTGAATATTTTCTACTTATAGTCAATCGATCGCTAAAGACACATTCTGTTCATGTTTCTTTGTTGGAAAGTACCCTCACATTCTCTGCGAAAAAGAGGTAGGAGTATCATAATGCAATAATGGGAAAATTTGAATCTTTTGAAGGACAACTTTTTGTGGAAACGCATCCCAAGACCGAAGATGATAAAATTAAACTTGCAGGCATAGCTCTCTTTTACGGTCTTCACTACAGCTCGTGCGAAGATTTATTCTAACTTTAGCTTGCCGTAGATATAGAATTCGAAATCGATTAGAATGAAATTCGAAAGTTCGAGCTATAAGTCGTAGTATTATGACGTTTAGAATCAACTGCAGTTTTGCTATTCTATAATGTGAATCGAGTGTGGTGTTAAATACACGGAAAAAAATCCGAACATTCAATACATAACATTCACGCAAATTGTGAAACCTCGTCTCCCACGAAGGAAAGGAATTTTCTTTATTGTGATAATGGGCCTCTATCGATCCGACTAGTCATAGCGTAACACAGCGTGTTAAAGAAGTATAGATAATTTTAATCGCTTTCAGTTATTTTCTAGAGAAAATTGAATATAAGTTAATCTTCGGTGGAATTTTAGACAAGTTTCATGTTGATGATATTAAATTATGATTCATATGCAACCCGTGGGCTTTATTCTTTGGTCAGTTGTGAAGTGAGAGGCTCCTGAGATAATACTCGAATCATTATATTAACATTAACCGGTTTCCTAAACATCGGATTACTATAAAAGGGCTGGATGCAATCAAAAACTTATGTGACAATCGTTCGAAGCTTTTTGTTATGTATGAGAAAAAACAAACCATGTCATTGAATGTTTTTGCTGATGGATGTTAAATATTATTCCAAATATTATGTTTAGTTATTAAATTAAGTACATCAACGGAAGAGAAGGTTATGGTTTTCATCTCCTTTTATAGAGTCAACTTTAAAAATTTTAAGGAGAAATGAAATGTCATTATTGATCCGAAACTTAAAATGTAAATAAGTGAAAGAAATCCATCAGGACATCCACGAATCCCACTAAGAGATGTTTACCGTTGAGTCAATAGAACAATAGAACTGTGCACTTTTTAAAAACAATAAAAACGACCATACGTCAAAACGTAACACTAATGAAATTTCATGTCTTTTGGTATCAACATTGTGTGGTTCCTATGACTTTTCTAATATAATTTCTCAATTGAAATAGTACTGTTCCATCGATAAACGCGAAGGGTGTGTTTTCTTTATAAAGTAGGATTATTCACTGGGTACGATGGGGGTAACATGAAGGTAAATAAAATGTAAACTTCTATCTGCACAAGGAGTACATTTTTAGACATCTAAATTGTGGCATTCGTGCAGATCTTGGTCTTGGAATAAAAGCGATCGTGCACTCATTCTCGCACATCCTCCTTATTCGTATTTATCATGCATTTATTTGTGTCCACCCACTGGAGACCTGAGCATTGCATTGACGTCGATATTCAGAATATCGAAATAATTAATTTCAAGAAAAGCATTGTATTAATACGGCGACATAATTCAAATTATGATTTTTGAAATTGTTCATTATGTAATCAGAAATCATTTCAAATTTAATGAAATAAGTTTTTATTTTGACCGATAGTTACCACTAGAGTCAAAGTCGGGAGGAAATCTATTTTCATAGTTTTATATTCAAGTGTTACATTCGATATCATTACGCTTGAAAATCTAGTTACATTAAAATAACATCACTAAAATAGTCCACCGGCCGCTCCGAATTAATATTAAATATAAGAAGTAGTTAATTGACTTCCGGTCCGTACCGAGCGTACCGAAGTATCTTCGGAAAGCTAATTAGAATCCTTCCGATATAAAAGATATAATGGGAACCTATGTATTCGTTAAGATGCTGCTTAAGAATAAAAAAATGAGAAATGGATTTTAATTCGGTAGAATATGGCAGCAAGCTGAAATGCCACTCGATACTCTATGGGGAATCAATTTTCGAATGGTCTACTATACGCGTCGTGAAGTTTCTAATTCTTACTTATATCGTTCTATAGATCCAAGGAATGGAGTTAGAAACTGAAACGCTCTCTATATAATATTTTATCAATTACATAATTAAAGCATACCGTTATGATAAGAATTTTTAAGCATCCTCAAGGAAATCCTAACGATAACCGACCGAACTTTATTTGTAACATGTAGAACATATTTCATATAATTAGATATAATTAGCTAAGGTTGCGAAGACATTTTATGTCACTATATGTACATTTAATTTGCCATTCAAATGGACTCCGAACTTAAGAGGTTAAACATGACAATGCGAAGTGCCCCTTAAGTCTAACAACAGTTTTCCGCCAATGCTAAGATTAAAATACAAGGCTTGATTGAATGATCAAGTCGAATTTTCATACGATCGGCATCGATTAAATCAAAATCTGCCGTGCGAATGAAGCTTCGAGGCTATAAGAAAGAGATCTAACTGCGTTTAGAATGGTTCGTTACGGCCTGAGTCGCCACGAATCGATCCGAGGACACTTTTCAAACGAAACGCTTATATTCTTTGAAATTGGGTTAATTTCTATAATGTTAACGTTTGATGATTGTATCACGTGTTCTTCGATCTTTATGAGAAAATTAACCAAAACTCTTTTCCGGTATAGAGTTCCTGAACTGCCCGTTCATCATGATCGTTAATAAATCATTGATGTTCACATTCCAGTTTCGAAATACTCTTCCCCTTACGAAAACTACAAATAGCTGATGTAACTAAAAGAGAAAAGTGTAATTGATTACCTATTTATTCAAGATGTGGAATAAACCGAATGCCACTACCTTTGAAGCGACTCTCATACTATTAAGTTACAGATTTACCAAACGTAAAGTGCACTTTGAACTTGCAGTTCATTAAATCGGCGTTGGAAAAGTCGAAGTGATTATGAGCTTAAGTGTCCTAACCTACGATTTGACGAAGAATTTATTTCCTAACTGCTACAGATCCGAACATTGAATTCTCTCATTTTTTACCACGAATGATTCTAAGGATTCAGCTGAATTTCTTGCATATTCTTATGTAACAGAGACTTCGACTATCGCAACGTTCGTCAAGGGGACTGGTCGTTCATAGCCTCAGAAAATAATCCTATATCTCGATGGAATTTCCCAATCATTACGAATTATTCTGCAGAATATGAACAAAGATACCACCGATACATGAGAAGTACGCGTATATTACTTATGAGAACGGTCAATTTTATCAATGATCGAACTGGGGACATTGCGGTAGCCTAAAAGATCATTGGTCCAGGAAGAGGATTAAAAAGTCTTGAATGTTAGAAGTCGTGCAATTAATGTATTATTGGGGTCAAACTACAAGCACCATACTTTGGGAAATTAGAGTAGTTCAACCACAAGTATATTACGAATAGAGGAAATGAACAGAAGGTTATTATAGCTGTCCTTTTGATCCAGAAATGGATCTAGCTTCTCATACCTTAGCTTAGTTCAAAGAGGGACAATTTACAAGAAAAAATATTCAGCAGAAACCACAAGGCCGGTCGAAGTTGTACTAATTTCAAGGCTATCAACCTCAAAGATATCAATCTAAAACACTTTCTTTCACATGAATTTTTGCTCTGCAATGCGTACGATGATTTATAATGTTATTTGGCTATGCCAATGGAGTTCAAAGGCGATCAAAATGAACATTAATGTTTCTCCCGTGAGCATGCGTGAAAAACGTTTTCTTTCTGGAATCTTTCTGAGCAGAATTTTGCCTCGAATCGAATACTTTAAATGCATGTACATTTTCGTATCAACTTTGCGGCTGAATATTTTCTACTTATAGTCAATCGATCGCTAAAGACACATTCTGTTCATGTTTCTTTGTTGGAAAGTACCCTCACATTCTCTGCGAAAAAGAGGTAGGAGTATCATAATGCAATAATGGGAAAATTTGAATCTTTTGAAGGACAACTTTTTGTGGAAACGCATCCCAAGACCGAAGATGATAAAATTAAACTTGCAGGCATAGCTCTCTTTTACGGTCTTCACTACAGCTCGTGCGAAGATTTATTCTAACTTTAGCTTGCCGTAGATATAGAATTCGAAATCGATTAGAATGAAATTCGAAAGTTCGAGCTATAAGTCGTAGTATTATGACGTTTAGAATCAACTGCAGTTTTGCTATTCTATAATGTGAATCGAGTGTGGTGTTAAATACACGGAAAAAAATCCGAACATTCAATACATAACATTCACGCAAATTGTGAAACCTCGTCTCCCACGAAGGAAAGGAATTTTCTTTATTGTGATAATGGGCCTCTATCGATCCGACTAGTCATAGCGTAACACAGCGTGTTAAAGAAGTATAGATAATTTTAATCGCTTTCAGTTATTTTCTAGAGAAAATTGAATATAAGTTAATCTTCGGTGGAATTTTAGACAAGTTTCATGTTGATGATATTAAATTATGATTCATATGCAACCCGTGGGCTTTATTCTTTGGTCAGTTGTGAAGTGAGAGGCTCCTGAGATAATACTCGAATCATTATATTAACATTAACCGGTTTCCTAAACATCGGATTACTATAAAAGGGCTGGATGCAATCAAAAACTTATGTGACAATCGTTCGAAGCTTTTTGTTATGTATGAGAAAAAACAAACCATGTCATTGAATGCATTTGCTGATGGATGTTAAATATTATTCCAAATATTATGTTTAGTTATTAAATTAAGTACATCAACGGAAGAGAAGGTTATGATTTTCATCTCCTTTTATAGAGTCAACTTTAAAAATTTTAAGGAGAAATGAAATGTCATTATTGATCCGAAACTTAAAATGTAAATAAGTGAAAGAAATCCATCAGGACATCCACGAATCCCACTAAGAGATGTTTACCGTTGAGTCAATAGAACAATAGAACTGTGCACTTTTTAAAAACAATAAAAACGACCATACGTCAAAACGTAACACTAATGAAATTTCATGTCTTTTGGTATCAACATTGTGTGGTTCCTATGACTTTTCTAATATAATTTCTCAATTGAAATAGTACTGTTCCATCGATAAACGCGAAGGGTGTGTTTTCTTTATAAAGTAGGATTATTCACTGGGTACGATGGGGGTAACATGAAGGTAAATAAAATGTAAACTTCTATCTGCACAAGGAGTACATTTTTAGACATCTAAATTGTGGCATTCGTGCAGATCTTGGTCTTGGAATAAAAGCGATCGTGCACTCATTCTCGCACATCCTCCTTATTCGTATTTATCATGCATTTATTTGTGTCCACCCACTGGAGACCTGAGCATTGCATTGACGTCGATATTCAGAATATCGAAATAATTAATTTAAAGAAAAGCATTGTATTAATACGGCGACATAATTCAAATTATGATTTTTGAAATTGTTCATTATGTAATCAGAAATCATTTAAAATTTAATGAAATAAGTTTTTACTTTGACCGATAGGTACCACTAGAGTCAAAGTCGGGAGGAAATCTATTTTCATAGTTTTATATTCAAGTGTTACATTCGATATCATTACGCTAGAAAATCTAGTTACATTAAAATAACATCACTAAAATAGTCCACCGGCCGCTCCGAATTAATATTAAATATAAGAAGTAGTTAATTGACTTCCGGTCCGTACCGAGCGTACCGAAGTATCTTCGGAAAGCTAATCAGAATCCTTCCGATATAAAAGATATAATGGGAACCTATGTATTCGTTAAGATGCTGCTTAAGAATAAAAAAATTGAGAAATGGATTTTAATTCGGTAGAATATGGCAGCAAGCTGAAATGCCACTCGATACTCTATGGGGAATCAATTTTCGAATGGTCTACTATACGCGTCGTGAAGTTTCTAATTCTTACTTATATCGTTCTATAGATCCAAGGAATGGAGTTAGAAACTGAAACGCCTTCTCTATAATATTTTATCAATTACATAATTAAAGCATACCGTTATGATAAGAATTTTTAAGCATCCTCAAGGAAATCCTAACGATAACCGACCGAACTTTATTTGTAATTAATATTAAATATAAGAAGTAGTTAATTGACTTCCGGTCCGTACCGAGCGTACCGAAGTATCTTCGGAAAGCTAATCAGAATCCTTCCGATATAAAAGATATAATGGGAACCTATGTATTCGCTAAGATGCTGCTTATGAAAAAAAAAATTGAGAAATATGTAGTAGTTATGTTACGTTTAGGATCAATGGCAATTGTATAATTTGATTCGAGTGTGGAGTTAATTTCACAGGAAAAAAGAATCCGAATATGCAATACATAAAACTCACGGAAATTGTGAATCGTCGTCACCCAAGGTAGACAGGAATTTCCTTTATTGTTATAATGGGTCTCAGTCAATCCAAGATTAATCTCAGCGGAACGCAACGTGTTAAAGAAGTAAGGATAATTTATTACAATAATCTTCAGGGTTTCTATCATAGAAAAGAACATCAGATTGGGTAATGTAATATTTTTGTATCTCCTTCCGCACACTGTCTAAGTCAAAGTTTTTCGGATAACAAACTTCACCTTAATTAAATCGTCTGATGGTTGCCGTCAGCATGGAAAATTTGATGAATGACATACTAATTGTGACTTACTAGACCATAATTACACCAATGTAATGCAAGAGTAAGCTTTGATACCAAAATTTATGATGCTAGTCACTGAAAACACCTCTGTGATAGTGCGGCCCTATGAAATTAAAATGTAGCAGAAGCATAGTTCATGCACGATTCATATATTAGGCATTCATTGTGACGAAAAGTTTTTTAAAAGATTTCAAATAGTTTTAATCTATGATTCTAACATCTCCTCCGGATGTGTTAACAGTAGGACATGTAAATTATGTGAATCCTCCGTGCCTTTTAATCGGTAAAGCAAATCTAGTTTCAGTAAGGTAATCGGAAATAATCTTCAGCTAAAAGCAATGCCTTAAGCTTTCTAAGGGTGATCCTACAAACACTATTATCTCTAATCGCGTTGTTTTACAGGAAAAATGTAGCATGATGAGAAATAGCCTCTACTCTCTTTGAAATTTTTCAATCCAACCCCTTCACCAGGTGGTAAACAGAGAAAAGAAAAATGAGAGGAGCTCACGATCTCGGGGCAAGTATTTGAGTATTTCTAACGGTTGGTGCACAAAGAGGTATATGGGATACAATACTCTAACATTGTAGAGACGTCTTAGAAACTACCACTGCTTCTAGAAAGACCTATGATGCCTATCACTTTATAATATGAGGATGTAAAGAAAGAATATTAACTTACCTTCCAATGAGTATTCCATGATGAGCAGTGTTCACGTATAACACCGAATACTACACACACTAAACACTGAAAACTGCACACATTTCAAATCAAACTTCACTCACTTTTCCACTCACTACACACAAATATCACTCCCTTATTCTGGCTCTTCACGGTCCCTGAAGGGAAGGAGGCCAAATTGTGCCGGGTCGTTCTTGACAAGCACCTTCTCGCCCTGGAGAGGAACTCCCCGCTGCCGGACCTCTCGTCAAATTGCAACGACGAATCCAAAGGCCAACTCCTGAAATCCTTCCTCCAGCTGTGGAATCCCATCCCAGCGGTCGAAGACGCCCCTCAGCCAAGGTTGATGTCTTTGTGAAACTCATAGGCCTCCGAGATAAATTGAGAAAGGAATGCATTGAAATCTTGCTACGTAAGATCTTATGAAAAGAGCTCAAAAGAACGTAACTTCCCTGAATGAATACTTTTGAAGCCACTCTCTAAAACACTTAAAATTGCTCTATGGCTCTCAATTAAAATTTATACAGCCATCAAACATTGTCAAATGTTGTAACAAAAAGAAATGAATTGGGTGAGAAAGGCTTTATATTCTGGAGTTATATACATTTTTTACTCTGCTTATAGAAAATTAAAATGAAACTATACTCAGTAATAACGAGAGGAGATCTTTATGTAATGAAAATGTATTACGAGATATGCACAAGCATAATCATTTCTATTTTCTAAGTTAATCAAAAGCCTCTCATGAAGCTTCTAAAAGGCGTCAATTCTATCATTTTACTACTTTTGTGGAACGACATGCTAATTTGAAAGAAAAAGAAATTTGTATATTTCAACGTTAATGGATTTTATCAATTATTCATTACTCTAAAGCAGCTTTGAGCGTTGGGTAAGAAGAGGGTAAGGGTTTAGAAATGTGCACTCGTTGGTAAGATTTTCGCCAGAAGAAATTACTCATTGGTAAGATTTTCTCCATCATTTCTAAGACGTCGAGCTTCCTCCCTTTCGATTCCCGGTGGAGAAGTTTCGCCAAAAAGGAACTCTGCAGTCCGCTGTCCAGTAGGTGGGCGCCACAGCCATGTTTTATGAACCTGTTTTTGGATGAAGATTATCTATGATTTTGAATCATGTTTATTATTTCTCTTAATCAATACAGTACCCAAATTATAGACGCAATAACATAGGTCTTCGTACTTCTTAATTCTACATTACGAAGATGGACGGCTAAGAGTTTGTGGGAAAAAATCCTCGAAGCTGAAGGCTTTTGAAGGAAAAACCCACGTATCGGGAAAACAACCGCACAAGAAGCGGGATGAAAAACCCGTGAAACACAGGAAATGCATAATAAAGAAAAAATTGAATTAAATCTAACACTTAAAATTCTAAGGCTACCTAAGCCTAATGTATAGAATTCAACGTTAACACAGATCAAAAATTAAATATCTAACTCTAAGAATACAACAACAATCAGGCAAAATAATTAATAATAGTTTTCGTACGGCTGGTTTCTTAGGCTCCGCTATTCTCCTCTGAAAACCACCTTAAAGTATAATTGTTTCAAATCTAAGGCTAAGTTACAGATAATAGTAAAATTAGCATTGAAAGAACGTATTTCAGGAGTGAATTTAAAGTATGAGCATGTTTGACATGATTGTCAAAATCTACCTCGAATCAGTGATGAGTGTTTGCCGTCGTTCATTCAGAGTCACAGGGATTAATGATATGTAAGGAAATAAATAAAAGTAATGTAAAATTTTAATATGATATAATGTCTTGATAATGTATTTCATAATACATTAAGCTGTATATTAGCCATATTCATACTTAAAATCCTGGTAAATACAACAAATACCTCAGTAACCGATCCATTCTCCATAGTTTCTAATTACCATGCCAAGAGGCTCTGGCATTGATTGCACCGCGCGAAGACACACTGATGGCCCTATGTTTTCCCACGCGTCCTCAATAGTTTCCAGTAATTTGCTCCTGTCTCGAGGGCGGTCTTGCTTTCGAAGATTTTATGCCATAATACCCCATATATTTTCAATGGGATTAAGGTCCGGGCTCCTTGCTGGCCAGCTTAATTTCTTACGTTGTGTTTCCTCTGGTAAGCAAAAGTTATTGCCAAGTGTGTGTTCTTTCTCCGCAAGCATTACCCTTCCTCTGTGAGTTCTCTTTCGGAAGCACTTCAATCCAAGATAAGTCATTCAGCAAATTCCTCTCCTTTATCAGCAGTTATCACGGGAATATCCCAATTGAGCAACAAAACATAGGGATGTATTAGATTATGTCACCTCTGTATGATAGAACTAAGTATCGTCATAAAATAGAAAACACACAAATGAAATATATTTTAAACCATCATTGAGATGCTTGACACAGAGCCAAACCTTCTCAAGTTAACTGAATCACTTGAAATTTACTGAACGAATCTCGATCATTTTTAAATGTCTAAACCGTTTGCATATACATTTTCTATCTCAAGAAACAAAGTAGCCATTCTCTGACAAGGAGAACTATTAGGTTAAAACCGAACATATCAATTAATTCGGCCTGGATCGTTACACGCCAAGGTATTTATACATGATTGTATATTTGTATTAGTTTATTGATGTTAAAAATCTATGAATCGGTAAACGTTATTTCTTAGTCTTCATTTTCAGAGAAGATTCGCATCTTCTACTGTTTGCTACACTACAAGGGGCAAACTGTAAAGAACGTACCCATCTTCCGAGAAAAAGAGCGCTGACAGCCCTCTGAAACTTCAACGTCCGTCGACTTTGCCTTACAACATAGAGGACAATTATCCTGTAGTGCAGGCGAGTAGCGCAGTGCAAACTGACACACACACGTTTCCTGCCGCTCAGAGACGAAGTTATCAGGACACTAGAAAGGAAATAAGGCATTTTAAACCCTAAGAGTAACATAAAATCATCGAATCGGAAGAACGTTGCAATCCCGAAGATATGACACCGATAAATATTGAAAAACTAGATGTATAGACTTCTCAAAAGTTCTTACATTGCTAAGGAGTTCAACGTTGAGAGACTACAGAAGAGATAGGTCCGCTCCGTTCAAATGCTCCGACTGCTATGAGTCAATTGCAGGAAAGCGACCGCACCAATTCCGCCAAAATTGAACACTCATACCAACGCTACGAATTCAGGATGGAGAAGGGCGGTATAGGATTTCTCTTGTTCCATTACAGCCAAGCGTGGATAAATATGTCTGGGAGTGTAGGGATACGGTTTCATGATTCGAATGCATATTGTATTTTCATAAAAGACTTTTATGTGATTTATCAGTAATTATGTAAACTTCTCCAATTCTTTAATCATTGAATTTATAGTGTTTGCGGGGGTCCTGGATAGCCGTGTGGACAGCGAGTTCGACTTCGATGAAAGTGGTTCACAGTACAGATGTTTCCAGCAAATTTATTACATTTATGCATCTCATGATTTAAAATTTTACATTTTCTGAATGTCTCCAACTGCATTTATTATGTAGAAGAATATTTAAATTTATTGAATTATTTTGTTCTTACCCTCATCAACTAATTTCATTTTATTTATTGTTGAGGGTGATTGAATGTTTTTGTTACAAGAAGATATCAAGTCTCCTAAACTCTGAATAAATAACCTCATCAATTATATGCATTGCTTTCGTTGATTCCCAAAGAGAATGCCATCTATATGGGGACCATGTCTTTAAGTTCTAATTTCATGTCTAACACCTTTATTTACTAATTTTGTAAGTCAAGAGGAGGCCATGATAGATGTATACAATCTAGCTGCTTGACAGCAAACATCTTGATCCGTTTTCTTTGATGTGAAATAAGCAGTGATTTCAGAGTATGCAATTGTGGCCATCAATCAACAAGGCATTATCAGTCCTTAGTCAAAGGTAAAGAAGGTGTTGTTTTATTCTGAAAATCAGTTACAGCTTTTTAGGAGGCCCTAAAAATTCTCTTGTCATGGGAATCTTCTCAAATCTTGACTATAAAGTTTTAAAAATGTATGCCATACATTATTTTTAAGAGAAATGGGAAGGTCTGCCATAACATTTTCTTCCATATTTGGGGATAAATAAAAGTCAAGAAAAGGATTCAGGAATTTAATACATGTTCATAAGTTTACAGAGAGAGATATTTTAGAATATTTTCATGATTACAAAGTCTGATAATATTTTAATTTATTTCAGATACCTTGGATAAGCTACACTATTATATCAGTAAAGCTCTTTCTCTGCTCAAGGTGCATAAAATCCAAAACTCCAGTTTCAATGATCTTGATAACTTTACAGACTGACATCATCATCTATTGTCTGTATTCAGTAAAATACAACAGCTTAAATGCATTGAAATATGTAACATTTCTAAGGAATGATCACGATTCTTGTATATACACTTGGGATCAATAACTAATACAAGAAATATCAAGACTTCAATTTATAAATGTTTAAGGACCTGCTCATGAAATGAGAAACATCTAATTAAAGATATATGTAAAAATTGTGGAAATTGCAAGGAGTATTAAGAAAATTTCAAAATTTCATTTAAGAAAACTAAAGGTAAATCATCACTCATTGAAGATGCAAAATATGGAAGATAATTTGCAGGACTCTTTGATTGCTATCTGAAGAAGAGCAGGGGGGTGTTTCTGAGTCTCCACAGATTGGTGGCAACAGATTCAATCCGAGTTAATCGTAAAGTAATCCATCTACCAACTTCTGTGCGTTTCACACTTCCAAGCGGAAAGAAATCCATCTTGGGTATGACGTCACTCCTCATCCCAGTTGAGACACGATGAAACATCATAAGAAATCACATATTCCTAAGAGACAAGTGAGCAGAGAAAAACAGCTTTCCAGTAAACAGTAATTTTTGTAAATTAATTTCCTGCATTTGAGCATTTGAAACAAATGTGTGGTAATATTTTACACAATTGTGTTCGTTTATACTTCGAAAAATCGCAATCTATGTACCCATTTTGAATCATATTGTATGATTGTAAATTATCACTAAATTTGCTGAGGTATTTATTTATCAATGCCTTGATGATGCCTGATGATTTATTTATCAATGCCTTGATCAAAACATTCTAAGTACATTTACATTGCTGCTGGAAATAATCAATAATTTTTAATATTGCATTTAAAAGCTCTTAGCAGGAGGGTATCTAGCCAGCAGAGGGAAGTGGTTGCTTACACATCTCATGATGTGTCTAGTTCCAGTGAGAGTGCACCTCATTGTGAGGTGTAGGCAACATCTTCCTCTACTCCGCCACTTTTAAAAGGTTTACACAAAAAGGTTAATTGCTGCACTAAAATGGAATTGCATTCTATGCTTTATTACTACAGATGACTTGATAACAGCAATTCTTTTTAAGATGAGTTTTGATAAGGTTTTATAAATTTTCCTATGTGAAGATTGGAGATGAACCCTATACCTTCATGTTAACTTAACTATTCGGGAAAATAGATTGCAAGTGAACTTTGTTTGGAATGATATGATAATATCTAAGGATAGTAGAACATTATCTAAGGCTTAGAAGGAAAGGAAATTTATAAATATCCTTGTTCAATTCCATTCTGTTTTTATTTACCATTACAGCCATTTCTACATATACTGGGACACACAGATATACTCAGGAAGGTCATACATACAAAATAATACATGGATATAATATAAATACTTATTTACAATAAAAAATGTATAGATAGAAACATACTCTACACATATAAGCTTTAAAATCATGATCTTAGCTGTCATACCATACATTGGACATAAGGTACAATATTTTGTATAATCTTTTCAGATTAAGGAACCTCTGGAAATAAGTGTACATACGTATCTTTTATTTGGATATTCTATGGTTGATTTGTTTTCTATTGTTATTTATTTTTAAAGTAGCAGCTTTTTTATATAAAATTATTTATTACTATGAAGCAGAAGCCATTTCTTAAGTTTTACATTTTTATTTTGAAGCAGTCTCTTTTTTGTCATTAAGTTGAGATATATTTTATCATTTTAGGGCCCATTTCCATTTCATTCATCTATTTCATTTATCACTTTATGTAACAGGTTATTTATTTTTATTTTATAGCTTGTGCTAATTCATTTTTATTCATATTAGAGTTTTTTATTTTCATGTGATACATTTTTCTTTAGTGCAGAGGACTGTACTGTATGTGATAATTATTTAATTTCCTTTGAATAAATTTATCTAAAGGGTATGAATATGTATATTGCAATGTACCTACCAGAGGGGATGAAAATGAATTAATTACCTATAGCATGCAAGAGACATACTTTTCAATGTATTTTCTCCTTTCTAAGGGACTGTTAGGGATTACAATCTACCTTGTTATTACAGCCAGTATGTTCAGGGTATTGATCACCTCCTCTACAGGGCCTGACACTGGCATGCCTGAGGCTGACATTAGCACTGCTTCCCAATGACTTTTGGTATCAGCCTTCCGCATAAAAATGCAATGCACAGAGGACCGAGGTGCCCAATGAAATTTTTCCAGTTATTAATACCATATATATTAGGTGATATCTAGGTGCTACAATAATTATTTCATTCATTAATCAGCATTCATTATTTTATTTCTAACACAGAAATGATTTATCTTCTATCATAATTAAATTATTTCACAATTTCCTTAAGATATGGCAACTTTAGAATGTGCTCTCCACAAGTTGATGAGCTATAAAGCACAAAAGAGTAGCATCACCTACATTGATATAAATTACATACATCTCCAACATTTGAGTTGAGATTTACTAAAATTAAGAGAAGCAGAAGTAGACGTTTTGATTTTGCACAAAATTATTAGCAATTTTGGAATAACGAGGTTATGTATTTTTGGATGTGGGTTATACATTCTATCATTCATATTTTAAGTTAGGAAAGTTCCTGTATCAGATGTAGCCTAAAAATATGCTATTATTATTCAAGAGTTTTCTACTTTTGTAAATAGGATATTTCTCTTGTATAAATTAAATACAATACCACATACCTTCATTTCAATAGCTAATGTTGTGGTATGCTGCCCAGTGTTTAAGAATGGTCAATCTTTCACTATTAAAGCCCTTGCCATGCATTTATTATGATGATACAAGCCCTGGAAAATCATCATCTGTGACAATGAAGGGGTTTGAGTTATCCATAAGTGCCTCAGACCTTGTCTTCTCAAAACTTGCAGCCTTCTCTATCCTCTGAAAAAACATCAGGTTCCTTAATGATCTCCATTGTGTAGGTTATTAACAATGAACATAATTATAGTAGCCAAATTCAGCATCTTTTTGGATTCATCAGGAATTAAAGTGAAACAAACTCAATACAATTGACATCCATTATCTTCTACAATTACTGACATCTATATTATTCCTAGGCTCTATCATTTTGCCAAAAAAGGCCTGAATCCTGGGTCATCGTTCTTTGGAGGAAATACATTCAATTGATGGACCAAGCCCATTTCTTGAAAACTAGGAAAATTTTGAAAGACACATAGCCACAAATTACTATGTAATTGGTCGAAATAAACTCAAGAAGAATATCATTCCAGAAATTCCTCCCCAGGTAGCCTCAGTTACATGTGAAATAAATTTCAGAGAAAGAAGAGCTCCTAAGAGAATGTATTAATTACCTGTTAAAATAAGGTCCATTAACAATTACAACATTACAATACAGTCATTTCAGGAAAATTTATTGCTCTTACATCTTTTATCTCATGAAACCTTCTCTAAAAGATATTGAAAATATATTTTCAGTATAGAACAAATGCATTCAAATGAGCTTATGTTGGATCTATATACTTAAAGCAGCACTGGGGAGTGAATCTTATATTTCTTCTTGACCCAAACATCTAATATTATATAAATTTATGAATCAGTTTTTTTATAAGTTAACCAGATGTCAGCAAATTGTAACCATTAGAAATACATTCTGCTAGAAAATACCTCAACAAAATGATTGCTACTGCTAAAAGATATTAAAGTGAAGATTCTCTCACCCCACAGTCAGTTGTAGTAACTTATGCAACAATATTTTGCATATTAAGATAATTAGGGTCACGATGTACACAATATTTCATATGCAGACATACACCAACAGCTTAAAATTTTCTCCCATTATAATCATAATTTATTTACTGCTTTAATATTTTTTACAAAATACTTAACAATAAAATATACTGTCCATGAATTTTAGAACATAGGGAACTTCATTTAGTATCTCATATCACTAGAAACCGACTTATTTGCAATAGCAAAGGATGAGAATTGAATACATTATACACATCAGAAAATTATACATTCATCACCAGAGAGCTACGCTTTGCACTCTAATTCATTATAACCATGAAGGAATGAAGATGATCAGTAATGCTCAACTCTGAACTGCTTAGTTTTATTTACTTTTTCAATTTCCTTTTTATAGTAGTTATACTATGCCTTTTTAAGTAGTTATACTATGCAATAAACATGCCATATGAATGAAAGAAAATTTTCAGCCATGTAAGGCTTTAAGGTGCAAAGTTAATCCTTTGAATGAAATGAAAATTAGAAGGAGTGTTATTAGGTTATATTATTATTTCTGAAAAGTCATGTGATGCAGAATATCATTTTTAAAATTAAAATTCATCATTTGATGTTACGTAATTCATTGTCATTCACTGTTCTTTTCTCATCCTTCCCCTTAGTTTCTTCATTACCTGTATGTGCTGCAGTATCAAAGGTAATATTGCTATCCTTTGGATTGGGCAACCTCCATATGCATGAAAGCTATGCTAGCTTGCAAGTGATGAAGGGGCAATCAGCTGATGCATGTCAATGACCTTTTTTAAGTAGGTCAGGCACATACTTATGGATCTAGCAAATATTTTTTGTTAAAAAAGGTGTTTAACTATCAAATTTGTTTATCATGATGTAAATAATAAAGATTGTAGTTTTCACTTCTTTTTGTCTTAAAAATATTCAACCAAGAGTTGGCTCATTGCAGTTGGTCTCAGCACTCCACTTCTCTATGTATTTATTAGTTTTACTAAATCTTTGGTACAAACTTCCTAATGTTCTTGGTTCAATATTTTTCAGATGTAGGCCAGTACTTAGGGCCTCTTCTACCCTAACTACACTCCTCTTCTCTTATATATTGAAATATTTTCTGCTACACCTCCTGTAATGAATCAAAAACCCTGCATGGCGGATTTAGAAATATACCAAAGAGGAATGGATTAATACATTATTAAAATGCCCTAAACAATATTTGGACCTGAATTCCCTCGCTGAATATGACTTGAGTAGTTAATTCAGAGTTTCATATAAAGTTTTTAAAAATTCAGTCATGAATATCCATAATTCCTTCATTATTACATCATAATATTGGATGAGGTGACGGTAAACCATTTAAATGCAAATTAAGTTAAATATTATCCCTGCATTCATTACCTGAGTAGCAGTAAATCTGTTATTATCAAGGTTATCTCAGGGTTGAGAGCAAAAAGGATCAGGTTACTAATAGGTGAGGGGAACCCTGAGTATGTTTTCTTCCACTGCTGAAACATGAAGATGATGGCACCTGAATAGCAAACTCTTTCTCTTAACATTAAACGAATGATGAAAGAGAGAAACTTAGAGAAAGGATTTTAATGTACCAGTAAACACAAGAGATGACCAAATATTACATCAAGTACTAAATTTTCAACATTTCAAAGGACATATTCTATGCACAATGGAAATTAAGTGAATATATTCTAAGGAAGAAAAGAAGTAAAATTATTTTACTAGAACATACTGTAGGAAGGAACATATATTTATATGGTGAAGTATGTTTACCATAGCTAAAAATTTTTAGCAATTTTCACTGAACTTTAGCCAGAAATTACACAGTGTTAAAATGGTTATTTATAATTACTAGATGGCATGAAAGCAGTCTCCATTTTTGGATAAAAATATATTGGTGATGCATTTGCATCAAGCTCTTTCAGTAATGAAGAAAAATAATACTAGAAATTATTTGATATAGATTTTCGACAATATCTGAACAAGATAAAAAATTACACTTGTAAGTTTTCTCCATTGGAATGAAGACCAAATATTGCTACTAGGTATTTTCATTATAAAAAAGAAAATTTCAAGTTTCTTACACATTTAAGAAGTTACCTGCTAAATTTTCTAGATGCACACATTTTAAAAATGAGATATAGGATGGAAAAATTGTCTCTGATAAAAAGACTTTTTACAGTGCAGATCTTAGTCGTCTTGAAAGAAGCATCATTTAATACTGGTGAGACAAGCAATTTAATGCTTTGGTGAGCAGAATCTGTCCAAACAGTAACTAACAGAAACTTCTCTGTGTGTATCTTCTTAAGTGTAAATACAATCTATAATTTTATATTTAGGTAGGAAACAACTTAGTCAGAACAAAAAGAAAGGATCACAGTTTAAATATTTTTGAGCATACCTTAACAGTAGATACTTAGATAATTTGTAAACTGAAGTTGATACATGCAACCAGAAAAGGTAGCTCTTGTTGAGTTGCTTTATTCTTCACTACGAATCAAATTGGTCTTACATGTTAAAAATGCCAGGTTAATTTTTCTTCCAGTTTTTATAACTATTGGCCAATAGGTTTTTCTTTTTATGATGAAAAAGTCATAGCCTACAAAGAGATTTTTTCATTTTCTTCAGGAATATATTAAACAAGGCAAATTTAGAAGTCAGGCATCCCTTCTCTCTAATAACATCTTCTTTTTGATTGGTTTGACACACTACTGATAAGCTTTGGTTAGCATTTCTTTCTAAGAGAGTGAAGGAACAAGCAGTTTGCAATTAAATAGATCTATTCCACTTACGCTGCAGTGTTTCTTTCCTTCTTTCCAATTGTCCACATATCCATGCTCCACAGTAGTTTCACAATTTGCTGACACTGATAAAAAACACAAGTTGATTGCCTACTGCCACCTGTATATAAGCCATACAAATGCTATATAGAAATTAAGGCTGAACTACTATACTAAATAGAAATTAAATGTTGAAAAATTACTTAAGATAGATCATTTCAATAAATAAAGAATGTGAGAATGGATTTTGATATCCACCGTAACCAGGCTATGCTGTTACATGGACATGTATGGCAGTATTTTGTAATTAATAATCTGTGGCTCAGCTAACAGATTATTACAATATACAATAAAATCTGGCTAAGACAATTTATAAGGGAAAAGTGAAACCCATGCTCTATGGCAGATATTACAAATTTTTATTTCTTTTATATAAGAATACAAAAGAGAAGGATTTTTGTCTCTATACTTAAAGAAATGATTTACAACTAAAAAAGAAAAGGAATCTTACATATCTTGCCCCTCTTACCACAGCTGTAGATACAGACTATGGACAGCTGTTGTGTGATACTGGTCAACTTCTTGCCATATTTTCTAAGAATGGTCTGCTTCTTGTGAAAGAGAAAATTTTTCTTCGTTACTTTATGTTCGTAATTCTTTCCTTTCCAATGAAGCAAATTTTACCAGTTGGGCAAACGGGATAATAATGTAAATAGTGAAATGTTTTGTGGGGTGCTGATTGTAGTCTTGTAGAGATTGTTATTCTTACTGTTCTTATTATTCCTATTGTCATTCCCTATAAAAATAAATGCAAAAAGTGACCAACATAAGTAACTAAGGTAGCACTCAATAAATATTTTTAAAAATATGAGAAGAAGACATCCAGTGTAATGCAACAACAACAGTTTGTGAAGTCTTCAGTTATTCTGTCTGCAGCTGTGACAAATAAAGCAAACTAATAAGTATCCTTTTCATTTTATGCAGTAAAGCACTTATTTGAAAATTAAAGAGCCAAAATAACATGGTTTTTAAGTAAAATAAATGATGAGATGCCATATCATGCATAGAACACTATCCCATTGATAAGGCATTTTTCACTCCTTAAAAGTGTCTTAAGTGAGTTCTACAGTAATTATTGAGAGAACATTACAGCAATGGATAATTCTTAGGTTAGTTTCAAAGAGCCATGTCTATTGGTGCTTTTGAATGATGAAAAAAACTGTGTTTACCTTAGAAACAGATCACCCAAATAAAGATTACGCAACAATAACTTCTAAATCAGCACCAAAACATTTGAGAAGTTAAGAGTGATGAATTGGAATATCAATTGTTTCTCTGTAGTGCATGGTGTGTCATGATGCATTTACAAAGAAAATTCAATTCCATCAAAGAAAATGAATTATTTGAAATTACGTAAAACATGTCAATTATCATTTTAAAATAATCCTTTAGTCAGATATGTGCCTTATTTAATTCAATAAAAGACTGCCAATGTGGTACCATATCACACTAAGAGATGCAAGAACGTAGATCTTATCCATGTTCTTGAATGGTTGGTTGAAGATGTTGTTACTATCAAATAGTCATGGCTAATTGATGGAACTCAAAATTATGTAATTTGAAATTCAACTTTTTTAAGTGAAGAATATGTAATTCTGTCAGCACTACTTGATTGCAGCATTTCATAAATATGCTTAGCATATGTTTTTTATCTTCATAATTTTAGAAGAGGGTACACAGAATAATATTGGATGGCTACCTGAAGATCTCTCTTTAGATCATTGACAGGACAAATTTGTGTACAGTTACAGATTCATTTCATAACTAGCTCATGGGTAACTTTCATGGGACTCTTGTCACAGCTACAGGTATTTTGAGAATGGGAACTCTTTGGCTTGTGAAACAGTGGGAAAGTTGTGCTCAAGTCTCTGGTGATTACTTTTGAATAAGGTTTCAATTGTACCCACAGTGTCATTTTGTACCTTTTCATTTGAACACTCCTCGTAATTCAGTAAGGAAGACAATACTAAATTTCATTTTTACCTTGATATTTTTTTACCATTGGAGTTTTCCAGAAGAAGGATTGAGCTTTTAATTAGCCATTTGAGACCAAGAGAGGGAGAAGATCTATAGGTTCACATAAATCAGAGGAAAATTTTGAAACATGAAAAGAGAGAATTTCATTTAGCTTTATTTTCATTCCGAAAGTGCCAACAAGTCAGTTTTATTTGTTTTGCAAACAGCTATTATTTATTATCAACATTGGAAAGGGAAGATTTTATTAACATACAATAAACATCTGAGTTTGCTGATATGAGATCTTCAACTTAAATATTAAATTGAAGCAAAATTGAGAAATTAGTTAAGATTTTTTGTAATATTTCACTTCATTGTTTGCTATTATCTACTTTAATTTCACTTTGTTAGCACATTAACAGATGAGAATTCATGACAAAGAGATTGTGTAATCTTAAAATCTCTCATTTTCTTACATTCTTCTTTGTGTACATGAGGTTGTGCTCGGTAAATGGAGAATTACTTTTAATCATTCAAAGTATGCTATGGCTGTTTCCATTCTGCATTCTAGGTGATTTGCAAAGTAGCCTTTAGCATGCATACACAATACAACACCACTACTGATACTACTGTATCAGTAGTGGTATGTATTATATTATAGTACTGAAAAATAACCCACTGACTTCTTGTTTAATCAACAGACATGATAAATCATAAAATGAGTAAATAAAGGAAAAATACCTGATAGTTTCATAATCTGCTTACAATGACCTGTAGTGTTGCTTACAAAGCAAGTGTAAGTTCCAAAATTGGTTATCTGAGTGCATGAAATGTACAGGATATGCCTTTTGATTGATTGATTGCTTTCCCTTTTCTCCTTAATCCTGTCAGATGGCACAATATGCTTACTGCTGAAGTTCTACCATACCTGGAGAATATGGAAAATACATTAAACATTTACAATGACAACAATTAATGTTATCACAGATATTATAAAATAATTCAATGCAAAATTTAAAAAAAGTGAACTCCCTTGCCATAATTTAGCCCAAGTTTGAGATATCTTGCATTGCCCTGACATTAAGAATACTGAGCAGTTTAATCCTAAATTATAAATACACAGGATCAATAAAAGTATGTCAATAAAATGCTTTTATTCTCAAAAGATATACTACAGAAGAAAAGATATTTAAATTTTGGAAGAATTGGATGGATGAATCTGATTATAGATTTTTTTGTCGATATTGATCCATATACAGAAATTCTCTTTGAATCACATATTGATATACATCTATATCATGAAGATATAATTATCTCTCTTTAAAAAGGAAATGAAAATTTAAAGAAACACCAAAAATAAAATTTTTATTGATATCCTATATATTTATTCCAAAATATTCACCAATTTATTCTGACATGAATAATGCAAAATTGAACAGTTACATGCCTTGTAAACATGAGAAAATCATTTATAAAATGGACAATCACTTTATATACATATTGAATTCTTCTAAGCATTCATCCTGCTTAGTTTCAGGATATATTATGTTTTCCTTTTCACAGTACTCTGTTATCAGCATGAAGGAATGATTATTATCCTTCAACACAAATCAAAAAGGAAGTTTTAAAAATCTAAGGTCAAAAATAATTAATCGTATAAAACAGCAGTCAAAATTAAAAGTAATTTTAAATAAAGAAGTAGATTTGTTCAGAAAAATCTAAAATGTATGTTTCGATAGAGCTTTCCAAAATTTGTTCATTCATCAAAGAAATAATTATGCATCAAAAATTAATATTTCAAGATTGTAATGCTGAATTAGGAAGAAAAAATCCTAAGGTAGAATCCTAATCCTAAAACATAAGGAACTGTCTGAATCTCTCCTACAGAATCCATCAGCAAACTTCATCAGACTTTCAGGAAAAAGAGAATCATAAGTGAAGAATTAAAAGTATTGGGTGAAAGTCAAAGATATACACTTAATGATCGATAAAGCTAATTTTTTCTATCAAGAATATTTTTCAGACTTCAAGTGATAAGAGCAGTTTTTACTATTAAGATGAGGAAGCAGGATATTATTACCTTGGCCTTGGGCTTAACATAAACAGTGCAAGACTAATCTAATTCATATCCTTCTGCCGTAGTCACTATTTCTTTCTCAATGGCAATTTCAGGAGCATCTGATGAAGACAATAAAACAGACAATCTCAAAAGGCAATAGAACAATTAAAGAGCGCAAGAAAAGCTAACTTGCACTGGACAGTGATGTCAGCAGAACCATGACCGGGCTTTCTAATTCTCATCTGAGCATTCGTAAGTGCCGTTTTGTCCGTGTTTGTCACCTAACAAAATGTTATGGATTTTCCGCTGGGAAGATGCTTTCCCTTGTAAAAAAACATTACAATGTTAGAGAAATTGGAGCAATTCATAAATGGCAGAGGCTCACAACTATATATACTGAAATTTAAACACAATTTAGAAAAACAATTTCAATGCACATCAGATCTAACTGCCATGATGACATGAACAGGACAAACGTCAATGGACATTCGGTCGACTGGAATGATTTCCTATCTTTTAAGTAATTTTCATGACTTCGTATAAAAATCTATGTACAAGTAAATAAACCATTATGTTCCAAAATTTTTTAAAAAATGCAAAAAAAGCCTATGAGACGCGCAAATACAACTGATGATGATTCTTGCTTCGACAAATGGCATATTTTTCGCATATTCGCAGTCGATTGCGGTCGAGAGAATTGTATCAAAATCGACCGCAGCAGACGATAAGTTAGCAAACTCTGGTATGTGATTTTTCACTGTTGTGAATGCATTGAGCATAATTAGTACTCCAACTACTGTCCGTACTCCCTAGATTAACACACGCATGGTGTCCCAAAGTTAAGGGATTGACTTTAAAATTGATTAAATGGAATACGGAATGCGAAAGAAATGCTACAATGATTGCAAATTTCTTCATAGACTCATGAATTTTTGACCACACTATTTCAACATTAAATATATTCGCCAATGAACATGTTGCGATGAAATTTGCAAGAGCTAAATTTGTTTTGCAGCAACAGCATTGCGCAGTATGTGAATGAAATTCCCAGAAACCCGTACCAACGTAACCGCATAGGAAACTATAGTTTCTTCGGGATATAGATATAAACCTCGGGAATATATTCCCGAAGTTTATATCTATATTTGCAATCATTGTAGCATTTCTTACGCCCTTACCAATTAGAAATTTCCAAGGGTATCTTACGTAATAGCTCTGGGTTCGACTTAAGGGGGTCTTAATCCTCCCTTAATAAATATATGGTGGAGATTTTAAATAACTTTATCAAGCGCTTTCCGAGAAGATAGAATTCGATATTTCTGAATGTTTACAGCGGTCATGAATATGTTTTGAAAACACAGTTTTCCATTTCCCTGATAGTCCTAGGTTCGACGCAAGTGGGCCATTTTTGTTCTACCATACATTAAACGGGAAGTAGAGAATCACTTTTAAGAACATCCCCTATCTGCTATCGACTTAAAATTCAGCATAAGGTTGGAAGGGTATTTACCCCAACTTAATTGGGAGGAAAGATAACAATGGTGGACCTTGGCTCGAGGCCAGACTGATTATACTTTCCTGTATGTTTCACTTAGGTGAACTTGGAATTTCCCGAGTACTTTGTCGGTACAAAAGGGAGGAAGCTTGACCTCCTGGAACAACTAGAGATACGCCGCCACCTGCAGTTTTCTAGGAACCTTACTAACGAGTATCTTTTCAGTGAGAATATTTCCCCCATCTTCAAATCTATACTTCCACACCTCCCTCCCCCTCCCCCGCATTCATCCCACTAACGCCCTTCCCCTCAATCGCCTTTACTTTGTATATTACTCTGCTATTAAATGTATTCCGGTCACCTGAAGATGAGTTAACCTCGAAACCGGTCGTGTTTTTTCAAATAAAATTTGTGGACGAAGACATATTGTTTCTTTCATATTGATTATGGAAATGTTCCACCAAATATCGTCTGAAAGCATCAACCTTCATAAAGATATCGATGTGGAGAGTATTTGTTTATTTAGTAGCTGAAAGAATATTACAATTTATTTATATTGTTATCTTCGGAATCATTTCAACGAAAATTATCAATGCTTTGAGAACGAAAGCAATATTATTCCAACTTTCATTTACAAGGTGCAGTTTTAAACCATCTACAGTATATAATTTAGTTATTATTCATGAACTTTCTGCGAAAGATCCTGCTGTATTTGTCCTTCATTCAATATAACATGTCGCCTTATCCTTAAGGCAACTTTTTCTGCTAGATTATAAGTTGTTTTTATATCCCTTTGATACTACACCTAATTTTCTTATTGGATGTCAGTAAGGTTGAGGGTTTTAGGATGTCTTTTCTTGTTATGTTATTACTGATGATTTTATTTTCATTAAGTGTTACATGGTGTTATAATTTGTTTTCTTCCTATTGTGAGAATTAGAATATCATATGTTGCATTAAATTTCTAATATTTTCTATGGTAATCCATATGGTTAATTCTCCCTTTTTTACAGGAATTCTTCAAAATTTTAAGGAATTTCTTTGAATTCGTGATTTCTCATTATCTGTAATTACTGATAAGATGTATTTTTCTTGTAATTTTACGGGCTAGGTTGTAAGGTGTATCGTTCCTTTCCTTTCCGTACATGTTCGCATATCAATGTTTTCATTAAATATCTAATCTTTTTTTCGAGTCTTCGCATATGACTATTTTTGTTTTTGAAAGGTTTGTTTGGTGTATTTTCTGCTCCGTGTAATTTGCTCATTATTTCCAGATCCAGCCTCGTATTTAGCCACAATTTTCATTTGCTGGTGGAATTTTAGTGGAGAAGGTACTGTTTGAGCCATTTTAGGTGCCCAAAGATAGGATAGGCTTGGTCTGCCTGATTCTTGGTCTCTTGCTGCCAATTGAACGACAGATATGCTGAGGTTCTGGAGGAGTTTCTTCGAGTCCATCAGATTACAACCCTTTGGTTCAGTTTTGGGAATCCTACGGGCAGAAGTGTGATGCTGCAGCATATTTCATCCACGGTAATCTTGCAGAGGGGCGCCCGTAATGGACACCAAATCACTTGTGTGCAATGTTAAGTGACTTTTGACGTGTGGCAAGTTCAGATACATTTGCAGAGCATTTACTTGAACTATAGTCTCTTCCACCAGTGAAGCCACACTTTAACTTAATGTGCTGAAGTGCTTATTAAACCATCTTCTCGTAAAGAGCTGACCGCGTTTTTAACTGTTTTAACCCTGTACTATTCATTCTTCATGGAGCAATTAATTTATGTTGTGAACTTAAATGTTAAATGCTATACCTAATCGAAGTTCAGGTGGAGTGAGTTATCAATAATACAATAGGTTACCAGGTCCAGTGAAGAACTTAATTTTACCAAGTTTTCTATTCATGTAAATGTTTTATAACATACTTTAATTATTACGTGTTCTCTATATGTATGTACAAATATTTTTGCCTACTTTGGAATCTTGCCAGCTTTCAGCTTGCATTGCCAGATAATGTACGGTATTTACATTACGCTTAGATGGAATCAAACATGGTTTTTCGTTATTGTAAAAGTATCTGAGGAGTCGCTTTTACTTAAATAATTCGTTTGTAAATCACTGAATTTGAGATGTTTTGCTGATTAACTTCTGTGGCTTTGGCTGCCTTTGGGAGGTTTTTTACGGAGGGGTTTTCCTTCCGACTTAGGGCAAATGCCAGGCAGACTTGTTCTTCCCCTCCGGTCTTCCTTGTGATGTCTGTTTTACTGTTTTGCTATTTGGTTAGTTTTGTCTGATGTAACCACAGGGAGATTTAAGTGAAATAAAAGTTAATATTGAGAATTGCCTGTTCTGATTCTTAGTGGCATTTTGTTCCTACAACCTAACTAAAAGGAAAAGCAACCACGTATTTTCACAGTTCAATCTAAAATTAACTACCACTTATAAGGACGATAATGCCTACTATCCTGCGATATGAAAGGCAAAACTGCTCCAGCTTGGGTGTATTAAAAGGCCCTTAAAATTCGTTTTAATAGTTTTACTGTACATATAAATGCGTATCTGAGAAAGTAGAAAAAGCCGCGATCAATTCGAAGGTTGCAGGTTTCCTACCTCTGTCATAGAATTTTTCGATACGGGGACGAGCTCCGCGGAATTATCGATTTAGGATTTCAGACCTCCGTTTGAGAATGTACAGAGATAATGATACGAGAGATGATAATAATGTACGAGAGAACTATTGTTATCGCCTACAGAACTTTGGTCATTATTAAAATGACTAAATCATTGTTAATGTTGCGCATGTTCAGTTTGGTCTCTTTGGTATTCAACAAAGCCGTAAAAGCCTATAGCCACTAATTCCCAAGCGACAGCTTTAACAACCTGGTGGGGTCACTTGAATCTAAATAATTTTATCGTAAAGCTCGTATAAGAAAAATAATTACGGGACATTTTCAACTTTCGCAGATTAATTGGACGTTTAAATTTAAACAAGTATTTTAGTACCATATATTTTCATAGAAAACTCAATTCTCAGAACTCAATTTTGCCATTCATTAATCAATTCGTAATTTATCACAACTTTTACATATTTACAATTTGCGTTAAAGAAGCTAAAACTGCATAAATCTATATCATCAAATTAACAATCGCTATTACAATGGTGATAGTGAGATACTGGCCCTTGATAAGTAGCGTAGTTAAAACTTCTCCTCGGAAGTATTTTCTCTTGGACTGTTATCTTGAATACATGGTCCCACTACCATATATTCGTAAATTGAATACTTCTTGCCTTTTGGTACACGGATAGACCATAGCAGTTTTATACGCTGAAAATGATTTAATAAAGAATGACACGCTGAATAACGCAAATTTCTAGATTACGCCGTCAAATCGAAGTCGAGGATTTTGCTTACAGTCTGAATGACTTCTTCTATCCTTCGGATGTATGTACAGTCACTTACAAAAAAAGTTACCACTTCCAGGGGCAACTCGTCCAGCAGACACCACATTTCGGGCGAGCGAGCCTCCAGAATAGCGAGAGAGAAAATAAAGATGAAGGACATCGTCTGTGCAGGTCTACGTTCAGCGTTTGGAAGGATTTGTTTCCGTTATTGTTATTAAAATCACTTCATTACTTCGACTTTTAATGGCATTAACATGGCAGAATAATATCATAGCGAAACGGAGGTCGGAATGCATTAATTCGGTGGTTTAAAAGTGGTTTCCTAGATATAGGACCGCAACGTTCCCTATTATATAAACTTCCTAATCTTTTAAATTCCCTTCCTCCCTCCATAGACCCTTTCAGGCTTTCACGTGTTGCATTCTTGAAAGAATGCTTGTATAAAGATCCTTGTAAATAATATTCTTAGTTTGTATTTGTGTATATATTTTTGTCTTATTTTTATTTGTTGATTTTCTTATTTCATATTGTGATTGAAATACACAGTGATCATACTCATCAGAGTTTTATTAAGTAAAACAACATAATAAACGGAACAGCACTGCCTCCTTCTGAGTTTCAGCTCAGAATAGAGATATAAATACTGTACATTGGTTCTTTATTCTTTTAATTACCAAATATCCAAGGGGAAGACGTTCAAGAAGAAGATAAGATTTTCAGCTCCATTTAACTAAAACTTAATTGGGAATATCCAAGAAAAGAGGTGAGTTTGGGGTTAAAAGTAACATGAAAGAATTGAAATTAATAAGAATTGGTGAATTAATGCAATATATATTAATTAGCTGAGGTAGGTCTTTTGGTAGAGCCAACTGTCCAGCTAATAGAGTTACAACTCTCTTTGGCTTATTCTAATTCATCACTAATCTTAGTTACGCATTCATCAATCAAGATTAATATTATAAACTCGGAATTTCCTCTTGCCTTGATCTACTCTTCCCTTAAATGAATCAAATGATAAAAATATAACCCAAATGTTATTGTTATAATAATTCCTGGCAGATTAAATAAAAAAGGTCTATTTGCATGCCTTAAAGTTATTATAAGCTTTTCTTTAACTTCTAAAGCCCTTCCAAAATTAGTATCACATCCTGTTATGTGATCTCTAATTTATGGAGAAGTTTGCTGAATTGATGTCTTGTTATTTGGAAAAATTTTTGAATTGCTCATGCTTTAGGTTATTGAAAAGGGTATGAAATTCTCTATAATCACCTCTTCTCCAAAAGTGAAAACCTTCCCCCTTTGTCTCAACATTTGAAGCTATATATCATAATTAAAATGAATGGTATTAGATGAATTTATACTCATTTTATCAGTCAACTTTTAGAAATAGCTTATAAAAAGGATCTCCTGGATAGCTAAGAGAGCATCAAATACCTTGGGTGAAAGTGGCCCCAGTTTTGATTCGTTGTTTGAGTCCTTTATATGCGAAATTACCTCAGCTGTCACAACATTTTGAACAATTCTACTACTAACTCATAAAAATAGTAAAAGAAATATGTTGAACAACGTTGATAAAACATTACAATATTCTTCTTGGCATTGTTCCTTTTTAGAATCTAATGATAAAATTACTTTATTTTTGACATATTGATAATTTGACTTAATTATTTAAAATTAATCAAGTGTTGAATAACATTTACAGAAAACAAAACCTCAAACGAGCTTATTTCAGATCTTTCCAAATAGTCTAACCAAACAATAATTATGAATTTTTTAAACATCTCTTCAGAAATTATTGGATAATATCTCACCAATTCAAACCATTGATAATTACCAATAATTAACCTAACCATATTCACAAGGCATAGCACCTAAATCCTACCTCACATAGTCATTATTATTAAGTCAATATTGAAATTTTTGAAACATTTTGATCATCTGCGGGACATATGAAAGAATAATATAGGGGACAAATATTAAATTCAATAATTTTCCTTCAACAAGGACAGTGGAAGGTTGGCTTTAGGCAGAAATTTACAATAAATTGAAAAGAACAATTAGTTCCTTTTTATTTCTGACTAGATATTGTAGAACAGTTAACATTGACACCCTTTTGAGCAAAGTAATCTTAACATCCTATTTTCCTAATAGGAAAATAGGATGTTATATTTCATGTCATATTTCATAAACAGGGATGTTCAATTCAAATTTAAAAGGATTTTATGCTGATGAAAAATCAAGCAAACAGATTCAAGAGTCATGTAGTGTAGTACATACCTTGTCTACAGGTCCACATATCTACAATGTAAGATTTCCATTATCAATATCTGAAAATATAAGCAAGCATTATAATTACATTTTAAAGAGTACTGAAACAGAAATAATAATTGAATGATTTTATTTACACAAACAAATTTTAAAAAAACAAAAATATTATTATCGTTTCAAATTTGCCTTGTAAAATCAGGTTTACATGGATTAGGTTATGATTTTTTGCTAATCTATGAGGCTATGTAGTTCTGAAGTCCTTCCTATGGTTCAACATCTTTGTCAGATGAAGTTTAATAAAAACTTTTATAGCAAAACCTCACCTTGATAGAAAAGTTATACCATGTATGCAAAATATTGTATGCTTATTAAATTTCAAGAACTGTACATAATACAGCAACACTAATCAAATTAATGTTAATTGACCAATTTTCTGACAAAAAACATAAGTAAATTTATAATACAAAAAACTGAACAATGAAATGTCAATGCACAGCATATGCACCCTTAATAATTGGCTAATTGCAATATAAAAGTTATGCTACATTATAAATTCAGGTACAAAACAATACATTATAAACTGTTTTAAAAATCTTTCTCATAGAACTGTTTAAAGAATTAAAAAAATACATCTTACATGAGCACCAAGGTTATTAATAAGAATTCATCATATACTATACAGTTCTCAAAATAGAAACTCATTTCCTAGTTTAATCCCTTCAGGACCACAAAATATCTTTTTCTTAGGAAACCAATAGATAACAAATATAAAGCATAACAAGACATAGAACACAATGAACTTAAAACAAGCCCATTAACTTTAATGAAAAATTAAACTAACTATATGTAATCTATCATCCACAGTAACAATAAGAGGATTATAATTGCCTTAATACTCCACATTACATAAGTGATCAATAGCTATCTTGCAAAGTCGTTTAATTTTGTGATAAATCAATTATATAGAGTCTTAATAACTATTTCCTTAAGTTTCTAGAGGTTCTAAAGTCTGAAATTAAAAATTGCTAAATAATGCACCTATCTCACATCATTAGTATTCTTGAAATGTTTCTGAGGCTTCCATTACTTTTGATCCAACTAAAAACAAGCAAGTTGTAAGTTCTATTACCTTCTGTAATGTTGATGAAATAAGCTTGATAAAATTATTAACATTAGGCTGACTATCCAAGGAGAAATTTCATAAAACCCCTCTTCATTTGAAGCAGCTAAATTGCCAAGTTCATTTGAGAAACAAGTAATATTGCAAATAATGTACACTTAACAAGCAACACTATTCATTCAACTTTCAGTCAATAGATATCAGTCTTCTGAATGACAGATAATCAAAACTCATGGATATTTTTCTTTACAAGGTTTTCAATGAAATACTCTATATAATACAGGTTTAAGTGGTTAAAAATGGCTCAGGATCCTTCAATGATTTTAAATCTGGTTTTAATTTATTATGATCAATTTCATCAATGTAACAGGTATTGTATTTTAATAGAAAAAATTCAATCAAACAACCTGTTAATGGCTTATCTCAGTAGGATTAAAATATATCAAAAAGAGTATCCAGCAGAGGTACAAATGGTACTATCTCAAGTAAAAAGAATTTTACATAACACTAAGACAGAAAATTTTAAATAATATGCCTTTCAATGGCTTCAGAATGAAATTTCAATTTTTATCTTTCTTTTAGTATGGTCTAAATCATTCATCAAAACCAATAATCAATTTGAAAAATAAATCTGAAGTAAAAGTATGATAACAAGTTTCCTTTCCAACTGTGGATTTTCACAATACCTTGCCTAAGTCTGAGAACTTAATTGTACATTTTTCCTTGTACAACGATCAGATAAGGGGTTTCATTCATAAAATAAAATCAGAAACAGGCCTCTACATAAATTGAAACAACACTCTCTTAAAATCACCATTTTGTGTTCATTAATCTTCACTCTTTACTCTAAGTATTTCAGTTAAACAAAAAAAAATGTATACAAAAAAGGGTCAATATTCTACAGGAGCTTAGGAGACTAACATCTGCAGATGAATCTAGCATGTGAAATTGAGTATATTACTTACACCTTTAAAAGTTACATATTAACAAAAATATTAAAGGAAAAATAAGGTTTTAATTTATTAAATACCTGATCATTCTTAAAAAATATGAAAGTTACTTCTCATATACTAGAATATTTTATTGATATTGACATGTATTGACACAATTAGATAAGAATTTCAGTACACAATTTTGCCTCAAAGAATATCATTCGGCATCCATAACTGACCTATAACCGGTATTTTTGATGAATTAAGAACTAAAATATTTTATTAGAATCAAGAATGAATGAAAATAAATTTTTTAATTAATAACTGGAATTTCACTTATATTTAAACAACCTAATTCAATTTTATGGCTCTGATATTCAATTAAAAAAGACAAAGGTTGTGGGGTTTGTAACAGAAAACCATACTGCATGCAAGAAAAAGCTTGTATTCAACATTGATAGAAAATTATTTTCACAAGATAAAAAATAATCAACATTTGGAAACATAACTTTGTATAATAAAAGAGGGAAATGAATCCTTAAATTGATGGAGGTTGCAGGAAAAAGTCATAAGGTAGAAAAATAGCCACAGTATAGCCACAGATATAATGACTGTAGAGGGAAAATACAAAACAAATGAGTTATGGTATAAAATATAATAATGTCTCGGTCATTTTTCTAGCTTCGTTGAACATCAAAGCTTGTAAAGAAAAGAGATCATTGATAGCACAAACATGTCTTATTATTACAAACTGGCCTGTTTGAATTTCCTGCAAAATCATTCGAGGATTCTAAAAGTTTTTGGCACTCCTAAATGAGAGAAAAAATAATGAAGAGAAATTTTCCTAATCTGGAGGCAATGGAGTAGTCCACACAAAAAAATCAGAAATAAAAATACACCATTTAAATCACCTGTAGAACAATTTGCAAGATATCATTTGGTAAAAACAATTTGAGGTGCATAATCACCTGGTTGTACTTGGATATGCTGCATGTGGTATTGTTGTATTTCTGAGAAATGCGGATTAGAGAAAAAAAAGGAGCAACTGAACATCCGTGGCATTATAAACCATCCATGGTATTCAATTTAAAGTGATTGGTGAGAAAATTTATAGCCATAATACAGTGTGTGCCCCTTAGAAGTTAATTTTTAATTTTTTTATTTATTATATTTAATAATAATTTAATAATTTTCTGTAACGTCATGATTTTAAAGAAACTGGAAGATGGCACACCGTGTAGAAGAAAAAGATTCCCAAATGAAAAAAAACATGTACTAATGTTAATCAAGAACTAGCAAAAGGCAAAGAGCAAAAGATATACTTACCAGCAGATAGGTATTTAAAGTCAAAGAAAATGGAAAGTTCAAGGCAAGACTTGATGCAAAAAGGTGTGCACTAAACAGGGAAACCATGGTTTGTGAGAATATTTATATTACAGTAGTAAACACCAATTCATTGAGGCTATTATTTGCCATTGCTGCCAATACAACTGAGATATTCAAACTCTGCATGTAAAAACAGCTTTTAATATTTTATTTAAGTACATGATGGTTATAATGAACCTGGTAAGGTCTGTCTTCTACAAAAATCTCTCAACGGTTTGAGACAAGCACCATGCCAGTGGAATAATAGATTCACAAAATTCTTGAAAGAACTAGATATGATACCTTTCAGAGCAGATCTATGCATTTTTAAGCCACGAGATTAAACATGTATCTTGCAATACATGTTTATGATGGTATAATCATTGGAAAAGATATAAAGAAAATTAAGCAACTTCAAGACCTAAAAAAAGAATTTGAGACAACAACATATGAAGATCCAAAATCTTACCTCGGAATATATATTGAGAGAACTGGATATGGTATTCTGGAATGGTATCTTACAGGAAAATTATGCTAACAAAATATTGAAGAGATTTTAGATGCAACACTGCAAACCATGGAAGACACCAATCACTCAAGTGTTCCGCAGGGTAGTGTATTAGGTCCTCTTCTGTTCCTAATTTATATCAACGATATGGTGGATAATGTTCAATGTAAGGTTAGGCTATTTGTAGATGATACTGTTATTTATAGAGATATTGCAAGTGCAGATGACATTGTTTGCTTACAGAACGATCTGAATCTTATTTCAGGTTGGTGCAGGGATTGGCAGTTAGATTTGAATGTAAAGAAGTGCGTAGCCATGAATTTTTCACGTTCCACTAATGTTTCTCGCATACCGTATAATATTTCAGGATATCCGTTGCAGTTCGAGAAGCATCATAAATATCTTGGTATTACGCTCTGTAGTAATTTTTCCTTTAAAGAGCATATTCAAAACATGGTAGGTAAAGCGAATAGGATGCAAAGTTTAGCTAGTAGAATCCTAAGGGGTTGCTCATGGAGAGTAAAAGAAAAAGTGTACTTCTCCCTGATTCGACCTCTCCTTGAGTACTGCTGCGCGATTTGGGATCCGCACGAAGTGGGATTAACTTCCAGCCTTGAAATGGTTCAACGTAGGGCAGCTAGATTTGTTAAGGGAGATTTCAGATTTGACAGCAGTGTTTCAGCTATGATAGAATCCCTCGGTTGGGATTCGCTTAGTGATGGAAGACTTGATTACCGTAGGAAGCTATTTAATAAATTTATCACTACGGATCTCGGGGAGGAGATAGTTGATATTGTTATACCAGTTAGTAGCATACGTGATCTTCGAGACAAAACGATGAAGCGTTACAGGGAAATAGTTGCCAGGACAGATAGTTATTTCTGGTCATTTTTTCCACGAAGTATTAGAGAAGCCAACAGCAGTCAAAGGTAGATAGGGTTTTCGGTGTTTCACACCCCCTGCCATGCGCCAGTGGCGGTTAGCAGGGTTTATATGTAAATGTAAATGAAGATATTCATAAGACTGAAGAGAGGAGTGAAAATTCAGATACGAAAAACAGGTTGAATTACAGAGAAGGAATTGGAAGTCTTCTTTCCTTGTAATAATATTTGTAAGACTCATCCTTATTTAAGTTTTGCTGTGAATTTCGATCAATGGAAAACCCCAAGACCAAAAGTATGTAAATGCAAGGAGTTTTCAATGCCTGAGTGGGACACCAGAGTGCTAGTCACCATGAACTTGAGGATTCTCTGCACCTGCCTACATTCAGTGAAAAGATGTGATGTATATGTGAGATGTATGACAAGCAGATGCTGCCAAAGATGTTAGAAGAAAAAGTACATCCAGCTATGTTATTAAACTGACTGGAGGTCCAATAGCTTGGTTATCAAGACGACAAAGTGTTGTGGTACAGTCAACAAAGGAAACAGAAGTAAATGCAGCAAACGAATGCACCAAAGAGCTGAAACGTCTCATTGAGTAGCTGAAAGAGTTGAATGGTAAAGAAATTAAAGCCACATTGTTCATTGACAAATAAACAATTAATCTAATTTCTAAAGTTTTAATGTTTACAGAGAAATTCAGTAGTAGCTGAGCTACACTGAGGAACTCAGTGTAGCGTGTACAAATTCGGCAAAGCTGGGAAAGACTCAGCTTTCAGGCTTCCTAATACATAAACTGACCTCCATTGCACCCTTTAAAATGACTGCAAAGGGCATATTACATCCTCAATGCATGCAAACTCTAAATAGCCTCTTACAACTTCCTAAAAGGGCATAGAGATGGCACTCTACAATCAAGTCATTGACAATTTGTGGATGAGTAGCATCACAAAGAATTCATTCACAATTAAAGGTCTTTTAAGAGTAGCCTATCTTCATCTGTATCAGGATACATGCACACTTTCTTACTGGTGCAATAAATTCAGATAGATTCAGGTGCTATCATACATGACTATCATATCTGAATATATACCTCACACACAGTTAAAAACTCATGCCTACCAACCTCACAACCACATAGGTTAAAAATGGGGCAAAAAAGATACTAAAGCAGTATGGAGAGTAATCTCTGCTGCTCAGAATGCTGAAATTTGCTTGACAGCTGGAGACACCATCCCAGACTCCCATTGGGGACCACCTAGCCTACAGCCTTACCTAAACCACCTACAGACCACCTAGCTATAAGAGAATGAAGTGTTGCATGTCGATCTCCACTACATGCCACTGTATTGAAGCGTAACCCATGCACCGTACTCTACTGATTTAACTGTCCCACAGGCTCAAGATGAGTATGTTATAAAAGATACATGAAAAGATAGATTTCATTCATTCTTCCTGGTATTGTCAATAGTTTTTCATAAAATATGCAATCTAGCTTCATAATTAGCTTATAAAATAAAAATACATTATTCACATTTTTAGCACACTTTCTCTCTTTCAAAATATCTACATAGTTTTATGTTATATACTTTAATTATGAAGAAGAATGAGTGGAAGTATTCATGAATAATTTATAATATCATATTCAAAGAATTGGTAAGAGAGGTTCTTAAAAAGTATTCATTGTCACTTTTAAGCTGTGAAAACTTGAAATAAGGTTGATCTGATAGAAGATTCTCAAGAAAATGGTGATAATTTCATTTATCAGCAAAAGACTTGGGCCTTATTCAAAAAGTATATTTCATTAATTGTTTTTTTCAAATAAAATAATAAATTAAGCTTTATTATTATGATATCAATCAATATTTAATTTTAACTCGCATCTCAGAAAATTTAGGAAAATTGCAATTTCAAAATAAATAGCAGAAGGCATGGAAATATTACAATATGGCTACTCAAGTCTTTTGCATTTCCCTGTAAAACCTCTCCTTATGTTCAAATGTTGAAATATATATATATATATATATATATATATATATATATATATATATATATATATATATATATATATATATATATATAATTTAATTTGTGTTATGGCAGTGAAGTTCGAACATTAAAATCTGTTTGTGCAGATAATAATATCATACAAACTATCAGTCAAAATTATTTATTTCAAAGATTTTAATAGCAAATTATTAAATCTACGCAACACAACATGCAGTCAGATATTACCTATGGCAAAAACTACTTTTCAAAAATACTCAACATGTACACATTATCCTAAACACTTCTTCACTATTCTTATTTTACAAGATGAACTACTTTCTCTTTAGTATGATTACATAAATATATGAAGACCAATCATAGAAGTTTTACTGAAAATTAAAAAATAATACTGACTATGTTTACTTAGATCTGTCTTTCAGCAACCAATATTCCTCCTTTGATTTCAACTGAAATGGTAAAGTGAGGCTAATATTTACATCAATGAGAGAAATGACTTAAATGTATACCCTAACAGCAATATAAAATTATACCTGAATTCCTACTCAAACAATTATATGAAGAAATCTCATGAAGCTGTGGGTATTATGATTATGTAACTTAATTTTTCCACTATGGCTTGAATAGTTAAAACAAACAAACATATCTGTTTGTATACTTTAACTATGCTTCAGCTTAAATCCAGGGCTTAAAGCTGAAATAAGTAAATTTTTCAAACTCTAATAATGTACTTATCTACAAAATTCTACAAGGATCATAGGGATTCTCACATTATACAACCAATTTAGCATCAAGAATTATTACTCAAACCCATTCTTTTCAGAAATGACTTGGCCCATGAGTTGTTGAGCTTTATTGGTCCACCATATTCCTCTAATAAGCTTGGCTCATACTGAGTAAGAACCTGACGTGCTGTTGTTATTGCTAACATTGAACATACCTTCTCACCCGAATTCACTAGTTCATGCATGCAATCTTGCACAATTTCATCATACTTTCCAAGTCTCATGGGTCGACCCCTTGGAGCATAGCCTAAAGCAGTTACCTGCCTCTGCACAGCTCCACCATCTCCTCCTGATCCAACAGTTGCAGCAACCTGCATTTGCTTCATCACGTACTTATCTCTCAGTCCACGAATTGTGCTTTCAGGTATTTGATGACCTACTTCAGCTTGAAAATACTTTGATGCCTGTAGGTTGCCATGTTCTGCAGCATATCTGCCTATTCTTGCCCTTAATTCAGGACTATAGAAAGTATACGTACCTCTTTTAGGTTTCTGAACAACCTTTGACTTCTTACTCTGTCCACCCTTCTTTTTATCTGAACTTCCTTTTGAAGAATCTATATTTGCAACCTCTTTTTCAGGTACTCCCATCGAATTTGATTCACTTATAGGAACACCAGCATAACTTTCATCAAAATTCCCCACAGCCACTTCATCATGTCTACAGACACTTTCTCCATGGGTCTCTAGAGGCATCTCACTCAATATTCTTTTATCACTACTTATATCCTCATTTTTAGAATTACAGGGTTTGTGTAGCTCACCTCTTAACATAACTGGCATCAATGTTTCTTCTACAATTATATGTTGAGAATTCAATGAAGCAACATCTGTTTTAGACTTTTCACCCACTGAATCCTGTGCAGACTTGTTGGTGACATCATTAACAACCTGAAATGTCTGAGGAGTAGCTAAAGATAAAGAGTAGTATGAAGAATCAATTTCTGGCACTAATGATTTTTGAAGGGATACCACACTAGGGTCATTTAAAGCGACAGTGTTTTCTGGGGTAGGGTTGATTAATGGTGAACTAATATTTTGATTTGATTTAATATGATCAAATGAAGAACTAGGAAGCAAGGTTGTTAAAGCAACAGAGTGATTAGAGGGTAACACTTGTCCTTCCTCTGATGAAACATGATCTGACCTTGAATTATTCGGAGGCAAGATAATTGGCTGATGGGAATTCTGCATATCACTTTGATTATCGTGAGTACTAATGAGGGAACCATGGCCAACTATAACGTTGTTATGCTGGGAAAGAACGTGAGAAATCGGCACATGGCCAACTGGTTCTCCTTGCTGATTGGACTGAATAGCCAAACTAACAGTTCCAGTGGAGTGCTCTACTCCTATTGAATTAATGGAGACTTGTAAGCTACCATGTTCATAACTAGGATAACTTTGTACAGAAGAGAAACTGAGGTCTTGTGAGCTACAAAAACTTACAGGTATACCTTGATCCAGAATAACCTGACTGGTTGAATGATGCTCATCACTAAAAACAGCAACATCACCAGTATGAAAATTCACAGGATTCAGGCTGTTGCTTGACTGCTGTTGATTGTGTATTGTATGTTGTAATCCATCATAGCCATCCTCATTATACATGATATGAGATACAGAATTTCCTTGATCTAATCTATCAATACCAGTGCCCTGATGGAATCCTCCAAGAACATCAAGAGATGAATTCAAGATATCAAGAGATGGATTAACATGAGTGGAAATACCAGATGTCTTTTCCATCATATCAGAAACAGCTTCTACTGGCACCAAATCATTTTTAGAAGCTTTCTTTTCATTATGGATTTTTAAAAACTTTTCAACGGTGAGTACACGAATGGGAAACAGCAGCCGTTCTGTAAAGTGTTGTACAGCAGCAGTAACTCCATGCTCAGCAGCATAACTTCCAATTTCATCACGCAACATGGCACCAAATCTTCTTTTCCGCTTTGCTGTGTCACATTTCTTTTTACTAAAATTCTTTGAAATGGTTGAATCTTCAGGATGCTTGTTAATATAGGCTCTACGCAAACGACACACAGTACCACGCTTTATCTCACGACCAAGTCTTGATGAGTAGCAGCGAATGGCTGCCTCAGTTCCAGCTACAGCAGAAAACCTACCAATCTCCTCTTCAAGATTTTGGTTTCTGAAACAATTATGATGGCTTGTGGGGGAACACTGTGCTTTTATGAAATTACGAACTGTACTTTCTGAGATTTGCTTCCCTCCCATTTTACTCGAAAAATGTTGTACTGCTTGTTGAGTGCCATGATTTATTGCATATTTAGCTATCTCTTCCCGAAGTTCTGGAGAATAACGCTGGTAATTACCCCGAGAAATCCTTTTCTTTCTCTTTGCTTCAAGTGAAGCTCTCACAGATGCTACTGTTTGAGCTGTGAAGTTAGCACGTCGGATGTCTTTAGGAATTTCATCCCTAACTCCCTTAGCAGCCAAACTCCTGCTAATCTGGGCTAAATTGAGCAGCCTAGTGATTCCTGTTATGCCATAAAGAAAAATCTCAATGAGGGTCACATAAATAGATAAACTTAACTTAAAAATAATAACTTATCACTGCAAGTACAGTAGTGGAAGTAATACAAAAATATAATGCTTGAACTACAATATAAAATATAAAAATTGAATTATATACTTATCTTTTTTAATTTGGAAGTTTTATAGCAATATGGCTCACATAAAGCAATTTAAATAACTTAATTACGTTGAATATTAATTATAATTATTAAATATTAATTATAATTAATTATGAAGTTCATGATACTAAATACATACCTAATTTTGCTTCATTAACATACTTCTACAAATAACTTAATAATTGTAAGCATTATAAAAAATTATTATCAAAAAATATTTATAAATTTTTTATTACCCTTAAAATAGAGATTCCAAAAAGACTGGGAACAGGTAACCAAATTATCAAATTGAGATAATTATCAAATTGAGTTCCTTCCTAACCATAGTTTGATTTCCATTTCCATAACAACCATAAACATGTAATATCATGCATACTATATACCAAATGTACTAATTTTGGCTTGATACTAACAAAATATAACTCTTAACTGCCCTGTCCCTAAAATTGCACCACAAACTAGAACTATACAACTCAGATTATTATAACTCCTTGAAAACAAAATATGATATTCATAAAGATAATCAAGTTGTAAGAATTTACAAAAGAAAATTTGAGTGTGATAAGATGATCCCCTATAAAGAAAAAGAATCTATCATACCTCTCTGGTACTGCTTCTTCCCACTAGCTATTTTAACATGAGGTTTTCTTCTATGAGATGTTGCAGACAGACGATGATGAGTTGACTTTTGGCAAGAATTGGATGTAGAAACAGCTACTTCCTCCAGAGGTTCCACATTAGAATCACTAGAAGAGACTTTTGAAGAGGTACTTTCTGTCGTCTGCCGCAACTCACTGAATGACAAGAGACTCACTTCATCGCTGTTATCTTCATCTATTAACCCTCGTAACTGAGCTTCTTCAGTATGTTTCTTCTGATGTATATGAAAAGAAATCTTTGATGTAAAACTTTCCTGGCAATGCCGACACTGAAAAAAGGGAAATGTTTCTAAAGGTTACATATTCTGAAGCACTTAGACATGAGAGACAATGCAAATGAGTCTTACAACAAGGTTCTAGATTAAATGCTACCGATTAATTTTCAGTAAATACTATAAGCATACAAACTGAATTGAATTAAACAAAAATAGGCAAGCATTAACAAACAGTTTATGGAAGTTTTGAAGGAAAGGTGGGGACACGGGAACGATTCAGGAAAGTAATTTCATTGGTTAGATTTTTATCATTCTCAATATCTTGGTTTGATATGGAGTGGTACCAACAACAAAGAACTGGTGCTAAAGCTGCATTTTGCAGCTTTGGCACCAGTGCTTAGTGTTTGCAGACAGTGCTCATCTTAAGTCAGTGATTTTGCCTTTATCAACTTCAACATTTTAAGAAGGATGTTAGATAAATTCTTAGACAAGTTCTTGAAGAGGCTAATAATATCATTATTATAAATAGCGGTGCACTCAGAACTGAGAGAATTATAATTAAGAAATTAAAATGTATCAACAAGAAGAAATATTACTAATTGTCTAAAAAGACATACCTCAAAAACACTGCTTTTCAGTTTCCTTCTTTTGGGCTTCACCTCTTCATCAAGACACAAATTATTCCCTTTGATTGCTTGTCTACCATACATGCGATAAAAAGGACATTTATTTGATGGAACAGTTGTCTTTCTTCTTTGCTCAAAGAGAAAAATGTCTAAATCTATATCCCAAGTATCTATATTTTCATTGACATAATCTTTCATGAGTCTCCATGCCCAAATGCAAGAAGAAGCAGAAGTCACATTCAATTCTATTGGTAACAACACCCTCACTTCCTTTTCCAGGGTAATACCTTTAAAAAGAAGGCCAAAAATGTTGATCACAAAGATTTTTTGGTATTTCACTACATATTTAAGCATGAAATAATACTTACCAGTCAAGGTCAACAATGTTGGAGGATTTTTATCAGATAGTGTAGCACTATCATCCTTAGTGGTCATTTTGCCATTTGTTTGTGTTTCAGAAAGTTTTATCTTTTTCATCATGCTCTCTAACTTTGAAAACAGGATATCTGTTTTCAGCTTACATCCTTCCAGCAATGACAAAACACTTGGGAACCCTAAAGTACAAAATGTAGAGAATACAAATCTAGAGACATCCTCTGAAAGCTGTTCAAAATCATCATCCACTGAAAATATCTGTGCTGAAAGCCAATGAGACACTGGATCCACTAGAACTGCTAGAAAATTTTTGCTCTTTCCTTTTAGTTGATAAGGACCCAATAGATTTAATTCTACCTGTAAAGAAATGAATCTTTTAGAAATCTTACAAAAAATGCAATGATTTCCAGCAATATACACAAAAATTATAAATAAAATTTATAATATATATGAGATAACATATTTTTTACCTTTCTCCAAACTCCATAGTCCTCATTGCAGTCTATAGCTTCACACCATGCTTCATTTTCAAATCTCCTCTTACCCTTTTCAAGTTTTAAATCTTTTGAAATAATGGCAGGTTTCAAGCTTGACATGTCAGTTCCTATATCTCTGGAAGATTTTGAAGTTGGAAGATATCCTTTTGAATTTGCAGGTAACTCGATGCAGTAACCACAACTTCTTACGAAATTCTTGACATCCCCATACTGTCCTCTCCAAAAATATGTAGCACATAGGACAGAATACATCTTGCTCACACCATTGTGTATTCCTGTGATATCAATCAAGAATTTCAACTTGTGTGTATGGTAATTTTCAGTACTAATATGATTTGTTTGACATAATTGACACCTGTTGAGCCTAAGCTGGCTCAGGTGTACTGTAACGTGTAAATGTCATCTACTGTTACTGTAATGAATTATTGGATTGAAGTGAAAGTTTCAGTGAAGTGAAGGTTTCATACTGATGTCATTATTTTATAATTATATCATTTTAATATACCTTTATCATAACTTACTTATGCTGGACTTGTGCAATTAAAAAGAATATTGAAGTTGAATAGAATTAACATTAAATACTTAATAGAAGAGATTGGAATGCTTAATGCTACATTTATTCAAATCTTTTACTGCCACCCTACATCAGATGGCATATTAAAAACTGCCCGGGTGCAAAGGATAGAGGTCTACTTTGGGAATAAAAATTGTTGTTTTTCTTAGTATAAAAATAAAAAGGTAAATAATTGTGAGATTTTCTGTAAATTCTCAGTGAGTGAGAATTAACAACAGAAATTAGGGATAAGCATTCCAAAAGCTAACCGATTCACAGAGACAAGATCTCTGAGTGTGTGAAAAGGGAACTGGTATATCAGCCAGCAGCAGTCCTTCATTCATTTTTTGAGGATTGAAATATCTACCTATAGATAGTATGAGGGTTATTACTACATCAAGCACCATTCCATGAAGGAATTTTATTTTGCAGATGAACACAAAAGCCATATCACAAAAAAACAAATTTCGATTCTTTACCTATTAAAGAGTTTTTAAATGAGGGAAGAATGGCAATTTGATTATTCTTTCTTTTAAATTTGACTATGCTCTTAAGGAAAAAATGCAGTATGTAGATTCTCCTTACCTGTTTCTTCCTGCACATGTAGGTCTTGAAGTATTTTTTGCTGCTCACTCTTTAGCATTACAACTGGCTTTGGATTTTCTTTTCCATGATGTAACACACCATCTAAGAGGCAATAATGGCTAGCTCGCTTTTGAATTCTGGCCAAACATTTAACTCCATCATCACCCCATTTTTTCTTAGCCCATTCATTTATATCTTCAACTTTAACGAAAGAAAATATAACATGAAAGTACAAAGAAATAAAATACACCCTCAATTTTTCATGGTTAGGCAAGCAAAATGTGCCATTAGTGTGCTATTTTAAAAATGGATGACAGTGACATTGTAATTCTATCATTAAAGTTATGATTTGGGCTAAGGCAAAAATCAACATTTGATGGTTTACTAGAAAGGCTGAAAGTAAAATGATCTTAAAATCTATTAGAAGTTGTGACACCAATAAATAGGAATGCATACCACTTTGCCTACTCTCAAGCTCAAGAAACTCTTTTAATTCCTGATAGTATAATTGCCCATCAGTTTCTGTCTCTGCAACAGCTTCCATTCCTGCAGAAAAAATTATAGTAGATGGGAACCTAAGTCAGCTGAATTTGTCATTAACATTCAACATTTTATTTAGTTAAAATATACATACCTTTATCTGAGGCAACTTTCTCTGAAATTACTTGAACTCTATCTTGTATTGTATCAATGATATTCTCTCTCATGTTTGATGAGGTTAACTTTTTGCACGTACTTTTATGAATTCATCTGAGAAGTAAAATTGTTCATGCTGCTGTAAGAGTATCATGAGTAATGATTTGGCTTACATCTGTTAATAAAATTTACCCCAAACTAGAATATCAAACATAGACTTCGATGGAAACGTGAGATCCTTAGCTAACGGATGAATCTGCATATGACTAATGGAAATAACGCCAAATATTACTACCAATCTGTGTAAATCGTAACGAAGCTCCATCTGCACAAAGAAGATACATGTATATCAACTTAAGGTATTAATAAGTAAAAATCATGAGAATTAGTCTCCCAATGGCAGTCTTCAATTAAACGGCACTTAATCAGCTAATGATGAACTTTTCGACATTAAAAAAACGACCTTTCTACGAACTGCAACTACAAACTTATCACTAATATCTAATTAACAATCTCCGCGAGTTTTCATACATATATCTATAATTATCAGATGCGCAGTCAACATTTACATTCTTTACATTAGAAAGCCTACTTGTCCCTCTGCAAGGCAGTACAAAGGTGGTGTGACTGAAAATGATGCATCAGGTGACTTTATGTTTCAATCTGTCACAACAACTTCTACTTAAGCATAGTTGCAGTAAACTGTCAACAAAACATCATCAACATCAAACTATAAACATAAATGACGCCATATCGCTTTTCATCACAGTCTGTATCCAAACAAAACACAATCTGAGATTGAAATATTAAAAAAGTCTACTCTTTTCGTACGGAAATGTCGGCAAATTTAAGTCTCATCAAGTACTGCACTGGGACCTAAAATGTGGGAGCATTGATAAATGCTACTTTAATGCTAAAACAGAAAACAGCATTGCTTGTCCTCTCAAGCAAATTTTTATGAGATTAATTAAATTGAAACTCTTCGGCGGCTACATTTTGTGATGCTGAGGAGAAGGTGGGAGGCGTGGGAAAGTGAAGGTACACCTTACAGTGGCAGTTAGAAAGTACTTCATGATCAGTGAAGTGTTCAAGGGCAATGACTGCTTGAAGTATTAAAAACCCTCCGGTCTAATTTATGCATCTAAAGGAAGTATTTAGTAAGTGTTTACAAAGTAATAAAAGGTATGGAACAGGATGTGTTTTATGCCTTAAAACTTATATCTGTTATTTCCATAAGGCTGCTAATTTTTTAAGTTGTGTAGAACTAAATCTACTCTTCTTTTACAGAAAGTATTTCCTCAAAGGAAGAACAATGGCATACGCTCTTTTAAAAGTTATTTCATGTATATTTCTGTTAATAATAGTATGGCCTCTGGAAAGTGCTTACAATTTTTCTGGTATTAACTTGCCTCTTGAGCACTTGCCGTTCTTTTTTAAAAACTTTCCCGAAGCCGCTGAAGCATGCAGAAAAAACGCTCTCTGTCCATTCAAGGTAAAATATATTCAATGAATCAATATTTAATTGGCAGACTTTATTGGGAAAAAAGCAACCAATATCCGTTCTAGAATTGAATATGAATCCTTCCCATATGCTGTTGATATCACTTATATTACAAGGCTTATTTGCCCTATTGATTACTGAATTAATTCATTCGTACTATATTATTTCCCAGATGCATTTAGATAAAGATGTATGCTGGGGGTATGAAGATCATTGTCCCATTGGAGGCACGGCTTCATATTCTAAACCCTCCTGTCCTGGGGACCCCAAAGGTTGGGTGCAAACTAAACAAGCTCAAATTGCTACCTTTTTCAGTCAGGGAGATTTTGGTTATATCAAAGATAAACTACGTGGAATGCAAATGATGTGTGAACCTACATTTAGGGTAAGTATCTCCAGTACTTTTCCTTTAAATTAAGCCACAAAGTAAATCATTCTATCCAAAAATTATATTCATTTGCCATGAATGGTCGTGACACTTTAAATTCATACCCATTTCTTTTCATACACTTAGATATCATTTGGTGATTGCTGGGGATAGTTAATTCATACTCAGGTGGTAAAATTGATGCATTATGTACAGTTTTCATAGATGCTATCAGTAGCTCATTAATTAGGGCTTATAGCAAATGTATATCAGTTGCACAGTTGAGAAGTTTAAGACTCATGTCTCATGGAAAGTTTATTATTGTCTATGTAATGAAGATATTGATGGGTATTCTTACCTATATATTCCTAGACATAGCAGAAAATCCTCATCTTGTTACATTCAAAGGATTAATGATGATCTCCTATTTCATTGTTTCCTCTCCTTAATATAGAAAAGATTTCTTTACTGATTTCCTCTCTTTATAGTAATCAAAGGAACTTGATAAATTTTAAGTTTCTTTTCCTTCAGTGTTATTTCATCATGCCTTAGAGCTCCAAATTTACATGATATACATATATTGCTTGATTTTTATTAATTATTACATAGCCTTTGTCCATGTTTTTGTTGATGTCTGCTTAACTCCTTGTCTACTTCAATATCAAGCAATGTATTCCTGAAAGAAATTACTGTTGACCAATAATTATCGGGAAAACATTTAAAAATATGTTGCCTTAAGGTAGCTTTTAACATTGATTATTCTTTATAACAGGAAGATTCATCTCTTGAATGCTCAAAACATCTGCACTTTTGCCGTGCTCGCAATATCATGATCAACTTTACAGACTTGGCTCAAAGGCCAGAAATGTTTCGATATAAAATGGATGTTTTGAAAGAGGGCCAAATAGGAGGATACTGTAGGTAAATATTTTGATAAAAGAAATATGGGTTCTTTTCGTTTCAGCTGAAGAATAGATACTTTGCAAAGATAGAAATATATTCTGATACTATACAAACTTATTTTGATGTTTAAGTTAGTGGTTTGTCATAATGGTTTGCTGTAACAATGTGGTTTCTATAAGCTAATTTTAGCAGTTACGTATACAAGTTATTTGTATGTTTTCTTTTCATTTATTTTCCTAATCTAATTGAGTTTCTGTTTCAAAAATGATTTTTCTAAAATTTTGATGTTTTCATTAAATAAATACCCATTCGATTCTAATTCTCCTTTGACTACTTATTGGTGTGCTTTTTAAATGCCGCAGATTGCACAAGGAACGATTGCAAAATGAGGCAGATCAACTGAGTCCCCTTCAGTCTTGGGGGCCTGAATTCAAAAATTTTGTTAACCTTCCAAAGCGTCCAATAGAAAATGGAGACTGCACCATTGTAATTGATAGGCCAACTTACATTATGAAAATTGATGCTGGTAAGTGTAATTATAGACTTTAGAGAAATGCCTCTCATGAGTGATACATTTTTATATTTCTGTTTTATGATTGATGAAATAATATTTCTTGGGATTGGGAATGCAATAAATACACATACATAACTGTTTACATTATCTTTTTTTTCCTTTCTTCCTGTTGCTGATAAATCATCATCCTGGTTTAATACCTACTTTTGAAAGTATTGGAATGCTCATTTTAACCTTTTCTGTGCTTCGGGTTTGTTTTCTATTCAATATAGTTGTGAATTCTTCAAGTTTCATGTTTTCATTCTCTGTAGATGCTTGATGAGTTCTTCATGCCAAAAATTGTCAAAATATAAGAAATATTAAGATACATGTAATGTTTTGCTTTGATCATAGTTAGAGATTCCTAAATTATCATTATAACTTATTCTAAATTGTTTCCAATTTATTAAGATACACTTTTTCCCAAATAAAGCTGATTTCATGGCTTTCACTGTAACCATGTTATTAGCATTTGGGATATGTATAAGCTAGTTACAAATTGTGATAAAGTCTTTCAGACCTGTGGAATAGCAGAGTTGGTTTTGTTACCCAAATTGTTATATCTGGGTAGCAGTGCATTTGTAGCATATTACATTAAAAAGTAAATGAGAGTAATGTTATCAATGGAATATTGATCTTCTCCTTGAAGTTCTAGTATAATGTAAGGTACAAAATACATGGAAACCTAAATCCCGTTATTTCCATTTTCTTAAAATTACAACTTTGATTGAGTAGGTTATTTTTAATGGTGAAATATCCATCACTTGTACTGTGAGTTATCTTTCAGCTGTTAACATGTATCATCACTTCTGTGACTTCCTCAACCTCTATGCATCACTGCACATGAATGCTTCTTCAGGATTTGGTGATGGTTCATCATTTTGGAGCCAAGATACTTTAATGTTAATCTGGGAAACGCATCCATATCAGTCTGCATTTCAAGAGGCTTTTGCAGCTTTCACTTATCACCCCGTGCTTAATCTTAGGAACTTTGAAGGGCAAGTGGCTTGCTTTCGAAATGTCATATTTCCATTGCTTCCACGAATGATCTTCGGACTCTACTATAATACTCCTTTGGTAAGCCAAACTGTGTTCTTTTACAGCATTTATGCTGTTTTTCTTTGATATGTGGGCATGTTTTCTAGTAAATTCATGGATTTTGACCCAAGATTACATTACAAACAAATTGTGAGTCTCTTCATTCTCAAACCAGAGTGATTCAAGACCAAATAACTCTTGGATAATGAAATAAGTGTTGTCTTAGAAATAAAATCATAAATGGATACTCTGGTCTTAAATTCATGAGATAATAATTTTATCCTTAGAATTTTATTAACAATAAGTTTTCTTCTTTCCTTTTTTTAATATGACGTATTTAGTTTGCTCATTCTAAGTGGGCATTGTGCTGATGTTTATTTCTCTTCTACTAAAATTTCATTTAGCAATCAATCTTCTAACTCCAGAATTTGAATATATTAAGGAAAGATTTTTTAACATTATGACTACAATATGAAAACAATAATAACCTGGGAATGTTTGGCAGTTTCAATTTATAACTACCTTTAAACCAGACTAAGATATCAAAAAATTACTTTATGATCTCTATTTTTAGCAGAATTTAGATGTTAATGAGGAGTGGCTCACTGATTTGTTACAAGGTTGGAGTTAATACTATATGTTTATAGTTGACTAGTTCTCATAATAAATTTTTCTTTCAAATAGATCTGGGGATGTCACAAAAGTGGCCTGTTCCATGCTTTCTCAAAACACATGTTGCATCGCTTAGGGATAGTTAGGACTCCAGCTAGACGTAGAGAAGGGAAAATTAGGGTCACACTCATGTCAAGAGACACTCCATATCGTCGTATTCTTAATGAAGAGGAGCTTATTGCTGGACTTGAAGAGAATCCAGATTATTCCGTCAGACGGGTGAGTAAAAGTCAGTATATTCTGCATAACTAGTACTTTAATGACACAATTCAGTAAAGAGAATTGAGAATGAAAAATAATGAAAATTGCAAATTGTCAAAGAAATTTCTCATAATAGATTATATAAACTACTTATCAGCATGGTTTCTCATAACATGGTATTCTTGGAGGATGCCCAGTCAATTTTTAATTACCAAACAATTGTCATTTAGTGCCCTTTACTTGTTGAAAAGTTTTTTATCATTATGAGTTTTTAAATGGATTTTTGTTTGGTTTTTCTCTCAAAAAAATGGGAAGTTAAGATTTGCAATTTATTTTCATTGTTGATGAACATTGTGCAATATGATAATTTAAATTCCTCCATTGATGTCATTATCTCCTACATTTAGTGAAAATAGGGATTCTAAGCATATTGGTAGAGAAGGAATGCAAAAAATTTCTTAAAATTAGCAAAATTTCAAGAATTAATTATGTCTAGAGTTGCTAGGGAATAATTTCTTGCAATAAATCTTGTTCCAGGTTGTATATAATAGGTTCATGAGCTTCAGCCGGCAAATGGAAATTACCCAAAACAGTGATATTTTCATTGGTATTCATGGTGCTGGACTTACTCATCTTTTATTCCTACCTGACTGGGGAGTTGTATTTGAGCTGTAAGTAATCGAATTAAACTTTCAGTATTATAATCCTAATAATGGTAGCCTTTTATAAGAAAACCATCCCAGATGCCAGAGGTATTTAAACTTCAATCACTGTTCTGAAGCCTTATCACTTAAAAATGTATTTCTCTTGATATATGTTTCAACAAAACATTCAAGACACCATCTTAATGTCTTTTTTTGTTTAAGAGAACCAAGAATTCTCCAATTGCTGTATGCTGGTGACTGTCAGGCAATTCCTAAGAAATTATTATTGCCAGGTGTAGCCATCGATTTTCAGAACCTCCTGATGTGCATTTCAGAGACTATGCCTCCATCAGCAAAGGGGATTAAATGCTTAACCTGGCACCTGGCAATAATCCTTTCTTAGGAATTGCAGTGGTAATAGGAAAATTCTTGGTTCTCTTATTCATTGATAGGCTAGTTCCATTTTCTTCTCTTTTATCTTTTTTGATGTTGTGCTACTTTTGTAGACTATCTCTTGTTTTTTCTGATATTTTAAATTTGGAGCAATTCTTCTTATGTATATACAGTCATTGTTATTATTAATTTTATGAATATAGAAATCAAGGTTACTTTCATAAAAAGTTAATTTGTAATCCTTTTTAAGCAACCTTCATAAGAGCTTTAAAAATAATGTGGAGTGGTGGAGATCTCACTTCAATTTGTGAATTTGCACCCTATGATTTATCTCCAGAATCAGAATATTTTTATTTGAGACAAAATGAAAGCGCTACAGAGGAAAGTACTGCAGTAGCTTTTTCTATAATTTTCCTTGGAGATTTGCATAACTTAATCAAAATCTTTTGTGAAATTCATTATTCTGCTAATAATAATTTGTATAAATATAAAATTTTAAAATACATTTCATATGTCTTTTGATTAAAACCTCCATGGTATGTTCCATTTTCATATTAGCCAACACTTCTTGCTTTTTGATGCTGTGATATCTAAAGATATGATATAATGTTCTTGTGGAGTTAATGAAAATCTAATTGTAACAATAACTTGTTTAATACTTAATAACTAACAGTGAGTCATAGATGCAAAACTGTATCCCGTATCCCCAAAATCTATCAGTCTATTGGCCGTTCCACGTTTAGTTGATAGTATTGTCCTTACGGCGAATGCTGTTACCAAACTTACTCTAAATCTACTCGCCTCGCAATTCCCGTGCCGAATGTGAATTGGCTACCGGATGTGTTCAGTGAAAGCACATTAAAAAGTTTAAGAAAAAGACAGTATTTATACGCAATAATTTTGGTTTGCCCAAGATCAAAGTCATGAATACCATGAGAATTTCTCGAAACTAGGTATTTTGTAGAATAATAATGTATTACTGGCAGGCGTTTGGCAGTTTACCATATCTTAAGAAACTTTCTAAAAGGAAATTGAAAATAAAATGATGGGAATATTAGCAGATGAAGTTTGACAAATCAGAAAGTATCGGAATTGCAAACTTCTTTACAGAAACTATGAGATACCTTGAATGTTCTCATTTACAACGGTGAAAAGAACAATTTCTTTAGTATTTCCTTACAATGCATTCATACTGATCATATTCACGTAATGTTCTGAATTTTTGGCTGACAATAAATATATCATTAAACTAAAAATCCTTTTTTTGCAGGGCAAAAGGCTAAGCTCATCACAAGTAAATCAAGTATATCGCATACTTATATGGCTGTGTAACCTTTTTAGTTTCTAGTCGAGCAATTTACATGCCTCAGTATGCTTCTTTCCTTCTTCAGTAATTATTTTTGACTTCCTTTTGCAGCCTTTTCGCAGAATTTGATAGCACCAAGAGACTTGCTGAAATAGGTATAAACGTAAACTGTTTGCTTCACAGCTTGCCTCGTTCAGCCTTCTTTTCTCTTCGGACACGATGATTGCAAGAAATTGAAAATAAACCTCTTGGGAAAAATGTCCACAACACCGTTTGAAAAGTTTTGATGCCAATTCACTTCTATACTCTGAGAAGCCAAAGAAAAACTAAATACGAACTCTAATCTTGAATTCTCCAGATTGAAGAGCCACAATGTTTGCTCAGATGTCTCATGGCTTAAGGGCCATTCTTTACCCAAGTTTTGTAGCCCCTCTTTTGCAAACTGACCTATGAAGCTGCATACCATATGAGATGAAGTGTCACATTTTCCTAGCTGGCAAAATTTTCTGCTGTATTAAACAATTAATTGAAAATTGTTAGGAATTTTAAAGAATATTCGGAACTTTATGACTATATATAATAAATGCAATCCATATCAATAACTGATAGAACCAGATCTCTTACTCTGATCATAAGTTATGACCCTTCAAAATAATCCATGTTCACCGTATTTTGTGAAAATTACAAGAGTTGGAGAATTAATAACTAAACAAAAGTTGTTTCTGGGCTGCATAATTGCCCAAAAGGGTGGCTTGATTGAAGTATTCACATTTTTAAACTTAAAAAGGACAGGTTTTCTTTTCGATTCTCCATGATATGGCCTATTCCTCCTTCACACCAATAACTAAAAGCGGGCATCTATGGGCAGCACTGTCCAATTTTGGCACGTGGAAAAAATCTACAAACTGAAAAATTCATAAATCCCATTATTATCAAGATAAAGTCCTCATTCCTTTACAAAAAATATATTTACACTTTTCTTCAAATTTCTTACGCAGAATGTTAGTGAGTATCTTTTACAGAACGAGATTTACCTGGCGATGGATTTTTGGCTTGCATAATTCGAAGATTTTGGTTCAAAGAATCTTATACATTTTATAAGAGGCGTTCAAACGAAGTAATATAAAATTATAAGTTTACCGATATAGAAAGTAAGTTATGAAGATATTTCTATGGTAATTTTGTGTCGAATGAAAAAACACTTTGCTCACAACAGCGTGATAAAGATAAAACAAGAAATTAGTCTTTCTATGCGAAAATGTAGAGAAATAATTTGTATCAATTTTATTTTTCGAAATATTGAGAAACGAATTTCACCAAACCATGCATCCTTTATTTCTGCATCGGTAGAGAATTTTTAAATAAAAAGCAATTTTTTGCAACGTTTGACAACATTGCACCTTGCTCCTTATGGGGAAATGCACGGGAAACAATTCTCCGTAAGAATGCTGTACTGTCAACTAAACGTGGAATGGATAATAGCTGCTGAGAGAGAGAAATTTGAGCAATGGTATCTTTGTTGTGTTTGCTGGTGCTTACATGATCAACCTAATGAATATGATTGGATCTTCTTCTTTTAAAAATAAACTCATGACAAGAAGTCATTTCTTCTCATCTGCCCTGTATCTCTATTGTGATGGAGACTAGAAGAAAGCAAGAGAAATAACAGCAAAAACAATATAAGCACACAAAATTGCAATCATAAATCCATCTTGAATTCATTTCAACCAAAGGAACTGCTGGACTGCAATAAATACCCTCCTAACAACAGCTCCAGCTGTCAGATATCTTAGATCAACCTAGTTCATTAAAAAATATTACTGCTAAGAAGACTCCTGGAAAGCCATGTGGGTAGCACATTTGACTTCAAAGAAAGCCAGGGTTTGATTCCCAATGGTAGCCCATGTGTAAAAGGACCTCAGCTATTGAAGCACTTTTAACAATGCTATTACTACTACTAAGAAAATGCAATTGTAAGAAAGGAAAAGAAGGGAGACATAAATGGTAAATAATGTTTTTTGTAATTAATGAGCTTCATACATAAAGCAAAAAGATGGAGAAAAATATTAGCAAGAAAAGAGGATCCCTCCTCAGCTCTATCCCATATATCACTCAGCAGTAGATGAAAATCTTGCTGGGAATTTAGTGTATGTCATTTAACATTGATGGATTAATTGGTGCTGTTTTATTTTTAATTTTGCTAAAAATATCTATCTGTATTCCTTAAATAACACAATAAAATATTTATAGAAAGTTTAAGTGTGGCATGTAATTATATGTAAGTTATAATGCTTTTCATTTTACAGGTACAATTGTGAAGATGAAAGTTGTTACTTAGACCTAGCTCGTTTGCGTGGAGTTAAATACCTTACATGGGAAAATAAGTCTTTACTTTACCAGCAAGATCAGGTAATGTTGCTAATGAATTGTAACAATACTCAGTGACTTTTGTAATATGCTTTGACTGAGTGTATATAATTTCAAAATGTCAGTTTACACAAACAAAATTGTCTAATTTTATGAGTAGATCCAAGAGCCATATGAATGCATTGAAAATTATTTTCATAATTCATTTAAATATTCATTCATATAATCCATTTTTGCCTCATTTGTTGTATATGATGTCTTAGGTGAAATTGATCATATACTTTTGGCATGTCTGAACTAAATAAAGAATGATTTGTTTCAGGGTCATCATCCTGAGGGAGGTGCACATGCAAAGTTTACTAACTATGCCTTTGATGTTGCTGAATTTTTGCGTATTGTTGATAATGGTGCACAATATGTTCTTTCTCAGAGGTCATTCAAAAATTACAAGGCTGAGCATGATGAGCTTTAAGGAAAGTGAAAATTAGTTCTATTTTCCTCTTAATTTATTTCTACTCATTTTGCATCTTGGAAATATGTGACATAGTCAGTTTTCAATGCTCAGTTTAAGTTGAAATATCTTAACTTCACAAATGCAGATTGAGGTATTTAAAGTGGAATGTAATTTAATTAAATTGTATGCATGATCTTGGAGCTACTTTACTATGGGTGAGAATGATGCAATAAAAAGTTGACATCTTGACCCTCCTAGCTGAATAACAAAGTTGCCTTTGTGAAGATGGCTCAAGTGCTCTACATTATGTAGCTGCACCATGTTTATGTATGAGTGATTGTAAATGCCCATTTTTGTACTGGATACCTCTATGATATTTTTTTTACCTTAAAAATCTTTTGTGGAGGCTATAAAAATACTCTTCTTTGGATAGTAATAATATTTGTAACTAATTTCTCTGTAATTGTTAGTATTTGATGCAATGAGGAATTGGTTGATGGTTCCAAGATTAAAACAATACTGAATCAATAAACAAAGCATTTCAAGTGCATTTCCAGCAGATGAAATTCACTATTTGTACGGTCAATTCTCTAAGCTAGTAATTATTGAATATTTTGTGAGAATGTATTTTTAATTGATAATTCTTTATAAGCCTAAGTTTCTTTACCAAAGAAATCTTTCTATGTTAATGTTATATCTAACTATCCTGATGGTTTTGTTTTTTGTAACATTCTTATTTATTTCCTGTTTGGAATCACTGGTTGAATGGTAATGAGTGATGGTTTCCTATCATGACTGTATGATTTATTAAAAATTATATGATGCTCAGTTTGGATCATTTTTGTATGTATGTACAATTAATAAAAATTGGTATGACTAAATGGTTTCATCTTGCAGCAGAGCTTTACAGCCTTCTAAAAAGTGCTTACTTCGGGTTTCAGATGTTAAACCTTTGGGTTTATAGGTTAGCTGCAAAATAATTGTTTAATCAACAACTATTATTATTCATGGATATTAAGTTGCTGTACAGATTTTGTGCATTAAGCAATAGCATGACTGTTACCCACTTGTTCTGGACAAGTCCATCCTACAAAAATTAGGGAAGTGTGTAGAGGATTAGCTTGGACAAACTTTCTGTCTTGCCTGCCATAGGCTAGTGACCATTAGTTTCCACTAACTTATCCCTTACACTTCCCTCTTACCCCAACTTGTGCATATTTTGGCACATCCTTTCACAACATATCTGTAATGTCAGATTTTACGGGTTTTCCATGAGGTGGAATGGCCTAATAACACTACAGAAGCCTAATATATCATCAATATCTAATTATTTAATCCTCAAACTTCAATTAGATGAATAGTACAAAATGAATAATGAACAAAGTGAAAAGATACTACCAAAATTTTACTTGTATTTTGTTTACAAATAATATATAGATTATAAAACATAACAGGAACATGTATACATTAATTATAAAAATACTATGCCATTCATTAAGAGTTAATGTCTTCAGCGACATATTTACAACACCTGTTAACACATTCCCTAACAGAAAATATATTAGGCCATTGTAGTTTACACTCTCTAAGAGAACAGGCACCGAATAAGATTCAGTTTTTTCATTGGCGAACTTGGTCTTTTCTATAGACTCCTTCCTTCTAGTAGTCGTACAGCACAAAAATGCAGAAACAATCAACTCAACTGTCAAAAATAAAGTAAGCAAGCTTAAAGAATACGCTAAAACCCAAAATATATATCCCAAATCACCAACTCTTCTCGAGACACCAAATAATTTTCTCTGATTATGAGTAGCTATCCACATGATGATAGTGCTAGCAACCATTTCCTTCCAGAACGAAATCCAATGACATATTTTCAAACGAGGTCTTCGTCGCATGCATGCAAATATAATTAATCCACCAAAGTGTAAACAAACATAACCAATAAGAGATACAAGACCTTCACGATTGGATGAGATAAAATCTGAGCGAGCGATTTCATTTGATATAACCCATTCTCTAACGCCTAAAGCCGAAAGAGAAAACTCGTGGACGAGCCCAAGAACTATGAAAGTGACAACTATGTTGATTAGGTTATACCCAACAAGATAAAGCAATATTCCACACAGCTGCCGAGTAAGAGCTAGAATAAAAAAAAAGTTACAATGAGTTCCATACTCTGTTACATGCTCTTGGTAATTGACAAGCTTTGTCGAAATAAATCGCAAAACCCCTAATAAGAAAAGCGGAGAAGACGATTTGACAGCTTTTACAATGCTTGATGAACTTCTTTTGTCAGATATATGGGATGATACCATAGCATTTACAACCACAAAAAGTCCAGCCCCCAAGTCCATAAGGCCGTATCCCGACACCTCGGTCTTTGCAAATCTTCTTGGGAAGATGCGAAAATCAACAGCTAATATGCAAATACAGGTAATGACATTAATGTAACTTCGAAATGCCGTTACAAAGGGCCTATATTTGCAAGGCGTTGGTAACAACTGCCATTCTCTTAAGTTCACCAGTGTTTTATTAAATCCTTTGTTCCTTGGAAAGAGTAATAAAACAGCAGATAGAAAAGATAGACTAAGAGAGACGAAAATTATATAATCAGATAACACAGTATAGCTCAGTATGAGGGGTACAACTAATACTACAAATTCACAAAGGAAAACAAGCACACATCTTCGGTTTTCCAATTTCTTCGTAAAAATCGGCAGGACTATTGAACACAAAAGCAAGGCTGCAGGAGGAGATGTTACCGCTGCAGCTGATTCTAGTAACGTGGTCCCATTGTGATTTATCATGAAATACTCATGATATTCTTTGTAGCTAGAAAATTTTTCTTCGACCGTTTCCATGGTGATACTATCTTATATATTATAATTATCCCTTGGCTAATCACCAATTTTGTTGAAGAAAATTTTCATATTTACGATAATAATACGCAAATCAAGCATAATCAAAAACTGAAGAAATTTAGAAAAAGTCCTTTATCTTTCATCTCCTCATTTCGTTGCATAACGCTATTGACTTGTTCGTAGCGGCGTTTCGAAATAAAGTTTCTTATGTTCACCATAATATGTAAGATTTTACCTTGAAAATTCTGATTATCTTAAGAAAACAGTTAGTTATTCAATTAAAACGCATCGTAATAACGATTTCTCGACAGGATATTGTAATAAATTAAAATCTTCTTCATTTTCCACGCGTGATACAAGTAAATCCCAAACTAAGCGGTACGTGATTATAGATACGATAGATACCACGCAGGGAGGGCAGAGTAGAATATTTCTCAAGCTTTTGTAAAATTTCACTATCCGCGCTATTTTTTAAAAAGAATTTTATTCATGATAAACAGGTCCTTTGAGTTAAGAATGACATCACTCAAATTCCATCAAAGATAAACCCGGTTTGGAAAGAGGGTTCTGATTCTCTTTTATTTCTTTTTCGTTATTTATACATGACGTCATAACGTTTTCTCAACGGCTGTACAAGCTACTTCACATTATCTTTATCAATTAGAATTAACATATAGGGTGTATTTCAATTGCAGATAAGATGAAAAAGTTAAAGATAGAAGTAATTGACGATAGAAGAAACAAACCATACCTTGGAGGCTACAGAAATCTTAAGAAAGTGAAAGAATATCATCATGCTACAGTAATGACAAATTTTTTCCCGAGAAGTCATGGTAATATGAAAATTTGATTTTATTCTTGTAGTCATTATGGTTTGAATTACGTTCTAAAGATAGCACAGTCGTGTATACTGAAATGGTTATTATAATATCAGATATGAAATGCCATAAATATATATTGATTGTACTTGAAAAGATATATGTTAACAAAACAATTTGAAACTTTTAGGAGTGTTTCAATTTTTCATTAGTGCATTTGTTATATCCTATATTTTTAAAGAATGTAAATTATGTTTTAATAATGAGAAATAATATTATAAATCAATTTTAAATTTTTAAAGAAGATAATGTGTAAATAATTCTTTGAATTTGGAAAGCTTAATTTCATGATGCTTATTTGACCGATTTCCTCTCTGATATGCATGCCTTGAATTTATGTACTCTATCAATTAAATGCTACTATAAGTTATTTTTGCATGTAAATCATAAAAAAGAGAAATAAATTATAATTTCTTTAAAAATGCATAGTTATGAGGAGTGCATTGATAGAGAGAACAACTCAAACAATTTGGAATGAAAAATCAAAACTGCTTGGTATGTCTGTGACAGTCTCTACTCAAACACCTATGAAAGGTTTACATCTGCTTGAGGAAAAGCACCAATACATTTCCCCAAGACCATATAGTGATGTAAAAGATGTAACAAATTATGTAAGCAGTTAATATTCCAGTTCTAAAGAGAAAATGAATAATGATAGTGAGCCTGAACATTAGAATATTTTTCTTACAGTATAAGATTATGGCTTCAATGTTAATTTAAACTTAAAAATATAAATAATCACCACAGCCTTCACTTTGTGGGACCTGGATGTATTATTGATTGTGAGAAAAAATACTGTCATAGATTTATAGCTTCATCAATTGGGAGCTATTCAGAATATATCGTATATACTATTCAGAATATTCACTCAGCATGAATGATCACTCACAGATATTTGAAATCGTTAAAACTGGATTGATAATTATGTAAACTATTATTTATAGTTTGAAAATATGTATATGCATGGGATAATATGTAGAGTAGGTTGTTGAACATAAGCTCATATAATATTCTCATGAAGTTTATTCTTACAATTTCTTTTACTCGATGACTAAGTAATGACAAATTGCTAAATTTATTCTAATCGTTCCTGCTTTTCTTTATTGAGATACTTAAAATCCAAAGATGGTGGAGGAATTGGCAGAAAAGGAAACAAATTCTATCATATCTTGAAAGTATTAGAGATGGAAATAAAAAATGGGATGAATATATAAAGCAAATCCAAGAAGAAAAAAAGAGGCTCAGAGCAAAATTAGATCTTCCAATTGATAGCATGACTACTGAAGAAGAATTTGAGCATGCGTATGGCAAGATAGAAAAAGAAAGAAATACTCTTTTCAAATTGGCAAAGGCAAATTACTCTGGCCACCTTCTTACTTTAGCTTACTTGTATATACTTTTACAAGAAATAGAGCTAATAAGGAAAGTAGAACTTAGAAGAAGATATGTCAAAGAAGAAAGGAAATTGAAATCACATCTAAAAACTCTAAAGCAGGTCATTACTATCTCTGATATTGAATTATAAAATAGTCTTCAGTGATTTTTGCTTTTCAACAAACTTTGAATACTGTGAAAATTTACATTTTTCTTATTATTATATGGGCATTATAAATTGTAATACATGAAGTGATTATTTGTGAGATGTATTGTTAGTCATGCATAAAGCGCTTCTACTCTGATTAATTTCTCTCAACTTATAAACCTTGGAAATGCATCATATAAATAAGCATGAAAAATGCACATGGCTTACTGAGTGATGTTCATAGGACCAAGTATATACCTCAGAATCCATCAAAGCTGTGCAAAATGTAGTAACTCATCAGCTTTTATATTTAAATGCTTAAAAATAGTTTCCTTTACTTCTGACATCCAATCACTTAGTGATTTTATTCATATATTTGGTGTATTAAATCAACCTAAACCATATATGATTTTATTAAAATCAAATTAAACATCAGCAAAACTATACTTAAAACTTCCATGAGATTTCACAGATCTATAGATGCATGAATATGCATGTGGAATTCAATAACCTTGTAACTCTTTCTCAGGTCCAGAACTTCTGAACTTTCAGAATAATTACAATATACTCATCTTCAGAAATTAAACCAGAAATTGCCTGAATTTCATAAAAATCTTTACATAAATATGAACAATTTTACTTAAGAGGCCTACAAACACATTATTAAACATTTCATAGATGTATTTTATAAAATTGAAAGCATACCAATTCCCCAAATGAAACAATATTGCTATCTAATTTTTCTAGCTATCCAAACCAAGGACTTGGGTCAATAACAATGGAAATTTACTATCCTTAGAAACAAGTTTGGAACAAGAATTTAATAAATGGGAAGATCTTTTTAGAAGATTACTGAATAATGATCAAAATATTGAACAGAGAAAAGATGTCTTAAGAAATACTTATGACATGGTAACTTGAAAGCAGTTGAGAGTTAATGATATTTTTACTTTAGAGAAACACTGAATGTAGCATAGTAATTATACTGATAATTGTGATTTGCTTCATGTTTATTGAGTTCTTTATGTCAGCTAAAAACACACAATGAAGATGATGTTCAGTATCTTAAGGAAATGATTACAAAAGAATTGAAACTATTACATGTTGGAGGGTCGGTGAAATCAGTGGAAATACTGCACAATCTATTTGAACTCCATTTATTTGATTACCTTGAATGTTACACTCTCAAGTTAAGACCTGGAGTAAGTTTTTATGTTAGATATTTGCAGATTTTCTAATATCAATATGGAATAGCATAAATGTACCTAAAGTGAAAGAAAAATTCTTTGTAACTTTCTATGGAAAGTTATTTGACATTATTTTAACATTCAAATTTTGAGATTTTCATGCAAACTTCTTTAGAATTTACAGCACAAATATTGAAAAATTTCATTTTGCCAGTATAATATGTAAACAGTTCCTAATGATGAAGTAATTTATACATTTTATTATGTATTTGTTTAGTTACAGGAAAAGAAACTTTCTCTTTTAAAATTCAGAAACAGATCTTGTGCTAAATGTGGAAAAATTAAGCTAGAAGATTTTTTTCATGTAGACACAAGAACAAAGGATTTAAATATATGCAAAAATTGTCACAAACTTGGGAATATTAGTCTTAAAAGAGCAGATTTTACTGTATACAATGTTATCCTCAAATCTCTCAGAAGGAGTGAGGCTCAGCGTTGTTGTGTTACTCCAACTGCTTTTATTATGCAGGTAAGGGACATTACACACTTCTAAAATCATGATGGAGTATGGTCATAAAATCTAAAAATTAAATAGAACATTTATTCTTAAAATTATTTAATTATGCTTTGACAAATAATTATTATAATAACTTTAAGACTTAAAGAAGCTCATTTATTCTTGCAAAATTACTATACCTCTTTAGTTTTATTTAACTTTTTCACTTCAATATTGATAATTTATAAGTTTTGTAATTTTTTAAAGATTGTATAGGATTTTACAACTATAATTTAGATATTTTAACTCCTAATCCATTGTATTATATTTATAATTCATATAAGTTGCATTCAGCGGCTTTAAATGTCCATGCAATATCACAGCAACAGGGTTTATCTCCCTGTTGCTGGGAGTTTTGCTAAGCATTAAATCATTCCTACTACACACAAGTGACATTATAATCTGAGCCTGGTTGTAACATTTTCTTGCAATTTCATCAATTTTATTTATCTCAGTTCACTTTTATACTCTGATGAAATGAATTTACAAATGATTTATTTGGAAATAATTTACAGATTCAGCTATGTTCATAGCGCACTCTATTCCTTGATAGTAGCAATATTGTATGTGATATTATACTTTCTTCATTAGGTTGATGATATTTACCACCTAATTAATTCCATCTGGCAAGCTCGTTCCATATTAAGCAATGCTGCAGTTCTTGAAGATCTTCGGCTTTGTCGTTTTGACAATTCAATTGATTGGTCCCCTTGGAATTGTCTTCTTCTAACACATGAAGAGATGCTAACTCATTCTTTGGTGATTGACCCTTATGAGGTAATTCTTTACTGAAATTTTAATATTACAACATTATTAGTAAAGTAATGAAAATAAAGTGATACCCTAGCTAATCAGCGAACCTGCCAAGGATATTTTGACTTTGGATAACAAACATGATCCAGGAAGAAAAAATCTTCAGTAGCTAATGTATCATATACTTATTTTAATATGAGGTATAAATGGTTATAGGTTTTAAAATATTGAATTGTAGTTGCAATTAGACTAAGCATATAATAAATAAATGATAATTAAGTTCATTGCCAATCAGGAAAGCTTATGAGCTAAATAAAATGAACTATTATGTTATTATTGGTAAATGAGTCAATGCTAACTACAGATGTTCTTGAATTGCTCTTTTTCTCGCAGTACCAAAAAGAATTTTACATCATCCTGCATGATATCACAGCAGAATGAACAAGACTTGTGATAATCACAAGGGTTTCCTTCCTTCTCATTATTTTTTTAAAGATTCACCTTAATAGCTGATTGAATATTAATATACTTAATTATATAATTTTTATTGAGCGCTCTTTGCATCTTAAATTTTCATTTATGTGCCATTTTTAGTATATTACAATATGTATTTGCTTCTTTAACTCTTGGACAGTGTCAGAAAACCTTTTTCTTTGGAATGATGCATATGAACCATTAGTCCACATCAGAAACTATTTAGTTGTTTCCAATGATCATATATATGTATTCAAACTGTCCAGCATGGAAACTGTACACAAGAAAACAATTTTTCTACTATGTGAAGGGAATAATTTCCTCTATTTTTGTTTGAGTACTTAAGCAAGATTGAGAAATCAAATTATACAAATATCTGAGTTATTTTCAAAAATGGCACAGACTTGAATTATTATTTTCGACCATCTTTTTTAAGTCATGAATTTTTTCATAACTAAAAACAATATTGATTTTCAGATATATGGGAAATGTTTGATTGGATTGATTGAAACTAAACACAATATGGCACGAAAGCACTTTAAATTTCTTCTCAGGATTAGCAATAAACATGCTCAAACAGAGCATTGGTTTAATATAAAGAGATACAAACCAGAAGTTTATTTTGGAATCAAGCAGCCTCAATTGTCATATATAAGTCAGGCATCATCATCCATAAAATTGTTCAAATCTACGAAAAAATTAAAATCATAAATTAAACAAAAATATCACGAGGAAGTTACTTTGGTATTTAGGAAATAGAAATTCATCATGATTATTTTTGGCATAGCATATGATTTTAAAGAAGTATGAAATTATTCCCACTTAAAAAAGGAGATAAATAAACTAATTTTCATAATTTTTCAATTTAAAGTAGTTTAAGATGGTTAAAATGTTTTAAATAGATCATATTAATAAATTGCACGATTGTAAATATTTTTAATGTAATTTTTGATTTAGAGACTAAAAGTAATTCCCAATGATGGGAAAAGGTCTCTTAAAGGCTTTGAATCTATGCTGAAAAAATCATATAATGAATAATTAATTAAATTTTCATCTCTTAATTTTTATAATTCATAATATTGATCTTGAATTCAAATATGTTTTATAAAAATTATATTTATTAATTACCTCATAGACAAGTTGTCCCATTTCTTAACTTAAGTCCTTTTTAACTTATTTTCTAACATATCCTAAGTATAAATTAAGTAGAACATCTCATTAAAAATCAGTAAAAATGGTGTATTCCTAGTAATTTATCCCTGGGCCCCTGCAAATGCACCATATTATCATAGAAGGTGTATCATAATAACTATATGTACGCATGGCAGATATACTAATATATTTTATATAATGTTCAAAAGCTATCACCAATCTCTTTTGGATATCATTACTTGAGGTTCCTCAAGTGTCCCATGATGTATTCCATAGCCTTAAAAATTTTTATGAAAACATAATAAAAATGATTTTTTATAAAAATAAAGATTTTTAGACATAGAGTATCCTACATATAGCTGACAGAATTGTCCCTACAGCAAATGTCATTGCCAAACTTACCCATAATCTACTTGCCTTGTAATTCCCAAACCTAGTTTGAATTGGCTACCAGATGTATTAAGAGGAAGATCATTAAAGAGTTCCTAAAGTAATGTTTAAGAAAAAGACAGTATTTATACACAATATTTTAGGTTTGCATAATAGCAAGCTGATATTGATTAAGACTTAAAGAGGTACTGTTAAAATTTATGAGAATTAAGAATTCAAGTTAATATTTTTATGCAAATTTGAGATAAATAGCTAAATTTAAAAACATAGAGCTTAATAAAATAAATAAAATAAGATGATCATCTTGTGATATACTAAGTGATAAATGGGGTTGAGTTACAAAAATGAAGAAAAGAGAGAAGAAAATAGACAAATAATGATAATATAATTTTTTCATGTCTATATTTTCTCCCCTCTACATCATCAAAATGCTTCATGTAACTCATGCAAAGTATTACATATTTTCTCTATACATAACAGTTGTCTAAAACTAACATTTATGATCTCAGTGTTTAGAAACATCATCATATAAACTGAATGTGATTTATTCATTCAGTTGGGACTTTCAAGCTAGTACACTCAAGATGAGAAAGTATTAATAATGTAGAATCAGCTCCTAATTAAATTTTAACTAAGCTTTAGAAGTCACACTTTTCTTTATTCAAAATCAACTGGTTTCTTTAATAATTTACATTATTTTAAATGTTAATGACAGTTATTATAAACTAATCTATATAATTATTTAAGAAAGACCTATACTTTATTCGATCACATTTTTTCTTTCTCTGAATTGAAGCAAGAATGAGTTCAAAAACAAATATTATAAGTGATATTAAAACTCCTATGCCAAATAGAATAGTTGACAATAATGTATCTCCTAGTGAAGCTGGCTTAAATACAGTTTGTGTGTCACAAAGATTTGCTGCAGGATCAACATATCTCTTCCTTAGGACTGTCATAATACCAGCTGACCATAACTTCATCAGACTGAAAAATGGCAAAAAATACACTGTATTAGATTTCAAGTATAAAATGTTTTTGATGGAGATGAGGCATTTACTATTTTTTAATCTCACTGTGGGTAAATATATTTATTATGAGTAAAAAAACTTGAGAAATTATTATAAAGAAACAGCATTTTATTCTGTTCAGAGACAACTAAACCAATTTCACTTTTTTGGCATTATTTGTAATAAATTCAATTTTTAACTGCCTGAGTTTATCTTTTTTATCTGTCTTTGTTGTAATCTAATGCTTCAAAGTTTAAAAGAGGTGTAAATCCAGATTTTGGTGGTTTCATATCAATAATCTTAGTCACTTTTCATTAAACAGCATGAGCAGTAACCAGATAACTTTAAAATTGAACTATTGTTTTTTTTCATAATTAGCTGATCATATTGCTTGAATTTGTTGCCACTGCTTTCCACTCAAAAGTGAAATATACATATGTACATAATAAAGTATGTGATGAAGGTTAACAATTTGAATTTGATTTTTGTGAATAAATGCTTAATATTTTAATTTATACAAGTAAGAGTCCAAATTTTAGTCTATCAAATCTCTACCTAGATAAAATTATCCAGCTCATCTATTTGAAAAAATATATAACTGAATATATATTGAGACTATATTTTATATTTGGATTGATTCTTATTTATGAGCTAATAATGTATCCTTCTTCATCTAGGTTATGCTGAAAAAATTGTAATTCAATGTTCAGAATTGTCCATTTTTGGTACATACAAAACCAAAATTAGTTTATTCTGGATAAGCTATTTTGAGGATGTAATACTTATCTCAAATTGGTGTAGCCAAAAGCAAGTGGATTACATCATTTTTGAGTTTTTATGCATATATCTTATTGAAACAACCAATATTTTCATCACTAGCAAAATTGTAGACCCCAAAATAGATAGAAAAAATATTTATGTTATTAACAAAAATATTCAAAAATTATGATGCTTTTGGACAGTTCAACAGAATAAAATGTTGTTGATTTATCAAAAATGAAGGTTAAAGGATGTTAGATGTTTCAAGTGAGCTAGAAAATTTAGAGATTGCCAACCTAATCCTAAGACTTTAAAAACAAACAAATATATTTAAAGAAAGGATGTATGATTGTAGGCTCAAAATATTAATACCTTATTCAGCTAAAATACTTATATTATGTTAACTTAGCTAACTATCTAACATGTCATTAATGTTAAACTTATATTTACTGGTAATTGAATAGATCCTTTATGGGAGAATATTTTTGAAGCCCAAAGCTTGCTCCAAGCCTGACTACAACTTCAGACAGTTCAGCTATTTTGCAGGCAACCTTAGGGGGTAGTATTTCCTCATCATGTTTAAAAGAATTTTTTTGTTCCTCCTTAAAATAAAATGTTGCATTTAAAACTCTTTATTTAACAAGCCAGAAAATTTTATCAGATTTATTTCACATATTACCTCTAGAGCAACTTCTATAGCTCCAACCTTCCTTCCAGAAAGCATTAATCTACACTCCAGGCTGTCTCCAAGGTAGGCAAACTTTTGGTTTTTGCTTACCTTAAGCAATCCTTCTTGGGGAAATCTGAATAAGTTTGATGGGTTCTTTTTTATTTCTTTCCACAAAATTCCCATGGATGTATCAGGTGGAGCATTCTGGTTATAAGGATGAAATCATTTATATTATGTATGTTAGGGATGGCCAACATACAGTTCATCTTCTGCCAAAAGTGGCACATTACTTGAGTGGTCATACACATTACATTGAATCCAGAGAAAAATGAAAAATATATTTCATACTCATTTTACTTACTATAATCTCGTAAATACACATACTTGCACATATAAGGTAGCCTACATATGAAATATAATGAGTGCATTTGTTATAGTTCATTATCATAACTCATGGTGAATTATTGTAGTTTATTATGCATTATTGTAGTTATTGTAGTTTTAGCATGTGTCACAAAAATGAAATATTTGATCCCTGAACTAAGAAAGGTTGGCCATCTCTGATATATGTGATGTTGCATAATAATAGAAGACCTATATATTAAATGACTTCATAAGCATAAATAATTTCCATATCTTAAAAATATCTCTAATTTAAAATGTTTTCTTCTGCATTTTACTCCCACGTAAACTTGGCATGAAATTAGAAGAAGATGAATGCTTACAGCAAATAGAGAGTTAGAAATATCTCTGAATAATTTAATTACAATAAATAAGTTACCACTCTGAATATAATAAATAAGTTAACACCAACAAAAGACATAGAAAAATCTATTCAAGTTACGAACTTGTAATATTTCAGCAAAAAAATACATGCATACACACACATACAATTTATTTATAAATATGCCTTATTAGTCTTGGTTAATTGAGTCTAGTTTTATCTAGTAATAGTAGGCCAAATTATTATAGGCTATCTGATGTCAGTTTATGTTAATATATGCTCTTGTTTAGAAGCAACACACCTTTTGAATAAATAGAAGCTAAATGGATGTGAACATAAAATGCCAAAAACCAAATTTTAGGGTATTTCTGTAGTTATTATCATCAAAAATACTTTTCAGTAGACACTAACAATATCGAAGTAGTTAAATTGCTTTTTTCTTAAGTTCATTTGGCCAATTAATCAATATTTATTTTATACCTCCCCTGGATTTTTTGTAAAACTCTCCTTTTTATATAAAATTAATATCTTTCCTATGTATGAAATATAGTTGAGGCACTTATATTTCAATGTTATTCAAAGAATTCTGCAACCAAAGGGCATATTAAACCACAATTTTCATTGATAATATAAAAAAAATACCTGCATAAGCCATCTATCCCAACTTCCATTTAATACTCCCATGCTCCAGTCTGGAGCTTTTGATAGATCAGCCATTGTCTCAACTGCAGGAGTAAATCTCTGAATGGCTTGAATTGACGTTAGCTTAGCTGCATATCCAGTGCTTGCCACAGTGAAAAGAATAGATCCACTTAGGATAAGTAGCCTTGTTGAGGTACCTGCTTCCCCTATCAAGGAACCTTTGAACACCAGTAATTTTCACTTCTTTAAATTTTTTCACTTTCAGTAATATTTTAATGTTAAAGTTATCAAAACTTAGTTTTCTATAATTATAAATCATTTAAAATCATGTGAACTACTATTAGAGAAATACTTTATATAAATAAAATTGTAACTGTACCTTTATGTAAAGTCTGTTTTATGGAGGATATTATGCCATTATCAATCCTTCTCTTCCTACCCTTCAACGATAATTTCTTATGCAGAATTTTTCCCTTTACTTCCAATATTCCAAAAGCAAGCTTAAGAACTTGCTGTAGAAGGACAAAAAGAAAGAACCACACAACTAGCAGAAACCATAGTCCTCCAGTAAATGGACGAAGGTAAAGATCGTATTGATATGGGGATGGTAAACCAAACACAAAAAGGCTACTACTGCAATGAAACCATTTTTAGAACCATAAAATGCATTTCCTTTCAGAAGATGTTGATTTTACCTAAATTGTACATTTTATGAAAGAATTGAATGATTGTTTAAATCAATCAATAATAGAATATTATTTGACCATTATTACTTTATAACATTAACTGACCTGAAGAATATCAATGGTGTAGTTAGATCTATAACAGATGACCTCCACTTGCTTTGAGAAATCCCACAGATAGCTATATCAGCTCGTTTAGAAGCTAGGTACCCTACTACACCTGTCCAGTTGTTCCCAAGTTCCTTGATTTTTCCATATGCATAACCTGGCATATATTTCAAGGTGTACCTTGAAAAATAATAAATTTATAAATAATGATTTTTCAAAGTTTTGCTGAAGAATAAAACTCTTTATATGGTTGATAGCTCAATATAAAGATATTTTTCAATTACAACGGATGGCAGCTTACTTTGCCATTTCATCTCTAAAATTTTAATTCCTTTTCTCATTGATACCTGAAACAAAATAATGTTACATCTTATGGTGAGTAAATGTACTAACGTGAAGTTTATTGTTTCTTCAAAAGTTCTGAAGACTTCTCCAAATAGGCCTCCTGTCACTTCTAGCACACCATTCTCCTTTCTATGGAAATCTGTCAGGTACTGTCTGATCTGAAAATCGTACTCAAAATTCAAATTCACAATCCTCTGGACTCAAAGATTAAATATCAAGATTTGTTTGTGTCATTAGAAAGTTGATTTAGAATTCATCTGGAATGCTTATTGATGATAATGCATTCACTGTTACTGAAAAGGGTTGCAGTTCAACATATAAGAATGGAAATAAATCTTTTGATTTAATATTAGGAGCATACATCTATCAACAGCCAAAACTTTGATAAATAAATGAATTTGAGACACAAGTTCAACGTAATAAGTACATAATTTTATGGTGCTTATAGGAATCTCAATTAATAATTAGTTACTAGCATACAACTTACTCCAACTGTAATAGCTTTCAAATTTATTCCTTCTAAGCTGGTTCTTTTGACATATTTGTATAATGGTGGTGCAAGGTAAAGATGCCATTCTCCATCACTATTCACCAATTGTTGAATTAATTTATAATCTTTTATGTGTCTACTAGGTAAAGGGATCCAAGGACTCCATCTCCCAAAATAAGTTACTCTCAATGGATATCTTAGTGATACATGATACACTTCCCAAATCTGTAATAGATATATTTTGTTGATATAGATTTAATTTTAATTCAAGGACATTGATAGAAAGAAAAGTTATTGGAGCTGAATATCAATTCTGGTTAACATATAACATTATTTGAACTAACACTGTCTACATATACTATTAAACTGCCAATGTTTATTAGATATTTCTAGAATGAACAAACACTGATAACAGAAATTAATCAAATTTTTATTTGGCTTTATGGAAAACCTAATTGAGCAGTGATAATTAATAATTATCTTTTGCTGTTTTTATTCAGGACTTTATAGAAGATATAAGAAGTAATTATAGAACACAGTCTTACAACCATTGGGCAAGAAAACTTTGAATCATCAAAATATCAAATAAACTAATCACCTAAAAAGGAAATGAATATTTTAGCCATAAGTCACTCCAGTCATAAAATTTCAGTGGCCAAGATCTATGTTTAGGTACTGAGAAGATACAAAAGTAAAGATTTGTTTGAGTTTATAATATGAAAGATAAAAAGGAAATGTAATATTTTACCTTTACCACCTGTGAGTCCAGCATAACTCCATATCTCACATTGCTATCAATGTACACGGCCAATTGTTGAAAAATAACTTTCAAGTTCAGTTTCTTTTCTTCAGGAGTCACAAGTAACCAGTTGTACCGGGAGCGAAATAATCTGAGGTCAGAAGCCTGAAGAAAGAATATCATTGAATTTTTCCATTTTCTTTATTATTTGAATCCATATCATCTGAAAAATAGTATCAATTTTTCTTGGCCGTTTTTCAATCTACATAGAACACACCTTTCTCAAAAAGTCGACAACCGTTGGCTGCCCGTCGTACATTACCACGCAGAGTGTCGCAGAACCTCCAGGCGGCATTGCTATATCTTGAAATTTGGTCAGATTGAGAAGGGACAGATCAATCACTTTGCTTCCAATGAAATACTTGGACATTAGTTTTATTATCGGTGGAAAACGGTTTAGTAAACGGGAAGACCACCAACCATCTGGAAACAAGGGCATGAATCAAGTTCGTGGGGGTTAGTTTCTTTGAGATTGTTTGTTATTTTTACAGCGTAATTTTTAACCTCTAGAAGTTCAAATGAGGGAAGAAAGATCTTTAATTAGGGTATGAAGAGAAACAAAAATTTATTTATTATTCCAGAAGCTAGATTATCGATGATGAGGTCTGCCTGAACTCTGATACTCTGAACTGATATGACTCTTATCTACTATTAAACAATTTATGTTGAAAGGGGAGATCAGATTTCTTAGATCAATGGGAAAGAGTTTGGGTCATTTTTTAACACGAAATACTTTAGAATGAGCACTCGCTATTAAATATCCGCAAAAATTATTAGGACCTAGACAGTGGGTAAATGACTCGGGACAAATTTCCTTTACTTTCTTAAGATAGTCTTCCTCATAACAAAAATGGAAAAGCGAGCGCTTATGATATAATATGAGAATTAATAATCTAATAGAAGAAATAGAATGGGAGTGAAATCTGTCGCTTTTGGCACAATATTCATTGGTTAGAATTAAGTAGAAATAAAATAGGACAAAGCATTTTTTTAAAAGATAATAAATGTTTTTTTAAATGATTTTAAATTTTTCTTAAATGACTCTGCCTACAACCGCTGGAGAGATATGAACGATGATGCATAAAAGGGACATATTTTAAATTTATTAAGTCTCATTATTATTACTTTCTTACCAGGGCTCGAATCGAAGTATATGACCAGTTTGAACCTTCCACTTTTCAAGACATACTCCCTGAAGAACTGTGCAAGGAGGTCAACATTAAGTCTCATGACTGTGGTTTCAGCAGAAATAGCCCCCATACAGATCATCAAAAAAAATATGGAAAACATCTTCGTACTCCAAGACAAGAAGCTTCTCCTGGAACAGGTTGCCCTACTGCGAGAGAAAAGTATGTACGATTAGATTTATTTCCACTTTCTAAATTAGTCGCAATTTATTTTCTGTATAATTTATTTAACATCCGATAGAATAAAGTAAAGTACACAATATTCGCAGACATCCTATGTTCCTGTTTAGAAATAGGCTCGTCATCGTAGTAAATTTTATGTATAAGTCGTTTGGTGTACATATAATATTTAGTCGTATGCTCTTTTCTCATATTCAGTTGTTGTTTCATCCCTTTAAGTATTTATGAGATATTTGCAATAAAATATGCTACGTGTTGCATTTGGGATAAATTTGGGAAAGGTTCTTCGTCCGTCCTCTTTATAACATTCCGCGGGATTATTTTTGTGGAGAAGGATTATCCATCAGCAGCAGATTAAAAGGGCTAAAAGACATTAAAAGTTTCTTTTTACGTTACTTGCATACTTATGACTTTGTGATCTCAAGGATAACCATAATGATAAATGGGTACTTTGAGTGACTTTCATAAACTGTTGGTAAATAGACAAAAAGTCCAAATAATATTTGATGGACATTTTGATACTCAAAGAATAAAAATTAAGACATTTTCTGACAAGCGATTTAACCATAGGCTAAAGTAAATAAAAGATTCAGATCAGGTAATCGTGAGAGAGATATAGTATAATTAATTGTCCCTTATCCGCTAGAAGCCCTCAAACTTTCACTCTAATAACTTATCTCATGGTGATTGTTATCGCAAGTGCTTAACATGCAAGTTATCCTGTTCTACGATTCGTAAACTTATATGGAGTAGCAAATTTCCTGCTCTCAGGGCAATTTTCATTCATTACTAAAATTAATCTCTTGATGGCGAGCATATTAGCCTGTCAATTTTCAATTAAAGATTGAGAATATTATTGATAAGAAAGGTTGCTAGAGCGATAATTACAGAGCTCCTTGAGATCAAGAGGCTCGGTCTAAATATTTTTTTATTCTCGAGAGAGCTCAATCTTAACTTACCGGTTAAAATTCGTCAATTTTGGATCTTGTTCGATGGATAATCTACATTTCCAAATATTCAATTCATATAATTCCATAAAATCCATAAAAAATCATTTCACCCGTAAAACTTACCTCGAAATAACACTCCTGGATTTCACGTCCGCAGAATACCTGTGTCGACGATTGATTCAGTATGCTGCAATAACTCTCTTCAAGTCAAATCCGAATTGGAATTACCGTGAGGGTGGAAACCAATACTGAGATTTTCCTTATCTATGGATCAATCAAATATTCAGGGGGAGTTCTTTGCAATTCTATTCCGCTGTCATGGATGGTCTTTCATCAAGGATTTTTCTCTCTCACAAGTCTCTTTATCCTTCATTATTAATGTTAAATAAGACGATCGATCGATCATTACAATTTCCGTCGCTGGCATTTTGAATCTCCCTTCCCTTAGGTACTTAACCCATTCTTTCATACTCCCCATTTTGTGGCAGAAATTCGGAGCAATTTCCTGTTCTCACGAAGGAGAGATTTTTTCAAGTGTCATTTTGACATGACTAAGCCCGTTTTTCTTTTGAATAGAAAAGCACGGGACAGAGGGATTTGAAATATTTTTGTTCAGATAATCTTAACAAAGTCAGAATCCAATAATGTCTTCTCATGTGATGTAGAAAAAAGCACCTTTCATTTAAAATATAGATTTAAAAAATTGTTTGTTCCAAAAATACTTTTTTTTTGTTTGAAGATTCTTTTATCCTAGACATCTGTAAGATGTTTCTTGATACGGTTGAGTTACTAGAGAAAACGTTTTTTCCGACAAGTTCATCCGGAGAGATCTCTGTCCCATGAAAGCACACAAGAAGAAGTCATTCAAATTGATAACCCTACAGCAAAGTTTCTAAGGTCCAAACTAAGTAAGTTTGGTCTATCACTGAGCAAAGCAATGTTTCCAGAATGTCCAGAAAAGAAGACGAAGATAATCTCCAATTTTTATTCTCAAATAGAGAATAGAGATTAATAAGGTGACCGTAGTTCCTGAAAATAACGAAAATGCGACGTACTTGGTCTCTGTGATGTAAAGTACTCCTTTGTTTAAAAGCAAATGTTGGAATAAAGAAAGATTAGTGGTTCGACCCCCTCACGTACTGTCTTTTTAAGTGCTCCACAAAATACAAAAACATCCTTGGGTTCCTAAAAGATCACTTTGAGAAACACTAGCAAAGCTTATAAAATACCAATAGAGTTCAATTATGTGTATGTAAATCTATTTGAGAGAGACCCTTTCGTTATAAAAACTATATACGATATATGACTTAGCATCTACAAATTTCCGAAATTTCTTTTTCACACACATGTGAAAAAACTTGGCGTAATTTAATTCAAACACGTTGTTGTAGATTATTTGAATATATAGGTGAGTCCTAAAAAAGCTTCTTGCAGTCGACTGCAACCCAACAACCGAGGTAGATGGGGCTATTTTTTCAATTCCTCAAAATTTTCATATCTTTATTTTTATCCGTCATTTCCACCCATCGATCCATAGATTTCATCAATAATGTTAAATATTTATATATTGCTGTTTACCGGCTTATTCCGAGAATCTTCTGTCGAAACCCTTGCGTACGATGCATTAAGTTATTCTATTTCAAGCTATTAAAACTCGTATCCTTTGCGATTACCGCAATTTTTCTAAGAATCTCAATTTTGACCCTCACCAAAAATATTACTTTAATTACTTTAATGCTTAGCAGCTACGAATGCATTACGACGGAGATAAATTAGGAAGATTTACCAACGATAGCGCTCATCTTCTCACCATTGAAGCACGCAAAGAGTAAACTTTTAAAGGCTGGGCGTTTATAGACAGTATCACCGTGCTTCGACTCTTGACCTTTGGAAAAAAAGATGCATTGTTCCGGTAAGCATAAAAGAAGACGATGGAGTCTAACATTTTACGCGGAGCTCTAACTTTCCCCTTGCATTCCCCACGGACGTCTCGTCGCCTTAATTAGCTTCTCCAACTCTTTTTGCACCTTATTGCTCTCCTGGGGCCAACTTACCGATCCCGCGAGGAAAATCCTCTTTTCGCAGGTCGCATTGCTCTCAGAGGGTGTGACGGAATCCGAACCGTCCGTGCGTCTCCCACCTTGAAGTAGAATTTGGCAGAAGTATTTCTTCAACAATATAAACTTTGTTTACAATACAGACTATGCAACGTCTTTGTTCGGATGCAGAACTCTGCATAATCCTCCGGGAACTTAAAAGTAGAGATGGACAAGAAGTTGTATTACATTCGATGTAGCCCTGCAGGCAGAATTTGTTTTAGATACATCGGCTAAAATGGGTAGGGATATTCAAGGTGTATATAATTTCTTGTTCCATGTATAAGTGTCGCATAAAATATGTACTATTCAGCGATAATTATCATTTTCATTGAAAGAATAAAACGATGGAATCAAATTGTGGACAGTATGAAGAACTTCTAAAAGCATACTGATTACACGGAAAACATTCTACTAGAATTTTAAGAAGGATGTTGCCTAGTGAAAAGGTATATAATTATATATGTGTGAGTGTTGATTTGCACTCAGCTTTCTCGGTATATTGGCTCTTTCATTTTTTGTGCACGCTGAATACAGTAAGTTTATGAGGATATTATAAATAAAACCAGCTTTCCAGGGGCAATTTCTGGTTTAATTTCCGCAGTAATAAAGCAAGCGACGATAAAAGCGCCTAACACATATTTTCGCGCGCAAATATTGGCGCTTTTCCCTCTCGGGGTTCGTACGGATCCCTTTTTATTCCGTGTGTTATCCCATTTTCCTTCAATTGGCTGCTACTGATGGTGCAGCCTCGAATGGATAATCGAATCTGGAAATTTTCCTTCATACTTGCCTCATTCATTCCTCTCTTCTGGACTTTTTTCGTAAGACTTTCCATCGGTTACTATTATTCTAAATGTTTTATTCCCTTCAAAGCGTAATCCGCCCCACGCATCGCCTTCTTTTTATTTTCCCAGCTGAATGCTACTTCCCGTCGAAGGGGAGAGCGATTTCCTATTAGCGGACATGGAGAATAAGTCTGAAAGGGAGAAAATAATAATAATGTTTGTTGGAGCTCAGAAGGAAAGAGGAGGTGAGAATAGGGACGGAGAGAAGGATAGGAGAATAAAGGAAGTTATAGGAGAGACTGAATGTGTTTTTGTTCCTGTAAGATTCGCGAAGGGTACAGAGAGGTTTTTCTTACTAGAGCTCGGCTGCAAAAGCGTTTCAAGAAAAGGAAGCACGGAAGGGAGCAGATGCGCGGAAAATGGAAAATAATAGCTTTGGGTGGGAAAAATTTGTTCTGAGAAACGGCACGGACAAAAAAGGCAGTTAATACTCGGCGGAAAGATGAGGAGAAATTGATTATCTTGGAAATGGCTCCAAGAAATAAATTGCAAAACGTCCCTGATTTAAATGCTTTAGTACAAACGGAACACAAATGCGCCATTTAAGACGATGGTACTCAAAATTCTCTGAAAATCAAATGAGAGGCTAAAGTAGCTTAAAGAAAGACTACGTCTTTCGGTTTAGATTGGAAAGTTTGAGTTCGAGGAAGCATCTTTTTCTCAAGGTAAAGTTTTGAACTGCTCTATTATCCGAACTGTGTAAATCTCTATAAATTCATAAAATTTACGTTAATTTATTAAGTATAATGGATAAGATTCCGCGATATTTGATAGAATTTCATTTTAAATTAGTCTTTATTGCAAAACTCGTATTTACGACATCATCAGAACTGATAATGGCGTGACTAGTTGATTGTTTTGCAGCAAAGACTCTTTCCATTCATTAGTTTAATAAATTACAGATAAAAATGGTAATATTTAGGCTAAACAAAGTATTTAAGCGATACCGAAATGTCTCTCATAAAAGTAGTATACTTGAAAATACTGAAGTCTTCTTGTCATAATTTAAATTACACAAAATACGGAACAGCTGCCGTCAAATAAAACGCAGCTCATAACCTGGGTAGAAGAGCAGTAGCATCTCTTCATATGAGTGAAGATCGTTACCACATTGATCGGTACACCTACCCATTCTACTATAGGTCTGGTAAAATATTTACTTTAATCGCTGTGGTACTGCGATGAGGAAGTAATAAAATGAAACCATCATATTACTCTCTCAAGATAGTGTCCTAATTTAATGCATGATGCCACCCTTTCGAGTAGAAGCAGGATACTTTCCGTGATTGGAATCTCCCGGCGGTGACTTCTAGAGAGGGTACATCGGTGGGAGGTAAAATCATTTTAGCATTGAAACATGGAACGTTAGATCACTTAGGGTTTGTGTTCGCTCAGAGTAGTTTTAGGTAGTATCGGAAAGAATCCTATCGCATGTAATAGCAACTTTAGAACTATTCTCAAAGTATTCGGAGACGATAATGCAAGAAAGAGAATAAAGCTATGGAAAAATGGCACCCTGAAAGTAACGGAATCTAAGAAAAGTATTGTAATAGTTAGGATATCGACGAAACCCAAACATCCAATAGTAATACGATTTGAATGCCTACCACAGACTCAAGTGATTAGTGACTGAGGATATTTATGAAGCTATGGGTAAGTCTAAGGTTATAGCAAAGATGTTTGTGGCAAACACCTTTTCCCAGAACCATCTCAGGAAAAAACACGAGGAAAATACTGTACTTAGTGGAAAGAGTGGAATATTAAGAAACGCAGGAGAGACGGCTCTACCTTTCTCTCTAAGTTTTCCATGATAAGCTATCTACTTTAATTCCGCTATAGTAAAAACATCAAAATTTTTCTACAGAAAATTTCCTGAATATCATGTAAAGAAATATCAAACATTTCTTATGTTATTATAAATCTTCTTTACTCCACATGTAGAATATGTATTCTCAAACTGAAGTACTCATGCAAGAGAGCTTTGAAGTTCTCTATTTATAGGTGTTAATCTAATCTAATTTATTAAAAAAAAAAACAGTTTAACAATTCTACTTCATTTGTTTCACTTGTGATTCACAGTGAGGCTGTGATGTTTTACAAAGTGCTTTTATTGAATCTATTCAGGATATTATTTGATTAAAATGCTATTTTCTTGTTAAATCAAGTCTCTGCTTGTTTAACTTCTGGCATAGGGTTCGGTAAGCTTTGCGATTCCATGAACTTTGATATTGACCGCTTCAGGGATTCGGATTTAATTCAGCAGATTCGGTGGAGAGATAAGCAGGCTTAAAGTAAAATACTTAGAGCCATTCAAATGCTGAAGTAATATTTTATAGTATTAGGAATTTACATATTTATTAGACATAAATACTATCTCTTTGTAACGTTATAGCAACAGCAAAGTGTTTAAAACATAAATGTGACTGTATAAAATTGGATGAAATATTAAAATGTCAGAATGAGTTTTTGTGAGTGTATACATTACATCGATTGAATCAATGCTTCTAAATTTTACCTCTTATGAAAAATGAAAAATTATGCACAGCCATCAGGTTAGCAATGGATTGGCAATTTAATTATATCACTTGGTTCAAATTCATCATGTTTATCACCTTATTCTGAGAAATTGAATTTTTAATTGTGTCCAATGTATGGGTTATGAGCATTTATTCTTCAATTAGAGATGCAAATTATTTGTAAAATGACAATATACTAATTTCCCCGTGCGAAAATTTTGCAGACGAACACTGATACTCAATTTCCCCACCCAAATACATTTCAATAAACACTCCAATCACTACAAACAAATACGCAAAAACTCAAACATTCCTAAAAATCGCCCCTTCATATTCCGTATCTGTGTCCGTTCTTATATACCTCGTTTGCATCGATATCTACATATCCAGTAACGAAACTCAATAGAGTTCAATCTAGCTTTTTCTAATGCCTTGCCACTTAAACCTAAGCAAAATCCTAAATGTATTAGAGAGCGTGAGAATATAAATGTTAGAATATTTTAAAAATTTTCTTTAGCAATACAGTCACGAATAATACGCGTCATTGCTAAAACGATATCTGTAATACCTCAATTAATTCAATGCATTTATCACATAATGAATTTAGACGATAATACAAAACATCACTGCCGGATTCACGTAAACTCTGTCGTTCTAAATTCCACTTCCTTTTACACCGGCATTGATGTGTCTATACAATGTCTATATTATCATGTATCTATATTATCTATTCTGCGAGTGAAATATAAACGCTAAAAATAATTTGATATCAGGTTTAGGTATGTAGAAAATTTGCAACAGACGAAGGCTTCACCAAAATTAATTTAAATACTCGGAAAACAACTTAATGACCTAATTACTTTGATCTGTATTTGGTAGAAGGAGAAAAAAGGAACTCGGCGGTCAATGAACTAAGAGATAATGGTTCTCCAAGCGCCGAAAAGCGGCGACCGTCTAAGGGCGATTCCCGGGAAACAATGCTTCCATCTTCATGGGGGGTCCAATGCTGAATGAGAGCATTTCATTCAGCATTGGACCCCCCATGAAGATGGAAGCATTGTTTCTGAAATGTACATCGGGATTCTGAAGAACTGGGACCGCTAAACGATTATCCGTTTCCCGGGAATCGCCCTTAGACGGTCGCCGCTTTTCGGCTCTTGGAGAACCATTATCTCTTAGTACTGTATTTGATAGTTGTATGATTAATAAAACCTCTATTTTTTCTATGAATACTCCAAATCTAATCATGATGCTCCAAATCGAAAATTTTAATATGGTCGTTCTTAAATTAAAACGACCGAAAAGTAAAACTATGCAGTAATAGTAGTAATACAAGCTGTACAAACATACCACACGATATTAAAGTGACATAAACTTTCATATTCGGCAATGCTCATGTTTCTGTGGTTGTCATTCTGCTCCCAAAAGATGCAAGGTAGCCGGTTTATTAAACTGTTTAGGTTGCGTACGACGTCGATATCTTCGTTTCTGCAGTCTATGCATTGCTTCCAAAATCTGTTCCGTTCATTCAAGACCGAAAATAAATATCACACAAAGAATTCTGCATATACTACCCTTGATATCTACAGACCCAGGACGAAACACGACGATTAAAATATTAGCTCGAATTTTTTACCAGATTGTAGATTTTTGATTAGTCTGACTATTTTTAGTAGGAACCTGGAAACTTTAAATGGTCATTCATGTATAATATGTGTATATGTATGTATTAATGGAGTAAGTTGGAAGAGCCCCGCTCACCGAGAAAAGAATGTTTTAAAATAATATATAGAGGATTATCAGAAATATTCAAAAGCAAAAAACTGATAAATAAGTATATCTTTGAAAATCTTTTCAGGAAACATGTATAGAAAGTAGCAGCTGAAGATGACAGAAAGACGGAAGTAGGTGGGAGTAGTAGGGCGTGGTTACTGATTAAGAAAGAAAGGGTCTCGTAAAAAACATTTTGCATGATTGGGCTTCGACATGCTTACTCCTTATTAGAAGAGGGTGTATAATTTTTCAAATGATCAATTCGTATTCGTATTTCAGGTGCTGTATTCACGGAATTCTTTTCGCATACCTCGTTCTGCATCAGGACCGTACTGCGCAAAGGATTTATTTGATGTTTTTTGAGAAGTATTCGTGTGAATTCATAGTCATAAATTATTTCTCACTTCACCCCCACGTCACTAGAAAGACGATTTTATTATCTATTCTTTTCATTCTCAGCAGATAAAATGTAATCGGCGTTTCTAAACAACCTGATAGCCTTTCTCCTAACCCAATTAAAATTTTCTTCAATACCCTGGCATATCCTTCACTCATATTATTCGACATTTCGATCTCCATTAGGATCTATCCTGATGCCTTGAATAATTCGTATGCTATTCCAATGTTTGGGAATAGTGAGTATAAAGTAAGAAACTAGATACCTATTGTTACTCTTTCTACATAAAAGGTATCATATTCTATAATAATTTGACTACATTAACATCTTGTTACTGGCTTGCTTCTCTTTTAGAAAAACTTTATTCAGTTGCTAAATCATCTAAATTTGATAGATTTACATTTTTTGCGACGTATCGTAGGTATTTGATTTGGTGAAACGCATTACTCTTGGCAAAACCCGAGACACATGACATCTTTGGTAACATATTGAATCGAATGAAATCCCTGCTTCCAACTTTACTATGAAATTTAATGACAATAAAACCTCTTTTTTATCACAAAATCCGGTATTGAAAGCTTCCCTTAAGGTATTATCTTTTATGTTTTATCTCATTAGTACTTATTATATATCACTGTATATATGACAAGAGTCATTAATTCTTTGCTTGTTGCTCTTCTAGTGGTGTTATTTTGTTTTTATCGTTGTAATCTTATTGATAGTACTACTGCTTCAAAGCTTATTTGATTTTATAACCGAATCAATTAAACTTTTATTTCTCATTTCAGTGGATTTCCTTTGGAATCCATTACTAATTTGATAAAATCTTTTCATTAAGAATATCTTTAATTTGTTTCAAAATTGTTGTTAGCTGGGTATATTGGTGTTTAAAGAAACACTTTGATGAATTCGTGAGTCCTGAAAAACTCATCGATTTCATTTTAATTTTGTGATCATGTATACTGATTAATATCGTTATCAATTTTTAATTTCAATTTTGCGAAGTCTTAAGGACTCTTTGAACCATTTTATGAATCTCATCGATAGGTTTAATTTTCCACTTCATCACATGCCATATTCCATCATTCTGCGATATTTATTTATGCGACTACCGCTTAATATTAATAATTTTAGAGATCTAAAAAACTAAACTCAAGACACAGTATCGTTAGATTTTTAATTCAGTTTTGTCAGGTTAATTTCCTTCTCTATCGTCTAATTATTTGAATTTACGAGTCAGATTTAATAAGTGCTGTAGAGACTACAATGTATGTTATCGTATGGAATCCTTAAATTTCCGAGCGCGTTTCCCAGAACGCTGCGACATATTTACAGCCAAAGTACCATCCTAAGAGACCTCAGTGTACTTTGAACCACTTTATTCATGTAGATCAAATTTTTATTTTTCGCAAATTCGCAAAAATCGCCATTCAGGTACAAAATTTAAAGAAAACTCCGCGGCGAAAAAACAAAGTTGCTGCAACGTTATCGCGAAAAATAAAACTTTTTCTTCGTCGACCAATGAAACGACGGCACGTGAATAGAGAAATCCCGTGGGAACCCCTTAATGGAGAGAGAGTGTGAGGACATCTTGTGCAGAGAAGGACGATTAAGTGAGATGGGTGAATAGATAGGACGACAAAGTGATATGGGAATAGATGGGGAGTGGGGCAAGGCCATTTGGAAGGGAGGAGACAAAGAGGGAAACTAAATAAAAGGCCGTACTTAATGACTTGGATGGGTGGGGAATCAGTTGCCAATCGATGTGCGGCCGGCGCATGCGCGCGAGGGTGGGGGCGGCGGTCCTCCTTAAAGCTGATGGCATCGAAAGGAAAATGTACGGATAATTAGTCGATTACGAAAGTTAATTAAAATTGGTATGTTGCGCAACGCTTTCTTACGAATTCAAATTATCGTTCGGATGACGAAAGAGCGCGGTTGGAGAGATCTCACAAGCTTTGGTTTCATTTTAAAGGGCAACTTTGATTATGGGCGAAATTCCGTTTGAAATGTTCCACCACCTAGTTTCCAGGATAAAAGCTGAGAGGATTAAGTTGGAGATAGGCGGGACTTGTAAATTGATGGGGAAATTTTAAAGTTTAATTTCTAGCTCGATCAAAACGTGACTTTACATACTTTACAGAGCGCTCAGGATTCTTATCGGAATGAAGGGAGGGTTTTAAGTCTTAAAATGTTCCCAAGGAAGAATAGACTTGAAAAAAATGATTTGAAAAAAGTCCGAAGGGACTGAACCAGTAACTTCCAATTGCCGGTTGGGTGCTCTGTCTGTTGAGCTATCCCGCCGGAACATTCTCTAAAGCTATTCGGAATACTTTGTCGGCAAGGACGTTGTGAGCTCGTCTCCATCGTACACAGTCGTGGCTTCATGGAAGCACCAGCCACAAAAAGTGATCACCTAAACCCATTCCTTGCTTAAAATGTGCACTCAAGATCTAGAGGGTAACAAGATTATTCCGTGTAAACATCTGTTTTGGTGCATTACGAGTACCATATCAAACACCGGCTCAAGACGTATCCCTCAATTAGGAATTTTAATGATTAAGTCACACAGACTCCTGAAAATACGTTTCTATTTATGTTTTATTACTTTTATAATATATTTTGAATTATTCTCTGAATTTTCCATCTGAGATGAATGAGTTTTCAATTGAAATTCGTAATGTTGGCCGATCCGACAATGAGCGTAAATTAAGAAAAGTAGATGTTAGAACTAGTCGTTTTAAGGACCTATTCTTTCTGCGAACTATACGCGAAAACAAAAACCTAAAGAAGTAGCTCAAATGTTTCTTTGGTTAAGTAAAGTTTCTTTGAAATATGATAATACCTTAAAAACCTTCCATGATTAAAAGCACTTTACTAAACCGCATCTTGTGGCATTTTAATCATGGAAGTTTTTTAATTAATAACTACCATAACTATAGCCCTAAAATTGTTTCGCTTACGATGATATCTAATTTGCTGTTCAAGGCCAGCCATAGTTCTCATCCGAATTTGTACTTGAAACTATATTCTGTATGATATATAACGGCAATTGTCTCTTATCTTTATATTATTGGATGATATGTTGGCGGGGGTAATAAAATAGTTACATTCATAGATAAAGCATATTCTCAAATTAAAACGGAATTGATGTGGACATTAATGGTTTCCACGTGGATCATTTTTGGAGAGTATTTTTGAAGTCATCTTTCCAAATTGACTAAATAATATACTTTGTGATGATCGATTTGATTTTTTACTACTATTTTCATGTGAACGAAAAAGAATGAACAAATCCAAATTTATGCTCTCTTTAACGGTAAATTGCCTGGAAAAGTCTTTTCTTTGGAAATGGAAAAACGTCTTTTTCCATTTTGAGAGGTAATGGAATACATTTTATAGAATTATAAAATAAAGTCATCCCATTCCCATTCATTAGGGCATTATCTTCATATAAATAAATCCGAACCTCAATACAACGTCAAATATTAATTTTCTTATATTTGCCTAGTATTCTTATTGTGTATTACGTTCTGAATACTCACGATAAAAATTGAGCATATTCAAACTAAAAATATTAGTCACGCAATAAATGTTTATTTTAGTGGAAAGTGGAACTCAATTTCATCATAGGAATAATATTTAAGTTTCTCTCATTCAATTTCATTTAAATAGTTTATTTTATTCGATTTCCAAAATTTTCCTCAAAATCGCTTTGCTTAAATCTGAAAATCCCTTTACCTTTTTTTTCAATTTTTAATCCATATCTCCTCTTTTATGTCTTTGCCTTCAAACTTTCTAATAATTTGCTATTTACCGTTGATTTTATTTTCATTTTTATGCATTCCGTTGCATTACTTTATTCTATATCATTTCCTCAACATAAATAACTTGAGAAATCCTATGTAAATCTACGGGTACATTTTCATCTTTCTTTCTCTCAAAATTATTCATGGCTTCTCATTTCTTTAAGGTTAACTCTTAATTTCAATGAGAGACTTTATGAAATTCATGCCGGTCCTTCGCTTTAATTTTACGACTTTGCTTTCATAATCCGAGATTGATCTCGCCATAAATTCGGACCAAGTTTTCCGATAAATAAAGCCGTCGTTAGGCATCGATTCTCTCCGGGGACACTCGTCTAAACAAGTCCACTCGTGCGCTTCCGTTTATATTCCGTCGGTCCCTTTAGCCGTCACACAGTGAGTGAAAGAAAAGAGATGGTATAGCGTGGAAAATGAAGTTTCCCGAAAGTGTTTCGGAGGAGGAATCGTTTCCTCCCCTTGCAATCAAGGATTCTGAAAATAGAAAAGGGTTCCGCCCACTCATCCCCCGCTGACGTTAGATGACCCAAAATGCTACACACACTCCAAGTTGAATGGGATGAAGGGATTGGAATGAGAGGGAAATGAAAACAATGGAAACTGGGAGTGTTTTGATCGATGGCCCCTCTTTATGCAAGGACATTTTTAGCGATTAAATAAGGTACTGAGGATGATGGATTTGTTTTTTATGGTAATTTTTGTTTATTTATGTTTATCGATCATTTTTATGACCTCGATCCTCTTTCCACATTTTAATCATTTTCCGTCCTCTTCATCTGAGAAAAATTGCCCCCCTTCTCATGACCTATTTTTTGTAAGTACTCTCACTTTGTCCTCTTCCTTAAGCTGTTCCCAATGCACAAACGACAAACTAAAATTCCCAATATTTCAATCATGTGCTTCATGTATATTGTATGAAAGAAGAATGTTAAACGATACGTGAATATAAAATTACATGATTATTGTTTTAGCGTCCGGTATAAAAATAAATCTATAGTTTAACGAGAATATAATATGTTTTAACGATGTTTTGTATCAGCAAAGTTGGAAATGTTTACAATTACCGCACTGAATTTTACTGATTCACTATGAGCCCTTAAAAAAAAGTTATTATCTGGGATGAAAAATTCTCTAGCATGATTTTTCTCATAAATTACGGCTTGCGATCTTTTAATTTCATATTTATGCTGAATCAGATAGTTGTATTTATTGCATTCATTCTGAAAATGATTCGTTTTCTCTCCCTTCTACATAACATTTCTATGAATTCTCTTTTTATTACATAGCTCCATATCTTCAACAGGCAATATGATAAAAAAGAGCTACTGGTTCCTCGTAACTTATCCAGGATTATAGTTCTATTTAAGCCAGAACTCTAAAACCTTACCCTATGCTGAATTATCTGGGTAGGAGAGATTCACATAGTACGAAGAAAAAAGAAGTAAAAGGTATCTTCTAAGGTAGGCTCCAGTTATCTCGTGGAAGGTAATGGATGTCATCAATATCACTGTCATACAGCACATTATACAGATCCTACTGATCTTGTCTCATTTTGATCATCACAAAATGATACATACATTCCTGAATATTCTTTTGGTGTTGTATGAATAAATTAATTTTGTCAACTTTTTTGTTTGTCATGGAACACCGCGAAGCTCTCATCTCTATTGATACTATATCAGTAGCTTTAATGTATACTAGAGCGTAAATTTATTTCACAGTTTTTTATTATTTTAGTTTTACTTGGGATCTTCTATACCTTATCAACATAAATGATCCTCTATCAAATATAATAATAAATAAAATACCTACCTTATCAAACAAGTAAGAAAATGTGACGTCGATGCTAATCCGATCAGTTCGAGATGAATTACACTTAGAGTTGATAGCGGTGCTGCTTCCTCAAGAGGTCTTTTCATTCGATCGTCTACTCTAAATATAGACCCTCGATTGGTATATCCTGAAAGTTAGGCACCCCAAACATCGTGTGCGCTTCTAACATTTTGAGGTTGCGAACTCTCAGTGGGCAAAAATTAAAGCTCATTCTCACTCAAAACAGTTTTCTTTCAATGCAATATAGAGATGTAATTATTTCCCCCCTTTTGAAACCTGAAGCGTTATTCGCTTACGATTTGAATTTCCGTGAATATCAGTTAAATTTGACTAAAATTACGTTATCGCGATAAAAATAAATTGATTTTCCCTAAATGAAGGTAATATTAGTCTAACACATTCTCGCTATCTACATAAAATAAGCATTTAGAAGCTGTAATGCGTGAAACTTGCATCATTACTTCCTCTCCCAGAGCTCTGTATTCCTCGTGTACGGGAGGAAATTGAAACTTTTTGTTTTACTCGTAGTTTTTTATTTTCAGTCGTCGTACCTCCTCTTTGAACTAGACTTCATCAAGATTATTACGCATGCATATTTCACAAGTAGCCACTCCAGTGTCTCAACAAAAATTTTCTTTTATAGGAATGAGTTCGAATACTTTTCACCGGATTCACGTAATTCAATTTAATGATTTCTTTACGTAATTACCCTAAGCATGGGTTATTGCCTAAGTATGGGATTAATCGTGCTCTTAAATGTAGTTTACTTAATTATATTATCTTCGAGAAACTCAAAAGAGCTTACCAATATTTTTTATGATTTATTAGCTTTGTAAGATAAACATATTACTTCCTAGAAGCCTTCTCAGGGTCTTTGATGGCGTTGTAACTATCAGATGAAGACGAGAATTGGTATTGGGATATCTATTGCGGTAAACATATATATCCCCTCCACCTTTGATATTTTGGAGCCAATGTATACTAAGTCATTTTTAAGTTCTTCTGAGTGACTTAGAGTAGCTAATATGAACTTTAAAATTCCATTTTTCAATTCTGAATGACTTCATTTTTCTTTGCGTATAACTTCAGAATTTTAGTAGATTATTCTTACACGTTTGACCAAGCCAAAGAGTTCTGTATATTGTAATAATTTTATCTCCTTGTAATTAGCATTAAGGAATATTCATCAGTAAAAAGAAATTATTTCCATTCTGAATTACTACCTAAAGTATCTGAATTATAAGTAGGCGGGTAAGCATTAATGACATTCGTATCCGACATTACAAGACATACAGTAAGCGGAAGTAAGCATTTTTCAAAGCTAGGAGAAGCACTGGAAACCAGTATGAGTCGGTAATAAAAGAATTTTATGTCAACAAACTAAAACATTTTGGCCTCAATATTGATGAATATCCTTTACTTTAATGCCCAGCGTTTCTCATTTTTCTCTCATTTGAAACTATTATTTACAGAAGGAATCCCAAACTCTTCCGACTTGTGGAAGAACATCTTCAGGAGAGTGTCAAGAAAGCAAGAAAGAAAAAAGGCAGGAGATAGGAAGTGGACATGGATCGTGGGCACAAGAGGAATGGAAGCCCCCCGATGGATTAATTAAACTTCTCGATGCAGATGGGGCACCCATCATAGGGACCTCTACGAAAAGTAAGAGGACGTCATTTGAAGACTAACAATTTAACCAGACATTAATGAGAAGGAGTCGCTCATTTCTGTAGTCACATTCGTGAGCCATGTGTTCAAAGTGCTTAAAAATTGTTTACAAATATTCTTGCTCGAATAAATGTGATGGCACTAAACGATTCCTGGTCTACGTTATTCGAGTGTAACTTTTACTTTTAATCATTATTTGAGTCGCGTCCTCTAATAGTGAACAATAGGTTCCTACGTTAAATTGGTATTTTTGTTGATAGGTCGAAGAAGAGAGTAGGATTTGGAATACTATAGGAATTTGTTAGGAGTTACTCTGCACGCCTGAACTCGTAATCTGTGAATATGTTTCTGTGACATGGTATTACTTTGTACTAAAGCTAGCACTCCACTAATTCCTATTGAATAGTTATTTGCATTTCTTGCTCGTTTTAAGTAAGTACTACTACTTACCGGTCTTCAAGATCTCGTTGCGATGATTCCCCTTCTCTGAAACAAGTAAATACTCCAATAGATGACTTAATTCATAACTTATGATACTTTTGATTAACTAAAGTCTTTATTTTACGCCTTTCTGGATATTTCGAAAAGCGTTGCCTCACGTAAGAAAGCTTGCTGCATTCTATACAAATTTCATATATACATGATCTCCCGGGAATTAATCCAGTTTGATCTTCACTTATATTGTTTCTCATGTTTATTCTTAACTTGTTTTGTAATACATATGGTACTACTTTTTCTAAAAAGGCAACTTATACAACATAATCGTAATACTAAGTCGTATATAACAGTTTGCCCTCTATAACAGTTCTCTTGTTTCCTTCTTTAAAGACTGGTCTTTTATATGCTGTTTTCGTGGGATGTTTTGAGAAAGATGCAATATTTGGTCATTAAATTTGCAAGACGTTTAATAATTTGTTTTCTTCCATATTCAACTAATTCTATTGGTCAATTTCCTGAACTACGAGATCTTCAATGTTTCATTTGTTTAATAGTTTTGTCAACTTTTCTACTGCAGCCATTATACATTTAACGCTTAAAAATATTTTTATTTTGAACTTCAAATTCAGTTCTATTACAGGTGTTTGTTAATAATTTCGTAAGATATTATTCCCACTCCTTCATATTTATTAGATGATTTATACGAATGACCCAATTTCATTTCGCATATTTCACTGTTTTCCATACTTCCGTTGAAATCCTCCTATTTAACTTTCTACTCGAAGACATTTGTTGCCAAAGTTTATTCTTGACTTACTTTTTTTCCTTTGCTTCAGTATCTTTTGTCTTCATTGACTTTTCTTGTTGGCCATTTATAGCCGAATAGCTTCTTTTTTTTCTTCCTAGTTACAATCATACTTACTGCTTCCATAGCTGCTTCCTGTGAAGTATTTTTGATATTCCCATACATCAGGTCCATATCCTCCCGCACATCTAACTCCTGAATGATTTCCAACTTATAAGGCTGTTCACATTCTAACCAGTTGAATAGGATATGATTTGCAAGAAAAAGTAGATCTGATGAATTAGTTTTATCAGTTGTCCATTCCTAAAAAGAATCTTCTCAAGGATTTATAATAAGTTGACATATATTGGCGCTAATAGAGGAATGAAGAACGTTAATGGGCATTTGTGAGCTATACGATGGGTTACTATTCCGTGAATGCGAAAACAAAACTAGAGCTGGAACTGAAATAGATTCCGAGGTCCGTCATTCACGTTGATATTAGAAGTGAGAGGTGTGGTACCGAGAATTCCAGACATAACAGTGCGACACCTGAACGTAGTTTCTTCCGATTACGAAAAATTTAATCAATGCAAACGTGTCGCCTTGCGTGTTCCTACACTTCGCGTGGTCTTGGTAATCGCTGAATTCCACAACTTGTTTTCCACGAGTGCCTTTGACTCTGAAGCATTAGAGAAGCCTTGCCAATTAATTCGTCCTTGAAAATTGAAGACAGCTCACTACGTCACGTGATAGCTGTCATCTTTCCGTGTGCTCTCATCTTTGCGAGAGGAACGCGAGAAGAGTAAGATCGGATGGATGCGTCGTTTTGTTTATTATCCCCAGCTAAATAACACACATGAGTGTTTGCATCCTCAGGTCATTCTCGTAATTATCAAAGGATTTTAAAGTCTTTCCATCAAATTATTATATAATTATCAATTCTTATCTCTCCGTAAAATTTCCAGATTGAAATTTTCGTTTTTATTTACAGATCAAAACAAAATATTTAAATACTAAGAAACAATATGAACATTTCTGCTCTAAATTTTATAAGAAAGCTGTAATGAAACGTAATATTTCGAATGATTTTCATTCCTTCCACATCTCAATATATGAATTTATCAAAGTAATTACTGGAATTCAGTTTTACTAAGAAATGATACAGGAACATCGCTTTTTCGTAATACTTTAGATTTTAAAGCTGTTTTCGAAGTGAAAAATATGGATACAAATATCTTAATATATTTTAAGAAATATTTAATTTCATATATTTTTATTCTTATAAATATTTTACAGCAAAAGAAGGCATTTTTATGAATGCTCATTCCCTAAAATTTGATTTTTGCCATCATATTATTTTCTCCATCTTTTAACTTAAAGCTACTGATAGTTACTAATTCAAGATTCAACGTTTTTCCACATAGCTGAGTTCTGTGATCTAATAAAAATGTTCGTAATCGCACTATTTTTGAAACATTATTGATTTAATCTTACCCTCTGCGAGTTTTAGTCACTCGGAATCTCAAAATCAGAATTAGGAAACTTTCTTGGATCTTTCTTGGATCTGGTTATATTTATTGTAGAAGCGATGTACTGGCTTGCACGATATATCTTTCAAATATGGAAGAGAAGAGAGGAGAGGAGAGAAATTATATTCTGTCATTTTTAAACTAACCAAGAAGTAACTCGGATATAGACTAAAGATGTAGGCTTACGAATCAGTGATTATGATCACACATATTCTGAGTGATCATCATTACCAGCATTTGAAAATCAATATAGGACAAATTCTTAAAACTATCCTAGAATATTACGCGACTTATTTAGAGTAAAATTTCTGTCATACTTAAAATCAATCTGGGTATCGAACCAAATAATTTTTCGTTCCAAAAACACGTTTAGTTTCAGCTTTGCTCCTGCCAGCGTCGAACCGGTTCAAACCTGCCGTTTTCATTCCGACCATAGAAATAATCCTTCTATAACATTAGTTTATTATTTCTAGTTTTTTTCATTCATACGATATAACACTAAATTTTAGAATAAAATTGATGAATGCATAATCGCCATTCGTAATTACACATGTTTATCAAGGTTACTTCAAATACATAAAAATAAAATGTTCATTTTTGTGGGCTGAAAATTAGAATAAATAACGGATTCCGGTTTCGGTTTTGGCTCAAGATTTCATATTTTCGGTTAGGGTTCGGTTTTTACTTTGGAAAAATAACGATTTTTGAATCTCGTTTTCAATTGTGTGTTTGGGATATTGCCGGGGACGGAAACTCAGGACCGAGTTGTTTACATCAATGGTTTAGGTGGAACTTCATGAGTCGATTAATTTATTTTATGGGGTCATTTCTTATATCTAAAGATAAAAACCAAATTTTCACCAGAAATTTAAATGTCTCGTCTTTTCCTTCCTCTTTGATTCTGATCGTGGCTTATTACCGAATAAATTTCCTGAATCTTACCTTCGTATGAGAAAAATGCGTGCTTGCAAGTAAATAACATGGAGAAAGGAATGTGCGATTGATAAAAATTAATTCGGAACGTATCGACAACACTGACTGCCAATGGGATAAGAGGATGGGAAAAACCTGCAAATAAGGGAGGAGTTGATAAACAATATGGTTAATAAAAGCTCTGACATCTGCAAAAGTCTGCAGATGAATACGGTACGTATCATTATTTCTCTCTTTCGTTGTTTTAAGTCAAAATTATTTTTTCCTCCTCCATTGCTGAAGAATTTTCAAGCCTAAATTTTGCACATATTTTTATAATTTCTGTGATATTTATTAGATCCTGCAAGGATTCTAATCTTCCATAAACCAGTGTGGGTATTTAGACGATTATTAAAACGAGCGAAAGGCACACATTCACAAAAACATAGTATAGAAAATTCAAAGCTAAATTCTGTTAAATAAATTTTGACTTTTCAAGATAATATTTTCTTCATAATTTTTCCTGTTTAATAAAAACGAAAGATTATTTTAAAATCATACTCATATTTCTGTCACGCAGTATCTTTTTTTATACCTCCCTGCGGAAATGATGAGGGAAACTTTAAAGAATGTGTAGCTATGCAGAAAACTCAACATTCTGGAGTCGACATTATTTGACAGTATGTTAATTAGATTTTTGATAGCAATCAGTTGAGCAGTTAGAAAACATATTGAGGTTCAAATTACTGTAATGTATAAGTAAAGGAGATTTGAGCCAAACAATTAAAACAGCGTTTGGTTGCAAATTAATGATTGGTGAGATCTATTCCACTCTCCTATAATTGCTCTGAATTTCAAAAAAACATTTTTAATTTTACCTATTAATATAACATGCGCGGAGATATTTACAGTTCTCACTTATAGATACTGGGTTATATAACGTATGAGTTGCGTCAGGGTGAATCAAAATAGTCACCTTCCAAGGTCGCCATGCATCAGGCTTTGCTTTCGAGGCATGAATACGTGGGTTGATTCCGAAGTTGCCAAATGTTCATCAGTGGTCTTTATTTTTCTGCCCACCACACACCAGGGCATCGAACCGGAATTTCTTCTCTCCGGTTTCCGTTCCATTTCACAACTGACGTAATAATGCGGTTCGATTCAATTTCCCAATAGAGGTATCTAAACCGGTTCCAACCGGTATCCTGATTTTGTGTTCCGCAAGGGTTTCAAAAAAAATATATAAAATTTTTGGACGTTAATGCAAATGAATTCTACATTCAAATTTTACTTATGTACATACATGAAAATGAATATAGAAGATAAGGTAGCCTGTGAGCCTTACTCATTTACAGAGAGTGTTTCGAGTTCAGTGTTAATTTAAAACGAAAACTGGAAGAAAATAAATTGTAGATTTCCCTTCTATTTAAATTTTTCCGCTTTCCCTCAAAGATTATTTAGTAAACTATTTCAATCATTTTCTATTATATGTGGACTAAATGGAGTAATAATCCTAGAGAAGAATCACGAATCTAACATATAAATAGAGAGGGGCATTTACTTATTTCCGAGAGTTGATATGTTGTTACTTTATATTTTCCATTTTGATATTTTATAATGTATATTTTGTCCTTGACCGTTTGATTTCCCTTCCTTTTCTCCTAAAAGTAAAACTAACTATTTAAACACTTTTTTAACATTTCTCCTAGTTTCTCAGGAAATAAAGTATAACATAATAATTTCTTGAACTAGAAATATGTAATAATCTCATTTTTCAAGAAGGAAATATTTCAAATAGATTTCTAATTTTTAATTGGAAGAGTGAGAAACCCTTAGTAGATCTGTAGGCTTATATTTTATTTTTTCTATCTTGAAAGTCATCATCTTATTCGTAGATGAAATCAGACTTACGGTCTACTGGCATTTCCAAAATCCCTCTTCCATGAATTATTATCAATTTTTACTATTAACTCAATTTCTGTTCTGTCTCAATATATGTATGTTAAATAGATATTTACTTTTTCCAATTAACAATGTGTTATAGGCACCACTGGATTTTTCCCCTAAATACTTGATGATGAGTCCGTTAACATCGCAGAGGAGTGATAAATCATTTTTTCACTCGTCGGTTTGATAATGTTTATGATTCTGAATTATCATTGGTATATTGTTATTAATTGCAGTATAATACAGGCTTAAAAGCTTTATTTTCTAACCGCTACATTAACTCATGCTACAACTAGAAAGTCCTTCTTCGTTTAATGTAAATAAATGTGGAGTAAATTCATCTACGAGAGAATTTGTTCAATTTTAGATATGAATTACTGTCCACAGTACTGAAGGTGATTCGACATAATATTTTGTTTCAAATAGCACCTCATTATAATAATTACAGTTTTAATATGCTTTTATATCTCATTTATGTCGAGACTTATAACATCAAAACCATATTATTTTAGGTGAACTTTCATCACTTTCTTTTGCGTATAACCCTCTTCATCTTTCATGGGGGATAGCCGACGCTAATTACTTCATCAGTATAGAAGACAAATATCGTAGAGGCCAACATTCCCCCCCAAAAAAATGAATGCCCTGTAAAAAGATATTTCCATCTACATTTTGGGCTTGAACAAGTTTCTAGCATAAATTACGACTGAGTTGGCCTCCATCGTTGATTCGTTTATTCATAATTTGATTTTTTTCAGTTAAAATTATGGGTCCAGCGAGGCTGTCATTTAACATAGAGAAATTTTCGATAAAATCTAAATATTAAAAGAATGAGGTATCACTATGGATAAAGGTGCTTCGAATATTCAAATCTTTATGTAGGAATGTCCACTTAGAAAATAAGGTTATAATACGCTAACGGAGATAATGATGCATTTTGAATTATATTTGCTCGAGTCTTGTTGAATGAATTTCCCGGAACTGATATTCATTCATATTGACATTAACAGTTCACTAAGGTTTTCAATTCTCACGTTGCCGTGTTGCCGTCCTCACAACAGGTAAGTGTCCTCAAAAAACCACTGAGATATTTCTGATGTAGACCTATAGGAAGCGCTAGCAACCCAAACGCGAGAGCTAATAGGAAGCCACTCACTCTTGCGGACGATGACATAACTACATCTCTCAGAGGTTGCCATTGCTTTCGAGTACAGCAAGCAGCAGGGAGACGTCGGTTTCGGAAGCCAGCAAATGGAGTAAAAGATTAAATTTTCTTTGGAATCTATTGAAAATTCAGCACTAATATGTATCGTAATTACTGCATCAAAGATAAGGTAGCCAAAAGTTACGTCTCTCTCAGTTGTTAGCAATAAGTTACGTTTTGTTGGATTTTCTAACTCATTTAAAATACCAGAAAGACTCATATAATAACAATACCGATCTAATCCGATGCTTGCCGTGTTACGCAAACCAAGGTTGATCTCTCTCTCCGTAGTAAATTTTTCAAATATATACATACATATTCTCAACTTGACCGGTTTTTCTGTCTAATTATAAGATGATTTTGTAAGTACGAAATCTGCACCGTGATTGAAATGGCATCTTTTATCATGAACATTTATGTATTAACTGAGGTAGCTGCATAGAACGTGTAGGTGTGAGTGAGAGTACATCTAAGTGGTGTAAGGTTTCGAATTATTTTCGATTTATTTTTTAAGTAAAAATAAAATTCTATCTTGCATAACTTCAACATATCTAATTTTGGCCTATCAAATTGCACTATAAGATCGCCGTCTGATTAGACTGCTCGATCTTCCGCTCGTTCACTTTTTGAAAAAGAAATGGAGATTGACCTTAGTGACGAGAATCGAAGCAGATATCGCTCCATAGTAGAGAAATTGAATGTTTGTCTCAAAATATTGTGAGTCAAAATCCATAGTCAATCGTTTTTGACTTAACATTGTTACAACACTGGATCAAAATTCAATGCTTAATTAGGATCCCCTTTCTTAACAATGATGAGAAAATGGAAGGTTTCTAACGAAAATAGATATTTGAAATCATTCTGCTGAATTGTAGGAGAACATTTTCATTATTACTACGGTACTTCCATTTTGAGAAATTCATTTTGAAAAGATGGTAGTTAACACCTTAGGTTGTTTCTGCTCTCAGATTATGACATATCTCAAGTTTATAGTCTTCACTTGAAATAGGATTCTCTAAACGCCATAACTTTCATCGTGTAAGGTTTTTACTAGTTATGTTGGTTTATAAAGATCAAAAAAACGGTGAGGTAAGCCAGAATGTTTTTCCATGAACCCCAAGTAAGTTATAAATGCTCGCGCGGTGGCTCCCAGATATCCCCCTTTATAGTTGCCGTCATTCCTCACCCTTTCTTCCAAACCCCTCCGAATCCAGAATTCCAGGAATATCGAAAACTACGGAGAGTTAGATGGCGGCCGAGGAAATGGTGACTCCCGCCACTCCGTCTACTTCCTGTATCGCCAGCACGGACAGACGCAGAAGTGAACATAAAAAATATTAACGTCGACGAAAGAGGTCACGGCCAAAGAAAACGCGCGACGACTATGCCGAAAATAGAAGTCTCCCCACCCATCGATATGCGCATTGCCCTGCGGATGGACGCTTTCATCGGAAGGGAAAAATTGAATTTATTTTCTCTGCGGCGCTCAGTTCGCGTCGTACATTTGGAGGAAATTTATTATCAATAAAAGGAAAGGAGGAAAGCGGTCCTCGACCTTATTTCTCGACCAATGCGACGGCCGGGCTTCGAGCAGAACGAAAATGAGTCACCCAGTCGCAATGCTTCGCTTTATTAGCCAGTCCAAATGCATGTTCGTTGTGAAGAACATAAGCGAATCGAAATTCGTCTCCATATCGAAAATGCGACTTTGGCAATGCAAAATTGACTTTTTTGAAGATTTGAGCGAAAAGATTTAATGTACGATTTAATTCGGTCTTCGATCAATCGATAAGTTCGTTTTTTCTCACCCCTTCCTTGGTGTTATCCAAGAGTTTTTGTTATGTCTTCTCCTACCTTCTAATACTGTCTTTAGCGATCCATCCTCTCAATTTTTGACCCATTCATTTCCTCAGCCTCCTCTTTTTCAACTAAAATCCTTTCTCTCCCTCCATCTTCAGCACTTCCTCGTTTGTTTTCCTATCAATCCAACTTCCATTCTAAACTCCACCTTTACCTCAAAGACTCCTTCCTCATAGTCCAAGTTTTGCAGAAACAGAAAACACCACACTAATTGCATTGCAAGTATTACCTGATGTCTTTCCTAAGACCCTCTTAGCTTCATTATTCCTTCCTTATCTATATTATTATTATTATTATGCATTCATATTCTTCTTTTGATCCCTTCTGTTATTAGTATATAGTAAAGAATACCTAAATTAGATAAAGATTAGCAGCCATAGAACAATATTTTAAAGCGATAATGATTTCTCTATTCTTCTCGCCTAAAAAGTCATATAAACAACTAACAGAAAGCGACCAATGTGAAATGTATGTACTCAAAGACTGACAGAGTTGATCTTAAGCCTGATGTAATTGCCATCCTTTTTGACAGTATTTTAGTTGTAAACAATCGCTGCTCGTAATGCGTGACAATTAATTTAAAAATTAAGAATTTACAGCATTAATATCAAATTTTCAAAATGAGCATCCTCAAATATTTCAGAACAACTATGAATGTTAATTAGCTATTCGATCTTTAAATGTCTTTTTTGTGCTTGCAGTCGTAAAATCGATATTGAATTTTTATTTTTTAGTCATTGGTCGCGATGATTAGTTTCATTTGGGATCGATAATATATATTTCCCCACCGCATTCTGGAGGCTTCACAATGAACATTATTCCCTGCGTCTTTCTTTATCAGATGAAATGCTATTATTATTACCCTTTCAAAATATGCGCATCGTTCAAATCCAAAACTAGTAACTATTAAACAAATTAATAGTGACGTCTTCTTTGCTTGTATTCTACAACGAATACTATGCAAGAGATTGTAATAGAGAATCCAAGGGCAGTACTTCTTCTACAGAGAGAGGAAGTCACTGTGAAGAGATAGGAAATGTTTCACCTCGGTTACAAATTTCGAAGAAATATTGTGTAACGTAATTATATAAGAACTGGAAAAAGACAGCTCTAGGCTAGTGTGAAACCTTTGATGAGGGAAACCAAACTTTAAAGAAAAGCAGACTACACATGTTTGCCAAAGGTAGACTTTGGGTAAAGTAATCATATCCCTTGACATACCTTATTATGGCAAAAGTAAGCACGAAAATGGGATATTTTAAGCGTTTTAATTTAATAAATTTCTTTACAGTCGTTGCTTATTGTCAGTGTTAGTGCATCGTCAAAAGGAGTGACTGAGCCGAAGCCAAAAAATGCCATCCGTGAGATATAATTTATGGAGGTTTTTAGTGGTAAGCGTGGAACTACCGTTACGTCTCGGGAAAGCGATTCTTCCTGAAGAACTCAAAGCTCCCGTTCGTTGCATTGTTATTGCGTCTTCAAGAAAAGGCATGAAATAACTGCTGAATTCGTTATCCTTCCCGAAGAATTACTAACAATTTTAAACCAAGAGTTCTTATTACAAGCAAACCAAAACAGTTGGATGGTATTTAGAAGAGGTGAGACGAACTGCGCTACGTAAGAAGTCATATTTCGAATAAAGCCTCTTGGAAAGAAACAGCCTTCGTCATAATTTTGAATATGATCCTTCACATACGCCTTGTCGAACATATTCACATTTATCTTATCTGGGATGCCCAAATTTCAAAGAACAGCATATTCTGAAAATTGCGTATTTTTAAAATGTCCTGCCGGCGAAAGATATGCGGAAACGGGAGGCCGACTTTACTTCAGCGTGGCAAAATAAGGTCGATCTCCTACTCAATTGTAAAAATGATCACGTTGATGACCATATAATTCTTCTTAGACGAAGAACAACGAGGAAATGTTAAAGGAGGTTGAATTCCAGGAATCTTCCACTCTACTTCTTCTAGCCGCGATGGTCCAGAAATGTAATGCGATGGCTCGAGCAGGTCAAACTCAAAAGACATCACCGTCGGCATCGTAAAAATAAACAATTCCTTCCAATCCTGACGATGGCAAAAACTTCGTTCTCACGAAAATCTCTTTCCATTCCACTAAACTTTCCCACGAGCTGAAATCAGGGAAATTTGGTGAAAAGAGGTAAGCTAAGAAAAGAAGTGCGCCAAAGCATATCTCTTATTCGAACGGTTTGCAACTCCGAACACCTCTCACAAAAGGAGAACCCTAAAAAAATATTCCCGACCATCCCACCCACCATCTCACAACCATTCGCTACCCAACCCTTTGAGACCCCTGCAAGCCCTCCCCTTTCACACCCTTTTTGTACAATCCCCCCTCATGTCATAATTTCACCTCCCCGTCCCTCGATCCTTCATACCCACCAGGCAACCCCGCACTTCCCCCTCCTCCCCACCCCACCTCTCAGTCTACCCATGACAGCCTACAGGAGTCATTGAACCAACTGCATGCGACGTTGCCGCTTTTCCTCCCTTCCCCTCTCTCTCTCTCACCCCCTCTTTCTCGGAATCCCTCCTTCCCCCACTCTATATTTCGCTCTCCGACGCTGTCCACCTGCCTACACTCACATATTGACCACCTATTCGTCTATTCCCGAATGTATTTCTCCCAGATTTTGCTACGATGATGACTCTCATCAAGCTAATCCATTATCTCGAACGCAGATATTTTATTGCCTAACATTGCCGTAGTCTAGAAATTCAACAAGAGATTCTTTGCATTCTGTTTTTGGAGGGAATACAGACGAGGTTTCTATGCATTTTCCTAGCTGTTCCTGTTATGACTGTAGTCTATGCATATAGCATCGAATGCCACAGCTTTATATTTTCTAGTGCGAAACAAATGACGTCACCACCGGATAGTTCTCCACTTGCGAAGTATTTACGTAAATAATAAAACCGTGATTTGAAATTAAAATATATGTACCGTCGTTCGACCAAGTCTTTGATTATCGAATTCTTTGCCGAGTGAAAATTTCCCATGATAAAATATATGAATCGTTCAAAATATTTTGAAATATTAAAAACATAATTCAACTCGTATCTTCAATTCCTGTCCGTCTTCCGTTTTCTGTTATCAGAATTTTGAAGAGACGTTTGCGAGATGGTTCCCTCTGTAAATAAATATCAACATTACGTCAGACATCGATGCAACTTGATATGAATAGAGGAAGAGCTCCGTATATAAATATGGCTATATACTATACTATAGCTATAACGAATCAATGCGATCAAATATTATTTTCATCTAGAAGTTTGCTGAGACATAAATTAACAATAAAATGGCGATATCAAAATAAAGGAATGACGGTTGAATCAAAGGACAGATAGTCTATTTTAAGAAAGATTCTACTAGATTGAATAGTCTATCAATAATTTAGCTATAAATTTCCTGAGATATTTAAATAATAGCGATAGATTGCTACTAAGATCGCAGTGGACATGAGCGATGAATGCACAGCTGGGATTTGTCGATAGGATTGTTCTTCGACAGTTGTAAGTCCGTCGGAAATCGAACCCGAGACCGCTTTCACCGAAGGCTTCACTCGCTGTTTGAGTGACCGTTTTGTCGGGAAAGAAAACTTAATTATAATGATTAGAACAGAACTCCAGACGGAAAGGTAGTTACAATCGATACACAGTAGAGTAATTATGTATTTATTTATGCACATAGTTATATCTCTGGTTGTCATTTTGCGTCACAAGGACGTTCCAAAACTCAATTCCAGTATTTTAGTAACCATGTTCTACAGCGTCGTCTCATGCGACTCTAAAACGGAGAGGAGTAATTAGTTCTTCGAAGGCATTGAAAGAACTGCGATAGAGAAGTGAATGAAGTACCAAAATGTTGACAATAAAGCAAATGGAGAAGAGCTCGTCCGATATTTCTTTGGTGCGTATAAGTCATCGATGCGGAAGACTCGTAAGGAAGAACCGTAAAGAGAGGAAGGTGTGGGATTGGTGTACGAAAAAGTGGTGAAGAGAGGGTTTTATTGGCTCGGAGCCAGAATTTTTGTCGATCAGTTGAGGAAAACTGCGGAGATGAGGGTAGGAATGCGAGAGGCACTGCGTAGTTTGTACCTTTTTGGTGCAAGTTTTCTTTTTATTTCCTCGCTGTAGGATTTATCTGTCGACGGTGTACGCTCTCGAACGACGGCAGAGGGATCTCAACTGGGAATGAAATAATGGCCCAAAGATTTAAAAGTGCGTGTTGAAGCCAAGAAAGATCATTCCCGTGGTTAAACTTACATTTCTACGAAAGTCTTTTTCAAAACTATTTGTTTAAAAAGGGACCAATGACGCGAGTCCAATTTGAGTGTCTCTTGTTGCCATTGGAGTGATATTGAAGATAAGAATTTGCGCTTTATGCTCCTGAGACATTTTCAATTGCTGATGACGTTGGCTCGTGGAAAAGGTTGCTCACGCTTCTATCTCCACAGGACCTCATTCCAAGAAAGATTTTCAGGCCTCAGATATATTCTGTTCGTTATATTTTTAAATATTAAAAATTAGGGGAAATTTGGTGGAATATTTTGATTGCAATGACATTGGAAGTGAGCTTTGTGTCACTTTGAAGGGTCCGAGAATCTGTGACACCGTTTCACATAGAGTATGCAGCTCCTTGTGACACTTTGTGACTTTGGAAGGAGGTTCAGAAATCCCAAAAAATCCTGTGATAATTTAGGGACGGCTCTTAGCTTTTCTCCGCGCGCGATTGATTTGAGGGCTCTTCATCAGGGTTTTCTAACGTTTTTTTTGCTAGAGTGCTATATTTTATAAATCTATTCTATAAAGGATTTGCCTTCTAATATGGGGCCTAACCTTAGAGTGAGATGCTGATATTATCTAGTTTCTTATGCCATGGACGGGATTTAGATATTTTAATAGAGGTTAATTGATAGTTTTATTCATTCATAATTATCCTTATTAATTAAAAGAATCCACATTCATTTAGCCTTAACTATAGATACTTAAAACAGTGTAGAATACATAAAATAGATTGTCGTCTGAGTTGCACGTGCAGAAAATATTCTCATCCGTGCCATAGATTCGCTACCCCTGGTCTGTCCTATACTAATACCAAGTATTATTTTAGTTTATCAGTATTTTTAACACGAAGGCAAGGATCAGTAATCATTATTTGAATTCCTAAGGATAAACGAAGATTGAATAAGTATGGAACCCAAAGTCGGGTCTCCCAAGTGGTGGTTGGTTTCCATGACCGCAGAGCTTTCCAGTCAGGACATTCTTTCGTTCATGTGGTTTGTAGGTAAAGACGTGTGAGTTCGACGACTTTGCGGAATTTTAAGTATATTTAAGAATTCCAGGCGAACATATAACACTGGATTAGGCAAATCATGCTATGCTCTTGAGTGTTATTTGCTTTACTTCTGATTTTGGAAAAATATCAGTACTTCCCGAATGGATGCTGACCCTACGCATTGTTAGAAGACCTATTTTACTTACGTAAATGACAAATACACCTAATATGGTCCTTGTATCAACACCGAGTCGGTATAACAATTTTCTTTAAGAAATGCATTGACCCGAAGTGCATTCATGAAACATTTCTGTAAAACATAATAGACTATGACGAAGTATGACGCAAGTGGACAAGGTTTTCTTTGTATACGTAACAAACATTTCTCCAAAGGATTCTGGATTCTACTCCAAGCCGATTTAAATATCCTACTGTAAGAAATACATGGGTATCCGAGAAGGGAGTAAATGAGGTATGCGAAATGTCTAATTCGATATAAAATATTTAGGATCATTAGGGTCGGCATGCCTTGTTCCTCCTTGAAGATGTTCAAGGACCCTTTCCTGAGCTTCCGTCGAAAAGTGGGGCCTGTTTGGGACCACAAGATGGAAAAGTTGGGACCTTTCAGGTCGACATGTTTGCTGAATTAGAGGTGTAGGGCAGGGTTTAGGTTTTCTGAAATAGGGTTTGCTTTCCACGGTCTTCCTATTACCCTCCAGAAGTAAGTGTGGAGGTGTAATAAAAGGCTACAACGCTTTTGAAAATATTATTGCAATTTGAATAGTAAAATGTTTTTTTTCAAGAGAATAACATGCTATTTTCTCATAAGAACTTATAGCGTTACCAATTTGCCGAATGTCAAAACTGCTTAAATATTTTCTTTCTATTTCGATAACACTTGGAAGTTGAAATAAGCTGAGCAATTACTAGAAATTATATTTTGATTATAATTAATCTAGACATTCCATAAATAAATAATGAATAATTGGCAAGCTATAGCATAATAAAATCATCAGGTCAACACATTAAAGGTCAGAGGTTATGAAATAAAATAGATCTTTTTCATCACTTTCGCATCTCATTTGTAGAGTAGGATAAAGTTTCTGTAGATGTAAATAAACTAAACTTAGCAAATATGTCGATTTCTTTGGGAAACAATAATGGAAATATAAAAGGAATGTTGACGACAAATTAATAGAATGACGTTACCCATAGAGAAGCTCTAACGTTTTTCCGCATCTAATGAATGTCACCCGAGATTAAGAAGCTGAAGGAAATTAAAGTCTGAGAATAATAGGATATTAATATCGAAATGATATTGTGCTATGCTATATGTCATACTTCCTGTTCGCTCACCTTGTATCTTCGGTATAAATATGAAATTTAATTTATCTAAAATCCTAGTTTCTTTAAAAGGAAACAAGTCCCAGTCAGTCATGGCGAGTGTGATAGTTGTCATTCGAAAACTCACCGTTCGCTGCACATATGAAATTCCGATGATTTACAAAAGAGCAAAAATAAATTCTCGTTCCACTAAAACATAAGCACCCAATTTAACGGAGAATTTACGTTATCCAACGGACATTGCTGACCTATATAGCCAGTACATTGCAGACCAACATTCCAGCATCCGTAGATTTGCCTCCGAATACGGATAAAATTTTAGAAATCTGTTATTATATTTATTTAAATGTTTGCATATTCAATTGCAGTGTTACCTTCTCTCTGAATGTTATCTGGAGTCACGTCGTTGGATATACATTAATTTCATTTCATTCTCAGTTTTTATTTTTTACAAATGTAGCATGAAATGGCTCTTTGAAATTAATGCTCATAAAATTCTACAATGTGACGCATAGGAAATATTGCTTGAAAGCCGTTCAGATACCTCCGTGAGTATATGTCACTCTGCTACTTCATTTAATAAAAATTGTAATGTTTTCTTTGAATTCCACTGGAAATTGCTACAAACTACAATAATAATATACATTGAATATACGATATTATCGTATATTCAAATGGAGAAAAATTTTCTAATATAAATTTTAACAGACATTGAAAAGATAACTATGATAGAGTTACCATATGCTTCTGGTGACTAAACAGAGAATTATCAAATTCTGAAGACGTAGTATAACGTTGTCTGAGTTAATGTCATGTGCTTTTAAGAAGTATGTATCTTCCCGGTGGGAGCCCACGTGCGAAATGACCTTAGTTGTCGAAACACTTCTCACAATACTGCTACTAATAATATTTGTATCAATTTGAAGTAGGCGTCACTATCGTACGATAAATTCCATTCAAATGATTCCTATCAATGAAATCTTCTTAAGTTACATTTGTTCTTTCTCCGAGTTTGCCATCAAACCAGAATCAAATAGAATAATTACCTGTATCCAGCATTAAAAACGGGATTGTCTCGCTCTAAATGGAAATTAGGGTGAGACTAGCTATGGTGTATTTACTAAAAGAAACTGCATTCTTATTCACATATCTTGAGAGCCTTGTGAAACTATTACTATTCAATTAGCAAATTGAATCAACATTAAGGCATATCGATCTTATTCTTATCTGTAGGTATCTGTTATTTTTAGCATCAGCACGTTTATTTATTTCTGATTCAACAATCAATTTTTAATTATCTTTATTTATAATTTTTCCCATTAATTTCCTCTTCAGTTCGCTATAGCCAACACGTTTTTCCTTTCTTAGTTATCTCTGATTATTTCCATTCTGATTTCATCTATTTTTATTATAATTAGGAAAAGCGCATTATTATCTTACAAGGCGAACTGCAGAAAAGAATGGCTGGAGAAAATTCTTCTTTCAAGAAAAGCGAATCTACGCCCAAGCAGAAGCGTAAACCTCTATGATTAAAGTTACCTCACAGTTTTTGTATCTCAAATTAATGAAAAGTAAATAATTTTATCGAACGTAGCGTAGTATTACCGCATTGCGTTGCCTATGAACCCCTGCTATGGTACACCACTCTGGTATTTAACCCTATGGATACATTTATCCATAAGAATTTTATAATTGGTTATTCACAGATTGTTGCTGCCAACTGTATGCATATATTTATGTATTCTTTAGCAGCAGGGATAGTTTCCATCGCTGCAAACAGAGTTGGAATGGGTGAAATCGATATCACGAATGTGTCTATGCGTTGCCATGCGAGTGCATGCAACCGAGTGCATTCTGCTTCCAGACATGCCTTTAAAATCGAAACATAATTAAAATTCACTTAGATATGATTATAATAGGAATCGATCGTTTGTGTACATGAAGTTTACGAAATTCAGGGTGCTAAATGGAGGTTTTACTTTAGTGGTTAAAGAATTAAGGCACGATTAATCAATTATCCGTCTTAAAATTTTTCTGCGGCTAATCAGCTTCTTGAGGTCGAAAAAAGGGATGAAAGGAATGGTTTGATATTAAATATTCTTATTTCAAGGATTAATCATTGTGCTGTATGATAAATTGAGGTAAATTTCCCCCTTGATCCTGGAATACACATTGTGTTGTAGATATTTTGCTAAATTTTAGGGTACAGAGTACCAGAAACCCAACAGATATCGTATCTAAGTGAACAAAACATCTATCGAGACTTCTAATCGAATGAAACTTAATCATACTAGAAATGGGGGAAAAGTCATTAATTAATTAAAAGACATTAATTTTGTCAACAACTCGAATGTTAAGTCTTTCACAAATAACAGTTCATTTTTAAAATTTAGAGGGTCAGCGCCTTCGAAAAGAAGCGAGGTTGAAGTTAGATAAATAATTTACATTTCTTGAATAGTGTTAAGACAAATCTACATCAGAAAGTTAAATTTACCAGATTTTACTTTCCTTCTACGGATACATCATAATTTCTTTATACATTTATATTGAAACAAACGTATGTAACATACTATGGGCCATCGATATTGCAAACTCTTCGGTGATCTGGGAGAACGTGATCGATATAAGAGGACGTTTTCTCTCTCTCAATGTGAATAGACGGTTAACATTTTATCCCGTGAGCTGGAGTATGAATTCGTATTCGCAACTGATGAACCGTCATACTCATAAAAGAACCCTGGAGTCGTTTGCCTCATCTTCTTGGCAAGTGTTCCGAATGTTGGCTGGGACTTGCATGACGTAGATTTTCCATATCTTCGTCTGTTTTTCTGTCTCATATAATGTTGTGGAAGCTCCGCCCCCTGGATTTGGTCACGTTTTCACCTTTGAGTTGTCATGCGCTACGAAGGGAGGTTGCGATAAAACGATACGGATACCTAACTATCCTAATATATTCTGTAAATATTTCTTGGAAATGGCGAGGTTGGAATTTTTCCTCACAATATTCACTCATTATTGAGTTTTTTTTTATTTCTACAGAGTAATCTTTCCAATATCTTTTTGTCCTGGAGAGACTTTTTACTTCCTTCAAATTATTCATAGAAACCGCATGATCCTTACTATTATATGTTTTAATTTACGCATTCTAATTCATTAAATGGTGATAACCGAATATTTAACCCCCTGGTTAAAGGCGGATAGCAGGATGCATATTTAGGCAACATACGTAGTAGTTTTTGAGAATAAGTTTTAAATCGTCTCGAAATTGACTCTCAAATTGAAATAAAAGCAAAACTTGTTATCCCTCAATGATTATATTTGATTAAATCTAGTCCAACTACCTTAATTTCAATATTTTACTATCTGCTGCAAGAATCGCGTTATCTGATATAACTATGCAGCATTTATGATTTTTCTAAATAAATATCATCGTTTATTTTGAACATGGCGGCAGGATGCGAGGAGAGTAAACATTAATAAAAAGTAAGAGCTAGGAGAGTTAAGGTGACGCGAGGCTCTCCGTTATTGATCTAGCCAGCGGGATTTCGGCTCGGCACATTTTTATGGCAATTTTCTCCCTCTCTGCCCACCTGTAACACGCCATCATCGAGTGTTGTCATTTGAGTAAATCGATTTTAAGGGAGGTGGCTGGGAAATTTTCCACAGACGATAGCCTAGGAGTGTAGAGAAATGAGATTCGCAGCGGCCTATTCGTTATTCCTGCACGTTAGTCTTCGACATCTCCGTATACATTAGGTTTCTATATTGGTTACCAAAAGAAAAATCGCCATTGATGCTATTAAAATATTTGATGAGTAAACAGGATGATCATCCTATAATGAATGCTTCAAGCAGTGCTCTGAAAAAGCAATTTCTCAATTCCTGGTTATTCAAACAGAGGTACCATTATGGGCCCAATCAGAATAATTGATATGGCTGGAACAAACAAAGCTCATTTTTCTTCGATAGAATTACGTGTGCTCAGCTGCTATTGAGGAACAGACTTGTTTTCAACGAGGAACCGAATTACGGAAATGAATTTGGGAACTTTCGTACAAAGGGATCTCCTCAGGGAGCACATTTTTCTTGATTGGCCGCTTTTGGCCTCTCGTGTTTGCGGAACGGGATTTCATTTTTGTTCGTTGATTTTCCGTGAATCAGTCTTGATTAGGCTCGTGTCGACTATCTCGGATTGCGAGGAGAATGAATTAGGTCCAGGCTCCAGGAATTTTTTATTTTCTTCCTACTCCACATGCGGGATAGTTGTCTTTCAATTTTCTTACGAAAGAAATATTTTTAATTGAAATAAGGGGATATATATATCCTCCTCACACTGCCACAATGCATTGCCTCAACGGGGCGGAGGTTGGAGGCGATGTATTGCCCAGGTTCATCCTTGCTAAGAAGGCTTCAACAATATCTCCGGCCAAATTATGAAAGTGGCATTCACCAACCGGCAGTAGGGCAGCCTGGTGAATTATTGTCCTTCATCCCTCAACGCAAATACAATTTTCAAAAAAGCAGAAGGCATAGATGGAGTGTTAGCAAAATATTAAAACTTGGTGGAACAGAAGTTGCACACGTTTTAGCGCAGTTATTCACTAATTGCCTGAAACAAGGAAGAATACCCCAGGACTGGAACCATGCAAGACTTGTCCTTTTGCACAAGAAAGGAAGCGAGGAAAAGCGGAAGAATTACCGCCTCATCAGTCTCCTTCCTGTTGTTTACAAAACATTCATGAGGATAGTAGTTGAACGGTAAAAGATCACTCTATCATCTGCCCAGCCTAGAGAACAAGCAGGATTCCGGAAGGGCTTCAGTACTATGGACCACATCCACACACTACAAGAAATAATCAGCAGAACAAATGAATATGCCACTAGTACTATGCTTTGTGGATTATGCTCAGGCCTATCCCTATCCACCCTTATCGTTAACTTGGCTTTCTTTTCATTGGAAATCTTCATTCTTTTAGTTTTTTTACTTATATTTCCATCCCAAACTCTTTTGCTTTATCATTTTGTGCATTTACTAGGACTTTCAAACCCCTTTCAGAATCGGGCACAATAGCCTTGTCGTCTGCATTTCTTACTAACATTCACTAATTCCCCACCAACGTTTACCCTTTTATCTATTTAATCCCAAACTTCTTTAACATTTATGCAGAAGAAATGGTTGCAGAAGAGATGGTGATAAGGGACAGCATTGTCTTACTCCCCTCCCTTACTCTGCCCATTCCTATTCCCCATTAGCAACTCTTATTCGTGCGGTTTAAGTACAAATTTTGCATTAAACGCCCATCTTTCCAGTCTAACCCAAATTTCTTTAGTGTCACCATCATTTTTCGCCATTTGGCTACATCGAAGGCCTTTTCTAAATCAACAAAACATACACAAACGTCTCTTTTAAATTCTAAGCTCCGTTCTATTAGTAATATTACTACAGACACATGTACTATACTAGGCACATCCTTCGGAAATCGCCTTCAAATTATTTTCAATGAAATTATCAGTTATTTAAATGTATTTACCGTTGATATTTGACGAAGAAAGGTACTGATAAGTTTTACTACAAACTCTTTCCTATCTAATTATATTAATTCGTTTGGAGATTGACCTGATTATCGACACGATCATTGATATTTTAAATCATCGAGACTTATTAGGCATTGTTTATATCCTCGTGAATGTGTAAAAGTTTTTTCATAAAATAATTCAGCATGACTCCGTTTTCCATTAGTCGCATGTTTCCTTGTCATAGTGTTTAGAAGTATCGTTCTTCACTCCATTAATATTTCTCCGTCGTTTATCGTCGTCGGATGACGCCTTATTACTATTAGTTCTTATGTAACTGAGCCTGAACATTTCGGAATAAATTGGAAAATATTATATTTGAGGGGTTGTTACGCGATGAAATCAGGATGATCAGTTCTCATTTCCAAATTCCTTCGCTTACTATTCTCTTCAACAGCTTAACAAGGCATCTTTAGTCTTCGATGAGTTACAATACATTCTTTGGGTGTTTTTCATAATTAATAATGCTTCTTAATCAGTTTCTGTTCGATGATTATAAAAGTGCGCGTGAAGTTTATACAATAAAATGCATTAAATCAGTGGTATACATGAGTATTATTCAATGCCGTTATTTCCTATTACCTGAAAATGCGAAACAACCAAAATAACCTAAAATTTCATGCTGCCTCAACTAAAATTTGGATTTTGGATATAATGCACCCTCCAATCCACAACACCACTCAACCCCGTCTCGCTCTTGACTCTGTACACAACACTTAATATTCCCAAAGAAATATATATAAAATTGATATCATGATACAAAATTTTTTTATTTTCTCTTTAGTAAAAATTAGATTTCGACATGAGATGGAATGAACTATTTGTATTTTAACCGCAGGAATTTTATAAAATCAGTTTTCATCAAGTAAACGAATATGTAAAATATCTTGCGATCGGTATTATTTTGTAGCAGCTTTTTCTGATCATAGACACGTTCGATGTGTACTCGATTGCACACGTTTTTAATTACCAACAAAAAAAGAAAATATAAATGCATGATCGAGCAAGCTTCCGCGTTTGATACTCCATTAAATGAATCAATTGAAATTTAATTGTCTCATGAATTATAGGTCATTGAAATTGAAATAAATCACGTTAATGAAATATCTCGATTGATATTCAGACATTCTTTACAGGACGTGTTTAGAAATTCTATTTATTTTATTTTTAATGGCATATTGAACATTAATACAGAATATTCGAATTATTGTTTTGATAAATATATTATGATTTTGATATTAGTAAAATATTATATTTTGGAAAATTGAGTTTGATTGATTATTAGCTGTTGTTGGGTTTCGCTTTTGTGGATAGAAAATATATGAGTTTTTTGTAATCATTAGCGCACAAAATATGTTTTTCCAGAAATGGAGTTAAAATTATCGTATTTTAGAACGGGCTATCTTACTGTATATACGAAGACTTGAAATTTCCATATTCGAGGTATAAAATACGATTATTGGACAAGTAGATAATGAACTGGGAAAGTACCGTTTATCTCGATCAACAATAGTTCGATAGAGCACAATTTTTAACAGCTCTGAAGCGTTACTGCGATTTATCTGACATTTTTTTATTCAAAAATTCGTGTGATTTTCTGCTTGAAATTATTGTGAAAAGAATTCTGTTTTGCGAGGTAAAAATAATGCTCGCTTTAGAATTTATTTCTCAATGTTCGACTGGCATAAATTTTTGCAGGTATCACAATCAGGATACTATCCTCCTAGAAGGGAGTGGAGGTGTTTTCATTTCTCTATCTTTCAATAGCACTAGTAGATTCATGCTTGGTCCTCATCAAGTTTTTAGTTCCCCCCTGGGTTTTATCAGACTCAAAATAACAACGAAAGACCGGCTTAAAACGTTCTCGGTTAAGACGCTATGATACGCGGTTTTCTCTCGATTACGGTCCATATTATCATAAAAACCTCCTTAAGACGCTCAACATAGGCATAGGAGGTGGATTTTTATCGTCCCAGATGCAATCCAACTCTCTTTAATAGATTGCCCGCTTTATTCGACGGACCAAGACCAAGGTGTCTTTATTGTTGTCCTCTCACCTACCACGCCTTGTCTATAAGGGGTTTCTTATAATTCTCTTGTTTGTTATGATTAAATTTGTAAGAAGGAAATAAAAATACCGCGAAACACTGTCGAATCTAATTCTATCTCTCTAGGACCACTACTGCTAAAAGAATCCTTTTCTTTCCTTATAGTCTGTCTAATGAAAAGATGCTTTATCGTGGGACGAAAAATTACAGAGATGAAGTAACAAAGGAAGGCGCCGTCTTTGTTGATCTTTCTTAACCAATTTGACCGTAAAGCAACCAGTATTGCACAAGAATAGCTCGCGATCTAGTTCTCCCATCTTTACCTATGGCAAAAAAAGCAAAGTAAAGGGTTAGAAATATCCTTCTCGTTATTTAAAAATTAAAAAATCCAGAAAGCCTTTTGGTTTTCCTACGTACAAGAAATAAAAAAATTTCACATTCCGTTTTGAAGGCTTTCAATGGACCGGTTTTCACTTTGTCCCTCGAGAAGCGTCTTAAGCGGGTTTTATCGTATATATTTTTGGCTCTACTTTGGTGAGAGCGCATTATGGGCGTAAGCACATCATTATTTGCTCAATTATAGCACTTTTACCTCCTCATATTTGAAAGATATTAAGAAGTTAATCATTTGAAATGTTTTCCTCCATAATATCTTGCCTAAAAATTTGATCTTTTAGATAAGATTTACAACAGTGCAGAAAAAACGGTCATTGGAATTCTTCTAGAATGATCCATAAATTTCAGACGCTAAATTTTCATTCCATTAAAATAAGCTAAGTTTAGTACTCAACCTCCAAATACTACGCAGCCTCTAAATGAAGCAACTCAAAGAGGAGGAAAGGACGCAAGCGAAGAGGGAGGCGCTGGATTAAGAAATGATTCCCTTTTGATAGGAATGAAAATGGGGAGGAGGCGCTGCCGGCCACGCCGTCTCGAGGAAAAGTGTCTGCGGGGAGTCGTGTCCTTGACTCAGAAATGCTCGGCCGATTTGCGAGGACTTGGTGCCCTTCAAAGAAAACGAGATGAGGTGTGCAGCTTCTGAATTTATTGGGGATGCTCTCCCCGTGTGAAATGTGTCACTATCCGATGCTTCGTAGGTGATGGGCAAACAGTTTTAGCTTGGATTTCTGCTGCGCATTAAGGATGTATGCAAAGAATTTCCTGATAGATCTGCTTGCAGCGCACGAAAATCTACACTTATTAATTTTCTTTGCATCGTCACATTCCCGGTATTTTAACGTAAAGCATACAACAAGCCTTACGAAACAACTTCTATGTACCTGGAGACTCCGGTTATTTAGCAAATACCTCATATAAATCTTTTATTTGGCTCGTGAAAACTCATTGAACCCGTTACTCCTAATTATGATATCATGGGGCAAGTGAATAGATGACGGCTATGACGAATACATCAAAATATTTTCTATGAGGTTCATTTCCTAAAATTTTTGCTTAATTAAATACATTCCAGGAATCATTTCCGTCCAATTAAGCGCTTAAATTTACTAAAATCATTTCATAAGCGCTAAGGATGAAAATCGTTTTTTTCTCAGTAGAAAACACATTGTTAAATGTAGAGTCTTATGAGGACCTCGAAATATCTTTACTCTCTGTTTTCCAATTTTGTCGACGCCTCCGTGTCTCATATTTCTCTGTCTGATTCTATTTTGCTGAATGTATTTTCACGGGCAACAAATGCGTAGTGCCGACCAAGAATGTCCCTCATCCAGGGTTATTCTTGAACACCCTAATGATGCCAGAAAATGACTGGAACAGATTTGTTTTGGTCGATTTTTTAGTCTTTTACCTCAATAACACGATCAAAATCTTCAATCTTCTTGGCGATAACTGCTCTATTTGAGGTAGCGTAATTCTATAACAAAAGAGATAAAATTGAAACATTACGTTAGAGTTGAAATAATTGGTACTTACATACAATAAATGACGATAAAAAATCTGGATTAAACAGTCAAAAACGACGAATTTCATCTAAAATTGTTCCCGTTTTCATTTTAAGGTAGGAAAGTATAAAAAATAATTCCGTTTCAATCGATTCTTCTAGGAAATACAACATTGTATGGGTGTTCCGGAGCCACTTGGACTCTCAATACTCTGCAAAGATATTTCAGAATATTCCCCTTTTTTATCAAATGATTGACTTTGCATGCTTGTAGTCCACGTCAAAATCTAGGAAATGAAATGTGATTTTGGTCAGTACTAAAGGGTATGTAGATGAAATAAAGGATTTATTAAAAGTGGCTTTACTGGTAGATATCCTGCTAAAGATGGTAGCAGAGCCTGCTATAAATGACAGGGGAACATATTTAATGGAATATATAATAGGAATGGAAATACGATAATTTAGTGTAAGTATTTATTCTAGTGACATGCTTCTACTCACAGAGTCATCATTAGGCACTTCGTCACTAGATTTGATTTTAGGAATGCACATATATTCCAGTGAGTGTTTCATGAGCAGATTGAGGCTAACTAATTCCAAAGCTTGAAGAGGAAAGGAGATGCATAATTTAATTTTGATCTTTTAAATGATATTTTTACACATTTACTTCCCTTCTAAATAAATTCGTGATCTTTCTCGGGTGTATTAGGCATGTAATAGTATTACTTACCAAAGACTTTGGCATTTATGAATTTATGATGCCTCGTCCTCTTAACGGAAATGTGGATGTATCATCTAAACTTTGTCATTGTGTTTCAGTTCTCAGTTATTATCTCATCATGTGATATAATTAGACCAAGTTTTTATGGCTCTCATATTCTTCCAGGTTGTCTTATCTATATATAAATTTCCTCGGCCTCCTTTCTTTTCTCTTGCTTTAAGCTTTCTACCTAACCTTCCTGTTATTTTCTTGTCTCTCTACGGGCTATTCAGGACGTCGAAGCATAACTTCTTTATTTATTTGGTATATCTCAACACAAATTACTTTTTCCTTTCTGAAAATTAACAAGGATTTTAATCTGCAGTGTCATCTATCTCAGGAATCAATAAAATTTAAAAGATAGAACCGAATGATTAAACTGAAATGTTGTGGCATGTTTCTCAGTTTGAAAATACTATGTAATGCATAGCCTTCCATTCCGTCTTCGAATACGACACCGTTTTGCTCCTTCCCTCACAACACAACTTGATACACGTTAACTTGGATGACTTAAGAGAAATTTCTCAAACGAACGCGTAAATCCGTTGTCGAGTTACATGTAGTATTTATCGAATATATTTCACTCTTTTAATAACTATGATCATTTATTGTCATGGTAATGTAAGAAATGCATTCAAGATTCAGTGGAAATGTTTTGATCTCCAGTTTTCTCTTGAAAAAGATTTTAGGTGTATGATACTGAGGTGATATTTCTTTTCTTTTCCTGTCATTTACTGTAAACTTAGGATATACGTACAGCTACTAAGCAGAGAAAATTACTAGGAGCTACAAAAAACTACTTGAGATATTTATTTTTTTTAAATACTCGCCCAAGTGTTCGGTACCGTTATTATTGAAAATTTACGAAAATTAGTTCTTGAATTATATACAACGTATGTATCTCCAAGCATTGATAATCTTTTATTAATTCCAATTTTTGTAAATATTTAAACATGTGTTACAACCTAATTTCCAAATGACTAATTCGTAAGCACTGAAACATTCCTAATCGCATAATTTTGATGGCCTCAAACTCAACTGTTATTCTTAAGTAAGACGTTCAGATATATCGATAAATCTTTAAGAATATTAAATGAGGAGTTATAACATTATATTAAAATTAATAACTAATGAATTCATTAATAAATATCTATAAAAACAGCGATGCCTCCAGTTTTTCCGCAATGTCCAAAGTCAACTTTTATCTAAGAGAGGATTTTCAATTCCTCACATATTCTTCCGACATGCGACCAATTTGAAATACGGACAGGAGCTCAGAACGCTAAGTAGTATACTGAATTAAAACAAAGGAAACGGCTTCATGATAAAATTTTACTACACCACAATAAAATTGTGTTACACATAAAATTGTGCTACACCAAATAAAATTTATTGTGGTGCATTAAAATTTTATCATAAAGCCGTTTTGTATTTATAAATACCACACAGTGAAAACTGAGTCTGTTTTGTTTAAAACAAAGGAAGTAAAGTAAATTTTAAAGTTTCAAAATATTTATAATTTGTGTTTTATTTGTTCCATTCATTTGTATTAGAACAAATGAAATAGAATCTGACTTTCTAGGGGTGTTCCAAGAAAATGTAGAACTTATTTTGTAATACGAAAATTTTTTTCTGTGACGAATTGTTCGATGTAGTCAAAATCGGAGGGAGCTAAATAAATTTGTAAGTTAGATAATTCTCTCTCAGGATAAAACTTAATTTCTCTAAGTAAGATCGAAGAAAAACAAAATATTTTACTGGAAAAGGTCCTTGGATAACTGCCGGGAGCAATGCTACAATAGTAATTGAGTTTCTACTTAATATAATCAAAACCGGAAGCCGTATTTTGTGAATATTTCAAATGAATAGGAAGGAAGGTTAAACTAAAAGATTTATTTTTGGGCCTTTCCGGTAAACAAACTAATTGCTTAATGAATAGTTTTGGCTGTATACACATGCAATCTTCATAGTGTTTCCTAGAAGATATGTTTGAAACGGTCGGAATTAGTATAATTCAATACTTGAAGTTGATAATCTAAACAGGAATACTTTTTGTACGAAAATGAGAATTTACATATTTTAAACCTAATTTATATTTCTTATGTTTGACATTCATTAAAGCAATACAGTTTATATTTATTAAATATCCTCGGTATAAGACATAATATATCATATATCATATGTTAATGTTCTAAGAAATGGACAAATATCTCATTAGCTGTAAAATGTAAAATCAAGGAATACTTTGTTAAAAATTTTAGTGTTGAAGATTTTTAGTTGAAGTTGCCATCTCTCCGGGTCTAACCCAGAAACTCAAGCTCTCCAGTTTTCATCATTACTTTCCGAAGGTTTTTAGTTTTGGTATTATTTACTCGGCTTTACTATAAAAATGAAACCCTTCAAATATTATATAGAAGAAAATTGCTTTGCAATGGAATTAAATTTTAAGTTTGTCCATAAAGTTTGTGCAACCTCTTGGAAGAGATCAAATTTATAGCTAAGATGCAAGTGGCGGTGGGTAACGTTATCACAGGTAGCACCGTATTTCTCGGCTTTCAGGAAGACGGAAATGAAAGACCTTTCGTTATTACAATTGTGGTATGGAATACCTAAGAATGCATTCATTTATATACCATATTGATTTAGTTTATGGAATAGCAGTTCCTTACTTAATCTGACGACTTTATTGAAATATCTGGTTTTTGGTCCAAAACCTCCGGGTTATTATTGTCAGCGACAGGTAGTAATTCTATTTATATACTGCTATTTATTGCTTTTTAGTCCTACCGTCTAAGAAAGGAATTAATATCGAACTGAACCTTCGCCACTTCCATATTGAATATTCCAAAAATTTAACACATAAGTAATTATCCAATAGTGCAGCCATATCTACTATTGTTAATTCTTAATATAAATATTTTTGATGGGTTATACACATTATCAATATATATATATATATAATAGACATAATATCAATATTTATTCCTTACAAACAAACAAAATGCTCACCTTTTCAAATAATCAACTCCATATAGTAGTCTCCAAGTAGTATTCCTGTCGTAGAAAACAGGAACAGTTGTTAAGAACGCAGATATGATTTTCCTCTAGTACAGACAAATCATTTGAATGGGTCTATGATCTATGAAATCCCTCTCTCTTTTGTTTACCTAAATAGTTACCCACAGAACTTTGAGGGCATGCTTAAAATACACAGATAATAATTTTAAAACTCTGTCTTGCTTAATTTCTTCTCACTGTAAATCCTAATTTCAATTAATTGGAGAAACATATATTATCCTAAGAACATTTTTATTTGGCTGGAAGAATAAGCTTACCCAAAGATTACACCTCACTTATTTATGCTCGAATAACCACTATTTTCATTCGGTATCGCAGTCTTGAAATTCTTAGTATTCATATTGCTCTCCACGGCATCTATTCGAAATACGATTATTCTGCCCTCAATCGCAAATTAAGGGTTAGAGTGCTGATAAAGAGTATCTTATTTTGTAGGTCGTATGGTTTCTCAAGTAAGACTTAATTGCATTTAGTTTGTAAACGTATTTCGGTACCTAATTTCGATTATCGAACAACTAATAAAACCTGCAGATTTTTTTCTAAAACATCCTCTTCGTTTCAGTCCCTTTGTGCTTCAGTTTCAGAAGATAAAATATAAGGTATTAAACTGATTCACGTTGGTAAGCCGTTTTATATCAACGATCTGTTAAACGAATTAATTGACGTACCAACAGATATACCCTGACGACTGATTTCGTACTTAAAAATGGTCGGAAGAAATTAACAATGCAATTGATATTTATTTTTCTCTGCTTAATTTTCATCATCGAAAATATCCGTTTCTTAATTGCGATCCAATAAATCTTAGTTGGGAAACCATGACTTATAGGCCACATGCGGATCTACGCGAGTCGTTTCCTTACATCTTCTCATGGGTTTCGATAGAAGAGGAGACTTTTTAGTCTCAATTTCACCCCAATAAAGACGTTTATTATTATTATCATTATTATTATTCTACCTTGAAATTGTTTCTTTTTTGCTTCCATTTTTTCAACGAAAAATTCAAAAATATTCTCCTTAGGTTGGCTTAACAATTATATTCGATTTTTAATCACATCTCTTCGGTAAGGCTATCTTAATGTAGGCAACATACGGTCTAATGTTTATTCATTCGGCTGCCGATGGTTCCTCGTTCCTTCAAGAACCACTGCAGAAAAAACCCGGTCCAAAAATATGCGCCCTGACGAAAGCGTTAACTCAACGGGGTATTAAATAGGAGTTTTTCTGGAATTATTCGATTTCCGTTAGAAAAGATGATTATTTTGGTCGGGCGATCACTAAGCACGCACCTCCCGCAATGCAGTCGGCTCCCTCCAGCAGCACCTCCGCTAGCCATTTGAGCCCTCGCATAAATGGACATCGGCAGTGTTTGCTCTGAAAATACTCGCATTTTTCTCCCCTCCAAGTGCAGCGAGTGCGTCAGAGAAGAAAAATTCGCGACGCAGCCGAAGGATGAGAGGTGAGAGCACGAAATGAATAGAGTCAGATGTTGGGAGAGTGAGGAAACATTGTTTGCAATATAGAGTGGCATGTCTGGAAGGGGACGTGGGCAGTATCGGAGGGGGAAGATAAACAAGCGAAAGGAAAATACCAGTAGGTAGTAAGAGGCTGAATAGTGTAGGTGTGCGGAGAAAGGAAGAAGTGGTAAAGGAAATGTTAAGAGGGAGAGTGTGTGTGTGGGAGGGGAGGAGGAACTGCAGAGCACTATCGATCCATGCAAGGCCCCGAAAAGAGTGGGGGAGAGAGTTTTTAAGTGCCGGCCGACGTTGCCGAACGTCCACGCCCTGCGCCGTTGCCACGTCTTCGCAATCCATCTTCGCAACTTTTTACATCGCATTCATCTCCTCCTCCCTTCGTTATTCCGTCGCTCTTACATTTTGGTCGCAATCCACTGCGAAAGTTTACAAACATTGCTAGGGCGTGGTCGTCTATGCATTTCTGGCTATTTAAAGAGAAAGGTGTTGTTTGCTGACCTCGCAGCCGAGGTTCTATTTTCTATTCCGCTCGATCGCTTCCCATGGTTCGATCTAAGGGATCGGGTGGAGTACGTCATAAGGGGTATCTGAGATGTTTCTTTCCATGGGAAATTAAAGAGCAGGATGATGGGGGAACGATCTACATGACGAATTCCGAAGGTAAGATGTAAATGATTATTCTCCGCTTCCACTCGTGAAATATGCGGTGAGGCTTCATTCGAAAGAGCGTGTTGTAATGCAACCCGACCGTAATCGCGGGGGTTTTAAAGGAGATAAGGTCTGTGCGAGGTGGGATTTTATTAACATGATCAGCTATTTCGGATTTTTATAATGTGGCTTTCCTTTCTATCAAATGTTTTCAAGCATTTTCCAGCTGAAATATAGAGAAAAAAAGAAACCGATTCCATCTAATCGATTGGAGAGGCTAAGTATATCCATTTCGATTGATTTCTCACTGAGCTATATCAGTGTTATTTCACAGTGAATTCGACAAGGTTTCGAAAACTGAGATTCAGTTCAACAATGCATTTAACAGTAATTGAACATCTATGTCACAAAACAACGAAAAATGGTAGACTTAAGAGTTATCTAGGATTCGGAGCTCGATTGATGGAGTTATAGACATGATAATAATAAATTCCGAAATCTAGGAAGTATTTCCATAAATAGTATTTATAGCGGTGCATATTTCTTTCCTGTTCTTTATTTTGTCGTGTAGTATGCCTCATAAAATGCCTCTACCTTTGCACATAAATAGAAACCTGACGACGGCGGTATTTTTTAAACCTCTTGGATAGAATACATGGAAATGAATGGTATATTTAGCTTTCTAGACGTTTCCGTATGCTTCTTTAATTATCTAGCCCGCATCCGTCCCTGCAGGAAACTATTTCCTCTGGGCCATGGAATCTCACCTGCTGATTACATTGTTTTTTCACGCGTTTCGAGGTATTCTTCATCCCCCATAAACAATGAGACGGAGGAAATGCGTTCCAGTCGATCGTGGCGTGACCGAAGGGACCTTCCATCCCAAATGTGTGACGTAAGAGACGCTGATGAGTGAATTCCCTCGTTATGGAGGCCTTTCAATGCCAAGTACATCACGTCTCTTGCTGATACCCACTCCTTCCCGGGAGATCCTCCAAGATTCTCCTTTCGCGTTATTTAATTTGCCGGCTCCGGAACGAAAGTATTCGCGCTTCTGGGAGAGGCGGAATATGGCGCTCAAACACGTAAATCGCCACATTCTGAGACTTGGTGGCTAACCTAATATCCGGAACAAAATAATTTTACAATTTAATACATATTGTAGGTATTAACTAGGCGGTATTCCAGCATAAACAACGTACGCTAATTCGAGGCATGATGTAAGATTTAGCAAGATATGACACTTAACTATAAAATAAATCAAAATGTTACAACAAGAACTGGATAAGAAGAATTAGATAGCCTAGTTGTTTATTAATCATGATTAACACAGGCCACGGAACCACTAGCCGTGCTTTAATCGTTGTTTTGTGGTATATGATAAATTAAAATGCCAGAACTCTCGTTGCTGTTTAAATTACATTTACAGATTTTTACGTTTCGGTGGAATTTTTTCAGGTATGAAAGACATAAGTTAAAATCAATAATAGGTATTCAGCGAAAGAAAATATAGTAAAGGAAGGTGTGTCAACATCTTAGAGTTTGCGGAATCTTACGGATAGTAATTGCTAAAGGATTTCAAAGTTGAAGCTTTTTCAACATTACTTGGAAAGTGAAGAAAGAGGCATTTCCAAGAAATCTTACATTTTCCTGGTGCACACATTTTTCTTAAACGTATCGCAGTGTGGCGTACGATAGGATTACTCGATATAGTATATGTTGGATTGATTCCGTCTTCATTCCTTCATCGCCTTTTCCATACATACCTTGCCCAAAATAGCTCATTCAATAGGAAATAGATCCAGGATTTATTCATATACTCTATCCGTTCGTCGTTATCATGTAGAGCTAAGGATCTCGTTTTCTGTATATTTTATTCCTACGGCCACTTGATCCTTTGAGGATATATTTTTATGGAAAATTTATAAGGATGCATATTGGGTTTTAAGTTTTTTTTCATTTATTTACATTTCTTTTTGGGAATGAATATCCACCTTCCGCATGTAGACTTCATATCGTCAAATCCTTTAGTTGGTATTGTTCAGTCTCATTTTGAGAAGCACTATTCATAAGCGAATCTGCCCAGTAGTTGAAATATACATTCTATACTCGTACCTAGCATTAGAAAAACGTTAAATAAGAGGATTTACAATTTAATGAGAGTAATTCCAGCACCTGATCCTTCAGGATCATGCAAAAAGTTTTGCTTATAAGGAGTTGAAGTATCTTGTGTCAGAAAAATAAAGTATATACATTTATAATAATAATCATAATATTGCCTTCTAGTTTTGCCTCGTTACACTATTTTATGCTTCATATTCTTTTGATAGTAGGAATATTAAAATCACTATTCCAACAGGAAACCAAAAATCTTTCAGTTTCAGTTCACTTTCATCCTTCTTTCAGTTTTTGTGTTGTAATAGGATGTAAGAGTCTCTCTTAGTTTAATCTCGAATAATATTCAGAATATGGTAGTTTCATGTCATTATGAAGCTGTGATTTTTTACAAATGTAATAATTAATCAGGCTATCGAAGAAAATTCATAACTATAGTGGTATTTTTTTAATAAAACTTATCCCAGTACATAGTATTATTAGAACCAATCCTAAAAAAGAGATTTTCAACTCTGCTTTCAAATGCAATGAATGCTACAAACACTGCAGTTAAAGGTAAATGTAATTGCATGTACTGAAATTAATATATTTAAATATTTAGTAATCATGATATCATACGCCCTTTTCGACCAAATTCCTTATTACTGCAATAAAATCGTGTTTAATTTTATGAAAATGCAAAGAGTCGATTGATGAGTGGAAAGACAAAAATATAAGTGCAGGTTAGAGCAAAACCATGTCATAAGAAATGAGTAATTTCTATGATTCTGAAAATATCTGAATGAAGAAATTTTGAGTGAGTATGGAAGAAAAGGGAGAATGGTAGTATAAGGGAAGGAATAATAGTTTCTGAGACTGGAGGAGCATTCCATTGTATGATAGCAGATAATGCCGTTAAAAAGTTATTATTATGCCTTGCGTTAACAGCAGAAAGATTCAGTTACCTTCAGGAAGAAATATAATTTGAAGATTTGGATGGAGATCTATGAACTATTTAATACTTTCAAAATATATATATGCCATGAAAGCGTAAGTAACTGTGTTTTTATTCCAACTCACGAGAAGAATTTTCGATAATGGTTGGAGGAAAATAAATTTCGTATGCTTATGCATGATAAAGCTATGAAAATGGAAATTATAGGATAATAGATCAACTGAACTTAAATTTAGAGCAATTTTTAGGACCAGTGTAATGAAAATTTAAATGTAGCTTCACTAGCAGAGGTTTTCTGATTGGGAAAGATTCATTGAAAGTCTGTGAGTATAATCGTGTATTTAAGAGCAGAGCAGTTGTGAAGATTCCTTAGTGAATTTTGATCCAAACAAGTATTATGAAATATTAACACATAGAAACCTTATTCTGAGGCATCTTATTCATCACCGAAAAATAATCTTCGTGGGAAGAAGAGAAAAATACTTCGATATGATTGGATCAATAATTACAAAATCTATTTATGGGGAAATCGCATCGAATATGGCAAATATAAATATTAATTTTGCAAATAAGAAACTAAGCATCTCAACATCCACAAGATGACTGGAGCAAATTATGAGAAAGGAAATAGCTTGAAGGAACTTTCAGAAAGTGACGACTTCGAAAAAGAACAGTTAATGTTTGGAAATATTACATTCCAAATATCACGATTAAAACATTGTAAATCTAAGTAAAGATTTATTGATTACAATGAACATAGACATCCAGTGTGAAACTGGAAGCCTTTTTACCCACGAGATAATCTCCAGGAAGACTAGATTCTTGCAGCGCTTTCTATTTGTTAAATCAAGCACAAAATACTTGAATTCACTCACTCCGTCTGAATGTACCTGAGAATAACAAACTTTCTTTTTCTCAAAGTTATGCGATTACATAGGCTGCTGGAGAGAAGAGTTTTACAGTTTCGAAGCAAATAAAAAAATTAAACTTCCTCGCGTTGTAATGAATTTTCAATATCCTAATAAGACGGAAAGAGAGAGAAAAAGGTAAACTTTTATCCCGGAAGAAATGTTTTCTCACGATAAAAGTTTCAACAAACTCTTGAAGAACAAGGTAACGTTTGATAAAAGATGTATAAAAATAAGTCTGTGCATATAATGGAAGGAATTATTTATTAGATTCTTGACTCCAGAAAAGGAGTGATTAGAAAGTCAATTGTTTCACTTGAGTTGTATGTACTTCAAAAAATCAAAAATCTCCTTTTATGTTTAGAGCAAGACATTAACGCGATGTAACAAGGAGTAATAATAATAAGCAATATTGCCGTAAGGAGTTTTTTAAACTTATAAATGCAATAGCAGATTTACTGTTTAGAACGGGTGCAATCAAAACGAGAATAAAACCAATTACATCATTAGACGTGCACAATTTGAACTATCCGTTTTACGAACGAATTTTTTTCTGAAAGTAATTGCTTTCGCTACAGATTTTCTTCTTAAAAGAGCGACTCTAAATTACTTCCCTTCGGTTGGATGAATAGGATATTCCGTCCCCTTTAATCATATCTGCACCGATCGATAAGGAGTGATCCGTCAAAGAAATTTCTGCACAGGCGATACAAGGGTTATTAATAGGAAAAATGGATTTACCCTTGACCTCTCCAAATAAATCTCCCTAAATTCAGTGAGCTTCCTCTTGGATGCTGCTCTCCGGTGAGTCCGGTCTCACCAACTGAATATTCACGGGCCGCTATGGTTTAGCGAGCGACCCTTTGCTCTGGCTAAGAAGATGTGCCGCGAGAGGCGCCACCGTCGATGTCCTCTCTCCTGAAAAATTCGAATGTGTAGGGTGGAAAGACAGTTCCGGGCTTCGTTAATTTCATTTCCAGAGTTGAAATCCCTTCCAGCAAGCCCTCCACGTCCAAATTCCTTGACCTTTATCTCTTTCTCTATTTTCTTATATTTAGCAACGTGTTTACAACCGCTCCAGCGCCCTATTTTCATCATTTCATCTAGATTGAGAAGAACGCTGATTTTAATTTATTTCTTTTCGCACGAGAATCAAAATTAATTAATGTTTTCTAAATGAAAAGAATGCATCAAGAGTGTAGTTTAGCGTGAATGTTTTCTTGGGCTATGTAAACTGTTTGATCGAATTGCCTTGTAATATCACTCTTTAGGTAGGAAGACCTAATTAAAATAGTCTCGGATGGAATACGAGTATGCTATGTGCGTATGTACCACTGTTAAGGACAGATATGCTATATATTTAATATAGTTTATAATATTTAATATTATATCAAAATAAAATAGATAATTTTTAATTAACCCAGAGTAATTTTGTACCTGGTGGCACTTATCGGAGTCCAATGTACTCGAGATGTTTTTCTCGCCTAAAAGAGGGATTGGTTACTCATAACATGGACTCAACTTGGAAAATAAGCCAGATGGTTCATAAAACCACGAATAGTTGCAAATATACTATACCCACTGAATTTGGAGGGAGAGTATGTATGAATTACAAAGATTTTAATGTTTCAAGGGACATAATTTCGGAATCTGAGAAGCCTAGTAATCACGCGTATTAAAAAGGTTATGAATCGCTGCTTTCGAAAAATATCTAACGGGAATCAAAATCCACTCTTTGCCGAAATTGCTAGCCGTCGAGAGAGGAATAGATACGTCCCAAAAGAGTAGCAAATAACAAGGCATTGCAAGCGGAGTAATTAAGTGATGTCAGAGGAGGCTCAAGGGTCCGAAAATTGCCTGAAGAATTATGAATGACGAAACGCATTGTTACCTCATATCCAGCGCACCATTGTTTTACTACATAATACCTAACTGAAAAGGTCCCACGAGTCCCTTTTGAGGAACACAGGGGACCATTCATTAAGTTTTGAATATGTCTTTTGGAGACTGCTATTCGGGTTCTAATTGCATGCTGATGCCATGTTTACCACAGTCTTCTAGACTCCGTATTGGGAATATACATATGGCGGCAAAGGATTTCCTCTATTTTCATTCACTCGACTAAATCCTTATTTTCTCTCTATTAGGATGTAAAAGAGGAAATCGTTGAGACTCTTTTTCCTAAACATTTCCCCATTTTTACTTTTGATTACCAACGTCTGTGGTTAAGCTTTCGAAACCTTGTTCGTACGACTTAAAACTCCGATTTTCCCTCCACAATTTTGGTTCCACAACTATTTTAATATTTATAGTCTATCGAATATCAATTTTTAGGCATTCAACCTCTATTTCAAGTCCATAGATCATGGTTCCTCAAATTTTGCCGGCTGGGAGGCTAACCAAAATTTTTCAAATGCTGCCCAACCTATTTTTCGAGCGTACTATATTTATTTAGAAATTTGAAACTTTTAAGTCCATTTTTTCATACTTTTTATTGCTCACTGTGAATTCAAGGGTCGCATAATTTTGCCACTAAATGGTTGGAAACAAAGTTTTTATTTCTCATTATTCCATAGCATTAATGACACATACCCGTAATCTAAGCACCCAAAACAAATTTCTTTCCGCTCAAAGATAAAAAGATAAGAGGAAAATATGTTTTATGCTGCCTCGACTTCTTTAGATAGAATAATGCTCAGAAAATTGCATTCATAACTCAATTGTTCATTTTTCTGCGAAAAATTCTTGTTCTGTGAGAAGAGTATAAAGTTGATGCAAAAGAGAGTTCGAATCTCACTGGGACTATATTTTTGTTATTCATTGGTTTATTCTAAAACAATCTTGCTTTCGAAGAACGTGAATTTGGAAGGAATAAACGCACATACGATTAATACGTAGGATAAGACCGTTGCTGAAAAGTATAAAAGTGGGATTCCGCATTGCTTTCGCAGATAAATTCCACGGGCGAGAGTAACGGAATGCGCTTTCGGTACCCACATCCTCCTCTCCAATTTGCTAGCGATGTTTTCACGGACGGAAACCTTTTCTCTCTCTCCCACATGCTGCATAACCAAAGGAGGCTCTCCCATGCAAGTCCTCCCGCTGTCACGACCTATATTACGGCGGCTCTACTTTGCGAATCCTTTTAAAACTAAATCGTCTTTGTTTGGTTTGATGAGTATCGGAAACTTACTCTAATAGGGCGAAATCTAGAAATTCTCATGTGGTGACTGGAAAAGCTAAAATCAACCTTTCACATACGTGCAATTCGGCATCATAGGGTTATACGCATGCGACGTAGTCTTGATGCGATGCTGAGTTTCGTGAGATAATCAAGGGAAGAAGTGACTCAATCCCACTCGCCCTAACCTCGCCAGTTTCTTATGAGAATCTCAAGAACTACTAAGTAAGAAGACTGCTACTGCTCATCCGAATAGATCTTACGGGGTGGGAAGATTCATGAAATTATATGTGTATGTACTTATAGTACAAGCATATGTATGTAATTACAAGCAGTGGTATACCTATAGTATAGTACTCCATGTCCTCTCCGCTTTATTTTCAAACGATCATAACTTTCATCGGCTCTTAGCTATTGTGATTGTCTTTAGCACATGAAAAAATTTAATTTCTTTAATAAAAATGCTTGCTAGAGCAAAATTACCCAACTACTCATTGAATGAAAAATGACGAGAGAATATCAAGAGCCCATTCTTCTTCTGTTTCCGTTACTAAGTAAAATTTTCTTATTCTCTATTAATTTTTATCAACTTTTATTATGACTTAATAATTTGATCTTTTTTACATTGGCGATGAATTAAATGGAATTTTCATTAACAACTTCTTATCAGTTTTTTTTCATGAAAGGTTTCTTGGCTACTTCTTCTAACTTCATTTCCTTCATCCCAAGAGAAGAACGCATCCCAACGAAGCGAAGTAACCCTCCTCTATTAGATCCTCCCCATAAACTCTAATATTATTTACGTAACTTTTTCTTTGGCATATCTCATAACTTTAGTTTCTATGACATTTATTTTCGTCTCGAACTCTGGGTTTATCATTTCCTAGCTATGTTTATCAGCCATTAACTTTAGAAACAGCTCTTGCCAGTAATGAAGTAAGCGAAGGCTCTCTAGCAGTGGAGAATGAGTGATAGCGAATGGAGAGATATCAGAGCTCACATTTGGCGCAGTGACGTCTCTTAGTCTGCAGATATTTTCTGTTCAGTATCTTTGAGACAATCGAGATGAAATGATAAGTCCGAGGATTAAAAAGACATTTCCAGACATCAAGAACATGGCGGAATTACGTTTTTAAGTGTTCAGTGAGATGAACATCACATTCAGAATAACATACTTTGCTAATGTAACATTATGTACATACATAGAACATACATAACATAATGTACATACACATATAGAATGTATATGATGCAAATATCAGAATCGGACACAATAGCCTTTTAGTCTGCATTTCTTCCTAACATTCACTACTTTCCTGCCAACGTTTACCCTTTTATCTATTTAATCCCAATCTTCTTTAACCATTTTTTCTGCATAAATGTTAAAGAGATATGGTGATAAAGGACAGTTTTATCTTACTCCCCTCCCTAACTCTGCCCATTCCGATTCCCCATTAGCAACTCTTATTCGTGCGGTTTGATTTTGGTACAAATTTGTCACTAAAATGTCTATTTTTCCTGTCTAACTCAATTTTCTTTAGTATCACCATCAGTTTTCGTCATTTGACTCCATCGAAGGCCTTTTCTAAATCAACAAAACATACACAAATGTCCCTTTTAAATTTTAAGCTTCGTTAATGCTAATGTAATAAACTTGTAATATTTCTATAAAATTATAGGTGAATTTATTTTACCCACGTCATTGATACAAGAAGAATTCATCATTTCCTGCGTTCTCAATAGCAATGAGTCCCATCTCTTTTAAAACAAACTTGTCGAAAGAATATTGCAGTCATAAATTAATGTTCACCAGAGTTCACGCACGTGGCGCTACTTGTATTACTAGAGCGCATGAATTAGGAACACTTCCAGTGCCATTAAGGTTTACGCTTGACCTTAATGGCAGCCCAATCTTATGAGGGTTTTAACTTAATTTTTACTCATGAGATTTTATCTGAGTTGGAACATACTTTGCTTGTTCACGAAATAATATGTCAGGGGAATGTTTCGAATGGATACATTTTTCAAGGTTCTTTTGCAACAGCAACGCTCGGAGGTAAATTTTCATAGAATTTAAACCCCGAGCTGCCGTAGATATCTTTTAAGAAAAATAAACCATTAATTAAAGTACGATATATATATATATATATATATATATATATATATATATATATATATATATATATATCCGAAGAATTTGGGTATTCTCTGTGGAATTCCAGTTAATATCATCATTTAATTATCATGCCTCATAGATTCCGTAGAATTCCATATATGACAAAAAAGATCTTTCCTATCGGGCAATTAAACGCCACTGTCATCTTAATATTTATATTTAATCGAATTCGTAAATGATAAAGTATTGCTTTATATTATTTTCATTGTATTCCCTTCTACTCGTTTTCCTCTCTTAGTTCCTTCAAAATGTTTCCTTATTTTCTCATCTATTTATGAATTCACCGTTCGCTAATGTTTTACATCCATTTTTGAGTATTTCTGTTCATTCTCATCTTTGTAGACATCGGAGATGTATGAGATTTATTAATGTGTAAAGTAGATTTTTAAGATCTCGGATGTTGCAAGGATATTGAATTTGCTTTCGATTTTCCCCTCGACTTTCAATTGGTTATCTGACATTTGCTTTTATCCCATTTTCCTTTCTCAGTGCTGTTCAATCCCAGGATCTTCAGTTTTTATGGATGCGAAAGCTCCACTAGCTCATCAAACATCACAAGTTGTCAGAAAAAAATCAAGACCATTTAGGATAATGGGGAATGAATACTAAAAAACTGCTACATGGTACATGAAAATGATATTTATATCAGGCCTAATCCTGAATGTGGAATTGCGTGTCAGACACAAGGAATTATAAAAAATTATTTGATGAAAATCCCTCATTCTTTCCTTAAGCATAACAGTCAACTCCAACTCATTTTGGTTTTACTTTTTAAAAGATTATATAGCAAAATAATAATGTATTATTTAATCAAATTACATATTATATTATCGAAAATCTGAGGGCTCGTTGTTTAACCTTCTAAGAAAGGTTAAAAAGTTATTTAATCTTAGGATTATTTCCTTGATCAGTCTTGATAAGGTCCCTTGAGAAGAAAGATCGTGGAAATGAATCAAAGGTCAATTTGGAGGCTTTGCGCTGTATTTTGAATTTTTCGTTTCTTCAAAAATTATTAATTGTCATTAATGGAATAATCCTAATATTGCTACAAACAAAGATAAGTTGATATAACCATAATGTAAAATTAATCCGTAGTAATATTATAATGTATACTTAAAAGGAGAACACCATGTTTGTGGGAATCGGATTCGCTCGAGACTTTCATTCCTTTCTTAAAAATAGTGGACACTTCAACTCAATGGGTTTATGAAAAATTAGCAACTGAAAATCGGATTTAGGAAATCACGCCATATACGAGTATTACCATGATTTGTCGAGATTTTCCACCTACGAAATTATTTTCCTCCATTTTTTCACTGGTAACTTATTTTTTGCGATTTAATTCTTCTTATCATCCAATCAGTCTGAAACTTTTATTTAGCATTTATTCTAACATATATACATATCGAAGCACAGTGAGCTAGAATCGAAAAAGGCTGGCCAAGAGACCAGAAGTGTTTTTTTTTTACTGTGGATTTTTAAACTTCGCATACAAATTAATAATGATTGAAATTGAAGTTTCCATTTATAAATTTTCGTTCTTTGTACGCATATTAAGATACAGAGCGTCAAACTTGATCAATTTCCACAGAATTCTGGATTTTTCAGAGAAACCTTCAATTTCGCTGTATATTCGAAACTATGGTTTTTGATGCGAATGCGAAGGAACACAAACAGGAAAATCGCGCCAAGTCTCTTTTATTATGTCAATATCTAAGGTTACTAATTGTGAAATCAGAAGAAACTGTTTCGATCCTGGCAATGCGATGGATTTCTCTGCAGAGTCCGGCCGCGGACACCCCAAATTCAGTCGCGCTACCGTTTCGGCAGTTCTATATCGCATTTTTGGTCATTATATACTATATTCCAGCTGTAAAAAGAATATTTTAGAGTAATTATCGGGAGTAGTAGGAATAGAACCACTCACAAAATAATGGGGAAAATGGATCAATTTTTATTAAGTGCACCATATTGATTTAAATTCGTTTACTCAATTATTAATTATTAGTCGCTTTTATAAGCATTTCTTATAACTTAAAGTAAGGATTTTCTTAAAATTCAGTTTTAGTGGGTTATATAAAATAAGAGATGCAAAAATTGAGACAACAAGGATGAAAAATTCATTCAAGGCCCTCAGCTATTTAAAAATCCCTCCAATCCTTTCAAGCCGCGTTGCCTTGCATCACCACCTGATTTCTAATGAAAACAGTAATTTTCATCATTTTAACGTCGATCAAAAGAAGCTGGTCCCTTTGGACGAGTGATACGACGAATTAAACAAATTGTTACTAATTTGAATTGTTTACAACTTTTCAAATCGTACTACACACGGTCACAATTATTAATTTAATTACTTTTGCGAAAAACAAGTCAGGTCCACAGTGAGAATCTAGTCCTGAAACCGAGAAAAGATTCATAAGGGTTGAGATTAACCAAAGAAATTGGTGCTCTCACCTAATTATAAAGCCTTACGCATACAATTAATCTAACTGTGAGTCGTTAGCTTTTCCTAAAAGACATGCACGAGTTCTCACTTAATCGGTGCTTAGAAATGGATGGGTTGCTTTATGTAGTCACAGCTATTCGTGTATATCGAAGGTTAAAGAAGCGATCGAAAGGATAAACGTGATGGAGGTTGTTTCGTGCCACGGATATAAAATCGGTCCCATAAGGTCAGAGGCTGCGAATACCTCGTATAGACATGAGTTATTTTGTAGAAGAAAGAAACAGAAAATTCTTTTAAGGAAAGATACATTATATTTGCGATAGAATACCGAAACATTCCTCCTCAAACTACACTACTCAAATATCAAAATTCAATACTTAATTAAATTGTATAAAAACGATAACAATTTATTTAAATCTACAAAAATCGATTAATCTATCTAGTGTCATAAGTCTCTTCGTTCTTAGCTGTCAAAAAGAGCCATTCTAATTAAATAAAATATTAGTACAGCATTTGAATTAAGAAATGATTCAATTAACTAATTATAAGTATGCCATTTCAACCGTTAAAATCATTTCTGGAAAAAGTTACTACTCTTGGCCAGGACCCGTAAAATATACTTTTACTTGAAGTAAATTTATTTCTTCTATAATTATTAAGAAAAAATCTTACATTAATCATGAAAGTAATCTTCGATTCTCTTATCAATTTTCTACTAGAAAATTATGAAAGAAAACCAGTGGTATGAGTGATGTGTTGAATGGAAGGTGGTCCAAAACTACATTTTTATTCTATGCTAATATTTATATTGTGACACGATATGTACAGAATACAGTATTGTATTAAGAATTCAAAAGCTAAATAGAAAATTCAACCATGAAATTTCAAGTTGTCAGTTGAATTTTTGCTCATATTGTTATAATTTGCGAAGAATGCATAATTAATTCATAATATGGTTCAGCGCAAGGTAAGTTTGCACCAGTTTGAATGATTTCTCCTAAAGTGAGAGCGTCACTCTCAGTTGTTCACTCCATCCCTTAGGCGAAATTGTCACACTCCTCGGAAAAAACAAGGCCTTTTGTTGACCGAATATATTCGTATGGCTTCAACTATGCATATGATAAAAAGACGCTTTTTCGGGAACTGTTAGTCTCCATCGTTGCAATGGGGCTCCGACTATGGGTAGAGACTTTCTGAGTGAGAAAGGCTGGACCAAAGTGTGCGCATTGTTTGTCCAACTAATTGCGTCGTACATACATCACTCATTCAGCACTCCCTTCATCACATTTGCCCTCCCTTGTAAATGAAAGTATCCACAATCAGAGAAATATCTTTCGTCCGGAGGAATACTGTTCTAAGAAATACTTGTGAAATAGCCATCTTAAAACTCTAATACCCTATGAACGATTCACATTAGTGGGATTTCCTATCGAAATGTACACGACTAACTTTCATTAACCTTTGAATCATCAACAAGGACCCCATCAATTAAAACCCAATAACCTCCTTCCCTAAATCCGGTGAAATTTATAGGAGGAAATAAATTCTCATACTTATATTTCTATTCGTAAATATTTATGAAATCGATGTAAAATTTAAAAAGGCTTTTAAAGCTCCCTTTCTGTTTCATTGTAGACTTTTATTCGTATAAAGATTTTAATTTGAAATAACATGCGTGCTAATTCGAGACGTATACAAGGAGCAAGAAAAGTTCATAGAGAATCTTAATCACACCAATGAATATTATGTTTAATACAAAATCGCGAAAATGTTCACAAATACGCGGAAATTTCCGGAACTTATTAATTTTTTGTTTACTTTCTCGCCGTTTTCAAAAGATTACTTTTGTTATTTACCCATTAAGGAGTAAGCGTAACAGACGAGTGACTGTTTATCTCTGGATATAGCATAAAAAAATTTGCGACGTTTTCTCATCAGAAAAATGTAGCTTCTATAGATAGCATATTGTTTAGCGCCGTCAATTCCTAAGTGATAAACATATTTCACGTGACTGATCGCTATGAATTATATACTAATTGATTTCGATCAAGAGATAGTTTCAATAAAAAAGGTAATCAGTGATATAAAATAATGCTATTTATCATGAAGCGGATGACAATAAGTTTCCGCTTACAATTAACGCAATATGTATGCTTAGAGATATAATGTTATAATAGATGCTATGCCGAATAATAATTTGTAACGATTTCAAGCAATTCATTCATTATCAATGGACACTGTTTAATATATGAATCAGGGCAAGGAGAATCTGAAAGGGATTTTTTTTTATTTTTACGGCACGGGAAACTAGTATATTCAACAGAAGTCCTGAAGAAGAAGCGATGGGGAACCCGTTCACAATCGTTCCACTCTAATGCGAATATCATACGCAATAAATGTATCCATTAACATATCTTACATAGCAAATAACTGGAAAATACTTCTCTAAAAAGGTGTATATAAAGTTATTCATTCGTTTTCCCTTCCACTTATCAATGCCTATAGTAAAGTTTTAATAAAGGCATTAAGCTATAGGACTATTGATTGACCTCGCAATTCGGTATCTGCATTCAAAACAGGAAAAAAACACTATATTGGTTTCTTATCGTTAGATAGATAAGAATTTGCAGTGCATAGAAGCTGGTGATGCTATTAGCGAAATATTTACCTTTTATCCCTTTCATTTCCTAGAAAATACTTGCTTCCTTGTCTAATCTTGAAGCTCCATACCTGGAAGAAGAAATAGTAGTTAGGTCTTGGATATTATTGTAATATATTTATTATTCATTTAAACAGAGAAATTTTATTGGTAAAGTTTTTTGCTCAAATTGATTCTAGGCGCAATATTTCTGTACTTTTCATAGTTTTATATGTTTACGAGTAAAGTTTTCTTATCTGGAAATATATTTTAACCTTTATTGCCACAAAAATGTTGCGGATTCCTACAAATACTTTCTGTAGAATTTTCAATTTCCTAAAGGAGAACTTATACGGTAGCTCCAACATGGATTATCGAAGACCTCTCTCCTTTTAAAGAGGATGCTTCATTCTCAAGCCATACTCAACCATCAAGCGCGCTTTGTTTTCTTAGAACAAATTCCATGCTTTCTATTCTTGGAATGCCGTTCTAGATATTTGACGCAATCGCAGCATATCTCAAGTGCATCACATGAAATGCAGTTACGTTTCGCAAGAAAAAACAACACGAAGAGATCATGTGTCGTTTATTGAAAAATCTGTTTCAAATCAAACGAGTACTCTTCCACTCGAAATTGAATGATCTGAACTACAATGAGCTCAAAATTCCAAGTGTACCCAGCTGGGATAAGTTCTTATTCATTTCTATAACAGGACTTTTGTTGAAAGAAAGAAAAAGGAAGTCGGCGTTCAATGACTAAGAGACAATGGTTTCTCCAAGCGCCGACAGCGGCAACCGTCGAGGGCAATTCCTCGGAAAAAGATTATCGCCCGAGCGGTCACCAGTTATTCAGAAATCCCGATGCGCATTTCGGAAGCTACGCTTCCATGTTCACGGGGGGTCCAATGCTAGGAGAAAAATCATTTCAGCAAAAGACAGAAACTCATCTGCAAAGAACGTAGTCGAACCTAAAATTCTCTAGCTCATGTAATTTATGAGGTGCAAATATAAACATATAACATGCGTAAAGAGAGGCCTCGAACTATTGACATGTGCTTTTCAAAGCATGATTATGTCGTCTATTTCCAGTGCTTTTGATTCTCAGTGGCGCAATTACATTCTTAACTGGAACTATGAGTAGTACAGTGTACGGGTATGTCTTCTTCCAATCAAGACGAGATAAGAGCATTGAAGATCTTGCTGAGGGTAGTTACGAAATATATTGAGTAACATCAATAAAAGTGCCATATCAGAAAATGATAAGTGAATTATGTTCCGGTATTGCTCGGGATAACTTGAGGTCGAAATACTTAGAAGAGACATCAACGCCGATTTACGACGACATGAAATCAATCGTATCTTATGAATTTTTCCGTCGCCGTATTTTTTATGATTTATTTATTTATTTATTTATTATTTATTTATTTATTTATTATGTGTAGCCTATGGCCGAGGCCATAAATGCGTGAAGCTGCATATACACATGCAAAGACGTATGGAATGCTAAAATTCCACCCTGCTATAAGAACGACTGATTACAGCACAGAAAGGCCTCATCATAAGGAAAATATTTCAAAGTAGATTATATGCGATAAAGACTGAACTAAGGGCCAATCAAAAATTCTTAGGAGATTCATTGATTACTCACTCGCATTCATTTACCATTTGATAATGTAAGTCGTCCATCCGGTAGATATTCATCCATAAAATAGTGTGGAATTCGAAGTAGTAATTTTACAACCTCTTTTTGATATGAATGCACGACTTTCCTATTTTCGCACTGTGATGAATCAATAAGTCATTTTCCTAATTTTGAGTTTTTCATCCGAAAGTTATCTCACTATATCGTATTATGGAATCTAAAAAATGTGTTTTCTAAAGTCTACTACTGCAAAATAACTACTAAAACAAAATCTATTGCAAAGTGAGCCCGCAATTAATTCTATGTTTAACTTCTACGCGCCATATATGTTTCAATACATTCTCTCCGATCGAAGACAGCACAACATTCATGTATTTTCATTCGATGATTAAGTTTTACCACAGTAATCCGTGGAAACTACACCGATTGACTCTTATTATTAGAGTGGTTTCATTTCTTACAATTTAATCTTAATCCATAACAATGAAAAGTATAATATGTTGACTCAGATTTTTGTTTTTCCACATTGGTCCATTTATTAAAACATGGATTAATTTTTTGACGAACTGACGATGTTCATTAGACCTGGAAGAGTCAAGACAAATTAATAACACTGTAATTTCGATAGTATTCTTGCGCACGTTAATGATTTATTTTGGCAATGAATTTTCTAGAAGAAATAAATGAGATCACGTCTGTGAGTAACATTATTTGCAATGCTATCTGAGGAAATAAATGAGAGCTGTAATTCGTATTTTCCATTTATTTCTTTTATATCAACATTTTCTGCGCTGTTCCCGAGAATAAAATGCCAGAACAAGTAGTTTATGAAGATTAAATAAAAACAAGATTGTGGAAAATACAGCTTTCATTTATTATATGGCGTTACGAGTCAGTTCAACTCATATCGATTATGCAACTTGGCGTGTTCAGTGTACTTATCATTGAAGTATATGATGAAGTCATATGAAATCCCCAATCACTTCATATTGTTTATAATAAACCTTAAATACAATGGGTCAAATGGTATAAAATAAGTTGAAGCCTAAATAACATTTTTTATGTATGATTGGCCTTTTCAATCATTCTCATCTTATTTATTATACTAAAGCGTTAAATAGGGCCATCACGTAAACATATGTTTCAAACGGTTTAATATTATCATTGATTGACTCATTCATTGGCCAGCTAACAGATACAGAGAAATTAAACTATTTAATGATTGCTTTTCATTGAAAGGGAACATTTTTTTAACATTAACTTTTCAATTTGTCAATTAGCATGTCGTTAATAGCCTAAAGGTTGGTCAATATTTGGTCCATGCTAAAGAGGGATATAATGTCGTTCTAGACAGACTTAAATGTAAAAACTGTTGGTAAATTTTTCTACCTGTAATTCAATTTAGAAGCTAACTTGGGTATAAAATGTATTGATCAGAGTTTAATGTCTGACTAGTATCCTTATAGTATGAATAGTATTCCGGAAGGAGAAGAGAGGAGCTACGTAATTTATAAATAAATAACGATCCTTGAAAATTTTATTGTAGATAAAATATTCATTGATTTATAATTTCCGTAAATTTTGAGAATGAATAATTCTGTGTTAGGAATTCTCCTGAAATCAGGACCGCGCTTACTTATGATGCGGTTCACCTCACGTAGATTACACTATCTCGCCACTCAACAAAATACGAATCTTATTAATAGGACAAAAAAGAAACCTCTGATCCTGGAGACAAGCGTTTTAGGTACGTTTTTTCTTGGTATGAATTTAAATTATCATTTCTTTCATTTAACGCAAAATGTCCTTTTATAACTCTCATTATTTACATTTAATTATTAATAATTTTCTGCCAATTTATTGTCTATTTAATTTTCGATCACATTGCAATGTTGAAGTCAATCAATTTAAAAAGTATGAATCTATTAAATAATACTGGTTGAATATTAGTAAATTTGAATGCATGTACCAATGCTTTCGGAATTCTTAATGTTTAAATCCCAGGATGGACTTCCTTGACTCCCTTCTTTAATCTTGGTAATGTCGATAAACATTATTGCCATAGTTCTCAACTTCTGATTCCATCTTATGTGTTGATTATAAACATCACGTTTAGCGGCGGTCGATTTATGAGATCCACGGCATGTGTAAAACTTTACGCAGCCCTACCCAATGTGCAGATGTTCTTTTGGGAATGTAATCATCTATAACGGTTTATCTAAATTGAAATTCAGTATAATTCGGTGCGTACCATTTGTGTTTGTTTCGCGAACTTCCTGTTTTCGATTTGGTTGATACAGTTCTCTTCTCTTAGTAAAACATTTTTCTACATCAGACTTTGAAGAGAGAAAAAAGGAAGGTTCGCTCTCTTTTTCGGTACCGCCCAATCGCTTCGCCGGGAGAAGAGAAAACCGGATCTGGACCACGCTTCTGTAGGGGATCTCCTAAAGGGACGGACCATCTCTGGTGGCGTGGAAGATCACATTGAGAGGCAACAACCAGCGATTCCCATACTCCACTTTTTTTAAAGACCTCTTTCGGGTTGTTATCCTAACCGACCGACTTTCTGCAGAAAGGGGTTTTGTCGTTTTCGACCATTTCATTCTTCGAAAAAGGAGCCCATGTATTTGCTCTTTCCGAGTCGAAAAGGGACGAGAGGCATTCGGGACTTACATTTGCTCCTAAAATTCCAAGTATGACTCCTCAACTTCTCTTTTCTTCCTTTCGGATAAAAGCTTTACGAGAAGTTCCAATAGCCATCTCGAGCGCTATTCATGATTTGTTTTCAAGAGTAATAATACTTTATTTTCATTATCTATACAGCATTTTTTTGAAATACGAAATTGGTGTAATTGTTGAAGAAAGTTGATGAAGAATCTTACACGTAAATTAATAATATCTCAACAGCATTTACTTACTTTGAAATCTTCATGGGGGCTCTCCCAGTTACTCTACCCTCATATATTTGTAAGAGGTACTGTTGGTCTTCGAGATTTGAAAATTCTCGCATATTAGCATCAGGAATTAGAAAGTTAAATGGATCTGAAACATATGGAATGACTGCAGTGAACAATTTTTCAAGCATCTAATTTATAATCAATAACAAGGACCCGTAATGCGGCATTGACGGATTTCGATTTAAGAACTCATTCTTTCCGCGAACAATACGCGATAGTAATAGGCTAAAAAAGTAGCTCAATCGATTGGTGTTTACACCCCCTGCCACACGCCGAAAGGCGGCTTGCAGGGTATTCATGTAGATGTAGATGTAGACGGATTCAGAGTGACAACGAAGTGAAAGATCGCTCCCTGATCGCCCTTGACTATTTTGTACTAGCAATTTGCCCAAGACCAAGAGATTGAATTAAAATCAGATTGTGAAGTTTCTCCACGACTATACATGAATCACGACAAAATTATATTTTAAAAGTTAATTGATGACGAGTTCATAAGGATAATGCATTAAATCCTCCCTCCCAGTCCATCCAAGAAGGAACCGCCTCCCTTCGTACCTCCATGTCAAGTTTTTGGACCGGCCTCTGAGATTATTTTTATTTGGAATCAGGTTGATATATTTATATGAGTTGGATAGTATAATGTAAAGACTAGGGTATACGAAAAATAATTATGCAAAATCGTAATTGTGACTTTGCTATATTTGGGAAGGGAGTTGACTTCTCTCCTTTCCCTTCCGCCTTCCCATTCCTTTTTGCGTCGTTTCTGCACAAGAGGTTTATGACCAGTCTTGCAAATCGAACTCAAAGTAGTCCTCTAGAATATCAAAAAAAGATATTATATTCTAGGATCCCCCGAGGAAACATAATAGTTTTCTACTCTATTTTTGTTTGAGAGGTCATTGATCCCGACTTATCAAGTGATAACCTTCTGCTACTGTTTGACTTTTAGAATTCTTGTAGAAATTGCCACCGCTCATTCTTCTAAAAGTTCAGAATATATGATAATAGAATTCAAAAAAGTTCGCTAAATACACGTTGATAATATTGGTGCCATCTAGTCGTCGAGAAGCAACCGGTTTCTAAGGAACTGGGAATTGCAGATTTCCGACCGTTAGGGCCATTCCATCCGCGTTTCTCCTTTTATAAATCTGCATAGCATTAAATGGCGAGAGCACTGAAGATTATCTTGATTGCAATTGCTTGTACCTCTTGATCAGTAACCTTTCATTCGAGTCTTTCAAATTTTTTGAGAAAGTTGAATAATAATTCATTGAATTCTGTAGTAATTTTTACAATTGAACTTAACCAAACGAGGAGAAAAACTATACAAAAGAGAATCATTTATTCAAGGAGACAGCTTAAAGTTGATTGACGCGGTTTAATTTACTTTGTATAACTAAGCAATGGGGAACTACTCATCTTGCATAGTAAACTTCATTCCTCTCTCTTAGCTCATGTTAGTTAATAGTAGAAGAGATAGGTTCCAATCTGTTTTTGCGCTGAACAAAAAATTTGAAATTTTTGAGCCTATTCACACACGATTGAAATATGGTTTTGCTGTTGCAATAGGCCCACTCGTTAGCTTTCCGAAAAGCAATGATTTTTTTATTGTTGCGTTTCTTGAGCTGTTTCATGATTTGCGATTAACAAATCTTTCAGAACTATCTTATATAATAATCACCGTTTTATATATGTATATTAATATCTATTTGTCGGACATCAATAACTCTCCGTAAGAAATATATTAATCAACTTTTTAAACCTACAAAACGGAATTATGTAATTTAGAGATTCGTTAGACGACCAATGGCTAATCATATATCGATATTTTTTACTAGAAATATCCTTAGTTCTCTATCTCATCAGAAATGCACGTAAAGTTCGTTTTGATCGATTGCTAGCTTCTTTTCTTTAGCACAATTAAAACAAGAAATCTTACGAAATCGAAACAGGTAACAAAAGAAGGTTAATTCAATAGATTCCTATTTTGTTCAATTGTTATCGATTTTGATTCGCTATTGCGAGAATTCTGAAAATATGGCGAAACATTTGTAATATTTTGCAAGAATGAGCAGAGTCCTAAGATGACACGAGTCCCGTCGACGAAGGCCATTGTTGAATCCGAGACCATACATTTTTCCATAAGAATACACGGATATTTAGGACCATAAAAGAAATATCTTAAGGCATTATAGACTAACATAATATACTCCCTTATTACATTCCCTCTATATATTAAAACTAATGTGTGTCTTAAGTATCCAAGTTAAAACGCCTTCAGGTGAAATAAGAATTATTTGAGTATTCATTCACATATATTTTATATAGTGTCGCTCTCTCGTTTTCTCAGAAGTCATACGGAAATCTTTCCGATTCATTTGATGGTTCACAGTGATATAAATGTTCTTCTCTCATTATCTAAATAGATGACCAGAACTAGAATCTCAGTACCTGGGTCTGGGTTTCATATCGTAATTATTATTTTATTAAAATGATCATTGACATTTAGTAATGTTTTAGACAAAACTCGTATGGGTGGTAAAATCCTTAAAATCAACATAAGTATAGATAGCACAATTGAGATATTTCGCGGGGATACTTGTCCTGTAACCACTGTGTTTCTCCTACCTCATCTTAAAAATAAAGAGAAGCCGCATTTACCTTTCCCTATTGAATCACGTAATCACGAATATATATTTTAGAATACGACTTGGTTTCTCCCATTGATATGAACCCTATTTAGCCTTAGAAGGAAACTAATCGAATCATTTGCCCGTCTTTTACGCCCTCCGTGAAGAAAACCTTATGACCAGAATTGGGAAGAAATCCTTATACGAGAAGTAATATCGTACTTCTTTATATTGGCACAGATACAGATTTGGTCGTAAAACGTAGAGAAAATGGTCTCTCCAATCTCTCAGAAATATTAATTATAATCATATTTTATATTTGAAGTTTCCGTTCAGTTTCATGCAGTACAATTACAGAAATGCAGAATAGCCCGAAGGTTTAGGGGCATCACTACTGGAATAGTCCCTTCATTTGAAACCGGCACTGATTGCCGGAGTTATTAAAATTTTCTGGAAGAATTCTAAAGTAAACCACCTAAACTAATTTGGAGAGGTGCTTCCACAGACATTCTTACTATAGGGTATTCGCAATCTTCTTGATCCAACCTATTACCATATGCCGTCTGTAACCGTAAGTCAGGGATTTTACCACCTTGCGTCATTTGTATGGACCACCCTTGGAGGTCGTTCAGTCCTGCTTCTCGTATTATCTCGTATAGCAACTCCTTTACTTTTTAATGATTCAGTATCTGGGTGGAAGGTTGTTAAATTTTATTACATAATTACATTTTATTATCACCATCTGAGTTTTATTTTTCTCGGGTATGAGTTATGGAATGGAGGAAAAATATTCCAGATCCAAAGTAAAAATGTTATATTTTCTCGGAATTGTCTGTGGCACAAGATGTGTAGGACTTTTATCCGAAAAACCGATGAGGCTATAATGTTCCTTCTTTAATTCATTCGTGAGTATTGAGCTAGAGCAATGATTTGAAACAATCTGCAATATTATTTCGAAATGGAAAACTGAAGACTCTGCATCAGCAAATTTTTAATTTCGTTTCGTTCAATGTATTGTTTGAAAAGTCATGAATTTCACATATCACGAAGCTGTTAACGCTGTTTGGCGAAAGTTGCTCGAGGTCCACTGCAATGAACCACTACTTATTAAGAATTAGTTTGTGTATTTTACACCATCGGTTGAATTATAGAGATAATATGTTAAATAAAGAAAATCTTAATCACTTTATCTGTAAATATTAAAGAAAGCTTAACGAATTTGGAAATTTTTTGATCGTTACTCGACATTAAACATGTACAACAGTCGACTCTGGCAAATTTGCCTTGCAGAAAATAGAAATTTTTAAGTAACACCAGAAGATTATTAAGATTAATGATGCTTCCAGTCTTCACCTCTACCCTCCACTTCCTTTACGAATGAACAGTAGTGGCATTGCAGTTTGGTCTGGAATTAGATGGGGGATAAACCGTGAAATAAAATAAAGATAGAACATAGGTTTTTATTTCTCCTCAAACAAGGAATAGTTGTCCACTAGTTTTCGGGTAAGAGCAAATATTAGTTTAGTAGGAAGCATTAAAGAATTGCCAGGATAAATGAATTTTGGTTTGATTTGTCAGAAATCGACATACATACTCCATCACGTTTAGCTTGGAACACAATGCTAATTTCTCTATGCAATTAATTTTTTATGCATTACCTTTCAGTTTAATGTTTGCATTTGATTTAGCAAATTATTTTTCTTCTCAGCACATGGAAAATAAAGATAACTTCCTTGGTAAGATCGTTTCCTGTGCTCTCCTCTACTATTCCAACGGCATCTGTATCAACGGAAAGCCATTTTATATTTCCTCAAATTCAGTAATACAATTGCTAGTGATGTGGATCTTTTTGGCATCTGCTTCATTTTATTTTCCTAATATACGTAATGAAAGTATCCTACAGAAAGGTAAATCTCATATTAGTGTACCGTTAACTTTTAGTTAAATGTTGAAAAAGTATATTACGTAGAATAGAAAATAAAAGTTTTAGTAACTCGACGCACAGAGTGACAGCTTAAATAATGGAAAACGTTTTCGTGTATTCGGCTGACCTAGACGTTACAATAGAAGAAATGATAACTTACAGCTTACGTGTCAGCTGCACGTAGGATGAGATTTACTGTGACGGCCGCAGAAAAGAATATACACGGTTGATACTCTGAAATAGAGTGAAAAACTTTTTTATAAAAAGTTTGTTATTACCTATGTTATTTCTATTACTCCTCCTTAACCGTTTTAGAAAGACCAAAACCAGCCATATTAAAAAGTGATTCCTATCATTTTCATATCGCACACTTTAAATTAGGAAAAAATTAAACGAACGGCGTTCAGTAGAATTATAAAAATATTCTATATTATTTTCATAACTGCGATTAAATATTCTGCATTTCTTATTATTCACCATCGAATGACTGATTTAATCGCAATCACAGATTGAGAGAAATAGGTAGAATAAAGAAAGAAGATAGATTTTAATGAAATCCGCGAGAAAATGTGAGTCTATTTTAATATTCGAATGAGGATTCAATTCCTGCTGGATTATGGATAAAATAACGGAAAATCATTTTTCATATCATTGCCTTTCGAAAAATTACTCTGTATGTAACGCATTTCACCAAATATCCAGTTCGCAAAACTATTTGTTAAGTTAAAGAGCAAACAGCACCGGAAAAATCGTTACTCACTGCATTCTTGAATGGTTACGCCCGGTATTATTATATGCGTGAGAAATACATATGTTTAGTACCCATTCTGATCACCAGCATCGAGTATATTAGGGTAAGGCATGCATACACCTGTAAAATATTACCTCTGCCTCCATGAAACGGGGTCACTCATGCGCTAATATGATTTTTGCATCCATCGTGAGTGAGTCGGAAAATTACTTAGTAACGCTTGCGATATTAATCATAAAGCAAAAGAACTTTGCTATAGTAATTAATAAGCGTGAAAAAGGTCTGCAAACTACTCAAAGGGTGGGGGGATTTATACTGCAAATTTGGTAGTTCAAGAGTTCCCAGAATTATCTTTCATGATCTGTTTCCAGGGAGTTGTAAGTGAAGATACCATTCTCCAAAGATCTTAAATTCCTGAATGATTTTGTAAAAAAAACAGGGATTATATTCAAATCCTTCGTAATGTCGAGTATAATGTTTTTCTGTTCTAAAATACACCGGATGCAGTCTTACTTATTTAGGTTATTGCTGCTTTTTCATAAGAAAATTCAGGTGAAGGTATGTTAACCTCAATGAGTAGAGGGTATTTATGTTCTTCGAAGTGAAATGTTGAATATAGTCAGTTATTAAGAATTAAAATGCCAAGAGAAGCCAAAATAAGAATGATTTTGTGGATGTATGCTCCTGTTATGAATTGATGTAATCCATTCTGTCTATAAAGGTAATCTATATAATCCAGAGTGGAAAACGCCCCATCAGGTTATAAGAGTGTTGCGTGTTGCATACATTCAAATATTTTATGAATTGACATCACATATATATAGACGATGGCATCACAGATGTCTCTCTCGGTTCTTGCCTTCATGTTGAGTTTAAAATAATATAGTCACGAAAACTTCACTTCTTTGTTTTAAGTCTTGGGTGGTAAATTGAGTAATTAGAAGTAAAAAAATGAATTCCAAATGTGTTAAGGAGTGAGGAAAAGTTGAGTTCCATGTGAGTAAGAGACACAGAAATTCTCCAAGCGCCGAATATCGACAAACCGTCGGGGGCGATTCCTCGGAAAAGGATAATCACCCACGTGGTCGCCAGTTTTCACAAGTGCCGATGCACCATATTCAGGAGCAGCTCAGCTTTTTACTCGGTTTACTGAAATTTATTTTTGTCTTCTTGGGTGAGAGATGAACCTGGATTCTAATTTCTCTCGGGTCACACCTTTTAAAAAGATCGAGAAAATAATCGCTCCGCACCTTCCGTAATATAGAAGCGAAACGTCAAACGGAGTCGTTTTCTTAAATTCAGTTCGCTCCCGTTCTTTTCAACTTCTCCCGTTATGGAAGAAATGAAACCTTTCGATTAACTCAGCCATGACGAGGAGCACATCTTGCATTCGACGGAAGCGGAAAGAAAACTTCGCAATCAAGGGACTAAAATCGATAGCCGAATTAAAATCTCTTGGTGAGCAGCCCTGGAAAAAATCCTTTCCACCACCTAATCACCTACCTCCCCACCCCTACCACGCCCTGCCACACCCTGCTTGCCCCTCCCTCCTCCACCACACCCTTCTCTGCATGCGACTCGACCAGTTGCTATGACTCCCAAAAACGCTCCGGTTTGTTTTATTCCATTACGAGAGGAGCTCTTATTCCAAGAGCGTGAGAAATGGGGAGGCTTTACCGCACGAAAAAGGAGGAGTGGATGTACAGCGTTATTTTGATTGACTGGATTAAATTCCTGGAAAAAACACGCGCCAACCACCCACTCGCCAAAAGAGATTTAGCTCGCAATTATCAAACGAAATTCTGACGAGGGAATCCCCCGATTCGAAGTCCTGTAACTTTGTCGAATATTTGAAAGGGAATTCAATTTTGGGATGCTCCCTGTCAGTGGAGAGGATTTTAAGAAGCCATTTCCCGGATTATTTGATTACGCTCGGGAATGAATGTCCGCTAGGGACGAGAGTTGAAGAAATACAAACGTTTTAACATAGAAACGTGAGGGCGTAAATTTTTTGCGAGTATTTTAATGTTCTTTACGTAAATTCTCCGCTCTTTAAATTTCAGAGCTTTCCCGCATCGATTGACATTCGTCGTGAAATGATCTACTTTCGGATTCTATCATCAAAGGAACTCATTTCCCAAGTTCAAGTAATTGGTTATATCGTATGTCGCTAGCTGTGTTCATAATAATCTTGATCATTACTCGAAAGAACTATAACATGTTTCCATAAAAATTCCTGAGTATCTCTTAATCTCGGAATTTTCTGGAGTTTGCAGAATATTCTTTATTGAATCACGTGAAATTTTTTGCTGGAAATAAATGTATGAACGTTCCCTTCCTCAAATTTTGAACGAACCGCAGTTTTTAGATTAAATTAAACTGCCATTTATTTTCCGGGTAATTGAGCTAATATCCTTAAATATAGAACAAAAGAAAAATCTTGAAAATCTAGAAGGAAAATTTCTTCCGTGGAATAATTTCGATAAAAAATGTAGCATCATTTTCCCATTAAGATAAGATAGTGCATAATGTTATGACTGAAGGGTTTCTGAGAAATTCAATTTTATGTTAAATCAGTCTGCTTTAATATGAAAATCTCTTATTCGTGTTATTATTTTTTATTAAATGCTAAATATTCTTTTATTAAAAGCTCCAACTATGAAGCAAACAGTAGGCACACCGAATATTCTTCTTTTGCTTATTTCGACTTGAAAATGGGATTTCACGATGAATATGTTTTTATCAAATTTATTTTCTTTCTTTCTGTTTTGAATTTATAAATTGAAAAACCTCGCTAATTAGAGCAATTGTAACTGAGAACTAGATATTTAGTAGCCATGGCCTAGGAGAAGATGAGTTCTCTCCTACTTCAAAGAGTTATTCTTTTTCAACTCTCTTCAAGTGCTTCGCTTCATGAGCAAATGTTCACCGTCATCAACATGTATTTACCCTTTGTCAACTATTACATTTAATTACTTAAACTTGCCGAGTACGTCTTGTTCTTTTTTCTTGACGTCATCCTGGCAGTGAACATTGTTGGAGATTCAGTAAACATCAATTAAGCGTCCATTCAGCCGTCACAATAGAACGTTGTTTCGTAATTAATGCCATTCCTCTCGTTTCGCAAGTAAACAGATTATACTCTTTATTGTTTCACTTATTAAAGTTTCATTGTATGAATATAATCACGGCCAAGTCTTATTTAACAGGGAGCCTTGAAAATCAGTAAATGCGATGCGATTCCATTAAATTACAAACCTTACTGCCGTTTCAACGGCAAGGAAGCCTCCTAAGTAGAGGTAAACTGTAGTTAGTTACGGTTTGGTTATGTCGCTAGGTTTATATTACTCTCCTTTACATTCTGCTGTTTCGCGGGGTAAGATAAGAATCTTACTCCTTTACGACGGAAACTTTTGTATTTGATAATGCAACATGGTTACTTCTCTTAAAATAATAAATAGAATAATATTCATAATATTCACTTCAAATCCGCTTTATTTTAACTTTTATGTTCTATATTATTGGAAAGAAAATAAACAACCACTAGAATAAATAGGAAATTGCCATGAAAAACATAATTTTAAAAATTAAAGAAATTGAATTTCGCCGAGAAATATTTTGGCAGGTCCTTTAAGAAATTTAAAATTAGAAGATGTTATTCATCATTCTTACATCATCATTGTTTACATCATCTAAAAATTGTAAAAATTGCATAATGAATACGAACAAAAATTGCCGCGAGCAACGGCAGGGAAGTAATTGTAACTGAATTCACAAATTCAAATACATAAATCTTACATTGTTTTTACAAAAACGTACCATATACATGAAATAAAACGACCCATAATGAGAACTTTGACTTCATTTATATAACAACATAACGCTGAAAATATTGGATTAGGGAAATGGGGTATTTAGATTTGTAAAATAATTAATTTAATTTACGAAATAATGAATTTGGACTACATAAACGAAGTAAGAACACTTACAATAGAGTTCGATATTTTGTCTTATTTTATTCTTATTAGTGTCAGTTACCTCGCGAGAGATACATTACTAAATTTACGTTCTCGTACCCATATGAAATATTCAGTCGAAGTTTTTCAAACTTCGCCTTACATCCTCTAGAATAATGAAACTTGCAACATCTTTTAATGATGAGGATAAGACGTCAAAATATGTTTCCCGGGAACTTACGCTTTATTATCCAAGCACAAAGTATCTTTACTTCCTTCCTCAGGCAACTTGAGCCCTTTGTGCTATGCATGAGAAGAATAACTCTCGTTCGGAAACCTATTTTTATTGCAAAAAGTGACGATAAAGTCCTTTATTCTCCGGTAAATTTTGAAAAAGTAAAGTTTTTTTTTTGCTCAAATGCTCAATCCCTTATTTCACTCGACTGCCCTTCCAACATAAATACATAATTCCTAATAAAAAAATAAGTATATAATCATCTCCCCCAGTCATTGTGAATATGGTTAAATATGACGTCCGATGCGTGCCCTAATGGATGAGGAATCGGCCTCCTAAACCGGAGATTGTGGGTTCGAGTCCCACCAGGGGTGAATATTTTTCACTCAATGGCTTGCGTCCTTAAATAGTTATTAATATCAATTAAATCTATTTCGCCAACCATTCACTTATTACTTGCATTATTGCTACTTGCTAAATCTGTTTCCAGTTAAATTGAAAAACCTTTAAAGTCTCTTCGGTTACTTAATCACATTCGATGAATGTAAAATCAATTCGATAATGAATGAATGAATATCGAGTGAATACACTGTGAACACATTTTGTATTGAAGTTAACCGTCTTAAGCCAATTTTCTTATGACATTTATTTGATTGATACATGTGCCCCATTAAAACTTACCCAATAATTAACACTCTAGATCACATTGACAGTTCTTCTTCAAGGCTTCTTGCAGTTAAAAAAAAATAAAAAATCATGACAGTAGAATTTTAAAGATGGTAGATTTCAGTTATTTATTCTTAGTTGTTCCATTTTCGCTAAAATGAGATTTTCATTCGTCATTTGTCAATCGCAGAAAACTTTACGTGAAAAAATGAATTTTGAGTAATTTGCGAGTACCGCTTAAATAAGTTAGACTCGCCTTTTCTTTAGGTCTTCCATTTTCTTGGGTACACACTTCTTGGGTACACACCGAAATCTTTCATGTTTCAAAAATCATTCATGCAAAACTTAGTCACTGTAGCACTTGCGAATTGTATATGCTTTATAAATGGCAAACATCTGAAATGGCTCTTCTAATCGGAAAAGTTTGCAGGTAAATATTCAAAGAAGTGTAACTGATGATTTATACATCTTCTATGGCTTCTCATTAAATTAATTACATACCGTAAGGTTTGTGGTAAATCTTCGTGTAACAGATTTATTTATGGAAACCACATATTCTCTGAAGTCGCGTTCCATTTTTATTCAAAATTTTTGAATAAATTCGGGGGCGTATTTCAGCAGCATGGATTCACTCATAATGCACTTCAATGAAACCCTCCGAATTTATCGGATGCGTTCCCAACTGAGAAAAAGAACCCTTTTGTTACGCCTTATCGCGAGCGTGTTCCTTCGACCTACCTTTTACATAAACGTGCTCCGCCTACGTCATCCCCTCTGCCTCGTGATATATTCTCACGTGCTGGGGAACGTGGGCCTCTCCTCCACCCCCGCAACGTGCATTCCTCGTCTGCGGAGGATTGCGTGTTTCCTGCGTTTAGTGGGACGCACTGTTGAGGCACGGCGGCAGTCACTGCGAAAACGAAACGCAAAGGATTTAAATTTCTGGAAAAAGTTATATACGTGCGCTTTCGTGCCTATGCTCTTGTCTCTGCATACGCGATACGCTTTGCAAGTCAAATGGATTTCATACTTAGGACAGATGTACGCAGAAATCATGGCTGGTTGTATTTCAGGGAAGGATGAAGTTTTGCATCCTCTTTATTAAAGATACTTTCGAAAATCTACATCATGACTTTCTTGTAATTATGTCCTAGTCTTCTGCGAAGTTTTGTTTGTCTACTTTGCTGGAAATAAATAAATAAATATATATGTATGTACTTATATATATGAAACCATTAATACAGAATGTAAGAATCGTGCAAGATTCTCTTTTATGGTTCAATACTAAATCATTTAATATCAGTGTATTATATATATATATATATATATATATATATATATATATATATATATATATATATATATATATATATATATATATGTATTGAGAATTTTCAAACCCCCAAATATCGGTTCCAGAAAAGATTGTGTTACAGTTGGTATAGCATTGTATGACTTTTACATTGAGTATTTTAACAATTTATGTTTTACGTCTAGGAACTTGATGATGTCTAACAGTTCACATAAAATCATACTAATAATTTAGAATGAATATTTGGGTAATTCTTTTTTCATAAATTTCGTGGCACGCTAAGAAATTTAGTTACGGTTATATTGCGGTTAAATTAATAATTATTAATTATTTTTCTTTCGCTTTAAAAGAGAGCTAATTATTTTTCGTTTTCTTTAAAATGGTTAATATTTCGCCAAATTGCATGAACATAAAATATGAAACTTCCTCCTCTTAAAATACTTGAATTAATTTACTATGATATTGAATTTACTAAAATATTGAATTAAAAGACTTAAACCGAGTGGTAACTCAGGCTTCCTCGAAATGAATGTCAGATATTGTTAGAATTAGATTTTAGAAATCACAGGGCACCTGCAGGAAAGATTTCATTATTTTTTAGTTCTCAAATCGATTTGATGTGCTTCTTTTCATATATTTCTCGTCTTTGAGAGCAACAGCCCGAAGAATTGTTGGATCTTTCACCAACATAAGAGGTTTTACAATGGGAATAGGCAAGATTAAATGTAAGGTAGATCACGTTTCTCTGAGACGCAATGCTATCAGTAAATTAATTCCATATAGATGCATAAGACTCTACGGTTAACAACACTTTTCATAGTAAGGATTGACCAAAATGAATATCAATCTTCAGCGTCACTCATATTAATATTTATTTAAGTATTATTTATACTATAAATATTAATAAATATTTCTTATAATCGTTGATATATATTATTTTAAAGGATTGAAACTATACATTGCTTATCAAAGGTCAAAATTATTTGCTCGCCTACGAAATAGACATCAATATTTTTTTCGGTACTTTAAATCATTGATATTGTATCTCCAGTAGAATAGAAAAGCCATCGTTCAGTAGAACGGAGTAGTAGGCAAAAATTATATCCCTTCCTCACAGGATTAATGTTGGATAAATTCCTTTCTGTAATAGAACAATTGAGCATTGGAAAGCCTTACTAGCGTGTATTTTTCAGCCATTCCCTCCTTGTATGCGTACTTTAAAGTCAAAGTTAAAGGAAAAAAAAGTGGAGTGACAATTTGCTTTAGGTAATGAAATCTGGTTGACGGGTGATTAATGAACATTTAATTTTATGCAAAAGCGTTGTTGGGAGAGAGATTATTAGAATATGTGCTCGAGCTATGTTGGTTGAGTTATAATAAGTTATAAGTTACATAATAGGGTTTAAATTAATCTTTTTCGTGAGTCTTACAACTACTGCCTAAGGGAGGTTTTCTGAAGGGTTTCCCTCCCTTCCGGGGCAAATGCCAGGGAGATGAGTGTCCCCCGCATAGCTAGTAACTTTAATGTTCGTAATTGTAGGTAATTTGTACTGTTTGTAAGGTATATTGTAGATTGTAACCGCTGCGACCAGATCCTGCACCTCCCATCAGTGCTCTTTTGATAATAATAATTATACGTTGGAATTAGAAGAGGTTAATTTTGAGTCAGTATTCGAAACCACGAAAATCATCTGTAGAAAATTGAATCCAAACTATTCTAAATTCAGGACTTAAGTTTCTTCATAAAAAAATTCAGCTACATCTACTTAAATGACCTGAAAGCCGTATTTTGGTGTGAGATAGCGGGAAAAAATTTCATTAACCAGGATTTAAACCACTGAGGATAAACTGAAAATTTTGGAAACTGTATCAGACACTCTAACTCGGCCATTTTGATGTATTTTACAGCATAAAAATTATATTCCTTTGTTTAATTTACTCGGTAAGTATTCTATTCTACTGATTTTATAATCTCTTAACTAAATTTGGAATTTTATCTATTTCTTAACATAAACAGAACTCTTGGGTTTATTAAAATAGCTTATTAGAGATATTGAACCTTTTCGCGACTAATTTGGTGGAGTATGTCTTCATTAAGATGGGTGGTTTGCTATTAATAAACTCAAAGGTTGGTTTCTATCAGTAAATAGTAATTCGTAAGTCCTTTTCATTATAAACAACCGACTCTCACGCCAATCATCAAAATGTAGAAACAGTTAAAAAGGTGAATTAACCTACGGCTATAGCCAGATGATATGTCATCAAAGTTCCCATAATGACGTTCTTTCCATTAAACTTGGTATTTATTATGGGAACGCCGTAATTTTAATGAGCGATTTTTTTCTGCTCAGATAAACCTGAAATTTCTGAGGAGGAACTTGGAAATTACTTAAATGCGTTGCCCACGAAGCATTTTTTGCGAAAGGGAAATTTCTCGCAAAAATAAACCAATAAGAGGATCGATGGTAACGGTTAAAATTCATAGCGGGTGAGTGAAGACGTCGCAAAACCGCTAACTCTCCCTCATACCAACTACTACCTTTATTTATCCTCTATTCCTTCACATCCCACCATTATTTAAAGGTAATCTCTCTTTTTTTATCCTTTCTTTACGTTTATTTATTTAAGAGCAGTACTTTTTTACCTAGTTTTTATAATGGAAGCATAATAAAAGTCTCAACCTCTTGGCACTTTCTTGGGGTATAAACGGATAGGTTAGGATAAATGATGAAAGGGATACAGTCGTTTGACAGAAATAATCTAATTTAGCTAAACTCTTGAATGCGCCAGATAGAAGGGTAGAACCTAAATACACCATACAATACAAATGCCTTCATTGGTATTCAAAGGGGATTAGAGAAGTTATACCGAACCCCCGGCGGTTTCTACTTCCGCTAGTGATTCTATAATAGCACTTACGTAGCACGTATTTCTACGTTATTTTATAATATACTTACGTACTTCCCAAACCTGAAACTATCACGATGAAATCGATATTCGCAGTCATGATTTTATGGCAAGCCATAGCCAAAATTAAATACTTATTAATTTTCCAAGAAAGCGCGTTTTTGATACCGGTTGTACATTAGACTCTACTGTGGAAAATCGTAAATATTTAGTTTTGATTCGATCAAAACATTCACACTTACCTATTCACTAACTAAGCGATTGATTAAGCAAATGATTCCTAGAGAGATATGTCGGCGCGAAAGATGGTATTCCATTTACCACGATTAAAACCCTGATTTTTTTAGTAAATAGCTTTTATTCTTCGTTCGAAAATATTAATTTAGGTCTACGCAAATATTTCAATATTATAAATGAAACGGGTCTACTTCGTATTGCATACTTTATTTTAAATGTTCATGGTGTCAAATGTCACCCTCTAATTCAAATTTACTATTTTGAACACCTTTATTTTAATCCCTGCAACATCCGACCGTCTGCGTTGGGAAATCGATGTAGCCATGTTGAACAATGATTACGAAATACATTCCCAAGAGTGGAATCTTGTCATTAAGATGTACGTGATCTCACCATCGTCCTTAAGTACGACTGCGTCAGTTTTTAATTGGCTCACGTTTATTGCCCTCGTGAAAGGTACGATTTGGAAGATCTCTTGTAAAGAGTGCTCTATTTTATTCCAACAAAAACTACTTTTTGTTGCAAACAGTCGTTAAAATGAGCTCGGATGGTCGTTTTGTAAGTTTCATCGAGTTCATAAAAGTAAGAGAAATCGATTTCGATGGATTTTTACGGCACAATTGGAAGAAAATAAAGAGCGATCATTTTAAGGCTTTTGTTTTAAGTGACATGACTCCGGATTTTACGACGAGATAGGTTTCTAGCATTATTTCCTTCGCCGGAAAATGGCGAAAAACAAAAAGGTTAATAATTGCTCCGTGGAGGTAATTAAAAAGTTTCGGATCACAAAAAGCAATTAATGCAAACATTATGTTGGCCTAGGGTAGGATGAAAGTAGTATAATCTTTTAAGATTCATATTGAAACAAAAATTTAAATCCCTCGAGGTTTTTACTTCTGCAAATTAATTGAAAAGTCCTTTTCTCTATTATTTAACCGTTGGTCCTCTCATTGTGGTAATGTTGTATTGTGGTAATGCTACTTTTGCGGTATTTTCCATTTTTTCTTGTACTCTAACCCCTTCGTGTCATTAAAATAATTTTTCTATGAATCTTTCAGAGTTATTCTTCCTGAGAAATGCTTTTCCTCAAATATTCTTCGTTATAATTTATTATTAGGAATTGATATTCAATCATATCCAAAAACTATGTACATTCTAATTTCTATAAAATTTCTACCTTCAAAATATGTATACAAAAATTACTCTCAAATTCAGGTGTGAAATGTGTATAAAATTTATGTAATCACGCTATTGAATGGAGCATCGGTCTGATATAAAACGTAGGCAAAATTAACAGAAAATAATAAATATAGTTCTGTAACCCGCTCACATATCCGATGCGCTCCGTTTTACGGAATATTTTAAAATATGAATAATTGATATTCTATTGATTGAATAATAAATGATATTCTAATAATGAAATATGAAGTTTTTCAGAAGTTCCGAGAGTATCAAAATGAATATCGGTAACGGTTACGAGTGTTAGCTTCAACTATGGTTTCCAGGTTTTCATTTCCAGAAACACAGAGTACTGTAACTGTATTTTTGTATCTTAACAACTTATTTCACTTCCACAGTTTGATCATATGCTTACGACTTATAAAAAGCTAATTTCTTTATATTTATATCTTCCTATATATATTATATATAGGAAGAGTTCTTTTTGTGAGTATGACGATATTAATCCGGATAGGCCTTTTGGTCTATGTTGCAAGATCTTAGACGAAGTATTTAGTCCGAATTCGTGTTTTTAATGGAGAATACCATCGAGGGAGAACTTGGTGTATTGTTCAAAAGTTGTCTGCCATTTCTTTTCTTTCCATTTCTGTTAGAATTATGTAGATAGATTGTTTGTATACCTGAAGGTGTAACTGAGGATATAATGGATCAGTTTGATTACCATTTTGAACCGTCTAATTACCCTCAATTATATAAGATCTAAATTTACGCTCACATAGATTATCATTTATGGTGAATTGAATAACATATTTGAGTCATAGTCAAAGAAACACATTTTACAAAATATTTTCAGCGAGTTTGATTGATACTTCATTTTGATAATCCAATCAGTTATGAATATCAGTGTAAATTTCATTTTACTTTTGATAAAAAATCTTAAGAAAAGTATGGTAGAAATTCGTTAAAAATCTTCGAGACTGTGTTTGTAGGTATAAAAAAGGAATATTGAGCAATTTTCCATCTTATAGATTTTTTGAGATTACTACGCGGAGCGAAAAAGAAATTTTAATGGGTGAAACCAACTTATACACAGGGCCAAATATTTCACTTAGAATATATTACCACAAAGATTTCGATATATTTTGTGAGCCTACGATTCTACTCACCCAATGATTTAATTTTCATTTACATTCATAAACTATCCTAGCATAACTCGTACTGAAATATTGAATAAAATCCTAGTTAGAGATAATTCGGTATAATTTTGCTTTTAGACATAATGCGTATGTAAGAAACGTGTTCATAGATAAAAATCGGCTCTCAACAAATATACAGTCTTGATGATTACTATTCGCTTACAGTGCGACAAAAAGAATTATCTGAAAGAACTTGGGGGGTTAATGGTAAACGGTCTTCGTTTTAATCTAGTGTGAAGTAACTAATATTTGTGCGCCTATCCTATCTTGCGAATGGAACAAGGAAGAGCCTTCCGAGTTCGAATGCACTTTTAAAAGTTGACAACGCAGTTTGCATTACAGTTTGTTGAAAGAAGATGGCAGAAACAGAAGTGAGAGCCATGTGGAGAGCAAAGGGAAACTCGCCTTAAAAAATGGTGTGAGGAAATGGGAGACGGTGAGGACAGGGTAGAAAAATGAACTGCTGGCTGGGAATGAAAATATCAAGAAAACACATGCAGATCGGAAAGAGAAGAGGTGATGGAGGAGAGAGAATCTGAGACGCTCCTCTTTCCTCCCACTCACACTACTGACTCCTCAATTCACCGTTATGTCGGTGCTCCTTACCTCTCCTCTTCAGCACCGCGGAATAAAACTTTCGCATTCCTCAGGTCTAGCGGTCGCAGATTTAAACACCGCGTTATCTCCTTGGACGCTAAAATAATTGAACCCCGCAAGAGAAACTCCGCTTGAGACGAGGATAATGGAAGATGTTGTAAATTACTCCTCGGTGGTATCGGAGTGGTGTCGGGAATCGGTTCTACGTTTCGCTTAGCAGGTGTCGCTGCGCCTGGGAGGGTAGCGTGACCATCACGAGAAGGTATCTCCACATTCATGATTATCCTCGTCTCGTCTAAAGCAATTATATGGAAACGAGTAAACTTTCTCGGTAAAATTCGCCATGATTACCGATGTAGTCACGATTCTCCCGTCGTACATTCTCGCCTGTCTTTAAATTTCTAACAAGAAATCAGTACTTGGCGAAACTAACTAAATCTGTTTGATGACACAGCCATCATGTTTCTCGAAAATTACCTCGGTAGAGATACGTCATGCGCAATGATCTCTCCTGGTGGACCTAGCTCCGCTCAGTCATTTCACCTGGTACGTCTCTCTCCGTGGACCCAGAAAAACTGCTGACCACTACAGTTGGTAGGTCAGATAAAAATCATTCCATTCGAATTTCACAAATGTTTGGAGAGCGGTGAAGGTAGAGCTAAATGAAAATAGCTCGATTGGCAAGTTAGTTTGTTTGGAGAGGTCGCAGAATGTTTTTGGGATTTCTAACGGAGGAGATTTAGCTGACTTTCTCTGGCGATTGGGAAGTGCTGTGAAACCATTCATTCAAAGTGAACGGTGTTTGGAATTGGTATGAAGAATCAGACATGGACTATTGAGTGCCATCCAGAAGATCAAACTAACTCAGCTAGAACGGATACAACCGCATAATTTGCGAATTTACATTTTTAGCCTCTTCTTCGATCCAGCGTTGCATCATCATCATAAACAGATGAGCTGAACGAATACATTATCTGCGTAAATAAGGTGTGCTTAGTTAACGTCAACCGTGATAGAAATTTCCTAATTAACTAGTCGGGTAATTACACCAACCTCTGAAAGATTGCTCTCTTAAATCATAGCTTTCTCATTTTAACAGTTGATAAGGAAATAAAATTCATTCAAGACAATATTTTCATCAATGATAATTAACTTACATTTATTACTTATTCATTTATAAAAGTGTTTATTCAAGTCTGTGATTTTCGGTACCCACTCAAAACGCCAAATTTATGGTAACTTATTTTGTTTGCTTAATAAAACTTCAGTATGCGATATATTTCAGTAAATATATTATTAATTCTATTAATACAGTTTGTTGACAGAGTATACAAATTATCAAAATTCTAATTCGATTCTGATACAAATTTAAGGATTTACCTTTAGGAACTTAAGGAACCATAAAATCATTCATATGTATCCTTCTTCCAACTACAGTGAACTTACATTTCAACAATTCTGTTATCCAAGTAGAAGGAGGTCTTTATTAAGGAGATTTTGAAAAGACTCTCCTTCCATCTAATCTGTCGTCAATTATGTTAGTTAAAACATAAACTATGTAAGTAAATAGAGGTGGAGTCGGAAAGTTTAGAAATGGTTGTGAGTAATATATTAAGGAATATCTTAAGGAAAAACCACAGCAAGAAAACAAAAAAGTGAAACCTTTAATCTCACGGGAAATATTTAAGATTTTGAATAGGTTTTTGTCTAATCTTATTTAAGGCAATTATTTTCTTTAAAAGACATAAACTTTGTTTCTCTTAATATCTTTGGTATTGAAATTGTAAAACGCAAAGTTTAACCAGATTGTTTCATTATTAGCTGCGCAGCCCTTTATTGATGAAATGTTTCTCGCCACTGTTCCATTCCTGTATGAAATGAAGATCTCATTGCATGAAATATATATTAGTTAAGTTCAAATTAATATTTAGTGGACGATGATAATTTTTTGGAATGTACGGTCAATCGAGCGCTCAAATAAATGGAAAATCGAAAATTTAGAAATGATCAACGTTTAAAGGGAAAATTAGACTTGGTTGCTTACATAGGGTTGGACATCTGAATTTCATACAAAAACATTCGATAAAAAACGAGCATAATTCAGGAGACTATCACACTCCGTAAATTTCTCAAATTATGCCCTTAACTGGATAGCTTTTTCTTATTCGTTAGCTGTTCTTATAAATGTGCTGTCTTGCTCCAATAAATGTTTCATCTGATTGCATTTCTAAATAAAAAGTTATTTTATTTTACTGATCGTTCTCTTAGTTTTTTTAAAACTTTTGTTATTGATAATTTGTGCGAATTTTTATGGTATTATCCTTCCAAAATTACCAATCACGTTTCTTTTAAAGCGAATAACAATTTTTAAAGCTACAGTACACCAAACCCACTTACATGGAAAGATTGACATCAAAATTATAGCCGGCGAACCCTGCTCCAAGATTTGCATATCTTTGAACATTATAATTAAGACCTCTTTCGTGCCTCTTTTCCAACTCCATTAAAGAATAATTACGCTTTTACACTTCGTTTCGTCATCAATGCTCATATCTTATGAACCTTTTTCGATATATTTTCGCGCATTTAGCGAAATATTTCTATCTGAGAAAATGATAAGGCTTTTCCGAATGTGCGAGTAGGATAATTTTCTAGCTTAAAATACTCCACCTCTGCTTAGAATTATACTGCCGTAGGCGACGCCTCGGATCCAAGTTAACGATCTCTCGTGTTTTCTTTTCCCATCACAAGTTCCCCTAAACCACCATCCATTTTTCTTAAAATTACTCTTCTACATCGATGTACGGGATACCAACAGCACGCGACCTGACATCGTTAACGGTTCGGTTATGTAAAACAAGGTAAATCAGCGTTGTTTTCTCCATTTACTCATGCGAGATTTTATGCTGTGGAAATTCAGTATATGTGAGATAATGGTGTAGATGCTAGATGAAAGTGTAACTGACGAAAAATTCTCCTAAAAATTGTTGATAGTGCCCACTAGGGGTAGGCTAGGGATATTTCAAAGAGAACTCTAACTACTATGATGAGGTTAAGTTTGTGAGAGTTGGAGATGAGTTTATGGAGGCAACGAGAGCTCGACAGTGTTAGGGAATCTCTGCGGTATATCTCTCCTATGAATAAATGGGCGTTGGAAACAAAGAAATAGGATATTACGAGCTGAAAATATGAGTAATAGATTTCCAACCAGTTTGAAACGGAATTATAACTTATCTTGTAAGTAATTTTAGACGTCATCATTATATACGTAATGTACGTAATATGCACGTAATGTAACGCTTGGGATATGGTGGACTTGGGATTTTTCTAAAGAGAATGAATTTGAGGTAATTTTGTCATTTTGCGATTTTCTGAATTTTATTCAACAGAACTTGGCAACATAACAACATTTCGACAATACTAAATAACATTAAGATTATCGAAATGAAAACATTTAAATTTAATTAACTACTGAATTTCTCTGTGGCAATAAGTATTGAGAGATTTATCGATCGAAAATTTTCAGGTGTTGTTTATCTATAAAGGGAATTTGCTCGGAGTTTCTATTTAAAGAATCGTAAGATTTTATTGCATACTGATAAAATTATTACTAATAAGAAAGTAAAAATGGTAATCGTAGAGTAGATTATATACAAGAAAATTCAAAACAATTCGAATGCTATATTGCTTATGAAGATTTTTATATACCTTAAGACCTTAAGATACGTAAATAATTTTGATTGATTTATTTTACTTTGATAATTCGTAGTCGAATTAGTCCATCGCCCATTAAATCCTCCCGTGACGCAGCCTCGCATCACTAGAGGAATAAATACCATTATATCATCGTAGATCACAAGGGTTTTTAAGATAACAGCGTTGCCTAAGAGACGAAGGTTCTCCGAGCGCCGACAGCGGCAACCGTCGAGGGCAATTCCTGGGGAAAAGATAATCGCCCAGGCGGTCACCCAGGCCTTCACCAGTTATTATACCACCAGAAATCCCGATGCGCATTTCGGAAGCTACGCTTCCATCTTCACGGCCAATGCTGACTCAATTTTCGAAGCGTAGCTTCCGAAATGCGCAAAACAGCGTTGCTTAGCCATTTTCATTTCAAAACCATTAAAGATAGCAGTTTCTCATGACTAGAGATGGAGAAGAAACTAACGCAATTAAAACTAACAAAGTTAATCAGTTAATCGAAAAAATTGCTCTAGGAGTAATTTTTTCGATCTAGCTAACTCATAGCTTACTCATAGCTCATTCGATAGCTAACTCATTAAGTTTCACGACTTTCGTTGCCTAATTTCTAAGTAATGAAATGTCTCAAAGTTAGGTAATTATTGTTGTTTCAATTTTCAGTCACGTTGTACGTTAATACTTCTATGTAGGAAAAATATGGCTCTTCAGGTGCCTAATATAGTGTTAAACTTTGTTCATTTCTTTGCAATTTCTTCTTAATTAGATTCTTGTACTTTCAAAGCCGTCGGTAAAATTAATTTTTCCTCCTAAAGTACAAAATTTTACCCAAGCCGCTGAAAAAAACGTCTATCCATAGCGTTCAAAATATCCATATTAAGAATGTCATTAGTAAAGTTCCGCTAGTTTTAAGTGCTTACATCTGCTATAGGCCCTCTTAAGATAGATATTGCGTTGACATAGTCTTCTACAGTAAATATGCTTGGATAAAATTATACGCCCTTCCAATACAGGAATATTTCTTTTATTTCACCTTTTAATTGCTCTGATGAAAACACACTAAATTATCTTAAATGCGTGTCGCTTTCCTCGTTTAAATTTATAATTCTTTCTGGAAGCCCACCTGCATGCGAAGGTCGCTGCGATTCACTCACCTCACCTGTAAACTGCCTCTATTTATTTCAAACATGGTATCATTGGTGCTTTATAGATTTTGTCTCTTTATTTGATTTTAATTAGTGGTTGGTAAACAGTTTCCAGTTACCAATAAACAATGAGGAAGAAACTTTTACCGATAGTCTTCCTTTGAAGAGGAAAAAATCTTAAATTGAAGTTCTCCCATATTTTGTAATCGTGACATAAGAAGGAAAAACCTAATCTGCTCTACACTTGCAATAGTCTGATATTATCCACTTCGATTATTAGCATAGAATCTAGATTAGCTTAAAGCTCTCCTAGAACTTCCACCCCATCTTTAGCTAGCCCGTCGGGCAGCACGACCTGCAAAACACCCAGAAGGAACCAATTATTCCCTTCTATTCTTTGATTTCTTTTTCTTTTCTTTTCTGGTTGTGCCAGATACTTTACTGACCAAAACGCGACAACGCCAGCGCGGCTCCTAAAAATCTGGTGGGGGAGGTACATGCGTAATTAAAATATAGTCGTTTCTTTAGGACGCAACTAAATTTCCACGCAAAGGATCGTTGCGGATGGAGGACATTTGTCTGATTGTTAAACAAATTAGATGTTTTTCCCATAGCTCATCCACAAACTTGTTTTAATAACAGACGGCCGAGAAGGCGGCGTCAGGAGAGACATCTTGCGCACGCTTGCCTATACTGATACCAGTTTTAAATATTCGGCCAAATAGTTGGAATATTGCGCGAGGTTTCCTTCCGAGATTTTTTAATATTTCGTATCACTTCATGAAAAATTGATTTATACTCGGTCGAGATCAGGAAGTGTAACAGAGGGGTCATGACATGTGGTAATATTGCGCGAGGTTTCCGTCCCAATACATCTTGTTCTCTTGTCGCAAACACACCATAGGTTATTATTCCAATACATGAGGCTGCTTCTACGGTGGTCATATTAGGGTAAAAGATTTCTGTATATTACATGGACGTAATTCGAGGTACATCTTTCATAATTTTCCTTGAAAAAAGAGAAAAGAACGGTTTGTCAAATATGTCAAAGGAAGAATGGAGTGCCAACCTTAGAACTACCCGCTTTGGGAATGGTTGATTCCATTAAAAATTGCAAGCGTCAGCCGATTGAAACATGCGACGTTTACTGAATTACGCTCGGAAGTAGGTAATATTCAAGCATATCCATTAATAATCCTAATCTCTGGTGCCTACCCGAGGGGAGAATGCTAAATCTCTAAACAATTCAATTCCCATAACCAAAGCAAGAGACATTTGTTGGCGTTCATAATTAACCCTAAAAAACCGCGCAATACAAATAAATACTCAAGAGGTACAAATAATACGAATAATACCCGACAACAATGTACTCAAAACAATTTTCATAAACGCTTTGGCTAAACAGAGTATACTTTACACTATAAATTCTAAATTTGACTATATTTTTCATTTTTTATTACTGATAACTTATATGTAGATGTAGATTAATTAACAAGTATTAGATTACTAACGGCAGCACTCTTACCAATCATTCCAGTAATATTTTGTACATATTACAGCATTTTCCAATATTATTCTGAGTATGCTGACGCAATCCGGCGTGTTTCAATTAACCCGTCGCAAAATTTTCTTTCCTTCCCGCGCACATTCGAGCAGTATAATTTCTCCATCGTTCACTGAAGCCCTAAGATAATTTACTCGGTATTTAAGGAATTACTAATACGAAAGGGGATATGAAAGACTATGTTTTGGGAAGATGAACATTTACATAATACAACAAATATGCATGTGTAAGCTGTTGACTTCGTCACGTTTACTACACAGTTGAAATATATTTTTCTGGAACACTTAAGTCCTCCTTTAGGTATTATCGTAATCAATCTCTGTCAGAAGGTGTTCGATATCCCGCGATGAAGTAATTTTCAGCCTCTACCAGAGTAATGTATGTTGGTATCAGAAAATTTATCTTCCGCTGCTAGCGGTGGCATTTTAAAATTTAAAAATTCTGTAGCCCGTCGGGCAGCAGGACCTGCCAAACACCCAGAAAGAACTAATTATTCCTTTCTTTTCTTTGATTTCACTTTCTTTTCTTTTCTGGTTGTGCCAGATCCTTCACTGACCAAAACGCGACAACGCCAGTGCGGCTCCTAAAAAATCTGGTGGGGGAGGTAAATCCGTGATTCAGCAGTAGCCCTTAATTCAGGACGCAACTATGTTTTCGCGCAAAGGATCGTTGCGGATGGACGACATTGGCCTAATCGTTTCACGAAACTGTTGTTTTTTCCCATAGCTTCTTCAGAAAATTATGTCAATTCCAGCGGCCTATCTTGCGGCAAGAGGAGCGACATCTTGCGTACACTTGAGCAAACCGGTTCGAATTTGAATTCTTCCGCCAAAATATTGGAATTCTGCGGGAAAGTTGAAGTAGCATATTGTGTGCAGTGAGGCGACGCGACTTTTTCAGGAGGGAGGCGAGTAATTCTCGGAAGATAAATACAACATTCGACTTCGAAACGTTAGGAAATTAACAAATCATGAAATTCAAATGAACTCCAAAGTTATCAAAATGAACGCCGTTTCTGGCAGAGAAGTTATCTTGACATTTAGGATATTTACGAAAGGGATAAATATATTCCTGTTATCATGCGCGCACATGTATGTTTTGATCAGTTAGTAAACGACAATACATTTAAGCTATGATTCGATTGTAGATGAGAAAATAAATACAGGTACCTCGATGTTACTTTGAGGAAAGAAGGCTATAGTAGAAGGTAATAACCCCTATGTTCCACTCCATAAGCTTACGAGTGTCACTGGCGGCTCATCAAGTGCTCTGCATTGCTCAAGAAAAACTACTGTAGCTCAGCTAATTATTATAATATGAAAATACTACTTTGCCTGAATATTTTTAAGGTTGATTCTTTACATTCATGCAAAGGAACGAATATTTGAATTTTTTCAAGTTGAGAAAGGTATGTAACCCCTTAAATAACTTTTGTAAGCAATTTTACTCCATTTTAAGTATTTCACTACTATCCTTAGAATGAAAAAGGAATTTGCGTTCGAATTACTTAGGATTTTCAGCCATATATAGCGATTGCCTTTCATATTCTTATTTAACAATCACTACGATTTATATATTTAATTATTCATCTATTTCAGTATATATGGTAAAACATACATGACAAGCAACGACAAAATAACTGTCTATATTTTGTTTCCTTTTTTTTTGTACTAGTAAGGATTTCGTAGAACCATTATTCCTGATTTCAGTGTACTAAAGAAAAAGTCTGTAATCGATTAACGATGATGAAAAGGATTTTTTTCTTTTCTTTCTTAACATTTATTATAAGGATATTTTCGAGTCATCTGGAATCGAACCAAGGATTTACTGCGCAAAAACTATCGATATTTAATACACAATTATGCATGTATTTCTTGAATTTCTATCTCGTCAGGAAGTAGTGAAATTGATTACCGAAAAATGGCTTACATTTATTTCTTTCCAGAAATGCTGAAATCGGATAAATTAATTAATTAATATAAAGACAATGGTGTTTATTATATAAAATTTTAGAAAGCAATCGCTATTTATGATTGTGAAATCCTAAATTACTTGAATGCAAGCTCCTTTTTCGTTCTCAGGATAGTCGTTAACTACCTCAAATGGAAAAATATCGCTTACGAAGGTTTTTTAACGGGATTACAAATTGAGCATACTATTTATTATTATTAATAAGTCAAGAGCAAGTATCAAGGAAAGAATTTAACGAACGAAAAGAAAAATTTAATGACAAATATACCAGAGAACATCGCGTTCTTTCATGCATACTCGGCTAGCATGGACGTGTATTGCGGGGTTGCCTATACTCCGATTATCAATTTTCAATTTTCAATTTTTTATTGCAGCGAAACTAAGGTCCATTTAGACGAACGCCGTCACACTTTTTCATTACTCTACTTACTGCACCACTGCAAAAAGTTTCATCAAAATCCCCGGACAAAAGTGAGTCTCTCCTTGTAAGTACTGATGATACACACATCCGAGGGAGATATTATTTAACCAAAGAAGATGATTTTAAATATTTGTGCCACCATATCTGGATGGGAAGATTATTTTTCACATTTCTTTTCATTTAGGATAGAGAAAGTGAATCTTTCACTTACTTTCGTCTCAGTTCTGTTAACGCCTCTGATAATAACCCTGAATAATAATTACTCTGAAATAATAATAAAAACTAGTGAAATATGAGTTATTCTGAATAACGGTATTCATCCTGGGTACTCATTATCAAATGCTATGGCATCTACTAAGAATAATGCAAATAATGTTACTAAGAAGGTGGTTCACTTAAATGGGCGTTCTCAACCCATAGAATTCTGGTTACAAACTTGCATGAATTTCAGAAATTCCGATTAATTGAGGAAATCATGGATAAACAACCTCGTTCCTTCTACCTTGTTAGCCTCATTTCATCTCCAGGACTTCCGATAGCTTATAGTGGAGTCTATTAGTATATAGGAATCAGCCTTCAAACTGAATACTTTCGGAAGTGATCGAATTAAAAAAAGTTACCGTAACATTCAGTCACTAAATTTTATTGATGGAGGTGTTAGTGTTCAAGTGTATAGATATATAAGAGAGTAACGTATGTTTTACCCAATTAGATTGCTGACTTGCATTGGTTTCCGTACCGTTGGTATTGGTATTTCAAGCTGTATTGTATGTATGTACCTTAGATTTGTTTCCAATTATAGGGTATGTACATAGTATGTATGTACATTCAAAACTAACGAAATCAGTTGTGCTGATTAATCAGTTCGTAGTGGTAGGAAGCTGCTGATGGTGATACTTTATGGGAACACTATTTCGGAGCAAGATTTTGAATTCTGAGGAAAAAGGAGAGAGGAAAGTAATTTCTTCAACCTAATTCAGAATCATAGCGCGACTTAAAAATTGAATAGTTCTGAAAACCAGAGTTAAGGTTTAAAGTAACTCCCGCTTTTTGAAATCCGATATTTTAACGTGGCAATCGAGTAATTGGCGCTGCAGATGAAAATTTCGACTCCTGGAAAACGTCATTTTTGGAAAATTAACCGAATCGCGAGCAAATGAACCTTCCGAATTCGCTCTCGTCCATTACAGCTTCCGCATTATTATTTCATCTCCCTTTCGATATCGGCCAGGAGATAAGGCGATTCCCGGGCAAAGGCGGATTAATGTTGTAGGCAGGGAGTGGGCGGGTTTCCATTGAAAGGAAAGCGCATTAGGAAGTGTTGTTTTTGGGAATTTGTAGGGGAGGGGAGGGTGTGGCGGTTGCGTCTATTTCGCGAGGTGGGATGTGACCCCGGGGATGCGATTGCGCATGCGCCCATCACCTGACCTTGAATCACGTTTTCTTCGTGTATTTTCCCCGCCGACTATTCCGCAGCCCCACTCCACTCGACCCGCCTATTCCTCGCTTTTCTTTTTCGATCATCTTTTATACATCTGCCATTCATCCTCGCTTCCTGGTTGCGGATTTCTTCCAAGGGACGCTCCTTGAACGATTATTTTTGTTTTCCCTTTAATTGCTTTAATGAGACTATTGGTCACGATTAGAAAGAAAAAAGTTGTTAAAAAATATAGATGCTTTCACGTGAATGTTACTTCGTAACAACGATACTCGGAAATGTTAGCTTATTTGCGAAAGAATACACTTTTTCCTTGGAATCGTTTTACTCATAAATGGTATCTCATTCACGGGAGATATTATCGTGGAATTATTATATTTCCACTTGTGTATGCAACGGCCTACATTTCAAGCACTCATCGCCAATCGAATTTAAAACGATCATTTGATTTTAGGTCTACTAATTTATATTTTTCCACTGTATTTAAGTATTAGCATCCATATTGTGCTTTCGTTTTATGTAGGTATAGAATTCATATTCTCGTATACGTGCATATGAAAACTAGTAGACGATTGCTGTCACTTTTATTAATTTTGTGGAGATAAATAAGTCATGGTTGCAGGTTGATCTCTATTGCTCGAAGATTGGTGGACGAAATAAATGAAACTTTTTTGAAACCGGGTTGTCACGTGGATATAAATAAATGCAAACGAAAAAAGAAATGGAACAACGCTTTTCAAATTATGAAGAGAGGGCTAATTAAATTAGAACGATGCGATAAAGAAAGGGTACTTGGAAAGCAAGTTGAATAATGCTAGGAGTTAATTCTAGGTAGTGCGCTTAATGGAAATTCGGTTAACAAAATCTAATTACGGTAATGTGAAAACGGGTCTCAAAACCCCATTTCAGAAATGACGACCGTCAAATGATGTATAATTAAATTCCTATCGTATTGTGGGAATGATTAATCCAGCCTGGTCCAGGATACACCATACCTAGTCATCTCCAATTTCTTTCATATTTACTCTTATTGCTCGTTTTCAAGAATATGTCTCTATCTTTATCGGATAAATTTACAATTGTAAGTATTTTAGAGGCAATTAGAAGTGAAGAGAATCTCTAACAAGCATCTGACATGTATAATATAGAAATAATGCCATCACCTTAAATTCTCAGGTCCACATCTCTATTTGTTAAGTACGATTTGGTTTAATATCCGTCATGATCTACGATAATTAACAAAAAAATGAAAAAATGACAAGCATTGCGATTGAGTGTACTTTGAATATGTCTATCTAATAACCTTAAGTAAAAGTAACAATAAGGAAGACAAATCAGTGATGTCGTTAGATGATCAACGCTGAAGAGAGAGAAATATTTGGCTATGAGGGAACTGTCGCGAGTAGATAGAATTTATAACGAATTATTTTTGATTTTGGTGTTACATTAGTTTGGCTTGAAACCAATAATAATTAAATATCCAAAGGAGTAGAGAATCGCATGGATGCACATTTTTATTACCGTTGGGCGGTTCGTACAGTTTTGTGTTCCGTTATTGAGAAGTCTCGCTCAAATGATTCTACCGCTAATCATCTCTTCCTATTCACGCTTATTTTCAGCCTTATTCTGCCTTCTCTCATCCACTCGGATATCGAATTGATATTCCTACGGACCATCATTTGCGACTTTTACTGTCCCTTCACCAGATAATTGTTATGGTTAATGATGAGAAATGAAATCCCTCAACTTAGGAACTGAATCCCTGAAAATATAAAAAATACTTTCTCCTTATTTTATGAATACGCAGTGTGAAAATACGAAGTGTAGAAAATGTGAAGACTTCCAAAAAATATTTTTCTTTTAAACTGCATCATATAAGTTGTGCTACACACTGAATTACATGAAAGCAATTCATAAAAAATCCAACATCAATCACAACGCAAATAATTCGGAGGAAAGCGTTTCTTCTTGGAAACATCACGAAATTCATGTAGTTTTAGATGATTGTAGACTTATTTAACACGTAAAACATTGGAAGTGGTCTGTAGAAACCGAATATTAGGTTAATTGAACATTAATAGTATGGATGTTAGCATTAAATTGCTTTATGCTGGATACAAAATGTTTAAGAATCACTTACGAAAGAGTAATATTAACGAAGGTTACAGACCTTTCCTATAAAAAGGCTTCCTTCTCGCAGTGTTTTTATCGTCTTTTGTTTCGGCTGATTGTATTTATAAGTTAAGTGAGTAAAGGAGATTGCTAGTTTGATTACCTCAAAAGGAATAAGTGTGAATGTTTTGTATTTATATACTAGTTCTCGTTCTATTCGTTGAGATCTTTCATATGACAAAGACTCAAGAGCTGATATTTATATAAACTTTACATTTGAGGGTAGGAGAGATGTCATTATTTAATTTCGTTCCATTTATTTGAATTACTGATTTTTGGAAATCCATAATTTAGGAAAAGCTCTCCTTGAGTCACTAAAGTAATTCGAATCCCTTAAGGCTCTCACTTTATCTACCAAGGAAGTAGAGAATTTCTTATTTTCTTTCTCATTTATATTTCATTTGCTAGAACTCGCCCTCACAAAAAGGTGACGCCATACATTTCATGCATAAATTTTATGCATCCCCGCTATGTTTGGAGAGGAAACTCTCTTGGAGTTTCAAATTCAAAGTACCTTGATGTTCAAAAATTAAAACTTGCTGCATGTTTTCCTTCTTAATGACAGAAAATTACTTAATCATTAAAATGCATCATCAAAATGCAACTTCTAGATAACGCAAAAACTTCGCTCTTGTCCCAAATGTTACTAGAATAAGTGCAAAGAAGAGCTGTGAAACTTTCTTGCGTACAAAAAATCTGCGCCGATAAAATAGAAACACGACAAGAGGCAAGAATGGCCGAGTCGACGATATCAGGATAGAAAATCGAAGATATTCACAACAGATTTTTGAATTCTGGAATTGAAGTAGAGGAGCATTTTAAAGGCAATTTACCCCGTGAGTTCTTATCTAATATCAGGCGCTTTATAGTTATAAAAGGAAAGCATTTTTCTATAATCTTTGAAATGTGGAATTAAAGAAATCGGCATACTTGAATTAGTTGGAAAATTACCGGAGAAAGATGGCTCTATGAATCCCTTGTTTTCGTCGTGCAAAGTTCATCGAAATCATTTTAAATTTGTTTAACTCTGCAGGATATTTTCCAAATTTTTTAAGAAAACTATGAAGTTGTGTCTTGCTATCTCATCATTCGGTGGCGGTTTGATTTCAAAGGTATGGAGAAATAAGAATGGAACTTCTGATTATCTATAAGCATATTTCAGCTAATTATATCAATATAAAAGTTAATTCTGTTATATAAAATTAGCTCTTATATACCATATTATATGATATTATACTGAATCTGGAAAGCACAATCATCTGGGCCTTCATTTGTTCTATTACAGGATGCTACTTTATTAGGTTTTTCATCTACGTTTCCTGTTTCGGATTTAAAATGGAAAATCTAGGGTCACAATGTGTCTAAAACGCAAAAACTTTTATTATTTGGCAAAAGAGTGGACGATTCTAAAGTATGTGTTAATAAATAATAATTATTTAATATGATTTTCCTAAACTTTCGTAATAAATATCAGTCGTTGGTAATAATGTGTATTTTTCTCTGAACTTTTCACTCTTGCAGTGCCATTGCTACTAACTACTTGAGTTTATGAGTTGAGAAAATAAATTAATGGACTGATTACTGTACTTAGATTACTCATGTAATGCTTATATCCTGGATATTTTTGAAAAAATTCCAAGATCACTTGACATATTCACTTTCGTATTCAAAGTTTGAAGATTTTATTTTTTGATTTCCAAACATTTTAATTATATTTTCTGTAATAATGAAAATATCAAAAAAGTGTACCAGCGACATTGATTTCATTAACGATTTTGTTTGTCCAGAGGGTGATAATGATTGTAATTCATCTAAATCAAACAACAATCGAGACTATCCCCCGGATTCGACCCAAGTCACAGCAAGTCCTTCATTTGCAGAAATGCAGTTTATTATTTGCATATTCTCCCATGGATATCCCCACAAACCTTTTACTCCGTGAGCCTCCTCCTTTCTCTCATTTCTGTGTTATTTATCCACTCTCATCGTCTACTATGTTATCTTCTTGAGGTGACCCCTGTTTAGATGGCGCGATTTCCGCTCGATAAGGCCGGGTTCGATTGTGTGTTGACGTAATGGGACGGCCATCCGCCGATCCAGAAAAATATCTGCCGGAACTGAGAATAAAGAAGGACAGTTGCGATGGAGCAAGCGGATGGGTTGGCTCCAATAGATAATATCAGATTTTTTCATAGCCGCTTCTTTTCCAACAGTAACAACTAATAGTAATTGAAAAAGTAATTAGGTTACAGTCTAAATATATTTCCAAACATTAACTCAGCAACGTGATTATTAGAATCATATTCTAATCTACTAGGAATTAGAAGGCTCGGTGTGGCCCATCTTAAAATAACGAATATTATTCTTATAAGCGAAGGTCATTTCTAAATGACACTTATGAATGACAAAAGGTAATTAGAGAAGAATTTGTATTTACAGCAATTCGAAGCATCTCGAACATCTTAATTGCCTTTAAGAAGGTGATTCATTTACGATGAGTATTTGGTTCATTTGGATTAGAAACAGAAAGATTTGTCGAATGAATTCAAAATCTTTCAAGATATAAACGCGCACATATCTTCCTCTGAAAATGAGTGTTAACAATTTGCCATTAGCTGCCTTATATCATATTGTGGATACTGCTGCAACAACTATTTTGAGTAAAACATTAACTTTAGTTTATATTAATCATTTTTGAAAGCAGAAATTGAACGCAAAATTTTCTGAAAACATTTCATATGACATAGTAATAATAGAAAATAAAAGCAGAAATGGAATCGAAGACTTCCAAAAAATGCAACAAACTTGTGAGTGAAGGGAAATCGCCTGAGCCAAGTATAAGCTCACACACATCTCTCTTATGTGTGAAATAGAGAGATGCAGAGAAAGTCTTTTTTCTTCCGAGTTCATCGGACCAGAAATTGGACTGGGGTTCGACCTGACGGAAATGAAAAGGATCAGAAATAAAGGACAATCGATATTGCTCTCTCCGACGAACCGTCTTTCTCTCTTTTGAGGAGAAGAGGGCAAGTAAATGAGTCCGTCTCCCGCTGTCCTTTGACAAAAGGGTGAAGGAAGAGATTTCGCCTAATGCAAAAGGAGAAAAAGCCGTAACGAGTTACTTTGAAGTTCCTCCGTTAGTAGCTTTCCCCTGGCTTCTTAATCGGAAAATGAAAGAAATCGAAGAGGGACTTGGCTGAGAGGTAGATAATGAAGTAAATTTTTATCCGCGTAGGAAGCGCGAGGCAAAAATGTTTGCCGGGCCTTTCATCGGCGGGAGGAGACGTCGAACCGAGGTGATTATCTTCGGGATCGCATGCTTCCACAATCAGGGAATCTCCTTCTCTTTCATCTTCTCGGATTTATATAATGTCGTCAGTTACCTCCGCTCTCTGCAAACAGGCGAATCCCCGGTGTCTCTCTGCATCGCAACACTTGGCTCGCAAAAGGTGGACGAGGATTGCGCATAATGCTGTGTTAATTAAAATAAAGGTAAAAGATTGTCCCGGGAAATTAAATAAGTTTAATTTATTTTCTCGCGTGACTGACGAGTAAATTTAGAAGTTGTGATTTGATTTCGAATCTTCATCTATAGTGGTACATTTGGTATCGAGAAACGTGATAAAAATCAACCTCTATAACGAAACTCGCTCAAAATGTTTATTGCATCTCATTAAATTCGAGGTAACTGATTAATTCTGACTCCCACATGAGCGTATATCCATAGAGCACTTCCGATTGATAAAAATTCACTCAAGGTATGTAATGGCCGATAAAAAGTTAGAATGATCTGATTTTTAAATTTGGACTATGTATGCACATACTTTGCTCCAGATATAGTTATTCTTGTAAAAATCTGTTATCTTCTATTAAGATCCAAAAACAGATGACATCTTTTCATCTTGCGGACTGATTCCCTTAGATCTGAAAAATAGAACCATCATGACTGCAGCCGAAAGATTAACATGTAATAGTTTACAAAAAATAACTGCAGATCTTTGCAGTGGAAGCAAAATGTAGCGCATACGTACTTATAAACGACAACTCCACACTTTAGATCCAAAAAGAGATATCGTTGCTTTAAGCGGGAAGAAAGTCATTTGTTGGCCACGTCAGATATTTCGCAAAGATTCCGGAGGAGTGCTGCAGCGAGCGACGCTGCACTTGGGTAGCGTATCGTGGGAGATAGCGAAGCACGCCCCAGTCAGGAGAAGGAATGTCAGCACGCGTGTATACTGTATTAAATTACTTCCCAGACGAGCCAAGGAACGTGAGCGAATAAATTATTAATTAAAAGGCAAGGAGCGAAGGAGATGAGAAGATAATCGAGGGATGCAGACAATCGCGATGGGAATAAAAACATCCCGTTATGGAGTGACGTCAGCGGCCCTTTTTTCCGTTCGCCAACAATTGAAGCCCAATTACGCCTCCCTTTTCTATCATCCCCGTGTTTATTTTATTTTTTTCGGGGTGCTTTCTTCTCGGCGCCAACTAATTCGTTACGGAGGTTTTTATCGTTTTGGTTCGGTTCCCATATGGAGCGGGATTTCTTTTCTCTAGGAGAGTGTTTTTCCCAAATGTTGGCACCGTTAATTGTTTCCACGTTCCTGCGTCCAGCGAGTAATAATAACGAATCGAAAACAAAGTAATTTTTCTCCCGGCATAATTGATGATCATCCACAAGAGCGGCTTCCAAAAGCGGCCACGGTGGTCGAGTGCGGCCATGAGAGAATTTTAACGTTATCACTAGCGTTAGATCTATTTAAAAGGTAAAAATTACTGATTGAAACCTTCATTTAGTTTTCAGTAATTCGTCTTGTTTTGAAACAGGGAATCTGTCTGAATTCCATTTTTATGGGAAAGTATTCATATTTACTAATATTTTTCTTATGATTAGCATTGTAATGAAATCTATCAGTAATAGTATATATTACGATATTTTCTTTAGTTAGTAATTTCCCCATTTTATACAATTTATGCTTGCAATATCCCAAATATTTTCACGTAAGCAATTATTATATGATCTCAAAGTATATTAATAAACTACAATAACAACTTTTAACGATTATTAAGATGAAAAACTGAAATTCCACACTTTTGCGGGATCTTTATGATTCAACAATCAAACTTTTATGTGCGAATTTTAACCTTTTACAAAATTTAATCTTTAGCCTTTTTATGTTTCGATCAAATTATCTCTATTTCATTTTGTTATTTCGCGAAATGAAGGCTTTCTCAATTAATTAACAATAATAAGTCACTGTTTAGGATGTACTGTTTGGATTTATGTTTGGGTACAATTTGATTTTGCTGACTGTTGAATTTCTAATACAATACTACTACGGTGATTCATCGAAAAAATTATTTTGAAGTATTAAAAGCTTAAAGTCAATTTTTGAATCACTAATACGAATCTGAAACTTTGAAGCCAAAAATATTTCTTGGTGGATCTTTCTTTCTGGTTAAGGATCTTTAACCTAGATATATTTTATTGAATGAAAGGAGAATGATCTTGCTATACGCGCAAAGGAAATGATTTTCTTGCTGGAAATTAAACAGTTTCCTCATATCATATAGGTGTAATTACTAATTGTAAGAGGGATTTCCAAAAAGTAACCTCGAGCCCAGATGTTATCGACACCATGCTGTGAATGTTATTCCGGAGAAAATGCCGTTAATTGTTATGTGCTTGAAATGAAGATTCGATAGGAGACGGAGTTCTTCACACTGTAATATGTTTCTAGGAAATAGACAAGTAAACCACGAAGTTCCCCTTTAAGAGAATTTGTGCCTTTGAAAGCACTCACGCCTGCGGTCTAATATGGGAAGTTTTATCAGTTTAATGAGATATTTTTCGAGGGTGCGGGTAAACTATGGAGAGAATAATTCATGAGATTATTCATACCGCCACACTAATTGGCTTACGCAATTTCAACATTAGAAGTATTTGAAAACATTTCTTAGATTTGTCCTCTCGAAGTTAATTTTAACTCTCCCCCGATTGAAAAATTCACAATAACGTGATTTATAGATAAATTATATTCATGAAAATTTTAAAATATGATCACTCCCCGACTTACGAACAGGTTACGTTTTGGGCATCTGTTCGTATCTCGCATTGGTCGTGTTTTATATGTGCTGCTTAACCCACCCTCAGATGGATTTTGTACATCACCCGAAATAACTGGAGGCATCTCCCTTAAGTAAGATACTTACTCTATGGCATCACTATTCATTGATTAATTCGTTTTCTATAGGCTATTTGATCGATTTATCTGACCTTCTGGCTCGAAAAGATTACAGTCTAGGGCAATATTAAGAACACACGGCCTTCAAAACTATACGAATAAGAATGTTTGATTTTCTGCATTTGGCCATTAAGGATCAATTTTATGTGGTATTTTAGAGCTTCCGCTGCAAGAAATATTTTTAAGAACGAAGGAAGCGATATTGTGATATCGGTACCCTGCATAGGTTAGGCAATCGTCTGGTTTTCTTTGTAGAATCATGACTCTACGATTGAAAAACATACTGAGCTCTGCAGAATTCGCACTGAGACAACTGTTCCGTCTCTTCATAAAATAGTGAAGGTCCAACTTTATTGTTAAAATATATCCTAGCACCATATCCTAGATTAAGAGTGACCGCTCGTTACCTGCGCTTATCCCGCTTTACTCTCATTTTCTACAACAACAGCAGGTTAATTTCTTTGAAAATGGTTCTAACACTCGTTTAAATATCTATTTATTGCATTAAGTTGTCAGAGAAACGAACTGAAATACATACATATACTTAAATATGGGAAAATAGGATGTTGCCACCCGGATGCGCAATAAACGTAGGTAAAGTTGGTTGTATTCGTAAGGGTTAAAATATGTCGGTCGTAACTTTGGATAGTCGAGTACCGTATGCATGTAAACCGTCGGTCGAAGCAGAGATGCGCCATCATGATTATTCCTTTCTTAATTTTCGTCCAATCTTAAGTGGATAGTTAATACATTCACGTAACATGTACCTTTTTTACAGTTTTCACGGTAAATTCTATCAATCCCTTTTGTTTCTTTCACGCGCTCTCTATTTTCAGAGGCGGAACTATTCTGTCGCAGAGCCGACGGCACCGATTCCCGAGAGGCTTTTGTTTGCATCATTCTTTAAAGCAAAGATGTTCCAGTCGCATGCGGATACCGTAACTTGTTCTATGCGGCCAATTAGTTATTGCTTTATTGAAAGTTTCGAACATTTTTGGCCCTATTAGTAAAGTCGAAAATGTAACATTTACTTGGAACATATTCTTAAAATGACACTATTCTCATTAAAAATCCTCTTCTAAAAATAGATTAACAATTTTGGAAGAATCATTTGTGTGCAAAAATATTACAAAAGAAATTAATGGAGAAAAGAAATCCCTGTGATTTCATTCGTGGTTGCTATTATTATTAGGTAGAAGAATAATATATTGATCAAAGAAAAAATTTCTTAGAAAAATTGATACGGTTTTCCTTTTTATAGCTTGAATTTTTTGTATTGTTGTAAAAGGCTTTTAATCATATAACGATACGTCTTTTAAATTAACAGAGATCTACAACAGTATCTATTTTGAACCAAAAAAAAGCTCTTACGTGAAGAAATCAAAGATTTGATGGAAATTTATCGAATAAGAACTTTAAGATGTGGCTTTTGTTGATATATATCGTAAAAGGATGAGGAACTACTCTCAATCTATTAGCATGAAAAATTAATTCGAAAATGGATGTGTATTATAACGTCCGTGAGATGAATGGTTATCATTATAGTGAAATAAATTCTCTGACGCCGTATTGGTTCCTTTTATCTTTTATCGAACTATTACGCAACTTAAATTATGACATTACGACATCTGTACCTCAATATGTCCCGCTACGTTTATGCTACTGACTAGCTATAATTGAATTATATTCCAATATGTACATCAATTTTAAGCATATCCGTAAAAGGCAAATTGTTAATTATTCATAACCTTAAAAATTTTAAATCAGATTCATTGAAAGATTCTTCTTTGCTTATTTGTTTTTACCTTACATAGCAGTCACTTCCCCATCAATCCGTCTGAAAATGAGCACCCTGTCTCAACTTTCAAGTATGCAAACATACGGTCAAATAAATGTACATGGAATGAATACACATTGGAGAACGCGTTTGTACAATTATAATTGGAGGCGAACGTACTCTTTTCATCTGAAACTTAAGATATGTGACGTTACCCGAGCCACTCCGCCGTTCCCTCTCCACTTTTCCTTTCCCATACTATTGCATTGCATGTTCATTTTCCACAATTTCTAACCCCATCATCTTTCTCTTTGGCTCCCCCACTTCTTCGCCATCAATAAGATGAGATTTAAACCTTCATCTGAGAAGACTTTATTTAGTTGTCTGAAAATATTTTGTGATTCTGTATCTGAGTGGCGATTTCAGCTGCATGTCATTTATCGCATCACCAAAATAAAGAGATACGATACGATTTCCTCAACGGTGAGATTGCATTTGTAAGGGTTTGTATTTCTATTTTAATTCGATCAGAGCCGTGCTTTTTATCGATCCTGAGTTCCTTTTCGTAGAATGGATTTGCTGCCTCTGAAAATCGTTATGAGTTAATCTTAAGGACTTCGGTATCACGTTCCTTCCAAATTCGATTTTATTTACAACCAGTGCCATCGATGCCGCTTTTTAGCTTTACAGAAGCAGTCGGATGGACGAACAGGGGCCAATTTTGGCAATCACAGGCCCCGTGGCTCAAGGTCCATTCTGGGGCCCTTACATTTAAAGGCCCCATCAAGAGTTTATTCACCATGAAAAAAGACAAAAACCTCTCCTTTCTGTCTAATGGTTAATCCGTCACTGCATACATTTGTTAGTAATTTAACATATCCATACTCCTTCCTCGAGTCAGCTATCTTTTTTTTTTAGCTTCTAACTATGATTTTACCCTAGGTTCCGATTACATATTTTTTGCAAAATTCGCAGCTCATTCGCAGGCTATTCGCAGCATATAAAAAAATCATATTCAACATAAAGTTGTTGCTATTGCCATATAATCTATTTTTATTTATCTTTAACTCTGATAATGGATTTTCTAATTTTTTCTATGATTAAAAAGGTTCTATACGCAGGCTTACAATATGTTCAGTTTTTTATAATTATCCCGGTTTTATCGCATTTACCTTTCAGAGGTCAACGTTTAAAAAATTACTCTTAGAATGATTCTGATTGAGGAGATTGAGGTATAAATGAGGAAAGTTGTGATAATCGCAAATTTTCATAAAGTTGTGACACTAACCATACTTAAAGAGCCTGATAAGTGTATGATATCTGACTCAGAGTTTTGAGGTCAGAGAACGTCCCGATTTCAACTTTTTCCAAATTAAATAAATTCCTGGTGCCTACCACTGGAATATGGTAACGCTACAAATAATGGATTTGTATACTTGCAACTCAAAAAACTGTTCATATCGTTTACTTATGAACAAACTTTCTCGATGCAAGCTTCAGACTTCAAAATGCAAACATACATCTAAATAAACATAAGACAACAACCAATTCCATCAGCATCGGCATTGTCGAGACTTGTAGCCCAAGAATCGTACCTCTGCAAACCCTCATTAATTTGTCGAAAGATACAAAAAAGCTATCTTAACTCTTACTCCTCTTATAAATGAATAAATAGGTTCTTTGAATCTTTTAATGTAGCAATAATTTCGTACAGTAAGTGATCTAGAAACTTTACATGGAAGGCGTTATTATATTGTTCTTTAGTAGTAATGTTAAAGTTAACTCATATAGCTTTGAATCATTAAGTACATCTTTACAGAAGGGAAGTAACGAAGAGCGCAGAAAGAAATTCCTATTAGGGTTAGAGACACAATGAATAAGTCTGGGTCGCAGGGGTGGGGCAATCCTTCTCTTCAGAATTTCATACCGACTGCAATGGAAACATATTTCTCGTATTTACCCTTTTCAGACTCTTTCGAAAATATTAGAAAAAGTTCACAGCCTCATTCCTCCGATTTTTGCAGCGCCTTTGCCCTGTGTGCTTCTCTCAGCGGAATTGAGTATAAATGGAAAACTATCTGCAAGCGATAGCGTCAGTTAAAATCTGTCTTTGCATAATACCTGTCTGCGCCGTTTCGTTCCTTTCATTTAATCCATCGACTGGTTCTTTTAATGTCTCCGACGTCGTTTCACTCAGAAAATGCTCGTTTAACGTAGCTGCAGCCGTCTAGGGGAAATTTTCCTTTATCTTCAAATTTCAACGTAGTACTTTCTCCATAATCAACTGCAATCTCATTCCCATGCGGCGGTGCGCTTCGGCTGAATATCGTTTCATCTCGAAGCCAAACGAAATGAAAATGCCCCTTAAACGTTAGACATAATCAATGGAAGTAAAAAGTTTTACTAAATGCAATTTAGATTATGAAATATTGGAAAAACTCACAGCAGAAATTTGGTTCTCATTCTCTCGATAATAGATTATTAAGTAGAAATAATAGCCAAATAACCACATTATACATAGCTGCCTAGCGATAGATGACTATTAAAAAACTGGAGATTAATTTTTTTAAATTCCTCTATATTCTGTATGTTGTATGGACTCAAGATATAATCATTCCTGTTGAGTTGTTTTAGATACAAGAAAAGTTTTTACATTATCTAAGAGCAAACAAAAAGGCACTGTCGATTTAGTAATGCAAAAAGGATGCATGTCTGAATACACTTTCAGTTAGTGTAGTGTTAGTTAGTTCAGTTAGTTCAATAGTGGGTACTAATGTTAATGTTTGAGATTTTCTTCGCGTCTTTTATATATAACCTAGTAAAATGCTAATAAGTAGAAGTAACTATAACATACGTAACAAACGAATTGTGAAGGTATTTGAGAGTACAGCAATACGTAACCTTTAGGAATAAATAAATAAAAGGTAGAAAAAATGTATTAGCTCAAATTTTTATTTCAACCAACTTTAAATATTTTCAGGTTTATGTGTTACAGTCAAGGGGGAATTATCAATCTAAACTTGCACAACTAATTGTAGTATGGAACAATCGTAGGATCGAGTCATATCTCCTTGGATAATAAGGGTTAATAGCCAATATTCGAAGGTGGTGTACATCTCTAAATATTGCCTCCCTTTCTTATATAATGGAAACAGTAAATGTTTCACTTGATTTTTCCGCCGCATTCATTTCTGTATTTAATTTCCTCTTTCTTCTTTATCCACTTTAGTCATCAGGGCAATTCAGTTCTTCCATTTTGTTATTCCATTGCAGCCACCAAACTCCTAGGGATTAATGCCTCTCCGTTCCGTTTCAATTCTACCAATTGATATTACGCATTTCCCTTCTCAAAACAATCCCACGCACATTCAAGGGATACAGTTTGCGAAAAAAACACTTTTTCGCAATAACCAAATCTCTTCCCTTCGCCTCGCTAGTTACGTTCTTCTAATTTAGTAACTAGACCCCACTCCCCCCTACCGCATATTTTTCTTACGCTTTTCGCCCACGCACACACACATTCTGATGTTTGCTTTCTAGCTATCGATTGAACAGAGAGTTCCACTCCCTCTCCTTATGCGACGAGAGTATCGACCCGCTCGACTCCGCCGCTGGGGTATTGGGGTGAGGGATTTGGGTGGGGGATTTTGGTGGGGGGGAAGAGAGAGGGGGGAGAGGGGGAGGGAGAGAGGGAAAGGGAGGGGAGGAGCGCCGAGAGGTGACTCCCTTATTGATCGCGACGCCGCCCGGAGTCTGAAAGAGGGATTCCCCTCCGCAGCACCACAAGAAGTGGAGGAACAGGGGGAGGGGACGGAAGTAAGCATAAGACGCTGGAAGGGGTTGGTGGGACGTCTTTAGACACCCCTCTGGCAGCTGGTGCTGGGGGTAAGGTGTGCGCTGGGAGTTGGTGTCGGAGGGAGAGGTCGGGGGCAACATTCCATTCTTGCTAAACTACCGCCGTTTTTCGAGTGGGGTTGGGCGCAGGTTTCGTGCACGAGCATTGAAGTTTTCGCCTGGACGGCATGAGTCGCGAGGGCCGTTGGGGAAATATATATGAGGAGAAAACTAAATGGATCTTCCTTTCGATGTCTGCGACCCGGGCGAACTTTTTTGATCGAGCCGCATTAGTCGGTGTGGGAATTGGACGAACTTTATCCGGGCGTGTGCTCTCGGGAGGATTTGTTTGCGATTTGTCGCAAAATGAAGGTGGCGTCGTTGATGGCACGCTTGTTTGGTCTATGCGGCCTCAGCTGAGGATCTCAATCATCCCGGGATGTCGAGAAAACACTTCTTTGATGAATAAATGATAGATTCCTCGGAATCTAAAACTTCTTTTAAATTATCCTGAAATTGATCGTGAGTCAACAAATTAAGGAGGACACTCGGTTTAAAGTTCAACATGGTGGACCTTCCATGTTTATGGAAGATGAAATTTCGTGAGTGACACTTGAGATACGACTAAGTAAATTTAATTCAAACAATCATAAACGTCCATATAAAATCTGGTTAATAGATTGAACCCGCCGTTGTGACCGTCGCTTAATGCAAGTCTTGCTTATTATTTTTCAACATGGTTAACGATTAGAAGTTTATGTTTGCTTTTAATTATATCGTACATCTTATGCGGAATATCATTCTTTAAAAAGAAAGAATCTCATCTTTCAGCTGATTGGTTATAGATTCCCGAAAGTAAATTGAAACTAAGATTTGTTTATAGCATTTCCAGAGAGTTCAAGGTTCCTCTGGGATACGAAATCGATTTTATCTGGGCTAACGTCGTCGTATATAGACATTCTGCGTGTATGCTTCAGATTAAAAAGCTTATAAAATAAGAGAAAAAGACATACCAAATAAGATAAAACCAATTTTGATAGTTTTCCAGGTTAAGTTTTCATCATACAGCTACTTCAGTTTACATTGCGCATTCATTGCGGTACTCTTCAAATATCATAGAGTAAGTCACCGAATTAACCTTCGTTCAAAATTGGAATTTCCTTTCCTTGGCCAGTCACATTATGTTCATTCAAATTTATTACATTTAGTTGAATTAAAGTAATTTCCTTAAATCTACCAATATTTTTGTGGGAATAATTGGTGAATAAGATAATATTTATAGCTTAGACATGAATCTGCCGTTCTGTCTCGACTGTCAAAGAGAAACTACGCCCTTCTTCCTGTGTACGTTTCATCATGGAAAATCCCCATGTATTTGAAAAACCCATGGCGAGAAGATGAGGGTTTCTCAAGAACGGTACTTGTGACTGTAATAATAAACCTCTATAATCATGCGGATACGAAGGATGGACCGATAAATTTGACTGTTGCGAAGGATGCTGTAACTATGAGAAAGAATTTCATATATCTTATGAATTCAGCCTTTTCACTTTCAGCGCTCAAGTCCGGATTTTCCATTGCACTGCGTCCTTTCACATTGGCCATAGTCGTACTGTTGAAATTTCCGAGCATTTTTTAAGAAATTGAGGTGAATGAACTTGGCTCATCAGCCGCGAGCTATTGAAATCTCTGTACTGGCTGGAGACGTTAGAAAAAGTAGCTGGTCTTAACTACACAGCGGGAAATTACTCGATTGAATAGCACAATTCGGCAAAACCGACGCATTTTTCCATCGAAAACGAGCTTATTTCAGTAACGGATAGAGGAATGAATACCATTGTTATCGAAGTTCTATTCTATTTACTGCGAGAAAATTCTTTCTCTATTGGTTTTCCGAGAATGTTTGCGGAGCATCCCAAAAATCCCTAACGAACGAGAGACGAAGAACCTGTCTGACTAGTGTCACATTCATTCGAGAACGGAAAAACATCGCGAATTTCGGAAGATCACTACTTCGTCACTTTCACTCGCTCCATCTTGCGTCATCCATCCGCCATCTTCTAACAACATGATGAATATTTCAGCCCACTTCCAATCGTGACCACGAGTCGAGGAACGAATCCTTCACATCATCCCACCAAATATACCGTTAATTCCTTAACTAATTCCCATCTGAGACGCCTTTAATTCTCACCGCCCGTTTTACAAGGACTGAAAGTTTCAAGAGGGAAAAAGAATGATTCTGATATGCTTACTATTTCAACTCTTTTCCAGTATTCATTAACGTCTAGATCTGCGTCTCCCAACCTTTTTATATCAAGTCACGCTGAGAAAGGTTTTACGGCACAGAAAGTATCAGTAAAATCATATGTGTAAGTGTGTGTATGTACTTGTATGTATACACACACACATCATCAATAGCAATATTTATGATCATCGTCTACATTTCTTAGTTACAAAATGGGGAAAAATACCCTGAAAAATCATTCGTTAAGACAAAAATGAAAGAAAATCCTCATACAAAACTATTAATACATTAAAGATATAAAGTAGGTGGATGGCGCTTAAGAAAAAATAAAAATGAAACATGGGATAAGAAATCGACAAGAATGAATGAGGAGATGCAGGTGATTTTGAGGATTTTGCCAGAATATGGTTCTAAATTAGATGAACATCTACAATCTGTTATCCGGTTTTAGGAATAGCGAGAGGGATTTAATGACAAGAAGTGCTTAATCCATCAAATATATATTGGTGTACAATAAATACACTCTCCCATTCACTGATGACACCATGTTATCTTGAAATTACTGAAAATATTCAGGGATCCATGTCATTTCTTCTGTAAAGTATGGATACTTACAAACGTAAGGTCGAAAATAAATAAGAATAGTAATTGACTTGTCGTCATTTATGTTAAAGAAAGCGAATGCTCAAGTTCGAAGCCAAAAAAAGCTAAAGTAGCTTTGTATGACATATATCTTGTACATTTCTATAAGAAAGTTGAAATCATTTTTTGGGCTCTAAAATCACACATTTTTCATTATTTTCAGCAAGAACCGATCGCCCTCGATCGGAATGTTAAGAATAATCCTAAAGACATGTTTTTTCCGAATTAAGGACGATAGAGAAATAAAGAAATGAAATGCCGTGTGCGTATAAAGATGTCGAATTAATGCAATGTCTGAAAAGTGACGTTTTGTGACACCCTGTATGAATGGCATTCTAAATCATGATAAATTAAAAAAGATAACAATTCACGGAAATTTTCCATTTCCACCTGCCGCCGCAAAACAGGTCGAACGGTGAGTCACAAGTAGCGCTCTCGAAAGCTCACCGTTTTTCCCGCGATTTCATATTTTCAATGCACGCTCAAATGTTCAGTCATTCCGCAACCCAATCGAGTTCACAAAAATTATCCCTTGGAGTGACCTTTGTCATTCCCCGTCCTGTCCAGTCCTTCGCACTTTCCCATTTTTGGGAGATTTTCAGAATAAGCCATGTCATCGAGCGTTCACTATGGCGTTTTACCTCTGCGAACCTCGATTTCTCAACCGAAAGACTATTTCTTAGAAATCGGATGCACTCTTCAGGTTTAGGAGCAATGAGAAAATCTTCTCGGAACCCAACCGTCTGAAAATGCAATGTATCGCAGAGGGAAAGAGAATCGCCACGACTTGTTTTTCGCTCACAGCTAAATGAACGCCTTTCCCGAACTCTGTTTTCGTCGATGATTCATCTGTTTTCCAAACACGATTTTCAAGAAGCTTCCAGTTTATGAAGGATCGATTAAGGCCGTGAATATCGGGATCTATTGATTAACGCGAAGGAAGTTTCACCAAAATATATATCACATAAGTGATATATATTCGAATGAAATATGGCGATAGAAATTATAGAGAAAATTGTGCCTGAATCATTGGGCGTTAGAAGAAAAAGAGAAATTTTTCTCTGAATCATTTCGGTGATTTGTGCAATTCTTTTTCTTGTCGGAAATCCGATAAGTCATACTATGGCTATCGAATAATCTGATTAGAGAAGAAATCACTATATTAACTTATTTCTTGATTCATTGAATAGCTTAGTATGAGGAGCTACGATGACCTGTAAAGCTATAGATACTTACAAATCCGTACTCGGAAACTTATTGTCTGACGCAATGCTTCTGAAAAATATTTTTATTAGATAAACTTTAGAATTTTAGAATGGATTTTTTATGTTTACGTCGCGGGTAATCGATCGATTTGACTGTCTGCCTGATTTGCGAAAGGAATAAAGTATCATTCCCGACTGGAGAGGATACATCTGCACAACTTTCCTTCCTTGATTCATCAATGAGGAATTTAATTTCGCAATCCGAAAGAGCTGCAGATAATTTCGAATTCCCTTTCAATGTCTGCACAAAATCTTTCTAATGAGGTTACACCAGAGGAGAGCCACTCGAAAGCACGTTCACGATGCTTTTAGAAACAGACGTGACAGTTCGGATCTGAATCGATTCCGCCATCGACTCGAATTTGCATTCTTTTACACGTCAACGCAAAATGCTTTATTTTGACCGTGCGTGCCTGAATCATTCCACGAAAACTGTTCGAGAAAGGATGCAAGCGGCACTTCGGGGGCAACCGCACCCAGTGGCTCCCCGGACGATGATCCCGCTCGACCCGACATCTCGCGGACGAACGAACGACGAGGAGGGGAAAGAGGGGAAAAGGAATGAGAAGACGCAGAGATGCAGAGGTGAGGGTCGCGGAAGGAGCTCGCAACGAAATGACCATGAGATAGAATTCGCTGCGACCGAATGATTCATTTACGCCGGATGATTCGCGGGAATATAGACATGTGTTAGAAGAGAAAGCTAAATCTGATGGTGCCCAGTTTTAAACTCGATAGTGAGAGGTAGAATACCAAACGACAGGATCGTGTTAAGCGTTGTTCGGATATTTTTTTTCCAAGATTTCATTTTTTTTAAATTGGGATGGTCCTCGAGCCACGATGATACGACATTATTATGAGATTATATAAAGCAGAGGACTATGGGTTAGTTTTAATATTGTATTGCGCAGAAGCATGCAGAAAAGTTAGAATAATGAACGTAGTAACGGAAGGGGGTTTCGTAATACCAAACTCTCACATATATATATGAGCGTTCGCTTTTATAAAATCGACAGAAAATTTGAAGATAGGAGATAGATGAGACCGCTTAAGACCTCAAACTTATTTAAAGTAACGCATCTCAAGTGTTGCTTATAGTATTTGGAAGTGTAGGTAGAGAAAAGGTGGAAAAATAAGACCCGCTTATGAATAATTAGATGGAATAAAGTGGTCTGATATAAGATGAAGGAGAACAAAATAAATACGACTGAATCTATGAACAGGTACAATGGCTTTCTCCTAGTGATTTCCTCTGCTACAAACCAGAATAATATCTGCTATAGTAACGTGATCGTATTGAAGATGCACTAATAATAAAGGAAGTGAATGAGAGAAAACACCTCAAAGACTCTTGAGGAGGAATTAGTACAAGAATTGGATTTTTTTAAGGGCTTTGAATGTAGGCGTAAAAATTGAGTGATATGCGGAATCAACGAATATTACCTATTAGTGAACCAAAGAAAAATTACAGTGATTAATTCCATTCGCCGAGCTAAATAAAGTAACTTAAACGCGTTTTTCTCTTGGAGAAATAAAAAATGGGAATCTCGTTTGACCATGAAAAACGAATAACAAAACAACCGTTAAGTCGATGATCCTCTCTTACGTAAAGAAAACAGCAAAGAGCCAAAAGTAACGGGAGAGAGGCAATGAGTCGCAGCGGTGAACCGAAAAGGAAGGTGGGTGTGTAAAAGAAGCGAGGGAAAGAGAAGCTGGAATCTGGAAAAGGAGTAGGTGAGCTAAAATGCGTGCTTTCCTCGTTAGTTGGAAAGAGTGAATGTGATAGAGAAGTGGGATGATGGAAAGGACGGAAGGAAATTCCTTGGAACTTCCGAAAAGAGAGATATTTCAGCGACGAAGTAAAGTTATGCGTCAGACGAGCGAGAAAAGTACGGCCATCATGCCAAACACAGATCTTGAGACCGACAACGGATGAATCCTCTATTTCATAAAAGGGAATTCAACGGAAAATTCATCGAAGTGAGACTTGATAAGATCCTTTTTCGAGATTATGAGAAATGGAAACCATGGCAGAATCATTGAAAACAGCTAAAGATAAACGGAAAAGCGGTAGTGTTGTTAGCTTCGATTTTTTAATTCCGAAATTACCTCACATCTAGAGAATGTTCACAATTAAATATTATTAAATTTTTCCATCGAACATAGGAGAATGTAAATTTGTAAAAATATGGAGTAGAAGATAATTGAACTCCAATAACTATGAATTGTATATGCTTTGGAGTTGAAGTGATAATTTGCAACTCGAAATAAATTTTTAGATTGGAGCGTTTTTCCTCTAGGAAATGGTTGATAATACCTCTTTGATACCGAATACTTACTATATGTCTAAAAGTTGAAGACTGGAAATTAGATTCAAGTCTCATTGATATTTTCCTTTTCCATTCATCCCTTTATGTTGAATGATTTACTTATTTCACCCGGTATCATAAAAAAATGAAGATGTCCCTTAAAATTTTCCGTATTCGCAAGAAGCTAACATTCACAAAATGTTATTACTCTGTCTGATATTTTCTCATCTTCTACTAATTAAATTTATGACTAATATTTTTAAAACCTAGATAGTGACAAGGCATTCTATCAAAATATTGAGAGAAGAAATGACTACACCAATCACGAAAATTTTGACGAAGTTTCTTATATGAAAAACCACTAGTAGAGATAAAATAAAGGTAATCGCGGTCATAAAAGTAAATTTGAGTTTAATATGGAGACGATGTTTAACCCAATTATCGATACTATTTGCTTTACTTCACTGAAGCAGTCACGGATATGTCCTGAGACTGTTATTTTACAAACAAAATGTCTACCAAAGCTCCAAGAAATGTATCGAGTGAAAATTATAATAGACAAATAAACATACTAGCAAAACCGTGTAAACTGTGGGGCAGACACATCAATCAAAGGAAAGCATAAAGAGTAATGAATAAAATCTGAAAGTATAGCTGTTTCACCTACATTAAAATCAAACGTCCCTTTTTCAAGGAAAAAGTGTATTTTCGTGTGTAATCGAATTGAAATGTAAACAAATTAGGACGAAGGTTTTTAAGAATGACAAAGGAGGAAAAAGCGATCGATGATTGGGTAGGAGGAAAAATCAAACTAAAAGGTTAAAGATGATTAAATAAACAATCCAGAAGGTATTCAAAACTAAACTTCTGAAATGAATGCTTCATGAATGGAAAAAGTTATTCCTAAAGAAGTCCATTAAAATACAAATGCTTATTAATAAACCTGTTCCTATGTGATATATAAAGGTAACGTTTTCATAAATACAAAATTTAGTTAAATAATTTTCTTTGTAATATAATAATAATAGTCAGCAACTCTTCCGTGATATACTTTTCACGTTTCTGAATTTTCTTGTATTGTTTACATTAAGTTGAATGTATACGTTAGTCTTATAAATAACTTACCATATTAATAAGAAAGGTCGAAAAGAATTGAATTCCGCTGAATAAAAAAGGCCAAACCTGTTACGGATTCTCATCTTTTACTCATCTATTTCAACTTATTTCTCATCATCTGTTTTATTCCAATATATCTATACCTTTTCATGGACAGTAAAATGGAGAAATAATATTTTGTTAAATCACTTTTGGCTTTTTCTAACTTGAAAAACAATAATTCATAACGATTAATTGTAATAGAATCGAACATATTTGTTTAGTACACTTTGCAAGAGCAAACTTTTGGAATAGACAATATTGATTTCCTTACTCATTTATTCTCAAATTAAAGTTCCATATTTTGTCTCAACGTTGAAACTTTCCCCTAAAAAGAATTTTTGGGAGTCTACGACTGCGAGTGACAAGATAACTGGCTAAAGTTCAGTTTCATCTTCTGATTATCACTTGAAATGAGTTTTTACCACATGTCTACTGCGAAATGAATCTTTGTGGGTTTGTGTCATTTTACAGATAACAGATGTATTTTACCCAAAGAGAAACAGAAGTGAAATAGTTGGATTTACAGCCCCATTCGTGCAAAGTTAAATATCTTTATACGAACTACATGCTCACATGAAGTAAAAAGCTTTCTTAATACATACATGTTGATATTCATCATGAGTACTCTGGATGCTGACCAATAGTCCACTTTGTCTACTTGTCATGCTTTACTCTCAGATTTTCCTACAATTCATCGCTGACCAAAAATTCTTCACAAAAGATTAACATAGAATATATCATTATTAAGAGAATATCTTGATGAAACGATCGTCCAACCTTGCTTACTTCAATTTAAGATACACTTCTTTGGCATTAGCTCGGTTAAACTGATTATAAACCATAATTAATCACAATTTATGCATAGTTTAGATTTTTAAGATGATTCTGAGGAATCGGTTCGTATGTGTTGTATAAAATGTATTACAATTTAATTTTTCGATATCATTATTTATCAAAGATATTAATGCGCTAATCTAATTATCGTCCATATTTATTATTCAGAAACATTTTTAAGAACCCTTGAACTTATTGTTGGAAATTATACATGTTCGTTCTAAAATTCAAAGTAGACCTCTTGGCAAACTTTCTTCATTTGCCATTACACAAACTTGTGAAGAATATGACGATAAATAGATAGAATGATGACGTCAACTTCTCTCAATTTCATTCAAACTATATGCCTTACACATTAGCCGCCTCCCAGCTATCTTAATCATACCTTTTAGTTTTCAATTGCGTCTTAACGTTTGTTACACAATTACTTCTTGATATTTCCTCCCCGCTTTACCTTCAATAAGGCACCGAAAATCTCAGCGTTTTCTGAGCGGTTTCAATGGAGACTCAGGATTAGCCCTAAGGACTCAGGTGGGCTACAATTTGAAATATGTTGCGATTGAAATGTAAAATTAAAGGCAAAACAGACCTCTCGGAATCTTCCCGTCCCAAGGGGATCGTAATCTAGTGCGCAGGTATCGCAAGATTTAAGTTTGGGTTAGAAATATGGGTTGAGAATGCATTTTTGCTAACTGAAGCTTGTGCAAGGGCGATGAAAATGTCATCACTTGAATAAAATGAGATAGTAAAAAAGGCAAAAGTTCTCTTGCGTCAATTCACCCGCCTTACCTCTGACATGCAGCTTCTTGATTCCCCAATATGATAAACTTGCAAAAATACTATCCTAATACAGATAGAATGGTGTACATCAGCATCCCTATTGGAATTTAAACTGACTCAATCTTGTTGTTCATTAACGTTTTTTAAGCGATGAATTGCTATGATAGAAATTTATGACGAATGAATCGTCTATTTCGATTAACCGCTTGTTTTTCATTATAAAAGTACACCTTGTGTGAACGAATAGTTAAAAAATGTTATCAAAACTATCAATAAATCAACCTGCCACATGCCGAAAAGCGGCCTACAGGATACATTAGTAGATGTAGATGTATCAAAAGTCTTAATTATTAAATGCGTGAACTTTATGTTTAGCTTCTTAACCTTAATATAGTCTTCAATAGATTTGAATTTTCAGCTTTTATATAGATTATTTACATCTGCTATTAAAAATAATCCTTTTTGTTTTCGTTTCAAAAGACTGCTTCACTAGCTTGCTTTGGATATCATATGTTCATGTTGAATCTGCGCGACTCATTTCTTTCTTGCGTCCAGGGAATGCTGCGGTCGAGTTTTTTCCACCCTGGGGATTCCGAGATAAGGATTTTTCCAAAGTAACCCTAGCATTAATTCGGAATATAACGCAGAAGACAAAAGTAGCTTTTAGGTATTTTATTTTCTTACAACAATAAGAGTAATTAACTATATTATAATAGTTTTAATGAGTTTGAGAACTGGTTTCCGAAGGCAGGAGCGAAAACAAAAGAGAAATGCGGTGAGGAAGGGAAGAGAAAATAATAATAAGGAAAGGTGGTTTGGAAGAGGGTGAGAAAGGGCAAATGGAAAAAGAGAGAGGCCCCGAATGACGCCAAGAGTAGAGAAGTGCAATACCGATGGTAGAATTGGGGAAACTTGTCTGTGGAAAGGAGTTTGAAATTCACTTCCGACGCGTAATTGACGGAGAATTGTTTGCGTGCAAAATGTTTTCTTTCTCTAATCTACTCTCCAGATTTTATCATGAGCCTTCGATTCCCCTCCGCCTCATCTTCGCACCATTTCTCCTCCGAAAAGCCGTCAGACGAAGCGTTCCTCCCTCTCATCTCCCAATATTTGAGTGCTAAAAATAATCCTCCATTCCTCGCCTCCGTCAATGGAAATTGTTTATGGTCCACCCAAGGAAAGAAGAATGGCCTCTATGTTCGGTGCACTAGCTGTCATCCTAGGGGAATTCAGTTGAAAATCCTATCATGATCTGGCCTTTTCATCTTTCGAATTCGGGTAACTTATTTTCCCCAGGAAACTATAATAGTATATATTCCTAGGTTTTAAGACCATCCACCCGTGCAGGGAATTTTTGGCCACATATTTGGCCAGCGTACCCTGATAGTATATTGCTACGGTAAGGCATAAGGTATGCATGATCAGAGATTTGTAAAGTATACAGTCCGAAGAATGGTTGTCTATCATTTGCTACGAAAGGTTGGAGGCGGAATGAGGCTTAATAGATAAAATTAGGAGTAAAGTAGTTTGCCACTGCTTTCCTCAGCGAGCTGGAATGCTTTAAAGGGGACAAATAGACTAAGGTGAAGAGAAATTAATCTATGAGTAACACTTTTCGTAATGGGCGAAACGTATAAGGCCAAGATCAGATAGAGGTAAAAAAATTCAATAATTGCAAGAATAGAAAAGGAATTAAAAGATCTACTGGAATGTTAAGGCAGAAGTTATAGATAGAATAGATCATAAAACTCTTGGATACATACGCTCGTAGAGAATGTCTACCATGGTGCAATATATAGTAAATAAGATATAGTAAATAAGTGACAAGATCCAGAAAGATACCTTACGAGTTATTATCAGCCTTAGCATCTGGAATCCTCGCCACGTAAGCAACATACTGAGAGGGGCTTAACCAATAGATATGATAATAATTATAAAATCTACAGTAAAAAATTATGAAGCAACACAGGATATCGCTAAAATGATGATTTCTGTCAATCGAATCTCTGCTTGAAAAAAATCGCAGTTGAGAGTGAGGAATCAATATTTCCCTTCTTTTGGACAATTAGAGACTGATAGTGCAGAACGATAGCATAGTACATCCAATAGCAATGTTTATTTATTTATCTATATATGTAGGACTTTCCGCAGCAGTTAGACTTATGCTATTGGCTTCGTAATTATCACAATACCTTACACATCACAAAACCTTATACTTCATAATTTCATTTACAATTAAAATAACATTCTAATTTATATACAATAATATAAATTATCAATTTTACATAACTACGAATGTACCAGTTAACAATAAAAACAATCACACATGCAAGTTTTTTCGTGGTATCTGTTCCGTGGCGGTCCCGGGGCACACCACGCACTCCCCTCACGTTTCCTCTTTAAAAATAACCGTAATATCAGTATCTGCTATTCGTTACCAACTACATTAAAATTGTTTATATTTATAAAGCAAAAGAAAGATTTTTTACCTTACAAATTCAATGGCTTTCATTTCTATAACTTTTAGAAACGACGATGGAGATTGTCATATTTCGAAACAAAACTGATACATTATGATGTTAATCGATGAATAAGAGCGATTAAGTACGACTAGATAAAAGGAGATCTAAAAGCTTAATATACATGCATATTATATTATTCGATTCTAAATTTTTAAGATTCATAATTTTTCGCTATTTATACTAAATCCGGGATATTTTGTTACTTATTTCTAGACTTTAATTCTGTGTGCATTCTACCGTTATCTTTAAAGAGCATAAAGTTACAAGGTACGCCTTCTCAGATGATGGAATTTGCGGGTACTCGCACCCAGCTAGAGATAAAGAAAGTCGAATTACATTCGCTAGAATTACATTCTAGCGAATTTTGGCTTTGGCAGAGATCTTTCCTCAGAAGAGATAAAAGTGAGAGAGATTTTTAAAGGGTAGTATTCAAATAGCGCAGATTCTTGGAACTTTTCATTTAAGTTTCAGACAGACTCTTATTTATTTACTAACTGTGAAGTAGAAATGACTCGGTAAAAATTTCGCTTTTAATGTAATTCCAGCGAGTTTTGTCGCGGCTACGCTTTTGGAGAGGGCATTTAGGTTGATCTCGTTTATCATTGCAACCAATTTTCAAAGCATGGCAAATTCATCGAGACTGAATATATCACTCCCTTTTTATAATGTACTTTCGTTCCTTTTTCTAAGATATTCCATATCTCATGCCCGAATTTTTGGTCACAAACATAGAATGTGATGCTATTACCGCATCTCGTGCTTCCTCTTGGACCAAGTCTATATCACCGTATGTAAAACACACCGGCAGTAACACTGAGGCCCCGGAATCCAATCCTGGTTAAGATGTCTGCTTAGGGTATGGATTTTGTGTTGGGGAATTTTAGATACTCAGAAAAGAGAAGTGTCGTATGTGTCAGTTTGAACTAATTTTCTTTGAGGAATTTTGCTGTTGAAATCTTTAATTATATACAGTACGATACTATAGTCCCGCGCTAACGTTTTATCCATATATATTTCTATCCTCATTGACAGTTAATTCAGAAAAATTTTATTGAATATATGTTATTTGAAATAACCAGCAGACATCATGAAATATTTTTTATCTAAAACGATCTCATCATCTGGTAGTATACTGGAAAACTGACTTGTAATTTCCGCAGTAAATTCTCAAGACAGTTATGTAAGTAAACGCAGAAAGAGAAAGTGTATGAAATGAATAGCTCATCAAGAGAAAGGTAAATTGAAAAGAAATAATAGGGGATTGAGGGAGAGAATAAATTTGCCATTTTCTTTCCAAAAAAATGAAAAGAGAGCACAAAAGAATAGAGGTAAAACAAAGACTATTTCCCTTACGAACGGGTGGGAAACCAAGATAGATAGAGGCCATATAAGGGTTCTTACACCCAATAGTAGAGCGTCATTCATGTAATATTCAAGAAGAAGATTCCCCCACTGAGTAACTTCAATAGCTGATCACCATTTGAATCCCACGATCAGATAACTTCTTCAGAACCTCGCTCAGAATCTCCTGTATGGTGATTTTACGCTGCAAGCAGACTAAAAATAATATGCAGAAGTATATATGTATTCATTATTCTGCTTTTTAATGAAGAAAACATGATTAGCACCTATAACAATGATTTCTAAATGTTCTCAGGTGACCTGTAGGTCGAATCAAAGAAACATGCGAAATATCATCAAATACGATTTATATCAAATAAATCGAGAGGTTGATCATAATTAGTTTTTCTAACGCGAATACGTTTTCTTTAAGGTTCCATCCTAAAATCATATGGTGATTAACAAATATGGAAATTTTTATACTTGTTAAACTCCTCTGCTTAGGAAAACGGATCAATTTTGTAATAGAAAGTACTACATGAATGGACTTAACGTTGTAAGATTTCTAGTTCTTGGGAGAAAAAGTTTACTTCGCGTCTTTGCTCATAAATATGAGTGATAAAATCTAAGATATCACTTATAGTATTCCTACTAGTGTAGTTCAGTATATTAGCAGTAGGAAATAATGTTAGGTAGGATATTTTTGCTATGCAGTAGAATCTCAATTATCTGGGACCATGACTGGGATGGGAGAAAATGTAATATTAATTTGAAAATTGTACATAAAGAAAGAAATAGAATACCGAAAAATGATCGGAAAGCAGAACTGAACCTAACCCAAATGAACATTGTTTTTAAACAGTGTATTATTAATAATACTGTCTATTATTGATAGATATATATATTTTTTAAATAATATACTCTGGTGTTCAATTTATATTATTTTCGTATTCTATGAGAATTTTACGAACGAATTACCCTTGTTAGTGTATAACAAATGAGTATTAGATTAACTGGGATTAGTTTATTCCCTACCATCCTGAATAATAGCGATTCTACGGTAAATGATATTTATGAGGCGTTTGAGTGAGAAATCGTACTTTAGGTTAAGCATTTAATATTGGTCGATGTCTTTCCGTCAGTCACTTCCGATTCTCTAATTAGAGCGCGTTTTCCGATCGCCGTCCCCGTTCTCCATTTCCCTTAGTTTCATATACTTATCTTATGACAGCTTTCACTCGATTATTGAATCTGACACCGTAGCTGAGAAATCAGTCTAAGTTGGAGTATTTGCCGCATCATGTATGTAGACACCTTAAATTTTATGCAATTAATTATTCTAAGCTAATGTATGACTACTTATCAATCGTTTCTAGAAGTGCAGAGAAATTTCTGCCGTTTATGAAAGTTGAAATTGCTATGATGTAAAGCTAAACTTTGCAGAATGGTAGGGACATCATTTAAATAATAAAGATATCAAGTTGTTCTCCAAACCGGTTTCAGTGAACGTTTTCTGAGGAAAATACAAAGCTTTTCTTTCAAAAAAAAAGGTCCATAAGTTTCATTGAAATGAAGTCATGCTCATACAGAAAAAGGTTGCAATTTAAGACATTTAATTGAAATCAAAGGCAGGATATGAATATACGCTTACAATAGTTTTTTGCAGACTATGGATAAATTTTAGCGACTTAAGATCCAGCAGGTGCGCTGGTAAGTTGGTAACAAGAAGTGGGTGAGATGTTAATGAAAAGTCAGAAAGATCATGATTCTTTACGTGAATAAAGAAGGACTCTTTTGAGCTCTCTGCAAACTGCAGCCGTCCGTACAGTACGGATCCCAGGTATATAGTATACCGAGCAAAAACTACGCTTACAAATGTGAGAAATAAACTTCGGAGTATTGAAATGAGCTTTTTCCATTACAGCCAAATATTCCGTGGGTATCTCACGTTGGAATCATTCCTTTCGAGCGTTAAAATCCGAAACGTTTCTAGGGTAAACGTGAATCCGATCTATGCTAGAGAATTTTCCACCGCCGCAAAATGTATTTAGTTTCTGCACTCGTTTCCTCTTAAGTCTAATCACATCGAATTCCTATCTTAATCCGGAAGCAATGGGAGAAAAGAGGTTAAACTCCGAGGTAGGAATCGAACCGAGATCGCTGTGTGGGAGCGAAAGGGGCGTGGCCCTGTGACAGGAGGGGAGGCACGGAGTGACCTGCCAGACGGTCGATAGCAATCGAAAGAAATTCCAAGTTCAGTTTTCTATGACGTCGTTTCAGAGAGAATAGGCGGAGGAACTTCCTATAAAAAGATATGCGCTGGAACTTGCATAAAACTTGAGGGTCCGCTGGAAAAGTTTTTACGGGAAATGTTGATAATTTTTAGGGGTGGGTAATGAAACTTTTGTAACGATCGAGTTTTGTTCGAATGGCTGGTATTCGAACGTGAGTGTTCTTCGATCGAATCGCAAATTTGATTTGTGCAAAATAACTCAAATTAGTGCGCTTATCCTTAGCTGCCATTTGTTTTTATCCCGTTTACTCGTGATTGCTTTCCGCTATTTCTAGCGTGAATTCCATGTTTTGATTTGTCTTTCCAGGAAATGAAATCCAAACTGAGATAGTAACAATCCATGAAATTCCTTTTTTTCGAGCTACTTCCCAAAAAAATACTGTTGGTGCTCAGAAGTCTTCTTCTATGTTATTAATATTGGGTTGGATTTAGTTTTGGATGATATTTAAGGTTTAATCTATTTCATCGTTTATTTACTGTAAGGTCAGAAAGGACAACGTGCACGAAGCCGACGCCCGATAAAGCTCCATCCCATAGAGACATCTCTGCTTCCGGGTGTGAGAGATCGCAGAACCCAATAGAATATTCGTGAACAAACAATTATTGTATCATTCATTACATAACTAAACAGTTCATAAAGAACATAAAGACTATATTATGCTAATTATTACCAGAATCCTTGGATCCATTATCATTTCGATTCATTCAAGTTTTCTTAGATAATCCGTGACATAGATACTATCCTTTTTCATTACGTTATTACGTAATTATTTATTCTCATACAAACATTTTCTTTATAAGGCACTTGCTTTTAGTGATGGGTTACCACGGGATGTTTATCGTTTGTGACGCACATCTATTTCTGCTCGTTACATAAAGGAGAAAAGGTGCGCATCGCCAACAGATTCCGTGGAAACGAGGAAAATGTAACATTACAGTGTGTTGAAGATTCATCAGTTTCCATAGTTTGATAATTGGCACGTGTTTATTACTTCATATATTATTTTATATAAATAATAAACCAAGGAATGGGTTATAGGGTCGGACAGAGTACCTGACCGGCAAATGGGAGACCCGTGTTCGATTCCCGGTCCCGTCGGACTTTTTGCAAGTCTATTCTTCCTTGAGATAATACGCCTACATTATGATTAAACCAAAGGTCACTATCGGTGGTTTAAACTGAATTTTGGTGTCGCTATTTAAATAATATTTATATATAAAACTAGTGTTTATTAAATACTAGGAGTGACATGTTTTTAATTCGTTACACTACCAATATTGAGTCGATTATTTTATATTCTCAATTTTCCCGAAAGATTTTCAATTTCTATTTTTGACCGAAGTGATGGTAATATCTGAGAATTCGTAGAGAAAATAAATTAGGTGGGAAATCAATATTTCAAACTTACTCCTGAGTCTTTGATGCAATTTATCTTTAGAAACATAAAATGGAATGCATTTTAAAATGAACCATGAAAAAATTTTTCAGGGATTTTCAGCATATATAAAAGACAAATTTGCAAAAATAATAAATTGTAAGAAAGATACACCACGTATGTGTGAACGCATATTCTAATCTAGAATATTTTTCATCAATTTTATTTCACTGAAATTTTCCATTCAATGCCAGACTACCGCGTAGACATCATTGTTCATCGTATATCAGGAGTACCTTTATCAGGAGCAGTTACCTCGGAATTAACGAATGACAAAAACTATAAGATAGAAGAAAAAGAACGTTCCTTCTGTTCTGAGATTCGATTCGATTCAGAGTTATCATTTATGAGAGAAGTATAGTAAACACGAAAACCTAGGAAAGAAGAGCGGGAAACGTCCTCCGCAGAACTGGTTTGAAAGTATTATTGTGAGATTGCTAGAAATAAAGACTGTCCGGGATAAAGCCATGAATACGTCATTGCAAAACAAGATGGCCATAACCATATTTTCTCATGACGGCCATCAAGTTTTTTGGCTGAGTTGAATTTATGTGCATTAACTTCGTATCGGATTACAGCTATTCATCTTGGAGCGAAGGAGGTTATTTTCATGAAGTTCTCAACATGTGAACATTCGCTATAGAATAGTGTCTTTCCATTCATACGACAAAAAACGTGATAATGTTCCCAAAAATAACTGGAAGTAGACTGAGATTATCGGAACATTTACTGGTATATATATATATATGCTGATTTTTATTTATTTATTTATTTCGGGAGTATAAATTAATTTTGATGATTTATCCATAATTATCTGAACAGAATTTCTGCCTCATTGCTATTGCCGTTCTCATTGGTAACGTTTATTCTTCGTAAGAAAGTAATTGGCAAGGAATTCGATTTAATAGGATGATAAAGCTCCTATTACGTTAGTTGGATTGAATAAAATAAATTCGGCCAATTCAGCTTATACCAATCCCAATGAGTGAACGTATTTGGTGATTGAAGTGTCAATTTGAAATTTCGCGTAAAAAGAAGGAACCGAAATCAACTCGCCGTACAATAAAAATGTTTGCGTAATTTCGCTATGTTAAGGAAGTTGGTATGGTAAAGAAGTATTTTTCTTTTCTTAAGGTTCAGCAGATCCAGGGCTTCATAAACAATTTAAAGAACCAGAAGACATTCCTTCGATTTGAATGCTCAACTTTGAAAGGCAGAGCTAGGATCTACAGAAAAGGAACAAAGTGGAATAGAAAAAGTACTTGGTATTTTTCTCTTTGGAAAACCTTTACCAAAAATGTAACGCTAGAGGTTTTGGTTGTAGGGAATGTAGATTTACATACAGAAGAGTCTATTTTCTTGTATATATTTGACTCCATTTGTAATATAAGAGGAAAAATTCGTTAGGATAACATGAAAATATTCTGATTCGGTTATGTCTTCCAAGGATTGATTTCTTTTAAAATCATTCGTAAAGTAAAAAGTTCTGCCTTTTACAGAAAGGGTTTCGAGAGAGCATTCTTCAGATAAAGTTACCAAGAAATTGGTCGACCCAAAACAGATGCTTACCTGCAATTAAAATAAATTACCTCCATTACACTAGCATCACCCCGTTTGTAATCAGCCACCTTGCAAAACAGAAAAATATTTCTCAACGTAAGATTCACTTTATTGATGAGTCCATTGAGGGTGTGATTTAGTTCATGCACTCTTATTCAAGTCTCTTCTTACTGCATATCTTACCGTATCTTATAATGACACATTCTCCAAAGCAGAACACCATTTCTTCGATTACCATTGAGTAGATGACTGCAGTTTCTTAGAGAGCCAGAGTATGGAATGGAATCATCATAATGGCATTGGTTGTGTATCCCCTCTATAGTATACCTCTCAGCACTTTCTTCCGAGATTTCAGCGCCGTAACTCACGTGAAGGGAAGGATTACCTGTACAAATGTGATAGCGAGTGATTAATTATGTTATCACTTTCTTGCTTTACTAATAATATAATTTTAATTTAGGAATGTTTAATTTTAAAGTTCGTCTTAAGAGAAACATTTTCCTTATATATGAATCATAGAGTCTGCAACTTTGCAGAACCTACATTGCAGGGACCTATATTCGAATGGCAGAAAGAATTATTTCCGGAAATAAGAATTTAAAGTCATGATACTTAACAAAAAGAAAGTATTTATTGTCTTCTCCACCCCCTCCCCTACGCTTTCCCATTTATTTTGTTTCTTTTTGCCATGATAAGGTAGATAAAATATTATAGCATAATTTAACAAAATTTTACTTGTGATTTTAACGTATAAGGGCTAGTCAAGGCTGTAAAAGCTAGTTAAGTAGTGTACATAGGAATCGGAAAATTCGAGTGACTGAAGCGAACGATTTGAAACTGCTCCCGCTATTAAGTCTGTTTCACTAATTCGCTTCACTCCATTCAATCCAACATTAGTTGTAACGTTAACTGGATCTCGGGGTGAATAATCGCATAAGTATACCTCCATTAGCTCTCTCGTTTCTGCTGTGTCGGTTGCATCTAAACAACTTTTACCCCTCTTACGCAACAGAAGTTGGCTGAGTATCCCATCGAGGCTCACCAAAGACACGATATGCCACCGAGTATCTCCCATCTCAGCCACCCTTCTCTCTAACACAACTCGGATAAAACCATCTTGGCGCCACGCACTTCCCTTCGCTATTATTGCTCTCAATTTCCCTTACTCTTCCCCTGTTTCCCTCCTTCTAACTCTCCCAACATTTTCAACGGACAATTCTCATCCCACCATACAACTTTTTTTAGCTCTTCCATTTCTACATCATTACTAAACCCACGTGAAGGACAGTTAGTCTGTACCGCCATCAGCCCAAAGGCTAGATGGATCCTCAACAATTTTAGAGATGGCAACATGAGGTAGTTTGCCGCTGCCTCTGAAAATACTATGAGTGGATCACATTCTCTAAGTATAGCACATTGGCCCTTTGAATAAAATTTTGCGTAGCATCGAATGAGGGGCGTGTGAATACCGTCATTAAGCAGGCAATTCTCTCGGGTAATCAGCCGGGTCGTTGGATCGATTTTTACCGACGTTTTGGTCGCATTCTCCGCGGCCATCCTCAGGGTGTCACCATGAAGATGACGGCGGAGAATGGGACCGAAACGTCGGTGAAAATCGATCTAACGACCCGGCTGATTACCCGAGAGAATTTCCTGCAATCCATGCGCCGGGAAAGAACCAAGTCATTCTACACCATCATTAAGCATCACCAAATGACTTTCATATTATCACTACGATAAGCAAGAGTGATGATTAGATAATAGTAAATGAAAATATTTTTCCTATATCCTGCGTCAAAATAAAAATGGGAGAAAGACAATATATCACTTAAAGTACGTAATCTCTAATCATTTCATTTGTCGAAACGGTGATATTATGCTCAAAGAATGGTTTCATGATTTCATTTCTTCCATTTTGGAGCAGGTAAAACATTTTAGCCATTAATCATTAATTAATACAGAATACGATCAAGGTGTCCATTTTTTTATATCCTTTAGTTAGGCTTACGTTTAACTGATTATTTCCATTAATATGATGTCTACCAATATTTTAATCGTTATTTGATACTATGCTCTAAACTTTCTCTCTCTGTTACTTCCATTTTTGACGTTGTCATTTTCATCACCTGTAGTTTCGTTCTTCAGACTTTTTCTCCGCTATTTCTTTAGAAACTCCTTTGACACACATTCTTTATCCACAGAAAAGATTTTTTAAAGTCTTTCTTTCCATTTTATGTAATTATGTTACTTTTCCAGTTCTAAATGCATTACTCTATTTTCTAGGATAAAAGTTGATCGAGAACTTAACTGCATCGATGCAACCAATTAATTTATCTTGAAAATGTTAATTGTTTTAATCTAAAATCGGTAATAATGTATTTCTTATCTAATGTTTAATGTATGCCAATAAGAAAAATCACTCCATTCCGTAGCATAACTGAATATCAATAAATAATGTATATATATATATATATATATATATATATACCTATTTTATTATTCCTTTTTTGTATCATTCTGCCAACCCACGCGATATGCAAAGAATTGATTATTAATTCTATTTCTGCTCTTTTTCTTGGTCGAGGTTGTTCACCCTTTACAAGGAAGTATACTCTGTATCAGGAAGGAGAATACTCTGTATCAGAGCATAATTTTGAAGAATTTTTCTCATTTCTGAGTTCGGTATCTTACACGAATCCCTACATCCAGCTCTGATTGATCCTCTACAGCCCTGATTTCTCGTCACATTTGCTTATCTCTCATATTTTCATTTCCTTATCTCCTCTCCGTGTTTCATTTCCCGATCAGAAATTCCCTATCCCTGTGGCCTCTGCGATCGGAAAATCTCCCCATACTTTCGCTTTCTTTGTGTCCCATCTCTTGCCCTCCTTTTTCTTTTAGTCGCGAGAAGTAAGATGAGGAGGAAGGAGCCAGGAGGAGTGAAGTACTAGAACAGGAGTCAAACTTCTCCTTCATATGATCATCCAATAGTTTTTATTTGATAGCACAAAAATATAAGGTGATCATTACAAGTATAGAAATTTACTTTAACAGCGTGCCAAACTCCTACATCGTGGAATCTTTAATGGATATTTGATGAGATGTGCCTAGCCTGCTGGATCCAAAGAAGACATTAGATTATTTCTTTAAATTGTACTAACAAATTTAGTCCAGCTAATAAACGATCAAAAGCTAAGAAGCAAACGTAGCTTCTCTGGAAAAGAGAAGGACGGAGGACGATAGTTATTTGAGAATTGAAAAGGTCTTATCACACGAGACAATCCACCGCATGAAAGCCTGTCCGCCGGTCGTATTTTGGAGTATTACATAGAGTATTTTTTAAAAATTGCATATTATCCAATTTTCCAGGCGCGAGTATTGACGATCATTTTTATCCTATAGATTTGAAATGGTTTTTAACCATTCCATTTTCACATTTTTTGCAATTGAATAGATGAAGTACTTGGAAATGGTGATTAGAAGAAATAGTTTCTGGTATAGTAAGCCTTTTTGATTTTTGGAAATCTAAACGAAAGAAATTATACCAAAAGCGAAAAGTAAATTTACAACGATTTGCTAAATGTTTAGTCATGCTCTCATGATTCAACGTCTCATTTTTCCCTATCTTTTGTTTTCGAGAGAGTCGATAGTGCTGCAATTAGAAATAGGAAGAGAACTTCAGCTATTCCATATCGAAAGATTGAGTGTGGCTGTTTATGTTCGCTTAAAACTCAAGAAAGATTAGTTGAAAACCTCCAGGTTATTGAAATCCGACGACTCACCTACTTTAATTTATATATTTAATCTCAGACTCGACCACGGATGAGGCAAAGCGTTCCCTAAAAAATAAATATGAAGTGCATTTTTACCCTTGCAAGTTCTATTTCTATCGCAAAATTGAAAAAAAATTGTACGAACATGAGCCAAATTCTAAGTAGAGGGAAATTCTATACAGTTCCATATTCTTATTGTCGATGTATGGCTTCCATTCTAAATTATTAGAAATTGAAAAGATTCAAATTTCCATTTGGATAACCTGTCACATTGAATCAAGGGAACGTAAGAGATGTTAGATTCTTTTATTGAAAAATATTATTAAACTATTAGTGAATATTTCTATTTTCCCCGTTGATACTCTACGGGCACTTCAGCTATAATAATCTATATCTAAATGCAGTACAACCCGGTTAAGAGGCTTTTCAGGAAACCAAGGGAATACCGTGTTATAAGTCTAATAACCAAGTTGTCTAAAACTGGTTTCCTTAAAAAATACTTTTGAACAAAGACCTGCTTTTCCCACTGCGCTCAACATCACACTCTCCTTTTTGGTTTCTTCTTAAGATTGCGATGAAAGGATGACAGGTCTATCAAAAGAGGCGAACGATTGGTCAAAGTGGGTTTTAGTGCATCTGAAAAAGGGAAATATCCGCGTTTTAAGCGAGAAGTAGGGCGTTTTAAGCGGCCTTTTTACCATGTGTTTCTTGTGAAAGGGACCGGAAACGTATGAAAACCGCATCTTGAGCGGAATAACGTCCAGAGAAGCGTCTTAGATGGGCTGTGTATAATAAATCTGTATAGGAGGCCGTGTCTTTTTGAAGGTTGTTCAAATAAAATGATATACAACTGCAAGTATAATTATGGTAATATATGAATATGCTATTTCTATATCATGAAGACACCTCAAGCGTTTTCCTAAAGTAAACATTTTATTTCTGCATCTTAATTACTATACTGCCTTGATTATACTATATAATTCGTCTATTTTTACTTCCCCGTTGAGAATCAACGGATAGCTCGACTAGCTCGGTAATATCTCTTAACTTGTAGAGATACTATGCTTTATGGTGAGGCTTACAGTCCAAGCTTTTATTTGTATATTTCACGACAGCAAAAGTATGAAGCAATTCCAAGTACCAGCCATAAATAAATTCATCGAGTGTTATTTTTTATTTATTGTGTACTCAAGCCATTGAGTGTAGTGCATAATTTTAGAAGCCCCGTTCATTAGCAGAATAAAAAAGATTATCTCGATAAATTTATTTCCAAATGGAAATCAAATACATTTAAAGTAATAGATATACCACCCATCCGTTCACTAGAAGTGAGGATATAGCTCACCAAAATTTTATGGCCATTATGCAGCAATAGATTCAGTATCCACAGTTCGATCACTGCTTTCTGTATTGAAAAAAGCGAGTTATATACTAATATTATTCGGAGGAAAGAAGTGCTCAATAAAAACCATCTCAGATAAAACAACCAACAAATGACTAACCGGGATGAAGCATTCATTAATATCAATTTAAGTAACATGCCTGTTCACAATTCGATAAAATGTATTCCTCTCATAAAGCCTCACCCCACTGTCATCACTCAAAATACTGATTTTTGAGGATTTTTAAATGTTAGTTTATACATGAAGTCGATGAAGAGCAAAGAGCGATTGGGTGTAGGCGCCAGGATCCACGGGGAGAAGTTGGCAAAGAATGGGAGGGAGATTGATGAGGTTGCTACAATAGAAGGGAAGGGTGAATGATGGAGGAAAAGATGTAGAGAAGGGATTTGGCAGGCGGACAATCCATTTATTTCAAGACGACGTTGGGACTTTCAAGTCCCCTTTTGCACTGAATTTGCATTTGATAGAGTCGAAGTTTCAAAGAAAAAATTTAAATTTCAGAACTGATGACTTCGATGTGTACTACTGAAAAGTTATAGCTACAATGAGCATTTGAAAGTTTTTAAAAGTAAACGTGATTTAGTGACAAATTTTATACTATATATATATAGTATAGTATATAGTACAAATTTTATACTATATATATATAGTATAAAATTTGTCACTAAATCACGTTTACTTTTAAAAGTATTTTATATAAAATTTTATATAAAATACTTGTTTCATGATTCAATAATGATACCAAGCCAAGTAAGGCGAGAGCAAAAGATAGCAAAATGCAGTGCAACTGAAACCCTACGGAAAAGTTTACAGTAACGCATGGAGATTCTTCAGCGGCAATGGTGTGGCATCAGCCGCTTAAGTATTCCACCAAGAAGCCACGAACAATCTTCCGCTAACATCCAAGTGGTTGGAAAAACATATTTCAGCTGCCACTCGCGATTCAGCAAATGAAACATCTTGAGAAGAAAGATGTCTGGAGATCTTTGCATCGTCGTTGACAGTAGCTGATTTGCAATTGAAATGCGTACCTCGTTTTTGTTGGGTTTTAAATGCATATAGATAGTTATTCATTTCGGTCTCAAAAATTCCACTTCAAAAAATCTTTAAAATAGAGGCGGAGCAAGTACAAATAAAATGCGAAACAAATGTAGCCGTCGATGTATTTACATTCGTAGAATTGAACTTATGGAGGTGGGGAAGGAGTTCCACAAGAGTAGATGGGAGGAAGATGCGGTAGATGGCTCTGGAAAACAGGAAGTGAGGCAGAGAGGTTCGAATGAAGGACAGCGAATAAAAGCTGCTGTGCTAGACGGAATGAGAAGAAAATTAAGGGAAATGGAAGTTTTATAATGTAGTTCGAGGGAAGTTGAAGATTGCAAACGGAGATTAAATAAAAAAATTTAGAAGAGCTGAAAAGATAGAGAGAGATAGGGAATTTGCATAACGTTTCCGAACGAAAAGATATTTTTTCCTCCGTCGCCGCTTTGCTATTTGCATTTATTTTCCATGAATGTTAAGTAACAAGCGTGGCGTTAGTAAATCCTTGGGAACATATGCTGTTTCTACAATCACGCGGAAATTTTGCAAAGGTTGAATTACTGTTTTGCATTTCCAGAGTCGTTAATTTCATTAATATTTAATAAGTTCATTTGCATATTTTCATCGAATCCGTGATTAACACAACAAAACTCCTTAATGAAAAATAGCTTTTAAACTGTCAACACGAAAAAGTTTGACGTCTGCATTATAATGCATAACACAATCAGGATGCTGAAGGAAATGTTGAATTTCTTCAGAAAAAACATTGATTAAGGCAATGAATGTGCACTAAGGCAAAAATTTTGCATCTTGTACGTTTTGACGGATAATGAATGAAATTATAAGGGATTATCTTTTAGCAAAAATTATTTACTTCAAGAGTATATTAAAGACATCCATGGCAAATAATGTTTGGCTACATTTTAAAATTTCTCATGAGCTCCAGGGATCAGCAAAAATTTTTGATTTTTCTCTTCTGAAACAGCAATTAAGTGATGCATGTCAGGAACAGAAATCATACCTAAGTAGTTAATAAGTATATATAAGTATATAAATTGTCACGATTGTTTGGAATAACGAAATAGAACCAATCGCTATTTCACGATTTTGTGGACGATACTTGTTTCACGTTGCATCCATTAAAAATGAACCGCATTGACATGACCCTCTTTTGACATAAAAATTTCCTCTTTTAAAAGCGAAACTTCTTTTGGCGGTTAGATTTTTATATAAACATTACTAAACTAGGACCGATCTTAGATATTTCTTAATGGAATTTCGTACAAGTTTGTGTCTTTTAACAAAATAAAATTTATCATTAAAAATATGAACTACATTTCACCAGAAAAGGACATCAATTGAGAGAGAATGAAAGAGCTAAGAAAATTCTGACATCTAAAATGTTTTGCGGTTAATCATACCACTTAATATAACTGTGTAACATAAATTTTCGGAAAACTCGTGTTTTATGGTCATTTAATAGGGTTAAAAAAGATATATTTATGAAATTGTTTCGTAGGGGAATTCGATATCCTTTCATTTATTTTGAATTTTGGAATGAAGCAAAGTAGACACCCCTTGTTGAAGGTGTTTCAAAAGTGAGTCTTCATATTCGTCCAGTTTTGGTGACGGGAAGGTCTTATGGAGTCGTCAATAATTATGAGATGTTTCTTCCAAGACAAAAATGTTTTCCTACTATTTATCTGATAGAATCCTCAAAACGAACCACCTGAGAATTGTTCTAGTCGTATCATAATTTCTCTCAACAAGTGATAATCGTAGGGTCAACTGAATGCACTTGCACGAAAACTAAATACAAAGAATCTGGAGAATTCAACCTATATACCATAGCTGAATCACAGTAAATAAATTTGAATTTACAAAAATACTTTTCTTCGTCACGGAACGTCTTTGTCGGGGAAATACCATTTCTGAATCACCGTGTAGGTTAAGTGGCATCTCCACAGATTCTGGCACACGCATCAATTAACGTAGAACGAGAGTTATTTTGCTATACCGTTCATTCCGTCCATGTGTTCTTGACCGCAAAACATTTTGTTTTTCTTTCCGTCCCATAACGTTGACGAAATCTGCACTTCATCTCTGGCAGTCATTTATATGACCGACGCCTCTTGGCCAAATGAGTTTTGCACCTTCGCCGAAAATAAGACGACCTCTGTTAGTTTGGCAGTTGTAGACATGTTCAAATGGGTAAACGGGCAGTGAATGCATCCGTCTCTTGAGCCAGAAGCAGTAAATATCTCCTGAATGAGCGACGTTGGGAAACTGCACAGCATATACACTCCCTTTGCTCAATATTCCCTACGCTATTTTCGACCTCTCACTTCTTTAGCCTTCGTTTTTAGAGAGCTGCCTTTTCATCTTCTTTTTCCTTTGCTTATATACTTTCATTTTACTGACAAAATCAAATGTGAAGGAGATATTATACGCAATGTAATAACTGTATTTCTAGCCTACGTTTTCGCGATACTAAATGTTTTTCTTTACATTTTTATTTAGTATTTATTATATACAGACAAGTTATTCCCACATCTAAAAGATACTATCACTACTAAGAAGAAATGTTTTTGAGAAACATTATCGTTTCTGTGTTCCGGGTTTATTTTGTTTATAATAAAATATTAAAGGAAAAACTTTTTAATGGAATTGCAATGACTCAATAGTACTCCTAATGAAAAATACTAAGAGAACCCAGCGATTTTTCGAAACCAGTATATAGTTTATAAGTTTACCTTAAAAAAAGTAGAGCCTCACTGGTTATTTATGGAATGGTGCGTCATATGGGAAATGCATACCAAAATTATCTATTAGTTTGTTTTACTTTATTCCCTACGGGTATCAAATTATTGCAACCTTTCTTGGAAAATAATTGATTCCGAAGAAGTACACAGTCACATTTAATTTACTTCTTTTACAAGATTGGCTTTCTATAAATCAGTGTTTATCGATCCTCTTAACCCTGAGAATAACTGCAGGCTCAGTTAATTCGCGATTCAGATATGCTTTCCCAGAAATGTTTATTTGATTTAGAATATGCAGAGTTTAGATACTTTTGTCATTTTATTTATGTGAGCAAACAAACGTACAATACAGATTACACTGATGCAATAGTTCAAAAACTCGTTCGCTATAGGGCAAGCAATGCACCAGTAAATTTCCGTTCGGTTTATTTCAAAAGAGCTCACAACTGCTTATTCGCTGGCTTTCACGTATCTTTATTCATTACAAGTGATCATTTGCTCGTAATCCATCGCAGTATATTTATTCCAATCCAAGTATCGAGATAAATGAACGACAAAGTGCAAAATAGTTCACTCTGAGGTATCTGAAGTGTTGGAAACGACACGAGCAAGAGTCGTTTTCTGAGTGTCTGACTGAATATCCTAAATTTTGGACGGATCTGAGTCATCTCTTGGGAACTGAAAATAATCAGTACAGTAAAGTGAAGTACGAGTTTGGGTGAAGGAAATTCTGATCGTACTTCAGAGAATTCCAACGTTACAAACACGATTATTAAAAGAATATTTTAGTAATGGTCTACATCTACATCTACGTATGTACCCTGCAAGCCGCCTTTCGGCGTGTGGCAGGGGGTGCAAGCACCATGACTCTATTTGCCTAGTCGATTATTTTCGCGTATTGTTCTCGGAAAAAAAGAATTCTTGAATCGACTGGTTTTAGCATCTATTTCTCTAATCTTTCTCGCTGTATCAGAACGGCCTATATAGCAAGGAGGGCGCATAATATCGGCTACATCTTCTATGAACGTGCTGTCTGAATTTATCTAGTAATTTAAATCTCTGATTGAGCCTTCTTTCTTCTAAAGATTCCCATCCTGCCTCCTGAAGCATCTGAGTAACACTTACCGATTTATCATAGCAATATTTTACAAAGCGTATTGCCTTTCGTTGTATCTTTTCTATCTCGCGAATACAACACTTTTCAGCAGGGTCCCATACACTGCATGCGTACTCGAGGTGAGGCCTAACTAGCGCAAAGTAACATCGCTCGCGGACTTTTTCTTCGCTTTTACCGACTATTCTTTTGACGAAGCCTAGTTTCTTAAGAGCTCGCCCACATATGTTATGGATGTGGGTACCCCAAGTTAAGTTATTCGTGAGGGTTATTCCGAGATATTTTACCGAATCGACAGTTGATAATGTTTTCCCTCGAAGGCTATATGAATTATGATTGGCAAAGGATTTTCTTTCGAAAAAATTAACTACTGAACATTTATCTACGTTGAGCTCCAATTGCCAGTCGTCGCACCATTTTACTATTTTATCTAAGTCATTCGACAGGCTTAATCTATCGTCATTACTTGTCGTCATGGTCTCGTATTTAGGTGATCAAAACGATCTTTGAACACGAATCCCTCCAAGTAAATTTGAGTGAAAAGAAGAGGATGGGTTCGTAATTCCGAGGATATGGGAATGAATTTCATTGAAGTTCGTAGGGAAGTTGGAAACTACTGATTCGACCGCACATGTCAGCGGTTGATTCGGTCAAAATGAAAAAGATGCGCTTTGTGTATATAAAGTACATCGCAATGAAGTCAAATAAACCAGATATAAGGGCTTTTACTCTATGATAAAAAATAGAATTAATTAAAAATCATCGGAAATGGTCAGGCTGAAAACGTCTCGCATAGAATTATTCTTTTAATTGAATATTATGTTACAATAGTATTCCTATAATTTTAGCCTATATATTTAATAACTTATTAGATTTTTATTTCTAGGATCATTATGATGGTGTGGTTAAACTTCTAAAATTCTTGTGGACATATTTCGAATGTGGTCATGAAAGGCAAAGAATGCTATACTTTTTGAAAAGAGGTTTTCTTTCTTCTAAATTTGTCACGATGTACGTTTGGAGGGATATGACTGAAGAGAAACTGGCCCGCAGTTATTATGCATATTATTACGGCCACTTTTTTGAGAAGTTTAATAATGATACGAACAAACCTAATTTTAATCACCGATTTTCAGCTAAGTGCCCCAATATCACTTTGAAAAGTGAATGGGTTTTCTCTTATTGGATTTTTATAATAATATTCTCACGCCTAGATTCCTAGAATAGTAAAAGCAGTTGGTATTTATTTATGGGAAAGGATACGAAACTCGTTCCAGGAAAGTCGAGTTTATATTATGTGTTTGTACCTTGATGTATTTATTTCTTTTCTAATTATTTGTTCGATTTGTTAAATTAAGGTACACGCTTTTTTGTAAGATAGAACACCATGCTTTCAGACACGAGAATAAAACAGATTTGATTGAAAACGAGATTAAATCGGTTAAAAAAGAAATATTGACAATAAATCGCGCACATTTCAAAGTCATTCGTGAATTCCCTCGAAACACATTCGAAAACTTTTCCACGATGAAGCTGATATCAAAGCACAACGAAGGATTCATAATTCTTTTGATGTTACGAAAAATGTAATGCCTGAACGGTAAAACTGAGATACATTCAGTTATGTATAACATTGAACTTCGGGGATTATTATATTTATTGACATCTGCCGTTTCACAAAAATACGGTGATGATTTATACCTGTAAGAACATGGAAGTGCCGATCACGTAGTATGAAAGTATCGGGTAGTGGTTGGGAATTTCCCTTAGTTATGAATCTGGCAGGGAAACTCGCCGAACATACCCTCACGAGTCGGAAGAAATAAGAGATAGATGAAAAGGGAACGGCAGAGACACGTGCCTTTTACGTGCAAATTTGAATCCCAAGGAAGATAGAGAATGAGTAAAACATTCTGTCTGTAAGTCTGTGGTAAAATGACCTCTATGAAGAATGGAGTATCTTCGGCAGGATCCAAAGAAGAGGGTGAAAGGATGGTAATAATTATAGAAATCGAAGGAATAGATAAGCGGCTGTAAGGGAACAGTGCCTTTTTAGGAGCATGAGAGATGTGTAAGTTGATAGAATGACAGACGTAGCAGGAAGTAAAAGAAAAAAGTTGAGATAAAGAACATCAAGAGAAGAAACCTTGGAAGATGCACAATAAAGAAGTAGGAGAACGCGGTTGGGGTCATGAGAGGTATCATGGCTTGAGTAGGCGATTACTTTAGGATATGTACAGTAGAGCCGTTCTTACCTGTAGGGCAGACAGACTTAACCGAAGGGCCTAAAGGAAAAATAAAGACAGGGGCTCAAGTCAAGGTTTATTTTGGAAGCTATCATTAACTTTTCTTACAAATGCTGTCATAAGGAACTCTAATCTCTAGAGAACCTTTCAATAATTTTGCTTGTAATTCTATGACTCAAATATATATCTATTTGGAACTGATAAGGGCTTCAGTAGCATCATCATGTCGTAGGGCATCACTTTACTATCACCAGGATTTTACAAATGCCCGACCCGAAAATTCAGGATGAAATCTTTCATTTCACTTTTCCTATCAACGCTTTTCTCTTCTTGGCGAAAATACTATCATTTCAATAACCGAAAATTAGTTTTCCACGAAGATGCAACATATTTTTATAGAAGGAGATTCATTAATATAGCCTATCATAGCACAATGAACTTCTAACGAAGGAGTGTCTCATTCTAAAAAGGAATCTTTGACTCGGTTAACAACGGAGGAGAACAAAATGGGGAAAAGATTGGGAGGAAGATGGAGGCAATTTGGAGATATAAAAAAGATTCTACGAAAAAGGAAATGAATCATGAAGAAGATTGATTCTTTGTAGTTGAGGAAGGGAGAGAAAGGGTGTGGCCAAAGTGGAAGAAGGAAACAGCCGAGCTATATTCCTGTTGTTATGTTTTCTCCCATTCATTTCCATGATTTCCTGGAAACAGCAAGATTTATCGGGAGCTTCAATATCAATGGTTCGATATTTTCGGGCGGGGCCAAATTCAAGGGGAACATTATGTATTAAGCGATTTACGGAATTTCTAGGCTTGAAAATATCTTCTCCATATTTATGAGGCTGTAATTTATGGCGGTAAGATGAATATCTTTTTAATGACATACTTTCCTGACTCGGAGGAGAATTACGTCAAGTGTTCAATTTATGCGTTTCGTATGCAAGTTATTTATTTAACAGTCATGATATAACTAGTACGAAATGTAATTTTAAGCCAGAATGTGAAAATCGACAAAATGTGCAATAAGGAATAAAATCAGATAAAATCATAATTTAATTGTATGTAAAATCCAATTTATCTTTCAGAAGTGATCAAGCGACGGTGACGCGTCTTCGGGATTTGACCTTTCGAATGAGTATCAGTGGTGTTTGTCTCCTGATAATGCCATGGAAGTTGTTTTGTTTTTAATTGTAATTAATGGTCATTCGGAGATAAAGATTGTAAAATTAAGAAGGAAAAAGAAAATATGTGATCAGATTCATAAAGTATTTAGATAACAGTAATAATACTGACTTACATTGTTATGCATCACTCAAGAATAATTATTTTATATAATTAGCGCATGTATATTCATAATCTGGTGCCGTTACATATAAAATTTAATTGATTCTTACAAGTTTAAGTCAGCTCTATGTTCAATCTCTCCATGCCATTTTGCATTGAGATGATAGCTATACCCAAAATATGAACCGAATAAACTCTTAAATTTTAAGAGTTACAAATGTGATGTAAACACAAGCATATCACCACTATCATAAACTTATCAATAAAGGTTTAGGATTAAACAAGTGATGATTTCGCATGAATCACGAGTTAGGAATTAAAAGAAATTGATATTTTACTCCGACATGTGCGGAGATTTTAAATCCCGATGAACATTTCATGTAATTATCCACCAATTCAAATCATTGCATTAAAACGTTTCCCTCTGTGTTTCTGGAGGATGAAGGGATTATTTTAAATTAATTGATGAGTACTCATGTAGCTCATATTCAAACGAGGAAACTCCATGAGTCTACGTGCAAATCAAGACTTAAATATATATTTCTAACCATTTATTTTTATAATGATTCCCTTTCCCATAGAGTTTTCTTTCGATTAAAAACACATCATTATGAATTGATTATATGAATTGAACGAAGGACCTATTTAAAATTCAACAGGAACTTTATTCGTGAAATATAGAAATGTCGTAAATGCGTGTGGGTGTACAATATAATCCGTGGAGAGCAAAATATATGTTTATTCCGTATAAAGGCGAATTTTACGACAAAGTTTGCGCTTTCATTCTTTAGTTATAGCTTGCTTTTGCCTCAGAACCTTTTATCACTGTTATTTAGTTGATTATACAAGGTGTATTATGTGCATAAATTTACAAAACACAAGGTGGTTCAATGGAAAAAGTAAATGATCTAGAGTGACATTTTCATCGAGTAGTTCTTATTTTCGATTTAAAGAGACCTCTTAGTCAGCGATGAGATCTTTTCGCTACTGCAGATGTCTGAATCTTTAAGTTTTGCTCTCAACTATTTACGTATAGTAGTTAACCTCGCTTAAATACCTTCATCATCTCTTGATCGTATGCTCCTTATAAAATGTGCATGGAATGATTGACATCTTATCTCGTCAAATAGTCAGGGATTTCCTTTCTACATTTCGATTTCTTCTCCGACAGTCTGAGGGTTTCGTTTCAAATTACCTTTCGCATTATCGGGGGAAACTTTCCAGACATGGAAATTTTGTAATAGAGAAAATTTCTCATCGATCGTCTAAGATTATGAGGAGAAACAACTCCCAAAGGCTTATAAAGGAACCTTTTTCATTTCTTCATCACGGAGACAAATATTCTGCGGCTAATGCGAGGTGTCGAAAAATAAAAATATTCAAAAAGGGAACTTATTGAAGACGTCGCTATTACCCGCCTTGGAGAGAGTAGCAGGGAGAGTAGAGAGAAAGGGAGAGAGAGAGAGACAGAGAGAGAGAGAGAGAAAGGGAGATAGGAGAGCGGATCGAAGAGGAGTGGGACCTTTTCCACACAAGCCCGCCGTAGCGATGTCGATAACGGCACTGCCAACCTAAGAGCGAAAGAAAACAGTTCCCTTTAAATCAGCCAAATCACGTGAAAATGCGATGTGCAGAAGAGAATGTCTTCATCGCTCACATTTCAATGCATCAAAGTTCCGCAAATGCCATCTGCTATCTATTTTTAAAATTCCTGAAGATTTTGAATAGAACAAATCTCGATAAACTGATTTTTGGTCCCAAGAGATGATCGGGATTATTAACGAAATAGTTATCTGCCTACATAAATCGAATGTTAAATCGTGCGTTCTGTTCTACTATGAAGAATTAATTTATTAGAAATGTACTTATAAAGAACGACGGTATATTTTTACCTTCATCCGTATTTCTAATTCGAAAACTCCTAGCCTGATTTCAGTGATTATATATAAACATTAACGAGTAATAATTTAAGTAACATTATTATAGCTAGACGCATGTTCTTTAAGTTTCTTCCCTTTTTATCCAAATGTTTTGGAGCATTTAATCAAAGTTTATCCACCAACAAAGTATTGGAATGCTACCTGACGTATGGCTATTTACAATAACTGAAAGATCTTTCTTTTACGACAATGTTCAAGAAAAATTTCGATATCACAATTAATTTGAGTTTTCCTTAGTCTCTCAAAAAGGAAATTCTTTTACGCTTAGTATCACATTTTGTAATAATAATCCATTAAAATGGATTGCTTAGCTGAAATAACTTTTGTTTTGAAAGTAATTGCTTCCTTGGCACAGCCAATATGGCTGTAACTTGCGTTTAAAATACGAATGTCTTCTCATCATATTGTGTCACTTATAGACGGCGATTCTAGTACATTGCTTCATTCTATATTTTAACCCCTTAGGACTCATAGCAGTAATAAATAAAGATATCTGTTAACGTTAGATTAATATGCGGAATATGATCAAAAATTATTATCATTTTCACTATGCGTATCGTCATGACATCCATGATACTTTGTTATGATGTCCTCCTGCATGAAATACTTATCATTTCAATTCAATACCATGTGAGTGTATTTTACCTTTCCTACGAACGTCACTTAAAATTTAACTCATCTAAATGACTCCATACAGCATATTAGTGAGTATGAGTAATACGTTTTGTTGTTTTTTAGCGGTTATACCCAAGAAATTCTTGGAATTTTCCGGTTAAGAAATCTTATTTGCGAATTATTTTTTATTCCTATGTTTACAGTTCATATCGATAGAGAATTATTGATTTTATTCCTGACATAGGAAAAAGTAAACAATCTTTGCTTTTTATTAGTTTTATAGTCTTCATTATACTTTCACTCTCTCTTTGCATAAGACGGTTATTCGGATGTGATGCAATCTCATTTTAATACTGCGTGATTGCGGATTACGGAAGTTGCTCTAGTTACGGTTTCTTCGTCCTGTAAATATCTGAAAATCTTCATTATTTCGAATATGAAAAGAATATTTTACCCTTATCTAGGTAAATACACTTTCGTTCGGGTTTCAAAAAAAGAGCATTTCCAAATTACTTAAGTACTCGTAGGGATTGAGCATCACTGGGCATTACTTTCTGATCTAGATTCAAAAAGAAGATGAATCTGTAGTTAGGAACGAATGCGTATGCTCATTTGGCAGAACTAATTGGGCTCCAAAATAAAGTAATAGCAGCCATTTAACGCTTGCAAAAGTAAGGCTGCTGAAGAAAAAGCGATCGCACTTTGGTATAGATGCAAATCAAAAATAAATATCCCTACGAATCCGCAGATTCTTTAAAATCCGTGGTGTTGGCAGTGGTCGTTTCCAGGGCTGCAGCAAAGGAGCGCATGCGCCGAATCGGGAAACAACAATCGTAAATGTCCTTGTCACTCCCCTTCCACTCAATCCCTTGCCATTAAAAATACCCCTTCCCGTTTCTTTTCTCCTGAGAAAAATACTGTATTTTTTCCCAGCCTTCCCTATTTTCCTGAAGGTGCTGTTTTTTGCAGCTCCCTTAAATTTTCGACTCGACTCACTCCTTCCGAGGTTGGGCATCTCAACCCATTTAGTGCCCATTTTAACACGAAATGGACTTTCCATGCAATCCCGTGCTCTTGTTTTGTGCATTACGTGTCTTAGATTTTTACCGTGCTCAGAGCGTGCTTTTGCGTCAGTTCTGCGTTATCCGTATTCCCAACGACTATCTCTCCGTCATATACGCCTTCATATGCTGTTTTCCTCTCCCACAAAAAGTTATCTCAATTTAAACTTCCGATCATCATTATTTTATTGCTTTCATTTCATCGATTTCAGTGGGATTTCCCCGAACCATTCCCCTTTTACATTCATAATCGTTATTTTTGGTAACTGTGCTTAGTTATTGCAAACTATTAATTATATCCATGGCATAGAACATTAAAAGATAACAGATTTTATGGGAGATTAAGTACGGATACAAATATTAAGGCTTAAGATCCCTAATAACAGCAGCACTGTTGTCTAACATAAGAATTGGTATACAAATACAGACTGACATGTTCACAAAGGACGCCAATTGCACTTATTATACCTTAGTATCTGTCATAAATAACTGGCGTTGTTATTTATCTGAAAATTTCACAATAAATCATGGTTTTTAATTATAGCACTCCAAGTAACAATCATAGAGTATTATGTCAAGAATACCATAACTAATATGATGGGATACCTAGCTTAAAATGGTATGAATATTAGTTAATCCAGGGAAAATCGATATTCGACAGCTCGATTGTCCACCTGCTAAAAATTGAGAGGCTAGCTCGAATGCAACAATTTTAGTTCTTTACTTGGTAGGAATAAATCCATAAATTATACGGAGAAAACGGTAATATAGCAAAAATTATTAAAGATACTATGGAATAGCACCTAAAAGGTCCACTTATCTAAGACTAAAAACAACAGTAATAAAAATGGAAATCATTACCTTTGAGAACTTCCAGGCGTAAGAAAAGGAAGAACAACCACAAGAATTGAAGTCATGCCTTTTTCCGTATTCAGAAGCATTGAACCTATGAAACCTACTTAGAGCTTGAATAGAGTTTCATGATTACTTTCTCAATCAAATTTCATGGACTCCACGGAGAAAATTCTCTTGTTATTTTTGTAATGCTGCTGAAAATTTGTGGAGGAAAAAAAAGTGCGATGCGCAATTTTGAGCATTTAAATGTTCCAGATGGGATTCAAACTCATTTGCCGAGTACACTCACGCTGAGCATCCGATACAGTTACGTCATCGAGGAAGGAAGTTTCCTTTTAGAGAGAGTTGCATCGAATCTCGGAAATTTGGGAGATCGCCTTTTATGTTCGCCCATCCGAGACATTTTAGAAATAAACGGGTTTGCGAATATTTCTCCAAGCTTGGATAGCTAGTGTTTCTCAAAGAGAAATTTAAGCTTTTGTCATCGAATTCCTTTTGTATTTATTCAGGCGATGGAAATTTTAATCCATCTGTATCACTCAAAAAAATTGCTTTGGGTCGTCGTTACTCGCTCTGTGGCCTTCAGGTTCACATTTTCGCGTCGGATTTTCGTTTTCGTCGAGATATTTCCATCCGATTTTATTAACTTTCGCTTAATTATTCTTCTCCTAGCGAATTTTTTAAAGCTTCCTATTCTTTCGAAATCCGAGATTCTATACCTTGTGTCATAATGGCACGTCTTTATTAAGCTGACCTGTTTAATTTATGGCAGCCCATGAAGAGAGTTTCTTTCAGGCTATTGTTTTTGAATGCGGGGGTCATTTCTAAATGCGCGAAGATCCCCCTCAGGAAACTAATTATCTTCAATTGGAAACCTCGGGTTGGAAAGCAATGAGCAACGAATTCAATTTTACCGAAAGATCTTTTGTCCTCCAAGTCTCTCTCCGAAGAAATATCTCCTCTATTGTCTTCCGTCCCCAGTTTAAGATTCTCCTCCTTCCCAACAAATGCTTTTAATTGTTTGTATTCCAACCATTGTTTCCCTTCCGGTCCCCAGCCTTTTCCACGACTCCGTGCACACGTGAGTTTCACAACGGCATAAATAGACAAATAGGGTCATTCGCGTCCCGAAATTTCGCATAACAGCGCTTCGTCTCCAAGTTCGACTTAATTACTCAAGGAAAGGGATCACGTTCTGCCGACAGCGGCTACAAAATTATAGATCTTAGGGATGGTAAAAATAAACTTGCATCGATCCAGCTGCCGAATCTGGAATTCGGTTATCGCATATCATATAATTGGCGGAAAACGAAAGCAGGCCTTTTTTAGAGGGAGTGTATCGGAGAGGTCAGTCCCCTCCCGCCCCTCCAGCCAACCCAAGAGCTGCAGCGAGCATCGACCTTTAGCCCCAGCGGTGGGAGAGATAAGAGCCAAAGGTTAAAGTGTTTCAATCATACCAGCATGTCTTCCTTTCCCTGCTCTAATGCGAAATTAACCGCGATGCGTGCTATTTATTTTAATTTTTCGCGGCACCAAGGCGGCTTTTCACTTAGCCCCAACAAGAACTTCAATGAAGATTCCTTGCTTACTCTCAATAAAACTCTTATAAACAGCCAAGGATAAGGCAAGACGAATATCTTTTACTCGTGATAAAAAAATTGCGCTTATCTACTCCTTGTTTCCAATGCCAATAACTCAAAATTCTTTGACTAAAACTTATACGTATAATTTAAAAGGGAACGCATAAAGTGAAGCTTCGATTCAAAAAAATAAGTGAAGCTGGTTTCAGTTAGCGATGCTCGATTCAAATCCTTACTTGTGCACATATATGCAACGCTAGATGATTTTTATATACGGGTATATGAAAATCATCTAGCGTTGCATATAGATGATTTTCATATACCCGTATATGAAAATCATTTACCGTTGCTGCTCTCTTATATATTAGACGCACATTTTGCAAGCACATAAAGAATTTCCCCAAATTTAGCATCCTCTTGCGTGTAAGGATGGATGGAAAATTGGTGCTTCATGACGTGTCAGTTTCGGCAATTGAAGTCATAAGGCGACTTTAAAACACGTATTATTGGCGGGACATTTCAAAGTAGAAAAAGTGAAACGAGGACCGATCCAAGCTCCTGCATCTTCCTATCGAACAGATTACGGAATTATCGAAATTTTCCGTTAAATGAGTGCTTTTAATTTCGGATACGTCCTGGAATTTAATATCGGACAGTTTTCACAAGAATTAATTCGCCCACTTTCCTTAAATTAAGGATTGAAATCTCAAGATCCTTGATCATATCAGCAACCGAGAGATCTTTGTGATGAGAGACGAATGGCCAGGAGCTATAAGTGGGATATGTAAGGAGGGTATGTCAATGATACATTTTTTTTCGTAAGTCGATGATAAATGTGCTACCTCAAAAGCAAAAGTTACTAAATGAATCCGCTAATGTTTAGAGATTAAATAAGAGAAGTAAAGAAAATCTCAAAGGGAAATTCCAGGAGAAGAAAGTATTGAAGATAAAGTAATATACACCGTTTAATTATGTTATCTTGTTTAAATAATCCATATAAATTAATAGAGAATCCAAGATTGCAAGTTTAGAAAGACCTGATCCTCGGAATTGTAATGCAAATAAGTTTATTCCACCCAACCCTCAAGTAATTTCTAGTTATTTCTGTGTTATTTTAATTTCTATAAATGAGCAAAATGCTTAACAACTATTATAGATATTTCTTACTTCTCCTAGATTGATTATTTTTCAACAGTAATGTTACATTTTATTTATTTGCTGTATATTTCAAATAAACTGATTCTAATCTTCGGAAATGAAGTTGCCGCGTAATAAAATAATTATATGAATAACCAACTGTCCTCAATTTTCTGGTATATTTTGTCCTTTGATATCAGATGTGCTACTGAATCCTCGCATTCTTTAGTATTTCTAAAAGTGCTTCAACAGCTTATATAATTTCGCACAACTGGACCCCACCGAGTTTCGATCCCAGGATCTCTTTCACCTAAAGCAAGCTATCTATATCATCCGGGTGACCTCTCATTCCTCAATAAATTATCATAGTATGTTGATATTGAAAACTTAGAAATACTTCCAGCGCATAAATAAAAATCTTTCATAAATTGTGGCAGAAACCTGGTTTAGGGCCCTATTATGTTGACGTCCGATTAAATTAGTTATTTTAAATTTAAAATACAAATGTGCTCATTTCAGATGCAGGTAGCAAATGCCAATTTTCTACGTGTTCAGCTAAATTTATCTCCCAACTCGCTTTATTTGTATCGTTTATGAGTGCATTCCCATCTAATTATTCCGTTCCCAATTCAATTACATTTTGCGACGTTCGTCAAAAAATACCCTCGAAAATGTCTGCCACTAAAATGTCTAATTTCTAAGTAATGTTGTGTGCTGAAGAAATTTCGGTCAACGGTGAACGTATTATTTAGGTATATATTCATTCACATACAAACATTAGAGAAGAGCCTCTTTCAAGTTGGGTCTTAATTTCCTTAGTGTATCTTTTCAAGCTTCATTTTAGTAATTATAACGCTTTCGCTTATTTTATATCCTTTTTGATTCTATTTTCTTTTAATTAAAAATTATTCTTATAGGCTACAGTCCCGGATAAAGAGCAGTGTCGGGTTCGATGGGATACGTAGGAAATTACCTCAATTTTTCCTTCAATTTTAACAATGCTACTGCTAATTACAAGTAGGGTGTCTTTGAAATATTAAAACTCGTATATATGACATCGTTTTAATTTTTCAAAAATTCTGTCTTTTTAACCTTTTTTTTAATACCGATACATTTAATTTGCTAATCTTCACCCTTTCCCGATCTCCCCAAAACCACTGAATAATTGAGAAGACTCATAAATTTTAAATTTTATTTCCATCCCTAATAGCTTATTATTAATTATATCAAAGAACGTAATCCAATAACGTTTTCGTATTGCTGCCGAAATCCGATTAACATTGGTACTAGTCCTTTAATTTTAATTTTAAATGCTCCAACAGACGATGCGATGCCGTGAACTGTATTGATTTACGTCGAAGGTATGAGAAATTTTACAGTTGCCGACATAAAAATGTAATATTTTTCATGTTAATTGGACTTCTTATATGTAAATAAATATTTTTATGAAATTATATCCAGGTTCGGTAGAATTTTCCACGACGTCAAACCCTTAGAGTAATGAGGACATAAATTTCATGCTATAGAGTGATAAATAGAGGATGCTGAAAAATGGTGTTTTTTACAAAGAGGGATTGCAGGTATGTTTTATATATATGACAGACAAGTACAAAATATTTATGCGAATGGGATAAGCGGGAGTACATAAGAGTGATATAAGGTGCACAAAAGGAATGCTAATGAAGAAACAACGTCTTGGGAATAGAAATGTATTGGGCAGCCGAGCGCGTCCACAGGACGACGAAGGTTAGCAATATGCCATATCGTACATTTCCATCACTCCGTCTCTTCTTTCACCTTAGAAGTGAGTATTGGAAAGGAAAAGACTTTCTTTAAGCTAACTCCATATTAATACGGGACGTTTTAGCATCCATGTGCAGATATAGTGAAATATTAGTAATGTGAGGCATACTGTTGAATTCAATCTTACTTTCAATTTATATTCAAGAAAAATTATGGTTCGGTATTTTTTAAGTCCTTTTTGCATAAGGTAATCATAACTTATCTCAGTGATCTTAGTTTTATCCATTCTTTGTTTCTTGAAAGTTGAAATCAATAACGACTTTAAATAATTTTATCGAGCTTTTTTATTCTAATCCCTTTATAAATCTACTGATGTAGTGACATATTTCGTGAGATTTGTGCTTGACAACAATCTTAAAATAGAAAGCCTATCTTTGAATTCAAGAATCTTTATTTATGTAATGAAAATTTAAATACATCACTTAAAGATAAAAAGAAGTGCCCCGATGTGAAGTCACTTTTATGTCATTAGCATTCAGGAAATTTTAAATTTCTTAGACTCCACAACTTACGAATTAGAAGTATAAAATATTCAAATATGCTCTCTGAAAATTCTTAAAATTGAGATGTAATGCCTTCTAAATAACTCTTATTTTGGGAATTTAAAAACATCGTGAAATATTCCTTCAAGAGATATTTCAAACCACGTAACATATTAATATATAAAAAACCTTGCCTTTTGGATTGAAGTATCTTTTAAAGGTTTTGTAATCAAAATCCCTTTCTTGGTATGAGAAGTACTTCCACTGAAATAACATCAGCAGTGATTGCATATTCTATTATGCCTCATTTGGTTCTATTTTGTTTCGAAGTTACATCATAATACCATACAGTTGTAATCTTTCTCTGCTTTTAGGTCTCAATTTACCCATGATTTTTCAATTTTCTAAATTCGTTAGAATAGTGACTAATTCTTAAGAATTTCATATAGAATTAAGTATTTTGGAATTAGATTAAATCTCATGTGTTATGTATGTTAAATGTCATACGCAGTTAATATCGGTATTTACAATACCATCCTTATTCAAAATCTCAGTGTTTTATGAATTTAATGCAGATACTCAATGCATCGTTATAGCCGCTATATCGAACACAGTGTGAACATCATAACAAGCGGAAAAGGTCGCATTCACGAAATGATAATCCAACTCAAAAATTCTTCTGAATATGGCTTCTACAGATAATAAGATGAGAATTATAAATTTATCTTCGAATACATCATATCCGGGAAATTGAGACATAAAATGAACCTCGGGTCACATTATGGATGCTCGTAGGCCGATGGATTATCCATTCCCCAGCTGTATTTTTGTCGCGCAATCAATTTGTCCACACACACACACACGCCAGCGGGGGAAATTCGGAATTTTTTCCTCGAAATCGCGGGATCAGATGTTTAACGCGAACAGAGGGTGGCCTAAGAGAAAATTGAAATGGGGAATGTGTACGGTTTCATCCTCTGGCAGGAGAGCTAAGGATGGCAGAGATGCTATCTGGTTTTTTTCCTTTTTTGGTTGGGAATGGAAAGAGAAATGGGGGAAAGGGTTCGAGATAAAAACGAATGGAGGAGAGATTAAGAGTCGGTTATATATTTTACCGTATGCGAGAGGTACGGGTGAGTGATAGCGTAAAAAAAGAGAAGTGCGCAACCCGAGCGAGATGGATGCTTTGTTTTCGTTCATTTTGCCGCGTATCACTCCATACGTTACACTAACGGAATGAGCTTGGTTCTTATATCCCCCAAGAATTATAGCGTACTGTTACATTTTCTTACGATAGTTTGGCTATTCGGTCGTTAGAAGAACTTGCTTAGAAATTCTCAAATTCTATCACTCTCTATCGCTCTTTATTTTTCTCTCGAGACGGAGGTCTTTTAAATTAATCATAAATCGTGCAATTTCTAAAATCGCTCTTTTATCCCGCATATAATCTAAAAATACTTACCAGACAAAAGAGTTACTTTTTATGTCCTAGCGACATGGCTTGGCAAAAGTTCGACGAAACAAACTAATAAATCTCAAATTCTGTATTTTAAGGTATTTTTTGGATTTATTCTTATCCAGTAATCATATGAGTATAAAATTATTCGGATATCTAAATATGAAATTAATTGATAATTCATAATATGAAAGAAGTACGATAGATCTCTTAAGAGAGAGAGAGAACTATATTTCTTGTAATTCAAAACAAAATCAAGTTCAGTAATTATAAATGGCAGAAATCATTGAAATTACTTGGGGTGGGTCTGGAAAACAATTATAAAGTTTATCCGATAAAGTGATTAAATGTTAAGTTTAAGGAAGAAATTATTTATCTCGAGTGAAGGAGGATTTTATGAATGAGATGTTTTTTTTTCTTTAGTACTCGTGATAAAAGCGTTGAAATTCAGAGTGCTCAGTAGGTAAATGAAAGTTAACTCTTTTCTTCGGAAGTTAAACAACAAATTAGGAGATATTCTTTATTAATTTTATTTTATATAATACATATTTTACATAATTAAAATAAGAATAATTTTATAAAATTATTCTTTGCACCATGGAAATAAAAGAATACCATGAAATGTACTTTATGAATAGATTTTCTCAGCTCATTATTAATCGATCAGAAGAAAGAACAAATGACCACGCCATCACGTCTTGCTTTGGACACGCAAGTCTTACATTTGCCCTCGTGAGTATTCATGACGTCACGCAAGTCTCGCTAAGGCCGGCCGAACCTTGGGCAAACCATGCGAGAAGCCGGCTTTTGGTGGAGAGCGTCGTGAAAATATCTTATAAAAAAATCACCGAGAAATGCTTATTTTAATGTTTAGATAGGTTATTTAGATTTTCAATCTCGGGCTGTTATCTTTTTCAAAAGGGAAATTCGGGACAAAAATGCGGGAAACGAACTCGTATGCCGCGAGTTGACCAACAGCTCCTTGACGATCGATACATTTTAGTCTATGAAGTTTCAGATTTGCTGCCGACGATTTGACCATCTTATAGACAGGGCTGTGGAGGATTGTGCACCGACTCATACATAGAAGTGATCAATTTCCCCCATTGTGACTGATTTTCCCGCTACCATATCTCAATGAATAGGTTTGTCTTCTTTTATCTCTTGGTACAAGATAGACAAAAATGAATCTTCAGATAATTGTATTTATTTCTAGTTCATGCGCGTAATAAAGTTAAGAGTGCCGAGGTATGAGCGATGCTGAATATCGCCCTTGGTCTCCCCCTAACGAATTCTACGTATTAAAGTCTATGTATTCATAGAGTTATTGCGGGACTTCTTCTATTTAAAGCAAACTAGCTGTGAGAAAAGCTAGGGCAAGCTACCTCACTAATCCTTTTTCCTAGCAAACTTCGATTCTCCACTAAAAGAGACGAAACCCAGAAAAATATCGTAAATTGCGTTCAATCGATTTGAAGCAATTTTTACACGAGTAGAGGATATAATAAAGCGTAAATTGGAAGCAGTGAGGCATTTCTAAAACTGTTTCCAACTCACTTTTGTGTCACGTTTGTATGACAGCGGAGGAATCGTGATCTCCGCGAGAACAGGTGCACAACGAGATGGAATCGACCTTCTATTTGAGAGGAATTTGCGTGTCAGACAGACTGACGCACGCACATGTCGATTTTTGGGACGGAACGAAAGCTCGATAAAAGTGGGAAATGAATAGAGGCGAAGACAAAGAAAGACGTGGGAAAAGTAGAAGAGCGGAGAAGTAATATCGCGTAAGAGGGAAGAAGAGCGAAGGTGAGGCAAATACTCGGGTAATGGAGGGAGGTGAGAAAAAGCACGTCTCGGGGCGTGGGTGTTGCAAGCAAATCACTCTTTTCATTCCTATGGGTCTGTCACTCTCTCGAGAAATTCCTCAAACGAATGCGTAACTTGGACTTCTCTGGGTTCCCATAGTCCCAAGGTGAAGGACTTTCCCGGAGACGAAAAACGGTGGAATGAAAATATCCTCGACCAAGGGCATTCCGCTGTGGGAGATGAAAAAGATGTTTCAGATTTGAGAAGAAAGAGACGATATCTCGGAAACGCGTTGTTAAAATTTATTCTTCGGAGAGGAAATCAACGATGTGAGGCTTAATTAATTTTCATATATCTTTAGATTGCAGATTGTATTCTTTCTTTTGAAGTCGAATTGTATCCTCCCGCGCTTTTGTTCACTCGGTCTTTATTACCTGAGAAATAAAGCCTCTCTTGGTTACGTAAGAAATGAATACGTTGTGTTTGATTCCTCTTTTAAGCGGACAATGAAGAATTCTCCTAAGCATTCGCCCATAAACGATTCGGACATTCACATACAGCGTTTCATTCTATTTATTCTTAAGATGTTCCGAAAATAATAAACAAAATTTCGTTTTTCCTTACCCTTGCGCTCCTTCTTCTTCACTCTTCAATGTATATCTTTCGGTCTTTCATACAATTCTTTTCTTTCAACATCTTATTACACGATCATTAGGGATTCGAATAAATTATTGCAATTCATTTCCGTCGCTGATATACTTTCAATAGGCCTTCGTTAATGCCAGAAATCGATGAGAAAATAACTCTTGGTAATTTTTTTCTCATCCCTGGTTTAATGAGTATTCCATCTAATATTTCTTTTTTTCCCGCTACGCTTTTATTCCCACCGTGTAATACAAGAAATATTTTTTTCCTCTTCAACTGAGAGGTCCTTACAAATGGAGGAAAAATGAGATTTTAATTGGATTCCAGCCTTGTATTCGCAAAACAGGCATGATTACATTCACCGCATTTTTCGAATTTCCTCTTTTTTAACTTTAGCCTGATTAAATATTTGTGGAGAATAAACTTTTTGCAAAAACTAATTATCTTGAAATTCAGCCTCGGCGTTTTCGCGGATAAATACTGAGTACATTCCTTGCAATAATATTTTCTTTTTATGGCCGAATTGCTGGTAAAAACACAAAGTGACGCAAATGTTTAAATTATAAATTCAATCGACGCAACTCGCAAAAAATTGGAAATTTCTCGAAATGAACGCCTAAATTAACCGTAAATGCCATCAGTGTGAGTAATTGAAATTCTACCTGCTTTATTTACTCATTACAGCTCGGGTTTTTATAAAACGTCCTTTCTCCTTACATGCTGTTTATCTCTCGAAATTTATTCTCATTTTAGAAGTGGTGGATACACGAAAAGAGTCAGCTTTACAGTTATCATCATTTATTGGAAATTTGGTGACGTGAATTGATGCAGCAAGTAACGCATTAAATTTCTCATAAACGAAAATGTTAATGGATTCCCTGCTATATTTGTAACTAAAATCACACCAAGTATTTTTATCGTATGGCTCAAGACATAATCAGTTTTCCCAGTCTTGTTCATTGAATTTTTCTTCGAGAAAATCCCGTTCATTTTAAATTGCTTATAATTTTAGCGTAAGGATAGCTGAAGATCGTTCTTATGTAGCGTAGCTGCGAAAGATAGGCTTTCAGAAAAGAGAATAAGATGAACTTCATCAAATGTTGGAACAAGGATATAGATAGCCATAGAACCATCTAAAATATTAAAGAACGACCATTTAATTATTACATTGCGATCATTCATTTTGGTCCGAATGTAATGTAATGTTTAGATTTCAATCTCTTACGACTCTATCTGTATAACTGGAGTAATTTACTCTCGAAATACATTAATTTCGTATCTCTATGCACGTTTGTATGATGGACTTTATTTACCACAGTTTATCCTATGTTTATTTTTAATTCGCAGCAAAGAATCTTTTACCGCATAAGTGGTATCAGATAAGCCAATATAGATTTTCGCACTATTCAGAATTCCTTTCTCATAACGCAATTCCTATTCATGCTTTGAAAAAGGAAGTCATAAAACATGCTTTCGAGATTTATAACACATATATTTCTATTTCTTTAAGAATAAATTTCAGTCCGACATAGTTTGCGGCCTAAATCGATTTGGATTAAGTTTACGACAGTTACAAATCCCATTTCTTTGATAGTCGATTTCGGAGAATCAGTATGAAGTCATCAGCTATTTATGCCGATTAAACGACAGGAATGGAGTGGAGATGGAATGAACGAGGGAGTGTTTCAAGTATGACACCGCTGTTCGTCATCAACGGAGTATGTCAATACAAGCGCCGATATTATAGGAAAAGATGAATCCTTATGCAAATTTAAGACTAATCGAGCGTTGAGCTTCACTGCTAGATGGAATTATATTGTAAAATAAGAAAGCCTTACGTAAATATGTACCTGTTCCTTGGAAAAATCCATCATAAGGAATTAATAAGGAATTAATTTTTTCAAAAATTTAGAACAATCGAATGAATGAACGGCGTTTGTATTGTCTTCATGCGTCCACGTCTCCATGAATAATCACATTCACAGAAATGTATGAATATTAGGACTTTGTAGGATTTATGTGTTTGGAGTTGAGACAGCACCGCTCTGAAGTAGAAAATACTTTTGAATCCTTCCATATATTGTGAAGTATTAGGAAAATAATGTCTAATTTAAAGTTAATTATCCGTGGAAAATGCGAAAGTACTTGTCTTATGATCATTGGTATTTATTTACTTCCTTCAGCTCCTTATAGTATATAAGGTCTTCAGCAAAAACCTTTTTCGAAAAATGAGAGGGTATGCAATCGTATAAAATATGTTTTCAAAAAGCTTAAAATTAAAATCACTTTAAAACGATATTCCCTCACTCGGAAGAGACAAGTTATGACAAAACCTCTTTACTCACATTTCTTCCTCGTTCCTTGGATGCGTGTATCTGGAATATTATTTTAAGTCAAATCATCATCAATATACACACGATTTCAGTGCCTAACGATCGGTATCCCGTTATTGAACGATGATAAGAGAATTATCGAAAACTTTTGGATCCCTATTGCGGTGAACCTTATGCATAAGGTCAGCATTCATCTTGGGAATTCGAAAGACCGCCATTGATCTTTACCAGGATGTTTCCTTAAAGGAGAAGTCTCATCCATGCGATGAGACATCCATGATAATATAGCGAAATACCTTTTTTGAGAGTGGGCACAGCGAGGAAGAACGGTCGGAATATTATTCCACGGGGCAGCGATGTTTGTGTAAATCTCCATTATTCCTTAACTACCGAACGTCACGCAAGAGTTGCGATTTATCGCCTTCCTCTGTTTTTCCCTAAAAAATCTTAATTTTTTACTCTTGAGGATAATTTCGTCCCTGCAGTAGTACAAATGTGGAACAGTGCGCTCGTCACTACATAAATATACTTCGAAAGTGAAGATAATTAGTGATTATCTTTAGAAATCCATAACTTATTCATTTGCATTCAAGCGGCGATTCTTAGCCTACATAATGGTCGATTTCGAGAAAGACTTTACAATGAACTAATAATCAGATATTAATTTATCATAAATAATCACGATAAAAATACCCTAGTTAATTTTTTCTTGGTGTCTTTACAAACATCCTCTTATGGAACAATCTTGGGAGGACTAAGTTACCGGGTTCTGATCCCGGGACATTGGCGTCTGTAGGTTAGTATTTTAAAATTTTCGCCGTTTAGGTCGGCAGTATTTAGCTCATTCATTGTGTTCAAATAATTAGCTCTTTCGCGATCGATAGCAATTTTAAACCAATAATATCTGAAACTGAGTAATGTTACTTTAAGGAAGTCATGCTGGAAGCTGAAATTCCAAGCTACGTGTATATCAATCATTCTATTAAATTACGCTATACATTTATATAGCGTTTTTATTTTATCTCGAGTAAATCTAGTAAATCATAACTGCGACCGATATTAGATTCAGCTGGCTCTTTTTGAGGAAAACTGTGTTACCTCTCTTAACTCTTGTATCAATTTTGCGCAGCGCAACAAATGAGAACAGGCGGTTTAAGAATTTAGTCAATTGATCATGGATGTAATTCGCAACCGTAACTGATAAAAGCAATTCGAGGCCGAAACGGACGCACTTAATCGATAAGGATTTTAAGAGTATCGCGAGCCACTCTTAAAGTAAAAGAGCCGCATTTTGGGTGGGCTTTCTTTTTTTCATTCCGACGAAGCAATTGGCAAGAGCCACAAAAACATCGATTCAGTTGAAAAAGCGTTGACCACTCACTGCAAGTCTGGGAGGCACGCACCGTTAACCTGTTCCAGTCCGGAGTAGAAAAATCGTCGGGAAAATGGGGGGGCGGCGAAGAAAATGGGTGAAGAAGAGGAGAAGGGAAATCGGTAGAAAGAAAGTGAAAAAAAGAATAGCGGCGTTGCCAGGTTTCCTTCGCGGCGTTGCTCTTGGCTTTTGCATCGCCGCCGCGAAATCCTATCGAAGGGAATGCCAGTGGTCAGGAACCTTCGGAAGAGCGCAGAGATGTATGAAATCATCTGGAATGGCTTATTGTTCAAGTAGTTGAAATGGAATCGTTTGAGGGAATTATATCGCCAGGAAACAAAGGTGGATTATTTTCGATTTATTTTCGCATAAAGTATTAAACGAGATTGTGTAACAATATTATTTAGATATGTGTACTTGTTTCAAGAAGTGACGCAACTCTGCCACTGACCGGCACTCCAATGTTATTTCACTATGAAAGGCGAGAGAAATTTTTCGAAGTCACATTTAAAGGCGTCACTTCATTCTCCTGAATGATGAACGAAGTATAAATGCACAGAAATTTTGGTTTTTTTTCTGTTAGACGCAATTTTCAAAAATCTCCATGGTGCAAGGTAATGAGGGAACAGCAAAAGTGCCCACGTGGACGTGGGAGGGAAAGTGGGATGAGAAGGAATCTGCCATTCAGAATTTTCCCTTTGGCGTAACAACACAATGTGTCCGAGCTTCAAACAAAAAGAAAGTCTGAGAACATTGAAAAATGTTCTTAACGCTAAGAGAAGTTTGTAAATAATGGTATCTATTTAATGGTCCATCCAGAAACGGAGTTCGTAGTGCGTTATATTCTTCTCTTTTTATGACAGGTGATTTTATATGGAAGACTCTCTTACATAGCCTTAATAAATTTACTATAAAAATTCGCCTAAAAAAATAATTCTCTAGAAAAACTACTCTCATTGTTTGTAAGCTTAAATAATCATTTCTTGGAATGAATAATCGTCTTTATTCGGGTGAGATTGAGACTAGAAAGTCTATTCTTACATCTAACCCTACATGAATCACGCTAACTTAGCACTGTATGGCAAATCCTGGACTTCGATGAAGGATTTGTCTAAGACTGAGAAGGTTTGATGAAAATAGGAATCGAGCCCTCAGTTGACCGTCATGAAATGAATCGGATTTGAAGTTTTCTGCTGCGGAGTTAATCTTTGAAGAAAATTAAGATATGCTTTGTATATCACTTCCTGCCATCTTATTAACACCTTTGAACAGCAGAAATAAACACAATCCCCTTTCGTAAGTAAACAAAAAATATTGAACCACTGAGGCTCGAAAAGACCAGAATTGATTTCATAAACGTTGAATCGAAGATGTTCAAAATCTGTTCCGCAATTTCATAATCACATTTTCGCTTTAAAATAAATTCATATGCTATCGATGATTTGAATCAGTAGGATGCGCACGAAACTTTTTATACTGCCTCTTCTGTGACAGAAATATCTCCCAGCTTTTCACTTTTGATTTCGCACATTCTGTTAGACTTATCAATAACATATTAAAGTTAACGTAATAATAAATAATCAGCGGAAATATTAGCTCAATTTGACGTAATGCTCTTTTGAGTTTGAGGGTAATAAAACGAATATCGCAAAATTCCAAAGGATAAAAATAGTTATCCTCTAAATTAAGATTGTAAATCGCTATACTGTAATCGAGTTATGAATTATTATTTTATTTATTATTATTAGTCTCTCTAGATATCGGAAATAAACACGAATTGCAGGATGGGAAGATATTGCAACGTAACAAGTCGTTGCCACGGCATCGAAGATAATGTTCTCACAGGAAGTACACATTATCTTGGTTAAATTCATTCCCCCTTCATAAACATCTCGTCTTGAGGATTTACATCCCCCAAAATAAATAATTCATACGTCAGTTCGAAGTCTGGCAAATTTCCTCTCGTCTGCAGTCGAGGATTCATTGCGGAAAAAGACAACTCATTTGTTTTAATTCCTCTAACGGAGTGCAGTTAAAGCTGCATATATTGCTGCAAATTGGCTCTTTAGACAAATACTTCAAATTGAAAATTCGTGAAAACATGACCCTCACAACGTGAAAATGATTTTTACGAAACTCTGCGGCTACTGAATATTTAATCATAACTGATGGTTGATTCATTAGAAGTATTCGTCGGATAAAATCTCATTCGTCTAGAAGCATCTCATGAAACTTAGAGGCTTTAGCGATATAATCTTCCAATAAATCCTCCCTGTCTGACTTCAATTATTGAACAAAACCTAAGTTCTGTAGGTTGTATAAATTCTAAGTATAATTAAAGGCGTCGTTAACCAAAACCTTTGCGCAGCTCCTGAAATTCCGAACAAAGACTTCTTCTTCATGTTAAAATTACGATGAGTGTAAAATTCCCAGAACTCATTGACTAATCTATGAATATAGTAAATCTGTAACGGAGCCGTTTCTGTACATCGAGGAAATGTTCAGAAAAAAAAGGAGTACATTTAGATGCTGAATTACAAACACCATTTTGATGCCTAAGATGATAGCGCACGTCTTGGTGTGACAATTGAGACACTTTTAATCTTGATTTGTTTCATCTTTCGATGCGTATATATGAATACGAAGGATGGGAAATGAAGGGGAGGTATAGGTATGTAGAGGAGCAACTCCATCTTTCCCCATAACTCTAAAACAAAACGTTGCCCAACTTTCAAGATTGGCTTATTATGAAAATGTATCCTTGCGAAGATGACAGACTACTTTTCATGTATTTACCTTTGTAGTCTTCGGTTCGATTCCGTACGAGTCAAATATTTCCCCTTACAAATATATGTAAAATTCACTTAACCGTTTGCAGGCTTTATGTCTTTTACAAAATTAAAATAGGACTCATTTTACGGAATGGAGTCAAGTACTATAAGAAAGGAAATGAAGTTTTCTATCCTTAACGTCGATTATAGATTTCTGTTCTAAATAATGCAAATATTGATTAAACATTTAAAATACGAGTAAAAGTTGCTTGCATACTGCAAGCTAATTGGTGAAAATTTACAATGAGCTCCCCTTACGGGTGTCATCTTCGAAGCTTATCCAGCAAAATTCTTAAAAATTGCCGCAATGCATTTCGAACGTGAGAAATTTTAATCCATCTGGCATCGAACTCACGGTCGAAGGTAACCTTTCTTCCACTGGTTCTACAGAAAACTACTTCAAACGCAAACGCTGTGATTTTAAATAGTCTCCTGCATAGAGAAAGGCCTCAAAACAATTTTTAAAAATTAGTGTAAATGACCGCCTGGCGTCGAACTCAGGACCCTTCCGTGAGAGAAGATAGCAAAATAATATTAGATAAGTGCCATCCTTACCTGTTCCAAAGTTTCGATTCAATATCTTATCGGGAAGGTCCCACGCCTCTGTCACCATTCCGGGTTTTATCTTTCCAGCTTATCGGGAAGGCATTTAAAAAATCGTCAAAGATTTCAGCAATGCATTTATTATGGAAGAATGTTGCATCCACCTGGCGTCGAACTCACTGTCATTTGGCTACATTTTTTCCATGAGAAGCATAGAAGACTGCCTCAACTTCAACCTCCGAAATTTTGGTTACTCTATCTTAACGATAAGTGCCTCAAAATAATTTTCAAAAATTCGCGCAATGCATTCTTATGGGAAAATTACGATTTTTGGGAATTTCTGGCATCGAACTCATGATAGCTAGCGTCGATGTCTGAATTATTCTGGCATCTAGAGTGTAGGGCCAGTACGTCGAAAAAATCTGAAGTCGACGGCGCTTGTGGAACATGGTCAGAATTCGTATCCCCTATAAATATATATATAAGTATATCCGGAGAGTTAGCTATATATAATAGATTAGTCAAAACTCGTCATTTTCGAACTAAGTAGTCCAGACGACGAATTCCATTGTCGAAGTCAAGTTTGTTTATATTCTCACAATTTTCCCTAAAATACATTATGATTCGTTGCTGTAGATAATTAATAATAATAGATAGATGGCTTTTCACCTAAATTCCAATTCATAATTGTTCGTTTGCATTTATCGTCATCAAAGGGCAGCTTTCTATTGTCACTCGGAAAGTAAATGATTCCTTCAATTCCCGAATGATTTCACATTATTTACATCATTGTATTTAAATACGATCTTGATGAACTAGATTTTGCTTGGAATATTAGTAAAATAGCTGATCGCAAAGTATCATGGGGTGATTAAACAGTTCCTACGAACGATTTACATGTAATTTATTAAAAAACTAAGCTTACATTAGATCTATTAGATTTTGTTGGGTATATATTTCAGACTTACTGAGAACCAATATTATGAATCGAATGAAAATTAAGCTATGCATTCTTCTTGGGTATTTGCGAGGATTTAATCTGTACCTAAAGTTTAAAATGTTCTTTCGTGATATTGTTTAGCCCTAAAACCACAAAGAAATATCACAACTAAAAAGAAAAATTAACGTTGATGTATTGAATTCAAGATATTCTTCAATTTTCCTCTCCTATAAGACAAGTACGGATAAAAAACTTTAAATGTATTAAGTTATTGACAAGGAAAAGAAAACTGTGGACTTTTCCTTAATTCAAACCAAAATAAATATCTCACATTTATCGTTTATGAATGGATTGGTCACAGGCCTTATTTAAAATGCTTTAAGAAAACATTCCAAGCATACAAAAGATTCTTCTTTCTCTCCTTTAGTTACAGTCAAACCGACAAATAAATACGGGAAGGGAAATAATGTTTTGAATGTATTTTAAATTCAAGGCATAATAAAAAGCCATACCTAAAACTAGTAATTTGAAATCTGCTCCAAAATGTTAGAAAGGGAGAGTTGATTGGCTAATAAAATGCTTTGGGGTTATTCGGTTTGATACTTCTTGAAAAATTTACTTTATGTAACTTACTCATTTTTGGGCATTAAAATCTAATTCGACATTCGAGACTCTTCAGCCAATGCAACATCATCGGTGATCTCCCCTAAGGCCACTCAACTTGTACCGGAAACTGAAAACAGAAATAAAAAAACTAGATTTAAAATTCTTCATTAATTAACACATTTTATGCTAAATAGGTTTTCACAACACAGTTTGTTTTTCGACTGCAAACAGGACATTTTCCTGAACTAGACCAGACTTTCTTGGCGCATTGGTAACAACAACATAAATGGCCAACAGTTCCATGCACAAAAACAGTATTTTTTGGTCTCTCCATACATATTATGCACTTGTCATTGGTTATTGCTGAAACAACATCAGTTGTTTGGGTATCAACATCATACTCCTTTGAATTTTCACTGTACAACTTGCTACTTTCACTCTTTTTATTCACACGAAATTCTATACCATTCAAGTTTGAAATATGTTTTGAGTCACTGCCCACACACGCCTTACTTCCATTAGTGTCTAATATGTTCCATTTGTTTTGAAGGCCATTATTCTTCTTCCTAGGTTTAAACCTGGGTCTCGGAGGGAACCAACTTTTTCTTATCCTAAAACATTTGCTGCAAAATCTAGGGATTGGTTTATTGATGCACTTGCATCGCAGACAAGTCCAGTAATCACGTTTAGGTATCTCTTGGTCCGAAGAAGATACATTAGAGTCCGAACTGGAATCGTCTCCCCAGAATGCCATATCTTCTTTCACCTCCGCCTCTATTTCTGACAATTTGATATTGTCATCATCGTCAGTAGATGAATCGCTGCTGCCACATCTAATTCTACCGAATGGATTTTCTACCTCAGACGAAAGACTTGCGACATCAAATTCTAACGTAGGGCTCTCATCCGATGAATCTGAAGATGTATCCGGTGTATCTTGACAAAATTCAGTTTCCCATCCTTGCATGCTATACACACTTTCATCTCCCGACGACACTGCCTGGTTTTCAGGGATGGAAATATACCATTCGGAACGCTGCCATTTCGAATTTACACAACCATCCTCCATCTGCATCTTCACTGAGGAAGTTGAGCTGCAGTCCTCCTCTTCTGCAATTCACGCGTTTGCTGGTGTAGTTCCTCCTGCTCCCTAGTTATTTACGCACATCACCGGGAAAAAATTGCTGGAAACAGTGGCTCGATATGAATAAACTCGGAGAAAACCTACTCAGCGTATTGTTCCCTACAGACCGGGAATGTTAGTGGGGACGGACCCCTAAGACGCCCTGCGCGACCAAACCATTAACTATCACGATAGACCGGCCGAAACTTGTCTCTTCTCGTCTATGACGCATAGCACAGTAACAGTACTCAAGAGCGGAAAAAGATATCTGTTTAGCCTTCTAATCCAACTATAATTGCGCAATAATCTCTTCTCTTGAATTTAGTTTACCTTGAGTACATTCTGATGCAAACTTGCTGAGGTGATAAGTTACCGAAATGAATATCAGCGAAAATCAAATATTATTAATTTCTTCACTCATCGAAAGGAATATTTCTACGAGATCAGTCGTTAGCTTTGTATTTTTCTTTATTTATTCATTGTTAATATTTAGCGATTAAATTTCTCATATCTCGAGTTAAAAATGTATTATCAAGGACGAAATGAGAATTTATATTTTCATAATGATGATGAAAAACGTTTTTAAATGTAACGCTTTGTCGCAATTTTATATAATTATAGCATCAGTCAATTAATTACTTAAAGAGGCACAGAAGGATATGTTGTATATTTTAACGTAGTTAATCGTTAGTATCAGTTTAGTATTTCCTCTTAATGAGTGACTGTTTCACATTATATATTTAATGTATTTTCACTCGAGGTAAAACTCCAAAATATCGATATTTATGAAAGAAAATTTCACGATGATGATAGTGCTAAAAAATTTATATTTTCAAAATCTATGTGAAAATTTATAAATTGTGGTATTAAGGCTCTATTACTTAAACAGAGAGGGAAGAACATGCTGGTATGTAAGTTTGAAATTACGATATACAAAAATCACGTAACACTTCAAATAACTGTCTTCAAACCAAGGATGATAGTATATCCGACGGTTTCATGGGAATTCTCCATAATTAAGTAATCAGCTATCATTAATCATTAATTTATAAGCCTTAAGTTAAGACGGCGACTTCACTCTGAAACAAGGAATCGAACCGAAAATAACCGTTATTTTTCGGGGTTAAAACCGAAAAGTAAAAATTGTAATTATTGAACCCAAACCGAAACTGAAAAACGCTATTTATTCCGTTCCGAATTTAAGTTCACAATAATTCAAATTTTACTTAAGTGTAATTGGAAAAATGTTAACTAAACATGCGTTAGTTACAATTAACCATGTAAGGTTTAATGTAAAGTTTAGTGCAATGTGGTATATGTGAAAGGAAATAATGAAACAAACGTTCAGAACTATATGATATTTTAATGGTTGGTCCTGTCCGAAGCGGTTCGATATAAGAAGATAGCGAAACCGAAGCGAAATTTTTCGTTGAACCGGAAGGGAAAATACGGGTGTCTGTTCTGCCCCTGAATTACACGCTACCCAACTTGCACAGACGACAACGGAAGAGGTGGTCTTATTACCTTATTACAAGCATCAATTATTTTCACGAAATTTATATAATGATGAATAGACCTTTTAGAAACAATTTTCTGCTCGTAAACTACTCATTGACACCTTTTATGACATCATTGAACGACTACTGGTGTCAAATAAGAAAGTAGTCAACGAATAAGATGTACGCTTCTCTCCGTCACCTATTTTCGCCATTATTGTCTATCTCTATTTAGGAAACACATTCTAGTGCTCATCTATTTAAATGCTGACTTTCCTCTATGAATTAAAATTACCACTAACAACATAAGCAAGGAATTGGAAATCTCAGAAAATATTAACCAAAATCTTTTCGTCGCTTGCTAATTCTGAGGACAACTTGAAATGAAGGGAAAACAATGGCTATGACGCACGCCGAAAGCTCTTCGTTGATGGCAAAACGAAGGAGTGAATGATATGTCGGTGAGAGAAGAAGGCGACGATAGACCTTTAGAAATCCTTCTCATTAAAATATTTTTCAAACAAAATATATTAGCTGAGTTAAGGGGTGAGATGGTGATGGATTATACATGGGTGGTCTGAAAAATACTACCCTATAATTATCAACTACGTCTATTACGTTAAGTTAAATTCATTATATTCATATGTTAAGGTTGAAATTACCTACTATTATTAAGACTCGAAAATGCATAAAGATAGTTTTCCATAACATAAAAGGGCAAATCGAGGGACAAAACGCGGATTGAATTTTTTAAGTTTGTAAATCGAACTACCACTTTATAATAATAATAATAATAGAACTGTCGAGCTAGTAAGGGAGTCAGGAAAAGAGTTTCGGATTTGTCGAGAGATGGATCTCTTATCCATGTCGAAATTTGCCAAATGATGGAAATAAGTTTGGGATTCATAACCGGAATCCTTTGAAAATGGAAATATAAATAGGGCGACATGACAACCGTTAAATACCTCGCCTAGAAGCGGTTAATTTCTATAAATATAAAATCATGAAATCGTTTTTTTTTTCTTTTATTTTCACCCAAATATATCCGTTCTAAATATAACCTGGATTCTATCAACTAGGTAGCATTGCATCAGATGTGCTTTCATGTGAAAAAGACCTAAGCCTACCTTTCTGAAAGTTCGGAAGGAACGTGAAAATTCTGGAAGAAACTTTGTCTTCGCTATTCTTTATTAAGATCGTACGGTAAAAGTATACCATTTACTTTAAAAATATTATGATATGATGTATTCATGATTTTTTAATGTTTTTTGGAAAAGGGTTAGGCTATATTAACTGTAAATTCGCATTCCCCCTTTCCAATAAAATTTAACTTTGAATTATTGCAAAACATAATCTAGAGATTATGTCAAAAACATAATATAGAGGATTCTTAGACTATTATAATTTTATAACTTATTCACCTGATTCCACATTCTATTCTTAATAAATAATATTCTTAATAATTAGTTTTAATAAAGCTGAAGGTACGCAAATGAATCTGAATATAAGATACACTATTAGTTCGCACGAAAATGAAATATTTTGGAATAGCAGTTGGCGTACAAATTAAAACTCACGTAAATACATTAATGTAAAATTTGCTTTTAATTAAATGTGATTTCATACCTAGCTTAAATTTGCGGAATTTTCACTCACAGCATTTGAATAATAAGACAAATAATTGCATAAAATAGGAGCGTAAAACTAGAATCAGTTTTTTGCTAATTAATCCTCTCTGCTGTAGCGTTTGGGAAATGCACGAAGAATGTTCCAAGAACAAACATCGTTTCAAGGTTAAATATGAATCGTTCAATTTTGAAAATATCTTTGAGGAATAATCACACCGTTTCATGTATAATTTTAGACCTCTCATTTATGCATTTTGCTTGTTTTAAAGTAAATATCATTCTAACCATAGACACGGAAAATACACCTATGACGGGTATGCAATTTTCTTTATTTCTTTAATTTAACGGAATCTCGCGCCATTGCGTTCTACGATGATGGTGATTAAGCGTGAATGGACAATGTTTTAAGAATTTTCACATCCCATCATATATGCAGTACCACTGATTATCGAGAAAAAATTAAAAATATACTAATATGTACATAGAGTAGATTGTTAATATTTATATGTAATTAGAGCTGTTAGCTCTCTTATCTTATAGAAACGTTTGTGTCAGGTACTCTTCTAAAAATAGAGTGTTATAAAATTTGCATTTTCGCACATACAGCTTCGAAGCGTTGTCGTCAAGATCAGGAGTTGAAATTGTATTTGCAAGAAAATAAAGGGTAGAAGAGTAGGTAGGAATGATAAGGTAAAGAATAATATTTTAGGAATTATTTATATTCCGATAACAAACGAGTATTTTCAATTGGCTCGAATCTCTCAAAAGTCATCCTTCGTTATGAATATGATACACAACCTGCTGTTTGCTTTATTCCAGTCCAATAATCGTCGCCGAGTCACCGCGAAGGTCACCAAATTTCGTTCTCAGGAATCTCGCACAAACACGTGCGTTTAAGGGAGGCGTGTTTATTTTCTTTTCCATTTACAAACAACCCCGGTAGATAAATGACCATGCTAATGGAAGATTACAAGGAGCTACCCAAAAACGAGCTACCCCTAATTGTCCTTGGTGATCCCAAGGACGAGAAAAAGTAGCCAAGTGAATGCTGCAAAAAAGGGTGCGGAGTAAAGGAATGCAGCAGAGAAATTGATGTTGAGATGGATCCGATTAGAATGTGATTTACCTACGCATGGATGTTGTTTTGAGGCCCTACAACTCTTCATCTTCGACTTGAATAGGCTCTTCTAATAACCGATGCATTTTCTGTCTTGGAAATGGAATCATGAGATGGGCTCAGAGATTGAATTTAGATCTTCCCTTTGCAGCGATCCTGGAGAGAGCTCTTATCCGTCATTTCACTCACCTTCTCCAGCGACTCTTTTATAAGTTTGAATTTTCGCCATTTATCGAGAGAATTTTGTGGTGAATTATAACACTTTGGACACGTAACAGTTACTGAGAAAACGGTGTAGCATATCCAACTTGTGACACGAGCTATATCGGATCAGAAACTCATTATACTTAGTCAAACTTGATGAACTCTCCGCCAGGAAAGTTAATTGTTTTTTAAAATGTATACTGAAGGCCGAGGTATGTTTGAAATTTTCTTCATAAATAGCGTTTTATGGAAAAATCGAAAAAAAGATTTTTAAGAGCTTTTTGTGGCGTTCCTCACGGACTAAATCATCTAGAATTCGAAAAAACGAAAACGTAAAATTTTAAATATTTCATTTATTTTATTTTATTAGTATAATTGTACTAGTTTCCGGGACAACCAAATGGTAGCGTATCTTCCTTGGAAAGGTTCTATCTCCAGTAAGAATCCTCAATATACGGATATAATTTTATGCTGGCTTTAAGAAGTGCAAGCGGATCTAAATATTTAACTCAAAGCTTTGATGCTTAATAATGTTTAAGGAAAAAATCAGACGATGACGTTACGGCTGCTAGAATACTTTAATTGAACTGACGAAGACTGTAATTTATTACGGTGGAAATATAAATGTAAGTTGGAAAAGAGCGCTTCTTTGTTATCTCAACGATCTCTTAGACGTAATTCGTTTTGGCACGAAAATAGCATAAGATACTAGATCTAATGATTCGGCGAAAGATAGAATGCAAGAAACATTTTAGATATAAAATTGACGTGTCGAATCCTTTCTTTGAGGAATTTCACATCTTCTGCATCTACATAAATACCCTGCAAGCCGCCCTTCGGCATTTGGCAGGCGATCTCAAAAAGAAAAACACTTTAACATGTCAAACTAAAATCCTACTATGAAAGTTACCAAGTGTTTTCCTTTCATGACACTTACTTTAGATATTCTTGAATTGGGAAAACGAATTCCAAGAGGATTAGCATATATTTACAAAGTAGTTATATTTTCAAATAAGAACCCAAGCACGTATTTATTTATAATATTACATCACAAGCAGATTATCATTCCCACAAATACATATGTAGCTATTGACTGATTATGTGATTAACCGATTGATATTCTATTATTCATTCGAAAAAAGAGATGGATTGAAATTTATACATTTGTTACTGTTTGAGTCCATAAGCAGCACAAGACGCTTATAATGGACTCAAACTTCAAAGATTTATCGAAGTGTTCAATCTGATAGTTTTCCACTTGTGACGTATTTCCGTAATAAATATGTTTTGGAAATTACGAATTAAAGGACTCAGAAGATACAGTGGAAAATCGATCGAATCGAAAATTTCGTAGGATAATAAATATTATCCCAGAGGATATTCTTATATCGTGTGTTAAACATTCTCACTTTATTGAACTGACCATATGGCTCCCTTCCAAAACCCGTTTGGCTGCAGCAATACCCAGGAACTGTTTATCCGTGCGTAAACAAGGTCAGTTATTTTCTAGGTGATCTCATCTAGTGAAGCATTTCAAGATTAAAAATATACTTACAAATTTTATTTCAACTTACATAAGAATTCGATTGCTTTCAGGGTCGTCTTATTACAATTTTCATTGTTTTCCATTACGAGACAGAATTTGCGTCGACTGATTTACTTATCGATTCTTATTAGGATTTAAAATCGAGGACTGCGAGGAATAATCATAAACTGCTTTTCTTCGTTTAGAGTTGGAAGAAATAATTCCATAGATAATAGCTCAGATATCAATTTCAATACGAAAAATGTACTCATTAACCTGATGAGAAATTTCGAAACGCTCTCTCGATATTCAAGGAAAGTATTGGCAGCTTTCGTTCATTTGGGATTTCCGAAAGAATTTCAATTTGGTTGAGGCGAATTAATTTGGAGTGATGCGAGCCGATCGATCGCTCTCAAATTTGGTACGAGTAAAGAAGGTTGATGAATGATTAGCGTCTACGGATTTGCAGCCGGAAGAAGGCTTGCCAACTATGGAAAAATAAAACCATTCATCATCATTCTCCTTGTTTTCTTTAAATAACGATTTATTAAAGCCTCTTGTTATTAATATACCAGCTGAGGTGATTCTCGACAGATGTATCATATAATATTATAGCCCTGTTTGTAGAGAAGAGAATCTCTCGTGCTCAACTCATCATTTATATTTATAAATTTCTTTTATAATTATACTTCCATGTTACTTTGCTATATTTAGTAGCGAAATATAGTCAAGGAATAATCATCATAAAACATTTTGATATGATCAAACAATTTGTACAAATGTTATGCCAAAGACTAAAGGAAAATTCAAATGAGGCATCTCACTATCGTCTCTTGAAATAATTCTTGAATTCATAGATTCACGTTAAGGCTTCGATTGAAACCGAGAAATTTGTTGCATTTTCATCTTTAAGTACTGCATTACATAGATATTTCCACGAAAATAAAATAGAATCTAATGACGAGTAATACGACTAATATGTAAACATTGTCAAAGGATTTTTATTCTTTAAACATTCTTTAGCAGAAGCAATTATTCTGTAGCAGTGATTTATTAGGTATATATTATTTCATTATAATTTTTTCCTCGTGCCTTCATAATACAGATACTAATTGATCTTGAAGTAATAGTAATGGTTTAAGTCTTTCATGCAATCCTATCTATGATTGAATTTGCTTTGTGAAAAAGCATCCTCCTCAAAAGTTCCAAGAATTGGAGAAATTTTTATCTGAAATTAGTAAAGGAGCCATGTAGCCCATGTAAGTAGCCCATGCTTCAAAACTATAAGAAATAAATTACCTAAGCTTACTGAAATAAGCTCACCTGCGAATTAAATTAATTTCCCAATCACGTTTGCAATATTTGGGAAATTCTATTCTAACGATGTGGGCGCCGAACATGCGTTAGATGGATTCACTCGAGTGTTTGTTTCTTGCTATCAAATAATAGACAAGATCCCGGCAGTTACCTATAATAGGGCTTTCTTAATGCAATATTCACTTCGAAATAACGAGTTCAGACACCACGAGGCCTACTGTACATTGCTACGTGATTGTGAAATTTTCTTTTCAGTAAATTATTTTTTCTCATCTTTTTCGATATATAACTAGTTCGTATATCATTAAATGTCAACTTTATGCAATCTACACATTGTTTACACTTTTCGCGTATACTAATTTAAATATAGGTTAGATAAGCGCAATCAGAGCCGCACCTTGTGAGCTTGGGCCCCGGATGGGAAATATTTCTAAGGCGCTCCACCGAGTTTCAAGTCATATTTAATCATGTCATCGACTTTTCTATTGAAAAGGCGAGAAATTAAGTTAAAATATTAAAGTGAGAAGTGTATTAAGGAATATGAACACGTTTTTAAATTTATATGGATTATGGTCTCAAAACATTGCATCTGATACACCGGAATCCAACGCCAGTTTGTAGCGTTTCTCAGTGACTTCGAAGGAGAAAGAGGACCTATTATTAGATACGAATGAAAGAAATTCTTTTTACACATGTTAGGAGGGAATCCTTTTTTTAACATAACATAGGAAAAGTGTAAAGTAGTAAAGTGTACCCATTGCAAACTACGATATTGTGGTCTTGGGCATACAAGTATGATATGACTTCGAATTCATTTTTCTCTTTCTGATACAGACAGATAGTAGGACATTTTTAGTATCCACCATCCAAGCTATAATTTATCGACCAAAAATGGATGTAATAACCATCTTGAACTCAAATGACTTTACCTCCGGTCACTTTGAAAAATTAACGATGCTAATATCTAATTGTGTAGTTATTTTAATCATTTTATCGAATATATTCTTCTGAATATATGGTAACTTATGCGAGGAAACTGATAATAATAATAATAGAGATTCTTGAAAGTGTGACATTTCATATTATATTGATGTATTTCACTAATACATTAATATATTTCATCATTCACGTAATAAGTACCCTGAGCGATAATATAATGGATAAATATAGTCTGTTTAAAATCTGATAGCGTTTTTAAGCAGTGGAGAAGCGGTCAATGTCTATTGGCGATGAATACGTACATCTATAAAAAGTATTAGTGGAATTCGCTCAAGACTGTAGTTATCACCACAAGTGGAGTTAAGGAGAAAATTGTGTTTGGATCATACTCAAGATTGATTCTATCCGCAATACATTTGACAGGTGGATAATGTTTTTGCGGCCATTAGCACGAGATATTTTTAACGCCCACTAAAGTTTGTTTTGGTAACAAATGAAAGCCAAAACTTCTCAACCGGACTGCCGCAGAAAAGGTCTACTATAGATACATCGTCCGATTTCCTTTACTTCTTGAAGTTGTTATGCATTATATTAGCAAGACATTATAGCTCGCTTGGAATTAATACCTTTCAGTATCTCGGCTCGTATTGTCCCAGTTGTGTAAGTTCAAAATATCAAAGCTAAGAAAATCCAGAAAATTTTAGTTGATGATTACTGCGTCGTGGAAACAATCGAGAATCGATGAGAAAGGCATAAGATCATCCCTCAATCTGATGATGACTCACGAATGGTAAGATTTATTTTTGCATCCGCAAGAAATTCGGTCGGGGTTAGTTTCCATCAAATCAAAAAGCAAATATGAATTAAATCTGATTGCAGGATGGCGAGAATGCCGTTTACTTTCTTCGACGAACAGGAACTGGATTTCTAAGCCGTCGGCGGTTACGTCAATTGGGGTCACCGCACGCACACACACGCAGCATCACAACGTGATCTTCCACTAATGGACCAAGAATCCCGGTTCCGAGGCGGCAATCTTTTCCCGAGGATGCTCCCTGTAGAGGGGGCAACCGGTCCATTGGGTTGGATTTTTCAGTCTCGCCGTCGACTGGTTTTGCGGAGTCTGTGCAGACTTATATGGTCGACCCAAGTACTGTTGTAAATCGAAGGACGCCTACATCTCCCCCATCAGAATCTATTCCACAAAGGGAAAAATTACGCTGTCTGCCGACGCCGAGATGACGGTCCATGTTGGGATGCGAACCCGGTGTCTTTAAAGAGCGGTGCTCCGTTTAAAGGCTACGAATTGAATGCGATCACGTTGAAGAAGAGTTCATCTAAGAGAAATACGGTGCCCTTACCTATCATCTATTGGTATCCTTTAGATAATACTCATTGCTAAAAGCATGCACACATAATATTTATCTTCGAGCACCATGAAAACGTGTAATTTGCATCATATTTGTGTATAGTTCCTTTCTTTGTTCTCTCCTCAGCTTTACCTAAAAATATTCCTGATAAAAAGATTGCTATGGTATGTGCAATCACTGCGCTTTGAAGGTTGTGCATTATTTCCAGAACGATAAATTAAATGAGTAAAACCCAACATCTGACTCACTCGGTTTTTTCTCATGAATCAGTTCCACCAAATGTCGCTTGAACTGATTAATCCAGAACAATAAATAACGTTATCGAGCGAGTAATGTAATACGGCGGATACCTTTGAGGTATAACATTGGATCGCTAAATTACAGGAAATATACTTCCCCATAACGAATGAAATGTAGAAAATCAAATATAATGTAGCTTCCTAAACCAGGTGTATAATGGAGGGTATGTATCCGGTAACATTTCACTACATAACCTTTTTTAGAACCGATACAGGCTTTCTGAACAGTATCGTATTAACCTCTTAACTGCCATATTTCGGATCTTTAAATAGATATCATATTTTGTTTTGAAGGTGTACTTACTCTTATATAAATATGAGTATTTAAATTTGTAGTTTTCTCGGGAACGCGGAACTTAAAAGATTTTATTCCCAATACTGTGTAAATAAAATAAATAGAACTAAGCTTAGTATGTTTCACTAGGTATGTCAACTTTATCAATCAATACATCATCTTTGATTTTATTCTCAACTTAACCTTCAGATCATTGACTTGTATACGTCATCTACCGATACGAGTCCGTGCATAAGACATTCAACGTGTTAACTCGTTTATCTAATCTATGAACCGATTTATTAGTTATATACAATTAACTGCGAAATGTTTTCTTATGTTCCTTTCGAAACATGGCAGCGCCTTTCAATCGCGCAATGGTCGACGGAACGAATCCTTACACAAACTGATTACATCCCATTCTTTATTAATGAAGGAGCATTCCATTTGTTTATTTCACATAAATTGAACGAAAATAGCAAAAGACCCGGTCGACCCATATTGATTTGTTTCTGTGCAACGTAAGGAAATGCGATCATTCTTCATATGTTGCCAGAGTCACTTTTCTTCTGACAAAATAGGCATTTACCTCAAATATATATCATGTATAAATAATTAAAAATCGCTACAATCTAAAATAAATAACTTTCTATTATCCGCTAGCTGTACTCGAACGTGGCTAAATTGTAAAAATAATTTAAAGTTCGTGAACGACACAATTATAATCGAGTAGCGATAAGCGACATGCACAAAACCTAGAAAGGAATTTGATTTCGAACATTAGAAAATTCGAGAGCTCCCAAACAGGAAGCGCAAATTATCAAACACTGAATTTCGAAATGCAGGAAATTCACGCAACAAAAAGAGGCACCGATAACTAAGATGAACTAGAACTGAAGTAATTCCATTGCCGAGAATTTCCAAAATCCTCCAAAGGAACCAAAATACAGGAGGCCTGTACGCGGAAGTACTCATTTGCCTTCAAAATGCTCGCGAACGCTATCAATTTACGGAGTATTGCCGATGTCTTTAACGACAATAAGGGCAATTTTACGAAACGTACGTCGTCTAAATTCTTTAATCCTACATTAGCAGCTCGAAACCCAAATACTATTTCCAAGGACGAAAGAGATAACTTTTTCAGTCTGCACCGGAAGTTTACGGATAAATAGAAGCGGTGATTAGGAGGTTAATTTCAGTACCTTTTTGAGTCCGTTTACGCCTTTAAAGTATTAAGATGCAATGAGAACGAGGCGTGAGAAGTGATTTGGAGTCGTAGGAATGACACCATAGGTAATTGGCATTAAGGTTAAGGTCGTACGGCAATAAACTCACTGCTATCGGCGCATTCTTTCACAAACCGAGTCTTTGTTTACATTTCGTCCCCACACTATTCTTAGCAGCCAGGCGTCCGACTCTTCGAATACTATCAGACAGTCGTGCCAACGGTAAGTGCTACATTCGGATGATTCCTTGGCATTTACAACAAAGTATACTTTGAACGATAAAAGCGGATGACTTTATGAAGAACTTGTTTCGCTCACACAATTGCCGATCCTAAATGAATGCACTTCAAAATATTCCTAAAAAGAAATTGTACTTTAGTTAATAATTCAGCGAACGGTCGAAAGCATTGAACAACGGCCTACGAGGTAAGGAAACGCACTCGAATTTTATTCGCTGTATCTTTTTGTTTCGTTCAATTCGTTTGGCGATACAGATCGTTATCTAAAAGGAAAGTTTCATTTCAGGTGGCAACTTTATTGATATGAGAAGCTATTGGTACTGCAGTGTTAATACATTTCATCATTTCATGGAAAGGATGATGACCTACGAGAAATTTCACTAACGGGTCGAAGATAAATTTCACGAAAATACAAGTTATGAACAAGCAGAGTTCGATTACTTGAAGCGAGAATGGCTACCACATCTCAAGGTCAAATAAGGATTCGCCGACATCTAAAGGATGTAGCTGCGATGATGAAACAACAATCCATCACACAAAAGAGCTCATTCACTCGTTTTATTGGATATCGAAACGAATCGCCCGTAGAATATTACGCAGATACGATTTATACGCACCATATTAGCGTCCACGCTAGTAAGACGCTCTTTTAAACGGCTTTCGCTGCCGCGGGTTTAATCTAACAAACATATAACGAATATTTACGGGATCGAGCGAAAACATCGCGGGAGTCAGTGGTAGCACTGCCGAAGTAACGTTTAGAAAAGCGGTCGCTTAGAAAAGGTACGGGATGAGAAAGAGCCTACACTTCGGTCGTAAGTCGAACAAAACCTGTGCAGATGCTGCGAGATCTCTTCCACGACGGGGGGCGACCTTCACAAACGACACCCCGAGAGTACGTTGTGCCGGATCGACGCGGCGCTGGCGTCTGGCTCGAGATAGAAGATTCCCAAAGCCCCCCACCACCTCCCCTCCCTTTCACTTCCCCTCCCTCCCCGCTCCCACACCGCCCCCCTATACCTGCTATACCTACTATAGTACTCAAAAACTTCTCTACACTCTCGTATTAAGCACGCGGTCTCCAGAAAGCAGTTTTAATTAACCCAAAAATAAAGAAGGGCGTGGGAAAAAGTAGGAAGAGCTGTTTCGGGGCCGGTCGCTGCATGATTGGTCACAGGAGGAGGAAGAAGGCGCGCGGGAAAAAGGCCACGTTTTTGGGGAGGCAGCAGCGCTATGCTATGTCCGCCAATGTGCGGGAGAGAGTGATCGCCGGCTGAAGTGCTTCAGTAGGTGTTTATGTTTTGAGTGTCCGTCGTTGCATGGGAGCGCGTTTCTGTTGCCACGGCGACTTGGTCCGCCGCATCTTCTCCCTCCCTCCCCCCTCCACCGACTTCCTGACTGTTGTGAACGGGGGACGTGGACGGCTGAGAAGCGCTGTGCAAAATGGCGTGGTGACGTTTAAAGCCATGCAGCATGAGGATCGTCTCGACTTAGGTGGGTTATTCTCGCAGGTATTTCTCATTTTTGCCCGACCCTTTCCGATCCCTCCGACGCTATCCCCCGTATTTGCTGGCGATTGAGTCCTCGCCACGTTTTCACGTCGATGCCGCGCGTTTTTCCCCGCTCTGTTTTTCGGCTCTGGTTTTCTGTTTTGCGCGTAAAATGTGTAAACGTGGGAGGGTTCACGCGTTGTTCGTGAGGGGGTGGTAGGGTGGAAAGAGGGGTGGGTAATGTATTGGTACCCCTCGACGATCCTAGTTTTCCCCTCCCCTCTCCCCTTTCTCTTCATCTTTCTAGCCCACCCACACGGGACGTAGAAAATTTTGTCCCCGGCGATGGTGTGCGTGTTCAAACATTGTACATAGCGTTTAAATTTAGTGTGCTCCCTCTGCCGAGGACTGACCTTAACTTTGCCTAGAATAAGGGTCGTTATTTTTTGTTCGATGCGGACCGTCTTTTTTGTGTGTTTGTGTGTGTGCGTGCGGGATTTATTTCAATTTTTTCGCTCCGTTCACGCGCATACAGGGCTTAGTGCTGTACGATATGGCGCCGTGTGCTGCGCCAAGGACGACGCCGGCGAAGGCCTGGAGGACTTGGAGGTGCCGCTGCGGCCGTTCGCGATGAGGAAAAATCATTGAGGAGATGCTGCTCTCCTGGCTTTGCTTGGTCCAGCGAGTGGTTTGCACCGGTCGGTGAAGGAAGAACTAGGAAGGGGGCTTCAGCCAGAGAGAGAGACCGATCGCCTCCTGCCCTGTCGCTCCCTTCATCGGTGACGTGAAAATTGTTGGATTAAAAAATTCGCCGGAAAAAATATAGTAACGTGGAGTTATAGGGAGAGAGAGAAAGAGGGAAGAGAGAAAAATAATGCCGCACAGTCGAGGATATGTGTAAGTAAAGCGGACGACCACATTCGTGTTGCCCTGCCAATTTCAAATATAGTAATCGTTTCCCCGTTTTTTAAATTAAAAAATGTAAACTAACGCTGATATTGTTGCAGAGTACGTTGTTTGGCTTTGACCGACTGTTTTTCTCATACGTTCCTCTCGTAACCGTTCGGACACGTTTGATGAAAGTTCTCTCCCTCAGTCTCCTCTTGAAAAGGCTCGTCTTATGCCCACCTCGTAACAGATCGAATGGATGTGATTCTGATAGTGTTTTACTTGTGTTCTTGGAAGTGTCGCTGTTACACTAGCGCGTGTGTATAAACCTTTCACTAGTTGCTTATTTTTTTATAATTTTTTACTATTCTTTCGTGCGTGTGATTGTGTGTGTTTTTTTTAATGGGAGAAGCGGGGCTATTCTATAAAACAAGGTTCGCAGATCTTAGGGAATTACTAGCGAGGCTTGCGATTTTTTACTTCGCAGTCGATAACAAAAATTAGCAAAAAGAAAAAGTGATCTTACTCGAGGAGCAGTAAGTTAGTTATAGGAAGTTTGTAACGGGAAGAACGTCAAAATCGTTGCGTAGAAGACGAGGAAGGATGGTGCCTTCGAGGTGTCGACGTTCATCTTGAGGGAGCCCGTTGAAATATAGGGAATCAAAAAGTGATAGAGTTTTTCGAAAAATCTTCGAAGAGGAGAAGAAGTGGAAGGCAGAGACGGGATAAAAGGTGTTTTAGGTACGACGTAGAATGGAGACCGTCCAAGCAGTTGGCCACCTCGACCATGGTGGCATGCCACCCCAGACCCAGATGGCTTATTCACAGCGGCCCACCACTTTGCACAGGTAATTTTCTCTTTTTGGTTTATCCCAAATTTATTCTTCGTCCAAGAAGTTCTTAATTCCACCGAAGTGCAGGGAAGTGAAAAGTGTTATGTTTATTAGGAGCATAGTTTGGGTGTGCAAAGCTCATCGTCATCACCGGATATGATCTCCCTATGGTGTTTACAATTCAAACTATTTCTTCCAACTGCGACTGTCGTCTTCACATTATACACTCTTATCATGAACTACACATTGGATTGCCGTAATTCTCTGGTAAATCTCGAAGTTTTATTAGTAAGAGGATATAAAACATCCTATCTCTATACGCATGATTCACAGAGAACGCGTTTTAGGGATGTAGAGGCGATTTGCAGCAATTTTTGGTAATTCTTTGTTGATACAGTTTTGATCGGCAGAATGAACTTATTACGGTCAACAATGAATACTCGAATATAAATATAAGAACATTAACCTCCACATATTAGATTTGATAAAGGTTGCGTAAATAGTAATCGTCTTGTTTTTTAATCTGTACAGATACAATGGATTCGTACACGGCCATTTTTGCGTATACGAATTCCGGGTTCATCGCATGCAAAAAGATGTCTGCATTAGGTCGGTTTTCCTTAGATATTACATGTGATAACAAGGACTGTCTGTGAAAACTCGCTTCATGCAGCCTCCACGTCAGCGGAAGACGGTTCTTGCCACGAGTGACATGTAGTACCTACTTAGCAAAGTAAAATTTTATTACTAAGCGGTATTTTTAGCGTGTGTTCAGTAATTAAATTGCTCGATCGAGTGTCAGTGCTTTTGATATCCAAGGAGTCAGTATTTTTGCTGAATAAGTGGCGAGTTAATATTGCTAATGTAGAAGTTATATTCCGATTTTTTATGAAACTTGAGCAAATCCTAGATATTACGCCTATTATCTCTAACGAACTCAATAAAAAAATACTATGAAGACGTTTTCGTTGTTGTGCCATAAGAACGGTTTTAATACTTGAACCGAAAATAATGAGAACGGATGTGCTATCAAATCATTTTCTAATCGTTCATCAGAAAGTTGAATGTACATTTTATCCACTTCGGTTCGAGGAAACTAAAGCTAAGCCTTTTTCTATATCACGTATATCAATATATATCTCAATAACCTAAATCATATGTATCAGCGTTGGGGCGACGTAGAAATCAGTGTTTTAATTTCTTATGCCATTTTAACATCTCTCAATCTAACCATGCAAAGTACCGATTCCGAGTGTAGATAAAGCGTTTGGCTAAAATGTAATTTAGGCACGTAGGGTCGTTCGATAGTTATAAAAGATACAAATGGTAAACCTCCATGCTCATATCAGTTACCTTATTCTGCCATTTGCGCTTCGTTAGGATTAAATATTTTGGCAACTGAAAATATTTTTGATTAGTTATCCCTTGTATGTCGATATAATAAATTGTCGATTCGGCCTTGGTTTACCAATTTCCTCAGCTGTAACTCAACAAATCGGTCTTTATAGCGTAATTTTAAACGTGTTACTCCAAGGAAATTGACGATCTCATTACAAAGGAATTGCATGTTGATATTGTTGCATGAGGCTGTAATTTTTTCAAATGATAAGCAATTTTCACGATAAGCTATCTCTTCTGGTAGACATTTTGAGCCCGTTTCTTAGTGAAATCTCCTTTGGAAAGTATTACAGCATGCCAAATTAGACGCTGCATCGAAAGAAACCATTTTCAAAATACATTCTCAACAAGATTTAGGAATAAATGTTCATGATTTAGGAATAAATGTTCATATAGAATAGAATCTATGCAGCTGGGTTCAGTTCATTCTGTCCAACTAATACCATTCTCATTTCGATTTTATGAGACACTCAATAATTTATTGGATCTTGAATGATTAGTTTAATTTTGCGTTGTAAATCATAAATTTCCACTTCTAAATCATATGCGATAAATATTACAAGTTATGCTGCGCGACCCATTCCATGAGTAGTGAGATATTCGCCATAAGGTTAATGGTAGTTATTAATACAATATAACCATAATGAAAAGTTGCTCTTTCTTGTTGCTGAAAGATTTTCAAAGCTCTATACATTCGCAGATAAATTCCACGAAAAGATCACGTTAAATTTGTGAATTAATGGATGGCGTAATTTGTGAAGAGTTTTGTGATTTCTCACTAGTTACTAATGCGATAATCCAGAGTCCATCCATCGGTATTGATGATGTACATCATCCGTATCATTTTGTTTCGTTTTGAATTGATGTATTCCGTTCGCTTACGATTGTATAGTGTCTAACAATTCTTATAGTCCATCTTACGGATCTCGTCTTTGATACTCCGAAAGGAGGCATCTCCACAGTAATTATATTTGCGCTTAGAAATATTTTTTACTAGAATTGTTCCCAAAATCGATTCTTTTACGATGGAAATCTTACTCAGTGAGATTTCTCCTAAAAGTTAAATGAAGTACTTGAATTTTCATGATGGAGAAGAAATGAAATCTTAGTAAAATCCCACGACAATTTATTACCGACTAGTTTCATTTTCAGGATGTCAACTCGTCGACGAAACTAATCGGTAATTAATATGTCGTGGAATTGTACTAATTGTAAGATTTCATTTTTTCTCCTTCATTTGAGTTAAATTCATCAAAGCTACACTTGAACACATCAGTTTTACCAGAATTTTTTGGTCAAAGGTTTATCGTGCTCTTATAAATCTGTCAAAAAATTATAGAATTATGGTTTACGAAGAGTTGCTGTAGTATAAAGTCTGTTAATTATTGGTAGAATTTTGAGAATAAACGAATTCTGATACCGATCGTCATTTCATGCATACATAACCGGTTCTATAAGATAACGGTGCACAAATAAACTTTTTCGCAAGAGGAATTTTTAATCTCAGCAGTTTGAAAGCAAGATCTTTGGTCATATATTATTTTCCTACGTTTTGTGTAACGGCTCTTTAGAGCTATTTGAAAAATGGTCTCGTTTTGTTTTCTTATCGTTCTTTTTGAAAATTAACTATCATTTCTTGACATTTAAGAATAATTCGTAAAAGTAGCTTTAAAAACGTAACTATTTGGAATAAATTACAGAAATGAAAGCGTAGTAAAAGTCTTCAGAGAGAATTTCCGCACTTTCTTTCCTTTTTATCACCGTAGACGTTTGATATTACTGATTAGGCATGGAATGGTTTCATCAGTACGTGTTTTTTCTATCGGCATTTACTTTTCTCACTGCGCACCTGGAGAGTCAATCTCGAGTTATAATTCTATGATAGTGAATGTGTAAATATCGATTTTCCTGCTACGAGCAAAGAACTCGAGGGAATTCGTTCGTCCCAGTAGATATTTCGGTCTTTTTACGAATTATTTTATCCCCCATTGTGCGAATTACGAGAGGCCGCTGGTATTTTTCATCTTTTAGCAGTACTCGCGTTCCAACCGTCACCTAAGCCGTGAGAGACAGTTTCATGGGCCTCAAAAATATTCCGAATATCAAAAGGGAATAGGCGCATGTGCTTCTTACATTTTAGACGCCGTTCCTGTGCGACCCAGCTTCATTCCTTCCCCCCCATTCTCTTCCACCCTGACCAAACCGGTCTTTGTTCCTGTTGACGTGAAGGAGGGAAAGGCATTCGTGCAACGTCGCAAGCGGCTTGGCAACGCAGTGGTGCCAGATGTAAGGACGGGAAGTGGAGGGGGACGGCAACGCCGCTCCTCCGTGCTCTGCTGCTTTACCCGAACCTGCCTTGTCAACTTTCCCATACAAATACACTGCGGAGGACGGTTTCTTGTAGGAGGAAGTAGTTGATGCAGGAAAATAAAATTTACGGGGCAAAATTGATTGAGACGAGATAGATTGGAGCTTCATACAATTTGAGGCCTTTGAAATAACAGAAAATGGTGGGCCTACTTCTCTTCAGACTTTTCGATAATGATGAAAGACGTAGAGGAATATTGGTCATTAAACTGTCCCTACATGCATACAGAAGTATTTAGATTTGTACCTTGCATATGGCGTATGGCAGAGGGAAGTGTTACTTTCGATTTGGCAACGTGTAGGCGTGGGATTGATTGATACCACCTTGGAGAAGTATCGAAGAGAAGTTAAAATACTGGCCTTGCTATTCCCTGTAACTCTTCTTATTGTAGTCAAGATTTCACTCTCCGTGAAGTTCATTTCGAAACTTATTCATCAAGCGGCGTAGCTCACGTCTGTGGGGGCCCAAGGACGAAGGGGTCCCTTTGGAACCATATATTATTTCCTGCCTATCGTATATGGCTAGGGGACCATCCGCTGCATCCATACATCACGCCACAAACTCTTTCACCTTTTACTGCCTTCCTTTGATTTTGTATTCGGCTTTCCATCAACGGTATTTTCTCGATGAAAATTTAACGGATGTTTAGAAGGACCATAGTTGTCTTGAAAATCTTCAGAGAACTGTAATTTGCCGTCCGCTACAATTTGTTTGTCATTTAATAGGTGTATTGTTGGTTATTATTATTGAAATTCTCACCAGTTAACTAGCTTTATCGGTTGAAGTGTTATATAGTCTTTCGGAAATCATCGTTACAGTTACTTAGATTCGAATTTCAGCTCAAGTTGTTCACTGGGATACGTCGAGCCCAGAAATTATCCCATGAATTTTTAATACGAACTTATTGTTTAAATGGTATCCAAAAAGAAAGGAAAGCGCATGATTAGAGCTCTCATTAGTACATGGCAATATATATCCTGTTTTCCTTCATCGTAGGTTGATACATTAATACTCGTTTGAAACAATACCAATTCATGTGTCATTTTACATACCTGAGCTATATATGCGTAATTTATTTCTAAGTTGCCTCACATCCTGCATATCCATTTGCTATTGTTTGGAACTTCTATTTCTAATATGTCAGATTCGAAACCAAAGTCGATAGGTTGATCGCCTTATGAATGTTAGGTGCATTGTATATGATGGACAGTCAGTCCTTTCGTTCGTTTAATTTAACGCTCTGAAATTAGTTTCGTCCTTAGGCGTGGATTTTTCTGAGAAAAAGTTATTCGTTTGTGATATTGTATGCTAAGAGAGAATATTTGACTGAAACTATTCTACAAAAGGGCAATGCATAATTTTACTGAATTTATTGCCATCCAATCACGATATTGAATCGGAACTATAGGGCTCGTTTTATCATCGCATACATCATAAAAAGTACGTAAAACGTTTTTCGTTAAATCATTTGGGGAGAATTCAGTGTGGTTTCATCCATTTTCCGTGATTACTCAACCAACTGCAGGCCTTAGAACGATCAATTTTAATGGATAAAGAACCGTATAACCTGTGTGACTTCGCTGTGTCATTCCATTCGTTTTATAGGATTAAGTTAAATGAAATGAAGGGAATCCTCGTCGATAAATTTAAAACTAAAGAAATTTTAACTACGAAGGCAGCCCCTCTCCTACAAGAAGTTCCTTTTGCGCGTCGATGGAATTACCTGGAAGCGGTTTTCCCATAGCAGAGCTGAGGTCGTTATTTTCGAGGTCTTCCTTACGAGAGGCACCTGCAGCACTCTTTTTGTCTGCTGTTCCAGAAGTATGGCCTTAACGGCTTTGCTCACCAGTTCATCTTTGGCCTCCCGTAACTCATATCGAGTTTCTCCGAATTTTAAGTTATCAGAATCTCTTGAGAGATACCATGTTTATAAGGTGAATGATGGTCGTTTATGTTAATGAAACGCTAAGCTTATTACTGCTCACGTTATCTTCCTCAACTAGTTATATCATTGTAAATGCCTTTTAGGAATTTTAATTTTGTTTACGGAACTAATACTTGGAAAAGAATAAAACTATTTTTCTTGAAAATATTTATCTCAGAAAGTTTTTCCATAATTTACGGCCAAGTTAAAGATAACAGTCTTGAGTGTAATCGATCATTACTGAAGGTGCTCATTGTCATGAAATACACCTCTAATAAATAAACTCATTTAAGTTCCAAACTTTCATGCCTTTCGTTGTTGGAGTACGATGTAGTCGTTTGAGTTGTATTCATTTAATTTAGAGAAGATGAGTTTCGTTTTTACAAGACAACGGGAGAGGTAAGATTCTTTATTTACCTTTTCTTTCTTGGAATGTCTTGTTCGTCTCGTCAGACTACCAGTAAGTGCTGCTTGGCTGCTTAGAAATTCAATACTTCTCTTTTTAAGCTTTAAGTTTGACGTTACTCAGTTAGTATTTAGTTTAATTCTACGACGATTCGTTGGTTTAATGTTAAGTTATTCGTTGATTTATGCCTTGAGTTGAAGGATACTTCGTCAAAAGAAACGTTATGGCGTAGAGGTTTGGATAAACTTTTACAAATATTTCGTGTAGCAGTTCTCAATTTTCATTATTAGCCCGTTGGGAAGGGAGGTTGTGGTGCATTTCCACTTAATTCCGTCGTGGCAGCACACTCGTTTGGTGCCAACGTTCACAAAATGGCGTCCGCATTCCCCTCCTCTATTCACCTTTCCCCTTCCAACTCCTCCAGACTCCCCGAGTTCGCTGATTCTTCCCCTCCGCGTCACCCCGTGCCAAGGCGTCCAAAACCGTACCTCGTTGGCTTACGTCTCAGAGTTGCGTTAACTTTTGCTTCACGATAGTGAACCCGTAGATGTGGGGTTCTATCTTTAGGTCAATGTTCACGCCCTTTGGAAACGGGAGAAGAGTATCCGCATTTATTAGATGGAATAGTTCAGTATATTTTAAGAGATTTTCATCTACCAGTCAGCATTTCAGTCGTGACTTGGTCATCAAATGGATTTTCATTTAGTTTAAACAAATTTTATTGAAAACATTTTTTTCTTCGGTGATAAATTCCTCTTCGTAACTCTGGGACAAGATTATCATCTAAATGTATTATTAGGTTATTGAAAGCTTATTTTGAATGAATTTTCTGAATCGTTTCTAGTAAGTCTCATCCTGAGTTTATTTTACCTATGAGTAGACGTATGTTCTGAATTGTCGGTTTCTGAAGAACTAACCTTTCAAAATTAGAGAGTGAATGGTGACATCACTGCATAGCCGCCATTTGTCGAATCTTGCTTAAATTTACAAAGTTGCCATCTTTGTCGCCATTTCTCAATTGTTTTGTAATATTTCGCAAAATTTCTGTGTGACGTATCTTACAGAACCTTTGTAAATTGCTTAGAATGACTTCTCATTATGCATTGAATATGTCCTCATTACTGTTTCTAATTTAACTCTGGATATATGGTTTGTATATGCATATACAAGAATTAATAAATAAACTATTTCCCACGCAGCTGAAAGGCAATGATATCATCGACGTTTCATTTTCAGTTTTGTTATAGTTTTACTAATTAGAATGAGAATGCATTTTCAAAGCCAAGAAGGACTATGAAATAACTTAACGAACGTTACAGATGAATTATTTGAAAAAGTACCGAATACTAAAAATGTCTTATGTATAATTTTAATAAATCTATGAAGCAATTGACAATCCATCTACGTCACATTGAAACTCGAAGATCAACGTAACTATAGCTATATAGTTTTTGATTCTATGATACTAGTGGTATTGTATTGTAAGCGAGAATATTGTTTGTGAAATTTGGTGAGTTTCCATCTTTGTGGTGCTACGCAAACAAAATATCGGGCATAAGATAATCAATCATGTTTAGATCAAATGTAAGGAGAAAGAAAGTAAATACTGTGATGTTTTATACCGTACTTGCAAGTGGCGTTATATTATTTTTAGAGCATTAAGAAATGAAATTTCAGTAAATAAATAGTTATGCCATGGTTAATCTTATCTGACTGAGAGTTAAAGTCTGGATTTTTGCTGTTATACCTGCCCTACTTTTCCGAATTGTTCCTTGCAAGGCACGTATGTATTTAGATGTAGATCTCGGTTATTTTCTATCCAGTCATCAGGGATTTTCTCTCAAACATTTCTCGGAGCGAATAATACCATATTTTAGGTTTTCCCTAGTACTGAAAAGCTAAGGTTAGAAACTTAGTTGCTTTTACAGACGTAACTGAGGTGAGTGAAGTCACAATTCCATGATTGGCCATAAGTTTTCAGATGAAAGAGACTTTTATCTTTTTCTTCGAAAGGAAATGCACTCGGTTGCTAATTGCAGTCGTCTGTCTCTGCTCTTACAATTTGTGTTGAGTAAATGCTTTTTTTAAACGGTTGACATTGCGCAGTTTCCCTCATATCTATACTTGCACTATCATTCCTTCAGCGCTATCAAAAGTTTCGAAATTGCCTCTGTTGTAATTTCTGACAGTCGTAACTCTCACAGCCATCCTCTGAGTCAGTTTGCTCACACTGAAAGATGTTAAAGTGGTTATTTGTTTTTCTTACCAATTCTTCGGCTTGATCATATGAGATAGCTCTCTTAGAATTCATTGGAAGCGCCTTCAGTACTTTTAATCTGTAATATTGACTCTTCTTCTTTGTTATCTATATTGGAAAATGTCTGCGATCGATGGAATGTTGGATGTGAGCCGTGCATTTTATATTTCCATGTAGGACTTAGTAAACTGTAAACTTTTCATTCGCATTTCTTGTAAAAACTGCCGTGATCATTTCACATTCCTTTATCTACGGATATATGTTTCAGTATTGTCTCTCATGCTCAATTCCTGCTCTCCATGTAACTCATGCCTGGATTTCCTTGTGAGTTTAGTAAGCTAGGGAAATTTTGTACTCCTAATTTACTTTTGGGATCATCAATTCTTTTGATAGGCTCTTTTTAGTATGTGTCAATTCATATGGAAGAATGATTCTTTGAGTTTAGGTTTCCATAAAATATTGCCTTCATCTCCAAAGTGATTTTCTATGAGCTGCTAATATATTTTATTCTGCTCATTCCTCTATGTCTGCTTATTGGTTGCTTTTTGTGTGATTCTTCGAATGTCTCTGATGCAGCGAAATCCTGTACACACTGATTGAGGCTACGTAGATTAGATTATTTACATTTTAGTCTGTTAGATTAGTTTTTTATTTATGAAAAACGCTGCAGTTTGGTCTTTGGACCAGTTGGCAACGGTTATATTATAGTTCTCGATTCACTGATATAAATAGATGCTATAGAACGTTCATTTGATCGGTTACCTGAGGATACTTATGAATCCGAAATAATTTGTTTTCAAATTACTATAAAAGAGACAAATATAGTTTTGAGGTTGAAATAAAATAATTATTTTTCATGTTTCTCAAGATATGTCGAATCTTTCATAAATTACAGGTTGCATACCATGAATTTAATAATTTTATTTTGCTCGTGAAGACTGTTACTCTGAGTATTCCATATACCGAAACTATAACTTTAGCAAAAATCAATTGTATTAATTTCAGAAGAACAGCTCGAGCTCAAATTTTGACCTTACATCGTCTTACGTCTTGTAAATTTATAATCTATAAAAATGAATTAGGCTGTAAATAATTTTTTGTTGATTAAGATTGATCAATTTCTACAAAGTAATGCCCTCAGTTTTATTATTATTTTAAGTTATGAAGTGAGTATCCTTTGATATCAAGCATACCTGAGCGAACAGTCACCGTGCGCTTTGCTTTGTGGAATTAGTTTTATTCCAGTTTAGTGATCTTTAGAGGTTTTATATATTTATCATATTTTAGTTATTGGTCGGGAATTGTAGGGAGAGTTTTAGATTCGTAAAATATTTTTCATTGATGAAATGTTTTAAAGCTCAGTTATCGATGACTCGTCTATATAATAGCTGTAGAGAGGCATTTCGATGTCTAATTCACGAATTGTCGAAGTTTGTCAAGGTTAGTTTCCACATCTTTACATTCCATAATCTGTAGAGTAGTTGGTAAGCAGACGTTATTTGCTGCTGTATTTCATCGTTTGTCTATAAACTTATAATAGGTCCATGCAAACTTCCTATTTAGCCTTCTGTGGAAGCCATTAAATATCTCCTTGACCCCAATCTTCGGAAGCATTCTTATGTGCTGTGTGGGGTGCAGAAGGTCGGTTAGTCTGAGGCAGGGGTGCCGATGAATGCTCTCTCGCCAGCTTAACCGTCCATCGTTTGAAATATGCCCCATTTCGTTCACCTTCGAAGGACCCAAACAGCTGTCTGTTTGCGATATTGCCGCATGTTCACCGTAAAATTCTTTTTCTAGGTTGCCGTTCAGATTTAGTTGGTTTGCGCGATTCAATCTGAATTAGGAAGTTAACGTGAGCAGGGAGTAGGGAAATTTCGGCTTAACAATATCAGTTGTAGAAAATGGGTTTCGATATCCTTATGAAAAACCGAGACGATGAAGTTAGTATCCACCCAATACTGCATCGCTGTTTATAAAATATCTCCAGCGTTAGCGCGATATGAAAATGGATAATTAAAATTAAACGGTTTTGTACAAACATAAATGGGATGCGTCACTTGCCATGAATGCATTCCTAGTTTGCACTAAAAGACTAATGGAGAATGGAGTATAATATTTGTGTTAGAATCATCTTTTTGCATCCTTCAATAGCTTCTACACTACTGGCAAGTCAAGGGATTTGTTGATTAATTGAAAACTCGAGGAATTCAAATGCTTTGAGAATTATTTTTGACACTAAACAGTAATATTTTTAAGGATAAAACCTCATTAAATTTCTTCACACTTCCCTTATATGCTTGTTTCAGGAAATGTTGAGAGGTCAATCATTAATTGATGTAAAAACTGAAATCTCTTCCCGAAGTATTGCACGAAAATGAAAGTATGTGTACTACTCCTTGTATTGACCATATTTTGAAATATGGAGCGTAAGATTTTGCATCAGTTAGATGATTCCATATACTTTAATTTTTAGTTGTAAAAAAAATTACTTCTATGACGAAACGACTTTCCATAATATATTTCACTAATTTTTGGCGCGATAAACTTGACTTGGGCTTGAGAAAATTGCATATGCAAAGATAAGTTACAATTCCCTGTTTTCTCCGCGTTTGTTCCCTTGCTAAGCCTCATTTAGATTTAGATAAGAACCCCGCAAGCTGCCGGTGGCGTATGGCAGGGGTATATTGTATAATCATTGTTCATGTATTCATTATTATACTCTTGATATTCGTAGCTATGGGCGTTAGCATCTCCGAGATGATTATTTATGTTAATTTATTTTCACGATGAAGTATCATTCTTGAAAGAGTGTGTGAGTGGAATTTAATCGTTGAAGTAACTGAAAATCACTAAAATTTTGACTTCGATAATGTGCAATGTTAGCTTATAAATCCATAAAGGTTGTACCTTTCATCATTAATTTAACCTCGACCGATTTTTAGTTTCATTCTCCTGATGAAAACAAATGAATATCTCCAATTGGACACGCGTTTATTTTAAAAATAATCTATTTTGATTGAGGAATATGAGTTAGCTGGAAGCCGATGATGTCGCATTTTGAGATAAGTATACAGAATAGTTAATGGAGTGGAGGTTTTCTTGATAGCTCTTCCCCCAACTGTAATTGAAACGTGTTATGCATTACTTCTGCTCTTTGGTTTTAATATTTTCATTATTTAGTATTTTAGTGTGCGTTTTGTGAATTCGTTCAGTTCCGTGTTTGTCGAGTATGATAAAATCCTAGAGGAAAGATGGAATCCACAATATTCTCCCAAACTCAATTTTCATCCTATTAAATCTTCTCAAAAGTAAGATATGGAGTTATATTCACAAGCTACGTCTGAGGAGTAGTGTAATGATGCATTCTGAATTATGTTCGATGCTTATAAAAATAGCTTAATCATACTCGCCGATGTCCTCATTAATTTTCACGGATAACTGGTCAATTCTCAGTGTGTATTTCAGTAAACAATACAAATCACAGCTGTAGGAGCATCATGTTTCAATTCCGTGAGTTGTCCATCTCCTAATAGGTATGTGCCACGTCGCCTTCTTTTTATTCCATATCTTTAGTCATTGCGCCCTCTCAACTCAGTGTCCCAACCCATTTTCACCGGAGAAAATTTTTCCGTAGTGTTGGAGTGATAATGGGCCGTGTTGATTACCGTTACTCTGTTGTTTGGTCGTTCCGAAGGTCAGTGGAGGAACACACGCTCTGGTCAGCTCTTTTTCCTCCCTTTCTTTAGCTGAGTTATTTATTTTTCGGTCCAGTCGATACGAATCTGGACAGTTCTTCGGATCATCATCTTTCCATTTCGAAGAGATTCCAAATTACAGTACATTTTGATGCTATATTATGAAAGGGGAAGTCATTCCATGTAAATGTTACAGTGTTGCTGCCCGTTGATGTGGGACGATCTGATATACATTTGGTTTTAATATCGATACTGCCTTTAATGATTTGAAACATTTTTCTTATTGTCTGGCTGTAAAGTGACATTTAGAAGTAACATGTTTCATTAGCGTTAATACATTTCCTATCGCAATTAAACAAATCATAGAACTTATAAGTATCTGGATCCCACAATTGTTGATTGGAAGAGCGGTGGAAAGCTTAGTTGCGAGGAGTGATTGATTTCGGTTGTAATAAGTATAGCCGGATTGCAATGGTAACACCTTGAGTCGTATTTCAGTATGTGCCCAATTCACGCCTCGTCAGTGACTCTGCTGGAATTCGCTCACAATTAATCACTCTCTGGAGATATAACTCTTAAATGCATATCGCCGTGAGATCCTCGCGGAACTAATATTTTGTTGTGTAAAGTTATAATTCCGATCTCGAATTATTTAGAAAAGGAAATATTCAAACATTTATCCATGCTATTTCTTGTCCGTTTCAAAGCGGCGTAGGACTTGGCAGTCACATTTAGTGTCCATTTTTCAATGATGAAAGCCTTTCTTGGGTTCTTCATTTGGAGCTGAGTAATCCATCGCTTAATTAGTCCATCGACGGAATTGATGTAAATGGAATCATATTTCACGAGGCATGTGAACGTTCATGAAATACACTGCGGGAGTCATGCGTTATAAGCAAAGCTCGTAAACTGTAAATTGATTTACGTCGTCAGGTCTTCCGCTAAATGATCGTTAGCGAGTTACATTTCGAATGTTATGTTAGCGACGTGATAATTCAGCGAATGATTCTTACCCCCTATATTAACGTATTTATTTACCCGCTATTCATGCGTTTCTATGGTTAGTGCTTTCGCATTCAGGCTTTGCCCGTAAAAGCGATCTCCTGGCGCAACCGTAATACTTCGAGGTAAATGTAACTCTGCGTCCTTTTAGCGGACCTAAGGGCCCGGATTAGAATGGGGACTTTGAAGGGCATTTCTATTATACCGGCGCTGCGTGCATCTGCGCCACGCATCTCGGCTAAAAACAACCACTCTTTTGGTGCGTTTCATTTTTTAGCCTTTCGGTGGCAGATGCGAGCGAGGGTTATATTAAGGAGCACTGCAGGTAATGAGGGAAGGTAAACGAAGGGGAGATATCTTATCTGTAGATGCGTAACTGTGTCGAGACAGCTGCTAGGGGAACCTTCACCTCGACCCGCGGGCTTCCGCGTCTATTGCTCCCGTAGGCTCATTGAACGGCGACAAATATTAATACCCGTGCATCTTATCTTTTCTCATCTTAGATCGTGGAAATCGGTTATGACTTTCTCCTGTAGAAGGAGAAATCGCTCGAATGAGCGTTGAACTTGAATCGGATTTCATAAGTTTTTATTCGAGCTGATCTTTGAGCGGCACGTGGATCTCGTCGTGGACTTGTGAATGGATTAATATATGGCGATCGAAGATGTTGCATTCACGGAAGACATTACTTTGTGGCGCGAGGGAAAGAGTTGCATTACATTTATTGGCTTTCTTAATAAGAGAGAAGAAAAAAATGTTTGTCTGCGCAAGTGGCATCGAATGAGGCTTTGTTATTTAAGATTAATTTTTTTAAATAATTCAGTGGATTAATATTTTCTGCTTTTATGATCTTTATGTCATGATCTTACCGATACTCAATATGAAAATTCTTTTCTAATCAGCCATTAGCTTAGTGCAGCGCAAAGCTGTCTTCTTCAGAATTCAAATCAGATAGCAAACTTCTTGGACGAGTGTATTGAGGAGAATTACTAGCTTCTGGATGAGCTTTAAGTAATTGATGGATAAATGAGTTAATTAATCTGCAGATTCGGGGTCGAGACTAATTTTTCATCGAATAAATCTTAATCTTTTTATTCTCGTTTGCGTTAGAATAGTCCATTTCTCATTTCGTATGAAAATGCATCAAAGTGTGATGCATCACACCACATAATCGTTCGATAAATTAAATCATTTCATAGAATTCGCCTTGGGCAGGGAAAGACTCGAGATACAACTCCCCTTTGGATTCACTAGGAACGAGGCTAGAAAATTCGATGAGTGAAATTAGATTTTGTGACACGGATTGCGATACCAACAGCCGAAACTCGAGAAAAATTCAATGTCACGGAAGCCTTATGACTTGAGCGAGAAAAAAAAATATTCTTGGCTTGGTAGTCGCTTCCTGTGGAGGAATCCGTAGTAATTGGGTACGAAATCAGGAATGAAGGGAAGTGCATTTGGTGCCCGGGCATCTCTTCTCGACATTGTCTTACCAGTTACTCACCTCTTTTGCTGATGGCCTCCCTAATTGTTTATATCTCCAGCAGCAGCTCATTTGATTCGCCTTTGAAGCAAATCTAGCATAACTGGGAATCGATCTTCTTGGTTAAGAACTCCTCCAAAAGGCCTCTCATAACATTTTACAGCGCTTCATAATTCTTAAGAAAACCTTGCCAAGTGAGATTGGCATAGATCGTTTCGAGTGAAATGCTTTTTATGCGACTTCCAGGAACAATTTCTTTGGCTGCCAAAAATGAAAATGGAATATTTTTTGTCGTTCCAATTACTCGAAGAGGTTTCTGTTGAAAGAGTTCGATCGCGTTATGAAATTCGTGCGGTTGTAAACGGGAAACCGAACAGATGTAGGTTTTTGTTATCTTTGTGTGTTTTATTAGAAGAGTCCTGGCGAAAGGTTCTCATTTTTCTCGCAAAAAAGTAATCATTATATTCTAGGCCTATCCATTATCAGGGTGCATAATAAACTTGTAGAAACTTTTATTTCCGTTGGTGTTATTCGCTGCATGTGTGAGGACATCTCCTCAGATTATCGAGAAATTAAGAAAAGTCGATGATAGAATGGTGTGCGAAGATTACCAAGGATTTTCTCTTTCGACCAACTCTCATATAAACTTTTCGCATGGAATGATTTGTGCTGGGGAAGCAAAGACTTCCGAAATTTTCTCCTCCCTCAGACTCTTGCTTTCCGTGCAACTTCTCGTCATCCTTCGTGACTTCGTCTTTTTCCTCGTAAGGTTTCAGCTTTAAATACTAGAGGTGTAGCTTTCCCTAGGCGTCCCTCCGGTTCGAATCCCGTCCGTTCTCACCTATAGTCGGTTGCTTCCCTCCGTACCGTGAAGCGTGTGCTTTCTAGATAGCTGCATCATACTCCCACTCATTTTTTAAGGCCGGCCGCCATCTTGCTCAGGAGATATGCTACGACGCGTTGCCAACTCATTCTATCGACCTCTTTCCACAAATCGACCTCTCTTCGTTATCGGAACAGAACCACCTCTTCAAAGAGAATATTGACAGGTGCGAGCTACACGTCCGTATCGGTGGATTTTTTTGTTTCTAGGTATCGGATGTGCGCAGGGTTGCCAACCTCAATTTTCTCGTGGATAATTTTCGAAAGTTCGTTACGCGCTGACGAAATCGTTTCGATTTATTCGATACTTAACTCACTCCGAGAGATGACGTGTTTTTCGATCGTTGGAAATAAATGCTCAGATTGCTGGTTATTTCGCGTGAATTTGTGTCGGTTTCGTTAATGAAAGTTCTATCGTTGAGTAGTTTTTATACCCGATTCATCATAATGGCGAGTGGGTTAGACGTGTAAGTCATGACTGCATTCCTGCCCGATTAAATACGTGCGTGGTTTGCTTTTATTCGAAAAATTGTTCGCCCAATCTGAACATGGCTGTTTTGATTGTATAGTTTATGAAGCGACTGATGGCTTTTGTCGCTGTATTTTAAGAAGTGGTGATGTTTGGGTAATTCATTTGATATTTGTCGCCGCCGGTAAATATTTTACGTAATGTTTTCCTCTCGTTAATGGAATGCTTAGTAGATACCGAACATAGACGAGTTCACTTTCAGATACGAAATGGCGGATGCGATTGGCTCTCGCTGAGTTAAAACCACGAAATTTGCATTCAGTTTCAAATTAGAGTTGCTTCGGGGAAGAAATGACGGTCTCAGAAAGCGGCACCTGTTCCAAGAAGGTGCCTTCCCATATGAAATTCCATCGCCGAGTGTGATTTCTTTCCCACGATGAGCCTTTACGCTCTTATTATTAATATTTCATGACGTTAACGGAGGCGAGAATAATTTCTATCCTGGGGAATGTTTTCTTAATTAGCGTTATATCCGTAGCTGCATTTTGGTCGATTGCCTCGTAATTGCCAGCTTATATCAGAAATATGAGAAATTCCATCTTTTGGCGGACGCTGCACAATACTTTAATTCGTGTCAGTCATTTGATTCGCTGATAATGGACTCTTATTTGTATCGTATTCCGCCGCTATCGACTCAGATTCTAATTATTCGACTGCAATAGATATAAATTCACAAAATTTGGACTAAACGTTACGCAAAATTTCCCTTGTACTCAAGTCTCATTTCGCGTTTTCATTATGCCCGTGTATCCCTCTTATCGATATTACTATTCACGTACGCCTTTGAAGTGAAATATTTGTGGTAGTTAAAATTATTTGGCATCTTCTTAATTTGTTCAGTGTCGAAGTAAAATTTTAGTAGACAGCGCTGGAAGTACCAGTTCTTGCGAACAACGATATTTCAGTGGGAGCGATTAAACTTCTTCGGTGTTTTCTGTATCCACTTGGCGAAATTCATTCGCAGATTCGTTAGTTTTCCCTTGGAAATGGAGCACAGTTTCTTCGAAAGCGTATAATTCGAACTCTCGGAAAACGCAGCCAGTCGGCGACGTGGCAACGCCGCACCACGAGATTAGATTCGCCTTTATAATAAGAATCAAATACATCCTCTCATTAGATAAGAAATCCATTCGCAGACCATCTTAGCGCCCTTTTCGCTCTCAAATCCAACGCATTCGTTCAATTTTCCTTTCGATTAGACGCGTTTGAATCGACTGCGAGAGGTGAGTGCACTCATTCACGTTTCGTAGAAATGAAGAATCCTCGCGAATGATCTGATGTCTGGAGACTTGAGAAAGCAAAGCGCTAGTTGAGGAGGAAGAAAGACAGCAATTGCGTAACGTCACTTTCCCCGGCTGAAGGGACCTTGAAGACTGGGGTCACACCATTTCGCATTATTCGAACAGTAGGTGTTGGATTATCAAATATTCTAAAATAGGGCTCAATTTTAAGTAGAACCTATATTTTCGTTTCCGATCGTTTTAAAATAATCTCACGATCAAAACCGTTTATATACGTTCAAGTCCAATTTCAGATTATAGAGGCACGGACAGACAGAGCAGTTCAGTTTCTTATCATCCATCTTTGTTCGCCGAAGCATCGCTTTTGAATTTGCCTTATCCCTGAGAAGTTCACAGAAAGGCGGACTAGATCTTCATTATGTAGGTCTTCAAATGTATAAATTAACGTGCTTAAAAAGTAATGACCAAAAGATATTATACGTAATATATAACATATAGATATATCATAAAGTATAAATTAAATACATCAGAAACTAAAATAACGAAGTAAGAGTATTGATCGTTTCACCTGGGCGGTATACCGAATATAAATAACATTCAGTTTGCTCGCGTGGCACATAGCATTCTTTTGAAAGCTGTAATTTCCCTTAGTTTAGTATGTAGTAGTAGTTATTTTAAAAGTGTTTCGACATCTAAGGTCATCTCGCAAATATAGGCTCCCACTGAGATTCGAACCCGATACCCGTTTACCATAGTTGGAAGCACTGTCCAAATCAGAATTTCAAATCTTTGTATTTCCTTCAATTAATTGTTTTCGGTATTGAATTAAACTTATCCTGAATTCTTCCTTCAAAAAGTAGTAGTTGAGTATCCGCTTGTTTTCCTTGACAAAGCGACCTCATACTTGTTGACCTTCCTTTCGCAAATTCTGGTGATATCATCATCTGCAGCCATCATTTACAGTGACTAGCTGCATACAATTTTTCTTCTATTGTATTCGACAATTGCGTAGGTGGTTTTCATCATATTCTTTAACTCTTAATTGTGAACTTATGTTCACTTGAACGTGAAGAGCTCTTTTTTCCAATCGATTTATTGCGTGTTTTTCGTGGAAATGTTGTCGGGAATATTTTGGGGGTCGTTTATATACGATTTGGAAAGTCTGTCTAAGAAGTAGAAAATGCGATTCACAGTCATTCTTAGGATTCGAGATCTCTGTGGTTTGTTATTAATCGGTTATTGTGATTGTGTAGTTACATTCATCAGCATGTACTTGTCTATCAGGTGTCGCGAACACATCCGCTTTCAGCGAATTGCAGATTCGTGTGCGAAATTGAGTTTTTCTATCACCTCGCATTTTCTGGATTCTTTCATGAATTAGCAAGGTGTAATCGAATGTGCCTCTGGGATATCCGCGTTCTGAGCAATCCAAAAATATCACACCATTGGAGCAAATACAGGTTTTCTTATAAAAGAAAGATCACTATCAGGAAAATTGATGAATTTAATGTAGTAGCTCTTATCTTTAGACTTATGATATCTCGGAATAATTCTATTGTTCGTGAGTTTGTGATTTTTTCTGAGTCTCTCACTAAATAGCCTGACGCGAAACTTTACGCTAAAATACTTCTGAAATTGGTGCCTTTGTTATTATCCGATTTAACGAAACTTAGTTATTGTATTAGTTTGACTGTTTCGTTGAAGCGTTATGTGTCTCAGACATTCCGTCTGAGGTTCCTAACTGAGGTTCGTTTCCTCGCTCTCGTATTAAAATGACTGCCGAGGAAAATATCGTTTCAAATTCACGGCTTTGCGAACCCATTTATGATAGCGTTATTATGTGAAGGTGTGCTCTTCTAATTTCACCTTTTCCATCCATCGCCGTCCCACGCCTGTCTGCCCCTCTTTCATCAAGTCGTGCGCTATCTTCTCCGTTTCTCTTAATTTATCATTCTTTTTAAATGCAACTCGTTTTATGTTCGATTAAAGCCGATTGTCCGTAATTTGGTCCAAGGCAAGATCGAATGCGTGGCAGAGGAAGGAATTTCCGCATTCCTCCTAATTAAATCGCTAGAGAAAGGGGAAATGTACGAAACATATATTTCTGTCTTCTCATTATTTATGCTTCTGAAAATTTACGTAAGGAGTCAGTAGAATAAAGACGATGCTTAAAAATATATGGACTTCTTTGAAGGGGAAGAATCTTCGTAGATAACGAAAATATAGCATTTCTGTCTATACACCATTAGCTATCCTAACCATGTTTTCTTATTTTATGATATTTCTAGACATTACAAAGTATAATAAGAAGTATAATTTAAAGATATACCTTTTGCGAACAATTTTCAAGTAATTAAGATCGTTGAACTAAGCTAAAATGTTGTTGTGCTTGGATGTCATATTACATAAACTCGATATCTCGAGAAAGAAAAATATTCAGAAGCAGTAACGTCATTTCGACTGCGCGCGGTCTCAGCGAGATAAATATTCCCATTTTCGTTGTATTAGCGAATATCGTCAATGAATGCGATTCGATCGCGTTAGCACGAGATTTGGGCGATCGTCCGTTTGTCACAGCTCAGTAATGCCTCTTTTCACGTCATATTACTGCTTTTCAGGAAAATCTGAGATTCCAGCAGTATGTAAAGCGGATTTCCGCGAGACAGCTAGGATATACATTCATACATACTGGGATTTCATTTCATTTCATATTTAAAATAGTATATATTTTATTTGATACACGGTAAAGACCAGCGAGTCGAATGAAAAATATTCGTTTGTTCTATTATATTAAAATTACAATTAAATGTTCGTTGGTTATATTAAAGAATATATCCTGTCTACGCAAAAAGTTTTGTTTTCCGAATATAAGATAATGAGTTGACACCTTGTCTAAACGGTTGAAAATATTACTTAATTCATAATGAGAATTGTAATTTTAATTCGTAATAAAAGATTTCCCTTTACAGAATGGAGTTCAGTTAAACTGTCACCCCGTAGTTCAGTACCTTCGGTTGGAAACCAGAAGGTCGCTTTACGGTGATATTTTTCGACGCCGCCGACTGTAGAATTCATTTTCTCGCGGCACCAATCAATACAGTCTATCTTGGCGAAGTGGTTTCGTCTGGCTTGTTAAGGCTCTCGCGTATGAGACTCTTTGTTCTGCCATGTACGGTTGTTTGAAAATGTTCGTTGCATTACTAAGTGCGTGCTAATAAACAAAAGTGAGCGGTACTTTGATCGGCGGCAGTTCTATTCTGGGCCATCCACCCACTTATTTCGCGAAGACATTCATCGTCCACCTATGAGCCTCCGTCTCTTTTCCCGTCTTATTCTGAGGTTGGCAATTGGAGTGAATAACGTGCGAGACCAATAGATCTCTTTTATGGCATTAGTGAGAATGCTTATTCGAGTAGGTTCAGATGACATGATGCGACTAGCAGACACTATGTGGAACGCTTTTAGAGATAGACTATTTCGAAAATTGTATAACTTATCGACTGTCTTAGGATGGTCCAGTTCTATGTTGAAAGTGCTATAAAATCAGAATTTTCGGAAAATATGGATACTTTTATTTCTCGACAGTTTACGGCAGTTCACCAAAATAGCACTGGTTGAATGTAACCTTGTTGACCGGGAATACTTAAAGCATTGTTGTATTTACTTCTTACCCAACCGGAATTGCAAAATTCAACTTATTTTAAGGTCTCTCTCGACTAGCTATCTCATGCTTGATGTAAAAATAATTACATTTCATGCTTTTTACTTATTCGTGACACAGAGCTGTACCCGAACAGCATTGAGAGAATCAAAGATAAGTTGGAATATACTCACATAAAAAAACAAAAGAAATTCGAGTAATATGTTCCGTCAATATTTCGAATGTCGCAATCTATAGAATCGCTATAAAGTTGAAATAATAGAAACGATAGGCTGACGTGGGCTTTGAAACGTAGGCAAAGGCCGCTTCTCTAAAGACTAGATTGTTACACGAAATCGTCTATCTTCTTTCCGTTTGCAGATTTCGAAAGAATTGGAAATGCTGCTGGATGCCACTATGCCGTTAGAATGGAAGATTTTACTGCATTTCGTCAAATGTTAGATTTCTACGGGCCATTTTTAAACTATGCCAATTTTACATGATAATGAAGTTATAGATTTATAGATAATAGTTTCTCAGAATTACTTGGATCTCTAGTTTCAAGATAATCACCACACGGACGCAATCGAGTTGGTTGTTTCATCGCTTTGTCACGTATATGTACGTAAGAAAGGGAAAAGTGGCAAAGAGATAATAAAGATAACGGAAGCTCTAATTGCTACACGAGCTTCTTGAGTAATGTTTTCTCTTCTTTTACCATACTCCATTTACTTCTCCCCCGTTTTCTTTTCAATTTCTTCTTCATTCTGTAATCGAATTCCATCTCCAGACCGCAGCCAACTCATGAAATTGCGCTCCTCGTATTCGTTTTGTCTTTCCATATACATTAATCTCTTTGATGAGGAATATTGTATGGATATTCCTCTCCTTACTTGGCCTAGAATTTGAAGTAAGGATTTTTCCAATCAGTTCTTCAAGAATCAAGTATTGATTTATTTAATTAGTACATCATCGCTCCGAAACTTGGATTATACTTTATATTTGCTTTTCTCTCGAATATATCGCTCAATTAGGCAAGGTTTGTTAAATTTTCATCTTCGCAAGGCATGTATTATATATATATATATATATATATATATATATATATATATATATATATATATATATATATATATATATATATATCCTCGAAAAGATATGTTTTTCGCAGTATTTTTAGTGAAACCTGTATGAAATCCTTTTCTCATTTCCTCTTAGTCACTAATTTAATCCATTGTTTTCTTATAAATACTTTTACTGTGCATTTTTCTCTAATGTATTTGTGCCATCGCAGAATATCGCTCAAGTCGAAAGAAATAATTTTTCAGTATAAGTTGCACTAATGACTGGTATTAGCTTAGTCTGGTGGGATCTTTTCCCGTTTTTCAGTCATTTAATTGCGTGAACGAGGTAATATTTTAAATCTCACTCGGTAAATACTACAATTTCAGGTCATTGCGAAAGAGTAAATTAAGCGAGGTTATGTGCGGAGGTGGTAAGCGTTAGTGCGGTGTACGTGCAGCACTGCGAAATATTAATGGCAGCACCAAGATACGTCATTGTTTGAACGAAAGCGATATTCCGACGACTTTGTACCGATTGTGTCCTTGCTCTCATGAGTGGAAAGCGATTGTTTTGTAAATAATTCCGTGCTCGCAACGAATGCCCCTCATATTTCTCGGCTCGATGCATTTGCCGCTTGTTTTCATAACACTTATTTTATTGGCGTTGTTGGGCGAGTTATCGTCCTCTCGGAAAATGGAAGATAAGATTGCAGAGGTATTTCCAGCGAGGTAAGAGGCCTTTTCGTGAACCTTTCGATTCCTCTTGTGAATGCGGCGAAAGCAGTGGTCTACGTCATGGGAAATAAATAGAACTGGATGACGAAAACGATAGGAAGGGACGAAGGGCAAACGACATATGGAATAAATTATAGCTGAAGAGATCAACGCTCTGGCGAACATTTCAGGTCTTTCGTCGGAATCAAATACGTTAGATTTTTGGAAGATATTCATCTAATTTTTTTGCAGAATGTTACTGCTGTTTATGCGAAATGTAGCGCTGCCACTTGGGAATGTGTTTATCGATTGTTTTCATGCGTTTTTGTCATCCGAACCCTTGTTATTATGTTATTTGTGGCGTAAGGTTTTAATATCTTAATTTTTGTTTGTATACGAATTATGTTATCTAAGAAAACTATTCTTTGGCTGTGTATCACGTTGATTCTTAGAACAAACCAAACGTATTAAATATATTTTCGTCGCATATATTAGCGACTTAAATCTCTTTTTACAGAAAAAACTTTATTCCTTTGCATACCGCTTTCCACTATCAATATCTTGCAATGAAAACAATGAATTACTTTTACGATTTTTATGCGGATTTTTATGATTTCCCGTGGAAATAAGCCTCCATATTACTTATCTCGTTTTTAGTTGTTTTTACGTTTCATAAAATCAAAATAAGCGTAGTTAAATTTTCATATTCTATCTTCATCCTGTTATCGCCTGTACTGCACATTTCATCTTGTTTATATCTTTTTCCTATAAGTGTATAACATTGTTGAATTTTGTCTGATTGTTTTCTATGCAAACCGAAAGGAAGAAGATCTGCTACAGTAAAATATATTTGCAGCCTTTGTTTTTATGGTGCAAATTTTGAAACTAAGGCATAGTATCATCGGTGAATTTTGTTTGTTTAACATAGTTTCAACTAAGAAATCAATCCTGTATTTAAATCGTTCTCGTACACGCCTGTGAATCTTCTAACACAGCTCTCGTGCTTTAGAATTCATTTTGTAACGGACGAACCGATTCCTATTATTATAAAATAAAACTTCGCTTTTGCTTTTGAAGTTATATGGGATATCAAAATAACATGTCTATAAGCGAACTTAGAATGCTTTGTGAGATGTTTCAGACCAGGGAAGTTTTCCACCGGGTTCGATTTCCAGCCACGTTCGAATTTTTTTATTTCACATTATTCCTTGGATATGTTCGAGACGTAGTATTGTTATTGGGTGTTCGGGAGTACGCTCTGCAGAGAGAATTCCATAATCGAGGGGGTGTCACGAGGTGTATGCTCTCGTGTGATATGAAAGGGTCGAAACCTTGAAGGTCACGCAGCGACCTCAAACCACAATAAAAAGAGTCGGTGTTTGTTTATCTGCGTCCTAGTTTGGAGATAAGGATTGCGGAAATATTCCGCTGCGAAAGAGGAAATGTTTTGTCTTTCTTTTTTCATCGCGCTTCCGACAGATTTTCTCCTCGCGTCGCTAAAGGAGGTCGTCGGACAATATTTTGCCGATTTTTCGCGATGCGATGGATTTTTTTAAAGTTTCTAATCTCAGTTTTTGTTATCAGTTCCGGTGGATAAATTTGTCGGGGGGCGAAGTTCAGAGAGAAGGATATCGTTATGCAGTTTCTACCAGTTAACACTGTTGTGACGATGAGTTATCTAATGGAAAACGCACGAGAAGAAATTTCTTATTAAATGTAATACTCAAATTAATAATCAATATTTTTTCCGATGAGGTTATTCTTTTTTTAAGCGTAGACTTACTTTAACAGTCGAACGTTGTAGACTAAGAATTTTATCTAGCAGTTGCCTTTTCTTAAAGATCTTGGGCTCTCGTCATTAATTTAGGTATTTTTTTTCTCAATATTGGTAATACTTATTTATTGACTTCTCAGTTTTTCCAACCTTTGATAATACTTATTTATTGTTTAGTTTTTTTCTTCATGAATATTATTGGTGCGTTTCCTTCTCAAGTATTGTTTTTCAAAAACGATTTTGAGTTATAAATTTTATAACGTTTGAAACCTCAGCTCTAGAAAACCTTTTCGGTGGATTTTCATAATTGAAACTTCTAATACTCATTTAGATGTAAGCAAATATTCTATTACTCCTACGTTTCTCAATCTCTTATATTTGCTCTCGTGTTTCCATTCTGGCGATCTACTTAAATGCTAAGTTAAATTGTTTTTTTTAGCTATATTCCATGTTACTGAGTATTGTATTCGTTGTGAAGCAGCCTATAGTTTTCCGATGTCTTAGGTATCTTGGAAACACGAGCACTTCCAATCAATGAAGCTTTCCCGCCTCTACACTCAACCATATCCGTCTTCTTCTAAAATAAAATTCACAGACAGAAGCAAGAATACTATGCAAGTCATTTTAATGGTAAGGGAAGACTCTCAATCTCGCCCGAATAAAAACGATTTGTCGATGGCATGCTGAATCTTAGCTTCAATTACTCCGTCATATAATCTTTTCGTAGATTTTTTTAAATTTATATTTCTGCATCCAACACAAAATTATTAAAAGATATCGAAACGCAGATTGTCATTACATCGATGAGTGAGAGAGAATGTCAATGGTAACTGATCTTTCAGTATGATCGTATTTCGAGCCTAATTTAATCCACCTGAGCGATAACAAGCATCCATGGAAACGAATTTTTGGAAAAAGAACCACTTTTTGGATCGATGGGGGTGAACGGTGACTGGCACCATGGTTCCGTTCCACGTGGTGATATTGTGGCGCTTCCGCCGCTTGTTTGTCTGAGGGCGTGACTATTTTCGTGACCATTTCCATTACTCACTATTCCTAACACTCTCATACGAATATTCCCATTATATCTGTGTATTTCGGGACGAAGAACTTTAACCTTGGTTTGGATTCACTTATCGTGGCGTTTTTGTTTTTCCAATCGGTTCTTGCGTATGTCATTCGGAGAAGCGTTTCTTCTGTGTTGTTTGGGTGGATGCGATCAGAACAGTTTAGATGAGCTCGTCTTCAATACTATCATTATTCTAATTTTGCTCGCTATTTTCTACTTATTGTATCCACGACATGTCTTACCTTTCTGGATGCAGAAGTTGAATTTAGACGAAGATACATTTGTGTATTTCTAAGTTTCTTTGCTCACTCTTTCTCTCGTTGAGTATCTATTTTTGATTTCGTATGAAGGCCTGTTGCTGTAATTTCTAGCCCTAAGATCTGCAATTCGAGCAGAAAGAAGCTATATTTTGTATCGATATAGTCCTTATCTCCGTCTCTTTCGTTTATAGACAACATATCGACCGTTCTGCCCTCCCAAAGTACTTTTCCGTCGCCCATTCTTATCTTAGAAGATGAATAAAACCAACAACTTATCGTCACGTGACTATGTTACATGCGATTGGTTGCTTTGCAATTGTGTGTAGTTTCTACTGCCGGTACATACTATACTATGTACACACTATACCGATGTTCTGATTATATCCAACCTTTATGGGGTTTGACGGCCTTCTATCATCGCTAATGGTGAGGCTAAACAGCCCGTGTCAAATATTCACCCAATTTCACTTTTATATTTTCTAGCTTTCTGTACAGTGCTCCGTAGATGAGATATAGGATTCGTTAACCATGGTTAAATTTCAGGATGCAATAATATGTTGCACAGGACGCATAAAGTGTGTGTATAGATGATGGAATTTTTCGGAGTGCTTTTCATGTTTCACCTCAGATGTAAAATAATCATGAGAACTGACGAAGCCAAATATTTAATCTAATAAGTAGCATCGCTGTACTATTATATTTCAGTTTATTTGCCTAAGAAAGGGAAAATCTTTTAAGTTTTGATACGATGTTAAATCTTAGCGTTTTGCGTCTATATCTCATTTCAGTGTACAAGTTGTGAAAGAGGAAACCTTTAATGATATTTGATTAGTGAAGGAATATTACCATAATTGTATCCGTATTTTGCTCGGCGGTTCTATGCCCCAATTTAAATGGAAAGAAGTTTTTATCCGTGCTTATTGTAAAGGAAAATTATGAGATAATTTCGCAAGAACGCAGACTATGTTACTAATGGCAATTATCAATTATATTCCATTAGAAAATAACGATGCAACGATAAATATAAAATGACGGACCGTCAAAGAAGTCGCAGAAACTCGCTAGAATCATCGCCGTGGTATTCTAATTTGGTATAGCGATGGAATTCCATCTCACCCACATCACTCACTTCCTATTGATTCGGCCATTGTCGTTAGAGAAGAGGGTCACGTGGCTTAGGGACGATGTGCATTGTTAGCAATGTATTCGTCAGATCTTTATTTTTAACCCTCTTTCAAACCTTCACTCACTAATGCCATACCCTCGCTCCACTGTGTTTCACTGTCGACAAATTCCCTCAAGTCCAGCATTATTTTAAATTTTCTTGGAAAATGTCATTTTAAATCTAGCGTAATTTTTAATGCTGGTCAGTTTAATTTTTCACGTCTGAGAGTTCAATAGTTTGTCCTCATAGAATATATCTATCGCTATAAATTGTTGGGAGGTTGATCGTTGTTGGTCATCTTCTTCACTTTCGTATAATTGTCATCACTTCTAATACTTATTTTCAAAATACATCTGCTTACAATGTAATTGACGATAGAAATCCGTGAATTTGAAAACAACCAAAACATGGCTCTGGAAACTACGGCTATCAATACTCCGCAAATGTTTGCTTCTCTTATCTCAGATCAGTGTCACGCACTAGGAAATCCATCCCTGATATTGAGTTGCACGACAATTACCATCATATGCGTGTGTTATTTGTTGTTAGTGAGTAAGGAGTTATTCTACACGAGTTATGTTATTTCCTCCTAAAGCTCCTAGAATAGAGGAAAACATCGACAGAAAATAGTCAAACAGAGGATTTTGGACTTAAGATTCGTAGTGCTGCTTTACTCTTCAGTCGATGTAGTCATTGTAGCTTTCTCGGGTAACCCTAGTAGTAGAGATTCGGAGGAAATATGCACAAAAACACATGGGGACGGATTGACAAACATCCCTTGTTTGGGATTAGTAGAGTTTGACGTGGAGATACGAAACCACACAACATTAAGCCAATTCATGCGCTTCTCGAAAAACACTCTCATGGCCTAAATTTCGCAGCAAGAACTAAAGTTACGTAAGGATAACACGCGAAAAAGGCAAATAAATCGTACGATCGCTCCAAATGTCAGTCGATGCCAAGATAAGACACTTTGCATAGTAAGAATTTCCATGTAGCATAGACCCGTACTGAACCGCAAACTCGCCTTCGAGATATTCCAAAACAGGCTATTTTTTGTTACTTTAGGCTAATGGTAATTTCAGAGCAGTGCGTTAATATTCCGTGGGACATTTTCACATCAGAAAGTTGAAGGAGCATCCTTAAAAAGTTAGTATTTAGAATGCTATTGCGATTAAGTTCCTAATCAGGGTTTTATTTAAATTGCGTTACATTTTATTTAATCGTCGTTTCCAATGTGTTTCGATCTCATAGAACCATGGATTCCTTATTTTGGTAAGGGATATATGCACCTTATAGAATTATTCGACTTCTCTTACCTCCCGGATTCCCTTCCTTAGCATTTCGGATCAGTGTTATTCTATGTAATTTTCGATTTTAAAAGAAGAGGAAACTGGAACAGCGTGTGCTATAGATACGCTAACTGTTTTGCGCGGATGTGTATGGTATTTTACTAGTTTGATATTGTTGATACAAATTTTTCCGTCGGTTTGGTCGGACATATTTATACCTATAATTTTTCTTATTGTATTTTCTTACGTATTGTTATTATTTTTCTTAAATTTTAGTAGAATAAAAAAGGCCGCAGAAGTTGCTATATTTCCTATAAATTTTAAATCTTCTTGAACTTTTCTATCTCCGCAGTTACAGTGCCAAATAAGAATGATATAAAGAAAATTTAATAACGTTTGCTGAATTTTTCCTAAATTTTTCATTTTAATTTCGATGATTTAGAGGCAAAATTTCCCGAGAAGCACCTCGAAATTCTTTCGCGAATCCTTCGTTATATTTTAATATCAACGCCCAAGACATCTCGGGATATATCAGGGTATAATGACTAACGCAAAGAGCCAGGCGAGACCCCCTCCGCCGAGCAATTTTAAAAAAAAGGGCCCTGTTCTGCCATTCTAGACGGCTTTTTCACCACTTTTCACGGTATCGCAGCCGTTCCTTAGCGTTGGCCACGCATGTAGATTGGCTCCACACTATTTTTGGAATCTGCAGATATGCGATTCGTATGTGCTTTTTGGAGCGGAGCAAAGAAAGGCTTCTGTAGATGGCATGCATTCGTCAAATGAGAAGCTGCGCTGGTAATGCCTTGCTCTCCTCAAGACTTCTGTTGTTGTATTCATTTGATCTTTTTCACCTCAAATCTCTTTTCCAGCTTTTATCCCGATGAAACTGTTCATCTTGTCGTTTCGGTCCTTCACTAAGGCCAGTCATGAAAACACGAAGGTATATTAGATGTTATGAGTTGCTCTCGAATACATAGATCTGGGTGAAGTTCTGTTAGCTTATTGAATTCAGTGAATGTAATTGCACCAAATGATAATCATCAAAGGGTTTGATTTTTAAAGAAGATAAATGAACCTGTCTAATGGTTCAGAAAATATTATAATCACACTTATATTCCGAATTTCATTATTTTATTAATATAAAATTAGAAATGTGTGGAGTGAAACAGCTTGGAAGGAGGTTATTATCTGTAGATTCAACGGCTAAGCGCTTAAAAGTGAATTAATGTAGTGGATACTGTTTTCGATCTACTCTATATCATTTTGATGTAATGATTAATCACTTGGAAAATTATTTAGTTTTTTTTCATGGAAGGAAGTAAACTCATTTTCGTATGATAATTTCAGATCATAGAGCAGTTATTGTATAAGAATATGCCACTTCATGAGTAAGCAGGAATATTATAAGGGGTAATATTATATTATATACCAGTTATCATTGTACAACGTGATTTGCATTTGGTTTTCTTACTGCTGATGGAATGAATTCACCAGTTAAAAAAAACATCGATGGAAATACCCTTGCGAATAAATGTATCCAGTGCGTATTCCGTGAAGATAAAAGGTTCAAGAACCACTCGGAGGCATTGGCTCTCGCTGTCTTCTTTAATTCCGTTTAATTTTTATATTTTTTCAATTAATATGTCAAAACCTCTGTTAATGAAATGACTTCGAGGCATCAATGAAGCAAGCTATTTATTCTGTCAAACAGCCTTTACGCATTTTTGTCTATTGTTAGGCGAGAATTCGGATGGTAACCTATGCATAGACTGTAGTATATCAGTTCAAAAATTGATGTTAAGGAAAGAAAATAAAATTTTCTAGTCTATCGGAGGTGAGGAAGAATGATGTCAGGCATATGTATCAGTTTCGCCTTCATTTTCATAGCATAATTGGAATCTACTATAAACTTCACAGGAATTTTCATATTTAGAAGGTAAGAGGTAGATTTAGCTCTGCAATGGATTTTTCATGTGTCTTAAGTTATGAGAATATATCTGCCAGAACAGCTGAACTGTGAATGACGAGCGTGAAATTGGAAATTCCTCAACGAAATTTCTGGTTATTAAATGATAATTGCTTGTAAGAATCTATATTTGTTATTTTTCATCCATTTGGCTGTTAAGAGAAGTAACTGCATTCATATTTCTGAGAAGGATAGAAATTCTTCTTTTCTCTTGCATATAGATATTGTCTTATAGAATTTAATCCATAAACCAAATGATTTAATTGCTTTCTTAGTACCGTCTATCGCATTTGGTTAATCAGAGGTAAAATAAGGTCAAGAAAGAAAACGGTCCCTCAGACATATGGGGGCGGAAGGCTAGCGGAACAAGTGATCTGCTGGTATTTCCTGTTTCTTTGGCTCAACTGATACGACTGTTGTTTAGATTACATACCCCAATTCACGAGTTCGATTTGCATTGTATTATTATTGGAAAAACCATGCATTAAATATGACTAAATATGAAAACAGAATTTCAGATAATGGGTTGACATTTCTCAACTTTCCAGGTTTCAAATTTCAGTCTTTGTCAGTTTTTTTTAACAAATGAACGGATTAACCGTATTCAATTAGGTATGCTTAATCTAGGTGGAATTATACTTAAACCCGTTCACAAACGAAAATTTGAAGTATAGGTTTCATTGCGAAATTGCAATTTTAGCTCTCGTTGTTGTGATAGTATATATTCCTTTTTCTAATTTCAAGTATTGTGCTGCGGAAGTTACGAAGGATTTACATGTAAGATTGACGTCTTGTACTTGTCACAAATGCAATTTCATGAAATGCAATTATGCCTAGGTAACATTTGCAACTGTCGGTGCCGTTTGTCGATTAAAGAAATATTTATCCTGACGTAATTATTTTTATTTTAGAATTTGCACTCGGTCAACTGATATCTTTCACTTGCAAATTCTTCTCCTATATTTCTGCCCACAAGGTTAAATTTTAGTTCCATCAGCCTAACTTTTCGCAAGCAGAAGAATTTAATAACGGCAAAATGAAAAACAGGTTATCTGTAAGTTGTGAAGCAGCAGACGTGTCGTTACGCCCAGAATGAGAGCTTGTAAACTCTCAAACTTAAAATATTGAATAGATTGCTTGAGTCACACTATTCTTAATGAAACTCATCGTCTTTAAGTCTTCTTTTTCTTTGTAATTATTGAATTTATTTATTAAATCTTTTACTCACTTACATTTTCTTTGCATATCGTAGGATCTCTGCAAAATTCAAAACCTTTTACATTTTCGTTTAGTTTTTCTTGTTAAGTATTGATTCTATTATGCACGAATTTTGTGAATCGATTTTTCTTTCGAACATTCCGAATTGATTTATAACTATCGCCGCGATTAGGGTAAGGACACGGGCAATTACGAATTCATTATTACTACACTATATATTGCCAACAAATACTGGCTGTTTTGATAGGCCTTTCCTGAACTAGTCTTTTATGCTTAGCATTAATATGGAAATATTTTCAACTGATTGACACATTTTCTCGATATCATTATTAAAGAGGTAAGTGTGATTTTCTTATTGCATATATCAGTAATGATCTATTGCGGGTATTAGGTGTTAATCAGTAAATATGTCGTTCATCAAAGTATTTGAGCAGAATGAGAATGTGGGACACGATTTCTTGGTGATTTGTTTTATATTAATAAAATTTTCGTGTATTTCATTATATTTATTAATGACACGAATGTTTATTATTGTAGTGAAAAAGATTGCACTAGTAAATGGCATAAATCCATGTTAAAGACATCCTTAAACGCTTGGGAAAACGATAAGGATATTCACCGATTTTTTTTACCTTTCGAGAAGGTAAATATGGTCCAAGTGTAGAATGGCCTGCGTTGCACTTTCCTTCGCGAGAAAGGGCAGTGTGTGTGGGCCCCCCGGTGTTCCGGGTTCCCTCTCGGAGTAAATTTAGGCATGAGGGGCGGTGGGGACTGGAATAGAGGCATGAGCCGCAAATAGAAACTCCCATAGCGACGTTGGATCCTTTGTATCACTACGCCTCTTTTATTCAGACCGCGCTTTCCACTCATTTCTTCGCTCATCTTGAAACGCCGCTTTTTGCATCCGATTCGCTGCCTTTATTTCGATCGGAATTTTGTTGCTATCGATGTGATTTCTATCTTGGTTAACTCTATAGTAGGGTTTTCGTGTGCCATATATCCTCCTCGCTCCTTACTGTGGTGTCGACATCTTTTATTTTAATCTTTCCACTTATTAAATGGTGTTCTCCGGTAGCAGAATCCATAATTAGGATGGCTACCGCGAGTTTAGCAGCAAGTGTGCTCAATTTTAATTTCTTTCTGGAGTTTATATCGCTTCTTAGAAGAGCCGCATAACTCGTTCTTTGGATTTATTATAGAATATATTTTTCTTTCGGAGATATTATAAATGCTGAAACGGTTTTGGAATCGTTAGTGGTGGTGTATTTCTTAAAGTTGAATGTTTATCGTGGTAAAATAGAGCCGAAAGCATCGCCGTTGCTTCGAATCGCCGTAATGAGTCTTCGTTGTTTAAGGGAGAAATACATTTATTCCTGAAAAAAACAACTCAAATAAGTTGAAAATGGTGCTAGTCATCTTTAGTAATATAGCGATAGGCACTTGTGCATATTGGTAATGAATATCGAGCTGGAACTCGGGAAAACAGGATTTTATGATTTCATCGTAGAGTAATCGTTGCTACATTTATTCACTATCAATCAGGATATTTTTCCTAAAGTATTTTCTGGGAATGTGAATGAGGGTTGCAAATTGCATTGTATACTGCATGCACCATATTTTTGGCTTCATCTGGCTCTCTCAGTTTTTGATCCTATTCACTTGTGAAGGATTGGTCTGGCGCAGTCTGTTGGCACACTTCTAGCTGCCCACACTGTGTCGGAGGGTGCGGTCGCATATTTGGTCAGTGCTCTTATAAGGCCGTCCCAAATCATTCCATCCACTCTCGCTTTCTCATGCCATCTTCCCTGCATCCACTTTTCGTGAGCATACCTTCGCCTACCACTTTCCAAGCTTTTTGATCTGTTATTCTTTTCGAACACTTCTCAAACTATGCCTGCCTTCTGGACCGAATTCCCCATCCATAAATCGTTATGAGTGTCTTCATTTTTTGATTATAAGTTAGTTTCTATCGAGGACTGCGTATGTATAAGTGCTTTTAGTTTCAGTCTGATTCATATGGTCCTTATGAATCGCAGATTTGTCAGATGTTGGAAATTATCGCGGTTTTACTTAAGAAAAAATCACATTTTCCATCCGTGACGTCATAGAACTTTTGTTCCTGATGAGGAATAAAGGCATAAATTTTATTCCTCTCTCACCATTGATAGCTGCTGGTTTTAAGAACTGTTGTTCCATTCCTATTTATGTAGAATTATTTGTATTTCGTCTGGATCGGTGATGCATTCCATTGCTTGGCTAGTGCAATGTTTCTATGAGATATTAAAGAAAAAGTAGCTGGCCGTTTTTTTCATCTTGGGTTTTTCCGTCTGTCATCATCTTCCTTGTGAAACTATCTATCCTTAGCCTTTTGGGTTGGTGAAATATTTCTCTCAGTGCTTACCGTTTAAACTTGTTGATAAAAATGGTGTTTTGTCATCTCGAGAATCGCTTTCTCGAGTATTTTACCCAATTGATATCTTTATTCTTATGGGTGAGTTTTAATAGTTGCCGCTTTATAAATCCCGGTCACCCCGATAGCTCTTAAATCAGACTAAAAGCTTGGTAGGACGTTGGTGCAGGATTTTTCTCGAACAACCTGTTTTTCTGTCTAATGGAAATTTAATTTTTCCTGGGGTTGCGTCCAATAGAAATTTCTATGTAGAAAAACGTGTTTTAATGCCGAAAGCATCCACCCTCTCATCCGGGGCAGCGCATACTTCCTGAATTCCTAATGATAATACCGTTCAATTCCGCGTGATTTTATTCAGCCGTGGTCCTCTTCGAAGAAAAATGACTGGGCGAATAAAAGAGATGTGTAGGCCTCAGCGAAGACTCAAGGGCATTCGCTTCCTTAGGCGGATTACGAGGGTTTCCGGCAATGGAAAAATTAAATTGCCTCTTAAGGTCAAGAGCGTGAAACCACTTAAACGGGGATTTGTGACGTCTTACACGCATAAGCCATACTTTCCTTATCTCCTCGATTGATAGTGGTGAATTTCGGTTTTAGTTCGGTTATCGGCTAAGCTTTATTTATGGTTTTTAGGCAATGCCTTCAATCGAAATATTTCATTGGTCCGTCTCTCTGATGTTCTCCTTTCGAACTTGGGATTTGACCTAATTTCCTTGGTGTTCCTTCCTCCAGAATCGTTATTTATTTGGAAAATGTTAAAGTTACACTTAAACGCCAGGAAAGTTTTGAAGGGTTCCGAAAGGGAAGATACCTCGAAATTCAAGCGGTCATTTGAGTTTTGTAGGGCTTTCATGTTTGATTTTTTTCTTACTTTTTCAACTTTCGTATCGAGGTGGGATCGAAAACACGTTTTGTAAATCACTAGACGTTGGCTAATTGCAAATTCTTTGGTACTATCTTAGAGATGATGAAGATACCGAATTTGGAATATAGAAGGAAAAAGATATATAGTATTTCATATTTTAAATTAAAACTAAAGAATTTATATTTAAAATCTTGTTTGCTTACTTTACTGTAGTGTATCTTTGTAGTCACCAACGTATCATTTCTGTCAAAGTGACGGATAGTGAAACTGCCAATACTTCGTAATCTTCAGTTCTCAATCGTAATTTTTTCCTCGGCGTAAATTTTCAAAGGAATCTTAGGGTCTTTTTTAGTTCGGTGGTTTTCTTACGTATCCGTTAAGTTAGATATTGGTGCGTGAATTGCGGTAATTATTTTCGTCCGAATTCTCGGCCGCTTTCATCTCCCCTACTGTGAGAGTATTTTAACATCACTTTGCCGTTCATTAAGGTAGCCAACGGCATCATCAAAGACTTAATTCATACTTTCTCTTCACGTTGCTTCTCTCGAAGTACGAGCATTTTCTTTCTCTTCTCTTGGCTATGTTAAAATTGGCATTGTTGTGCTTATTAATCGAGAAACTAACGTTATTATTTAGATATTTTTAAACATCCTAAGCATATAGAGGCTATCACTGGGACTTTCACAAGATAATAGCTCGGAATATATATTTTTGAAAAGGTAAAACAAAGAAATTGAGATATAAAAAGAGGTTTTTTATTTTATTGTTGCCAAATGTTTTCTCATTCCCTTAGCGCAGTGTTTTTCTCTTATTTATACTCGTACATTTAGCTCGACTTTTCTTCGGTGTAGCGTAATTTCAATTCGAAGAAAGATAAGTTTGCAGATGAATTGCAAGAAATATCCTCGCAAAAATTTATTTCTCATCTACATCTTTGCGGTCAAAATATGAATGACTTATTTACGGAGAAAATTTTACCTCTTCCATTATTTTTATTACCAAACACAACTTTTTAATTTACTATTATTATTTCAATGCTGCAAGAACGCAGAGTTTTGGAAATTGTGAATTTCGGTAATCTAGTACTCTTTTGAAATTAAGTGAAGTAAAGGCATCGGTTGTATACTTAATTTAGGGATAAAGAAGACCCTTAAAATATCTTCATAATGTTATTTTCACTCTCCCTAATATTGTGACCCCAACTTATACGTGCATATTTATTTTAGGCGATCGATTTTCAATGTGACGTGTTCTCTTTCGAATCAGCTAGCTTGCGTCATACATTTCTTCATTGTTTATAGATCCATTCCGTTTCGATCGTAAATGGACGACTCTTTTATCCTTAGCGGTTCATTTTATTAATGTCCTGATTTCCAAGTATCGCAACTGCTGTTGTGCTTTAGTACGTGTGTATTAACTGGAAAATGAAACAATCGGTACGGACTCCGTATAAACTTGGAACATTACATCATATAGTTAATTTTTTATCATTTCCTAATTCATAGAGTTATTTTTTTGACGGGAACCCATGAATCCAGATATTTTTTTATCATTTCAAAAAGCAAATGATGAACTGTAAAGTATTATCATCTGTTTTCTTTGTAGTCCAACCTTGTCTAGTCGGCTCTGTCTGTTCGATCATACGTTGCATTCTTATCGCGGGTTCTCTCATAGGCGCTCATACTTTGTGCAGGAAACAAATGAGAATGTTCCGGAGACTCTCACCCAGCACGCAATAATGCAACTCCTCCGAATCTGTGATTTTTTAATTAATTCGTGCTCTCCATCTGGACCACGTTTTGCTGGCCGATCGATACTTGGGGTATCACCACTCCGCGGGGGTGTCCACGTTTGTCCAGAAGGGAAATTGTGTTCGGGGCACGCTCGAACAATTTTGTAACATTGTGGAGCGAACGGCTAAGTCGGGGAAGCAACGCTCACATGAAATGAAATCCGGGAGGGAGTTGTTCAAGGAAAAAAGGCCTTTGAAAGAATCTGAATGTCAGCTCTTTTTTGCACGATCCTTGTGGCAACATTGCCATGAAGGCGGTTTTCTCTGTTTTATTTGCTCCTGGATTTCTGTCGTTTGTGGGAAGAGTTCATTTTCGAGACCGAGGCGCTTTAGTTTTCATGTAGATTTTCATAATCTTCGGTTTTCGATCACCTGGAAGAAGTTTTTGGAGCACATCCATTTCGTACACTGCGTCTTGTGCTAGATCTGTAATTCTCATGAGAGGTTAAGCGTTGGTCAAGCTATGCCTAACTTTTTTATCGCATTTTTGCCAAGTTTTGTCGACCCTTTTGTGTCGGAATAGTTAGCCTGCCAGTCTACCAACGCCAAGCTCCTGGGTTCGAGTCCCGGCTAACCTTGTTTATTCAGGTTTGGTCATGGTTGTCTACGTTCGTCTATCGTTGCTCTTTCCTACTAGGTCCTAGGGCTTTCCTAGGTCCTCTACTGTTCCACATACGTATGTTTTAGGAGAAATAAGGCAATAAATAAATAAAACACGCTTCTCTAAAAATAGTAATAGTTTTCTATGTATCATAGATTCCTGCGAGTATTGCCGTAATTCAGCCTTCAACATGAATCAGATTTTACGTCCATTTTAAGAAACGTAACCCCATATCAAATACCCCGATTTCCGAAGTACATACAATGTGGTGTATTCTGACATGAATCGCACCATTTTCTTTTAGGGAAAGAAATTTTTGCAGCATTCGCTGACGAGTTCGCTTTTATTGACAATACCGTGTCTTACGTTTTCGCTCTTTATTTGTGCTGAATATCTACCGGTTCAGCACCGTTTTCATCTCCTGGAGATGTAATATTTTACTCCCGTAAAGGAAAGTGTTCTACTCGAGATCTTTGTAAAAATGCGCTCTCCTCAACGCCGCCTTCGCAAGTTATGTGGACCCAAAATCGCATTTCGGACGTCATTTGTTACGAGGGGAAGTCGGTAAAGAGAAAAGCGTTCTCTTGGTCGTCCTTTCGCTCCTCTCCGTCTATTACTCCTTCGTGCCTCTGCGGACCACTTCCACCCTCCTTATCATTCAACTCTTTTGTTTTCCACCGAAAGAACTTTATTCCTCCATGACCTCTAATCGTTACCCTCACGCTCAAACCTCTTCACTTGTTATCCTTGAATTTCCCTCGGTGGAAAGGAATGGGTATAACCGATTTTCTCCACCCTTTCGACATTTTCTTTGCTTCCTTTTATCCGTTCTTCAGATAGGGCCGTTTCGTTCCAGCCTTAATTTTAATTCATGCCGCAAAGCAATTGTCGTGGGTGAGATTTGCCTCGTCGATGGAATATTTCGCTCGCCTTTCAGTCACGTTCTTCATATTGTTCTTTCTCTTTGAATAAAATGGAGTGTGTGGTTCCTTGGCTCTCCTCTTCATATTATTTTTAGTCCTTTCCGCGATTAGTTAGGTCCGAACGGCACCAAGAAGGTGTAAGTAGAAATAAATATCCTTGCAGTGGCTGCTCGTCTGAGGCAGGCCAAACGACGTAAACACATTGTGGATGTGTGGGAGTTATTTATGAGTGTTTTAGCGACTAAATGCCTTTTTCCATTCATGTATTCATATTTGCTCTAGTTTTCAAACTTTTCGAGATCTGGGTCTCCTCCCAATCGGCTATATCTTGGCCCTATATTGATGGTTTAATTAAACGTTGCATTATTTATGCTTTACAAAATGAGTTCATTTTTCTAATTCCGAAATTTATTTTAATTTTGAAGTGAAAATGCATTCTTAAGAATCCAAATTGGCCGAGGTTGATGATTAATAATATGGTTTTAATGGTTCTGCGTATTTTTCTTTTTATTTGATTCAAAATTCGGGATTCCCATCTCAAGTTAAGACTTAGATCAAACATTTTCAATGAAATAACACCTTAAGGCAGGTTCATGTCTTTCTTCCGATCGATTTTAACTTTCATCCTCGCTACGTATCAATCATTCACTTTACGTTTTATATTCAGCAGTTTAAAAATGGTCGGGAGAGATTTCATCGGTCGCCTAGGATTGAAAACAACGCGTTTGTACAGAGACGGAACCTTCTTTTCATTCATGGAGGTCCTATCGAAGGGAAGGCGTAGGGATTGATGTCCTTTCGCCGCGCCATGCAGATTAGATTTAGTTTCCCGGCAACGAGCAGATTTTCTGTTTCAAGTGGCGTCGCAAAAAGGGCCTCGGATGGTGCGTCGCCGCGAGGTTGGCTGCAATGGGGCGTCGGGAGGCGTCTGAGGAGCGTCCTTGGCCAATCCCAACGCTTTAACTTATTTCGTCACTTCGTTCATGAATGATTTTCTCTAATGCGGACGGCTAGCCTTGGTCGGTTGCGCGATTGCCCAGGGCCACCGGGGTCGGCTGCTGCAATTGTGAACACTGACGAAAAGCAGTTGTAATGGAGACCTTGGAGGATATTTTTCTTCGAGACGTGTTTGTCCTCTGCTTGACTTGTCATCAAAGATTCGTCGAATGTTTTTTAGGTGTAAAAATATTTATTTAATCTCATGCGATTACCAAAAATATTTGTGTATTTCAGAGTAGAATGCATAGGATTCGATGGTCTCCTCTGATATCGATTATTTGATGATTCATTTACGATAATTCTAGTAATTCGCGAAGGTCAAAGTGGATTTTCTTCATTAGCGATGTCTTTGGACTCGGTTGGAAAAGATTCGAAACGGAAAAAGTTATTTAAAATAATTATTCCTTTCCGGTATCCCACGTTCTCCTTTCAATTTTTACTTCCCATCCGCGATGATTATAATTAGATTAGAAAAAGTTCTCAGTTTTCATCAGGAAGTTTAAATTAGAAATGTATGTCTATGCTATTAAATTTATTCCGGAAAGTTAGCCAGAAGTTTATTTAATCCATAGATTGCGTGCTGTTATGTTGAGTATATTTCCTTGTGTCGAATGAAAGCAGAAATTTCATCAGTTAATCGATAGTTTTTAAATAGCTGTTTTAATCCTTCTTTCCTGTAACACTTCCTCGAATATCGTGAGTTTCATAGCGAGCGAAGATATGGGTGGGTTTTACCTTAGAGTCATGGAAGATCATTGTAACATTTTGTGCGTCTTTCCTGCCTTATGTTGTCCATGTCTGACCGGTTTCACGACCTGATTTCCCACTGAGCGAATGTTTCCGCTAATCTAGCAAGGTGGATATCTCGAAAGAACCATCGTTGGTGGATTCGCATTTTTCATTCACATAATCTAGTTCCTTTTCGAAGCCGTTCCAGTTGCAGAATGAACGATCCAGTTAAACGTTACTTAACGAAATAACCGTTCGTTAGGTAACACCTGACTTCGTTGTTGAATCGAATGAAGAACTTGGCTCCTTCATTTGGTCCGCATTAGTTTCCCGAGAGAGATCTCTGCCCCTATACACACCGGAAATTGTCAAATTATTTTTTTTTTAATCATCTTCTCCCATAAAGAGCTACTTATTTAACTTTCCTAACATACATACTCTCTCCCCCTCATAACATACACGTGCCGTAAGGTTATTTTTGACTAGACTTTCTTTATTTATGCTCTATCTCCGTCGTTAACTGTGAGCTATTTTCTGAAGCAAGGGCTTTCAATCTGCCGAGACATTAAAATATTTTTAACTTTTGTTATCGATTTCCACGTTCATAAAATTCCCTTTCTCAGCTCTTACGTCGACGTTGAATCTCTCCGTTGATCAGATTGCTTTTCTCTCCTTTTTTTACCCCAAACATTTCAACGTAATGATAATTTGCCACGAGTACGATTTTCCTTCGAAAAATTGATCGGCAGGTAAAGAAATAGGTATTATTTCCTCGAAAAACAGTTTGAAGGACAAAATATGGCTCGTAAATGCTCTTGTTGCTACTCGTTACGTTATCTGTCTCGTAGAATTGGATAATGCGTACGCAGCAAATATTTATTTTATCCTTTTATATTGAGTACTCATTACAGCGATTACTAGTTTTGAATCGACGTGGACGTGTCGTCGAAGTGGCATGATTACGTTATATCTTTCGTTTAGAATCTTATATCTTAGCCAGCGTTATTGTTTCAATCTGGGTGGTAATTGTGATAAATGCTGCTAACGGAAGGAATTTAGTGCCTTCAAAAGTAATCCGGAAACACCCTTTGGGTATAATTTTACGCTCATTCAAATTCTCAACAATCTTTTCTGGTTTAGATTCTAGTAAGTAGGATAAATGTTTCACTTCTTCGTATTGAGAAATTCACAATTCCTTTGTAACAAAATTTCTCTACGACTTGGAAACATAATATCTAAGTGTGGTTAATCATTGATATGAAAATGGAAAGATGAAATTCTCAAATAAGTAAACATTCCAACGCAACGCATCAGGTATATTTAAAATTCATTGTTTACGTGAAATAGTGTAATAGTTATTATCATGTATGTATATATCGTTTTCGTAGTTAGATCTTGGCTGAAGGGAATGATTCTCTTCCGATCTTGTTTTGTAATGGATCTCCTCTCGGAAAGGACGTGAAAGTTTCGAAATACAACAGAACTTCAGCTGCCTTTTTAATTGAACTAGATTTATTTTAGGTAGCGCTGGTTTCTTTTTGTGGTGCAGGAAGGGTCTTAATTACCGCACCTTCCGCCTTAACTCCACTGCCTTGGAGATTACTTTGTTTCTTTCGCCCTGCTCTCATTCCCCGACTCTGTACCTTAGACAAATCCCAAATCATCCTGGAATCGATTCAAGAATGTCCTTTGTTTTTCTGTAGCACGCTTATCTCCTTTCCAATCCCAAACGATCCTTTATTTTGTTTTCCTTCCCTTCATTACCTCCTCTCCTTCTTTGTGACGCTCTCTCCGATTTCTATTCCTTCCAGGGCTGCGCATTTCTTTCTGCTGCTCGAACGCCTTTGTTTCGGATAAGTCGACGATATTTGTCGCCGAGTCCATGCAGAATCATTTATTAGGGCGATTACGAGCTTTTTGACAATATTCAAGCCCTATCTTTTGCCTGGAATACTATAATTTGTATCTAATTTATAAGGAAGTCTATGTTAATGAATGAAGAATATCTTGACTCGTTGGAAATCCATTGCAAAATGATGTTTAAAGCTTAGCTATTGAGGAAATTTTACAAATAAATTAGAGTAAATGGTGTTAAAAATTTGTAATGGTACTGCTTTAAGTATCATTTTATCAAAGGGAACTTGCAGAACAATCTTAGAATTGACATGTGGGAATACATATATTAGCGTAAACTTATCAACGTGGGAATCAGAAACTTGTAGTAAAATTGTTGAATTTTAGACCATTTATTTATATTCAATTCAGTGTTACCTTTACAGATTTTCGCCATTGAAAGGACTATCAATGCAAATCGTCACTTAAATTTTAAATTTTTGCTATAAATAACACTGGATTTCCATTTTTATTACACACGTCTTTTAAGTTCACCATCCAGCACTAATGACCGAAGGTAGATGCGAATAAGAAATGGAATAATTTCTCTCGAAATTTTATTTCAATCTGCACTTCGCCGTAAGATATTACCGTAACCTTGGCCCCGTCGTAAATTTGCCCTGCGGTTGGTCCTTCCTGCACACTTGAATCCATTATTCAATTTGGCGTCTTTGCCTCGAGTTATAAGGCTAAATTCAATTTCCTCGTCAATATTTCCAGAGCAAACAAAACACGAGGATGCACGAAATGCAGGAGGAAGGTGCGAAAGGTAAATGAATCTCAGAATTGAGCGCTAACAGAATTAACGAGAAGGTTTAAGCTAATTTTAGCGCAACCTTTTTGAAAGTAACGTTAGAATTTCAGAAGCGATAATCATATTAGGATACTATTATTATCGAGGGCAGGCATAATATACTCGAGAATATATTATATTTTAATGGCAGTTATTCGTTTGTCATATTAACAAGATGCAGTTCATAGCGTTACACTTTGTGGTGTCTTTAACGGCATTCTTCGAAGTCAGAGTATTTCATGGTTTCAAATGATTTCGTCTCTGTTTAATCCATGTGTTGTTGAATTCTTATTGAATTGACCAATCAGTCAACAATTCAGCCGGATGTGGCTCATCATTATCTGTAACCTTGGCTCATGTTTTTTCCTTGATTTCTGTAGATCTTTTATTTCAACACAATTTTCATCCCGTTATGTTTGAAACGGCTTAATCTAGACCGGGTTAGCTATTCTACAGTTGCTTCTTAGCTAGAAGAACCTCTCGAGTGTTTTCCTTTGCCATTGGTACTATTATTTCCCCTTACAAGAAACCTTGCATCATTTTGCGTTGTTGTGTCTAAAAGACGCCTCTGATATTTGGCTATCCCTGGTACATTCATTGAAGGCTACATATTTTGTTAGGCAAAACCCGTAGGAACAGAAATGCTACAGCATACATTTTACCGCAAAAGTAATTTTTATTTTTAATTGTAATCATCGCGAACATGCGAAACAGCATGATTGGTTCTCAAACATAATGATATAAGATGCTTTGTGAATTTTTATTCACCGTTATTTCACGTTAAAAGCCTTCTCGTTGAATAAACAGCTCATGTTAATTATCGGAAGAATGTGCGTTTATTCTAATGGACGAATTCGATTAGAGCGCTTTTATTCATTTGGATAATCTTGAGTGAGACAAAACCGATCCAAGAAAATCGTGCTTTATAAGCGCTAATAACCGAGCGAAGTATAGCTTCGCGTTTGAGTCGGAAGCCGTTGAATTGAAATTCCGATTAGAATTTAATGGAGGATTTATTTGAGATCTGCCAGCGATGAGATTTGTGCATAACCCAACTCCGCCCATCGCAGACGATGTGTTCTTTTCTCCTCGTCGCGAGATTTCTGTGCTGGAATTTACTCGTAATTGCGTCATCAATCCGTCGTGCCTGTGTTTGTTCCATTTCTCTTCGTCCGGCCGAATCCTGCTCTCCGGTGACGTGCTTTGAATTCCTCCACCGGAAGTGCAAAGCGATGTTTGCAGGGATTCTATGAAAATTCAGATCGTGTGGGATTGATTAATAGTCGACGAGATCCGAATTACTTATATTTGCAATGTGCATGTGCAAAATGCACCTAAATGCATGATATTTTTAATGTAGGGATAAAATAATACGCAATATAATCTGAGTGCTGAAATCTGTCTTTCATTGTTTGGCAGAAAATTTTCTGCTTGTTGCCCGCAGAAGGGTTATGTTGCGTCTGTTCAGTTTTGTGAATTCGTCACAGAAAGACTTCATATTCTTTGTTTTACGCAATCTTTCGTATTGTGTTAGAAATACACAAGGGTTTCAGCCGAACCCTTGGCTTTGGATTCCCTTTCCCCAGAACAACAGGAATGAATCCCACATTCATCGATGACCGTTTTTCTTCAGTAAGCATTCTTTGTGTTTTCTAGATGCGGAAACTTCCTGGACCTTCCTTTTACTTCAAATAAATTGTGCGAGGCGAAATTGTTTCAGTTGGAGATTCATCACTACGTTTTCATTAAAGAATGTCAGAGATTAACAGTATTCGTTTTTTTAAATTTCAATGAAAGATAGTATTCGGGGCAGCCAACATTGACATAGCCTTCTTAATGCATATCAAATGCCTGCTGTTGGATATTTATAGAATTAATCAATGTAGTATATAATTTCTTAATTAATAATCGACCATAATTTTTTGTTCCGTGCAGTCTAAAGATTAAAATACTCCTTTTATGTAGGTAATCGTATTAAGGCATGGTCTGAATGACTTCAACTTCATTTGTTTCAATAAAATGCAGCATCGATATTTGCTTGTCTAGTGTATTTTGGTGTTCATTACCTTACAATCGATGTAACTCATTTAGCCAAGCTGGGACTCATAAGCCGGAAAGTTTGAGTCGTGGAAATATTCAAAGGCATATTTTCGAGGCTGTCTTCCCCTAAAATGCTATGCGGCAAAAGGATTCAATGCAGATCACATAGACTGTCTGCTTTGTTTTCAATTTTAGGGATTCATTGCCTTCAGAGTGTTGAGGTAACGCTTGTTTTGATATTCAATGAAAACGAGGTCTGAAGGATGTGCAGAACAATAAGATATGGAAATTTATTGGTTTTATATATATATATATATATATATATATATATATATATATATATATATATATATATATATATATATATCTATATATATATATATATAATTGATATCACGGCATGACTAAATGATTGATATTGAGTGATAACCATACTTTTAGGAATGCGTAGGTGTTTTTACGCGTAAATATTTGATTCGCACAAAGTTTCTTATGGCTAGGAATGTTCATTATTTATTCCTTACGTTTTGAAGTATTTTTACTCTCACGGACTCGTTCTATTCTCAGTGAGAGAATATCTCAGAGAGGGACCAAATTTAAATACCCTTTTATCATTGGTATCCCATGCGACCTCATTCATACCATTTAAACTCTTCATCAACGTCATAGCTCTCCTCCCTATTGCTCTAAGGAATTTCCTAGCAGTCATGTTTGTTCTAGTTGATCTATCACTCGCGTCAATGGTCTCTAGGTAATTTATTCGATTTTACCAAATTTTCGAACGTTGAAAGTTTATCGAAATTGACATTCTCACATTTTTATCATAGATTAATCCCTCAATTGAGTGGATAGACACTTCGTTTCGGAACAGAGATTCCACCGAAATGATGAACGTTATTTTTTACACGGAAATCTCTTCCGCCGTAACCATATCTTCCCCTTCCACTCTGCTGACTTGTGATTCACGACTTAGCCGTGACTCGATGCACGTTCGTTGCTAGGGAGGCGAGAGCGGAACACCCACGCTTTTTATTGCTCGTCCGTGATTCCAGGTCACTGGAGCCGTCCCTTGCCCTCTTCAAGATCCTCGCAGCGCCGCGGTCGGCCATCTTGTTCACCATCATGGCTGCCAACCTCACCGCTCTCCATTTATATTTTGTTCGAAGCCAATTCAGGAACGTACGCTAGTCTCTGCGGTGTAGATTAATTATGATTGAATTTAACAGAAAGTGGCGAGTGTAAGCAACAACTGAGCTAAGAATTTGCTAATGTAGGCAATCGTCTGTAATCATTTTAAGCAGTGTTTATAAATCCCTATCCATCGCAGAGGGATCGTATTAGCAACGTACGATTTCCTTCATTTTGTGGAGGACAAGATATTTCGTACTGATATACCCCTGAGACCCTTTTGTTGTCCATAGAGCATATTGCTTAGCGTGGAAACACCGTTCTCTTGGTGACTAATGTCGTGACCACTTATTGTGACCATTTTCGTATTATTCCCTTATAAGCTATGAGTGTAAACTGAAATACGACCAAATCATGATTTAGAATCGTATTCTCAAGGCGACCGAAGTGAGATTTAAACTTTTACCGTATTTCTTCACCTGAGGTTGCTTCAGAAGAAGTATACTCTTTTCAAGCCAGTGTATTTATGAGGTGTCTATCGTCATTTTTATTCTTCTGCCTTCCACGGCGTTCTTCTTCGTTCGTTATCCTTCATCTAATTATCTATCTGTTTACATTATCCGTTGTCGTTCCATTTCGCCAACAGTTTTCTATTCCTTTCTCACCGCAAACTCATTATGTTTTGATTGGTTAACATTAACATTCGTCCTCTTTCCTCGGATTTGAATTTTTCAAGAAAGCAAGGTTGTCCGTTAAAACATGTTTTGTTATGGGATTTGAAAAGCGCATTCGCTGATTGGATTGCAGGCCGTTGCCCTCTCAACTTTCGCCTTTTCCCTCGATTTCTACTCCGTCGTAAATGGGATTTTCCGATGACCTGCAATTTGATTTCGAATTCACTCCGAGTTTTAGGATTTCCGAGTAATTCGTCCCATCAATCGGAAACTGTCGAGGAATCTAATTTTTTCGCCCGATTTTTATAGCGCTCATCGGCTTATCTCGGTTTTTAAAGGTCACTTCCTGTCCAGGAGCTGACGTCTGTGAGTGCTCCCATTCTATTATATATCCGATCACAGAATGTGAAATATACTTATGTCACGTACATGAATTACATTCTGTATGCGAATCTACATGCTGGAATCGAGGATAAAACAAATAGAGATCCCTCAAATTATAACCTTTTACGTCTGAACTGTTCATGGCCGAATAGCTCTTGTGAACGTAGGCGCTGTAATTATAGTGAATTTTTCATGTTCAACAACGACTTTCATAATTATGCCGTCATATTTGAAAAATACATCTAGGAAATGCTAGATTATTTTTCTGCATGATTCTGTGCAGCTTTGAGAAAGGCCAATATGACTCGCACCTTTCAAAATAAGGTCAATACTTGCATTTCAACGTGTGCGTCGTTTTAAAAACGGAAGTGGCCTTCCAAGTGAAGAGGAATCAATTTCGGTAGCGATACCAGAAAAAGGTTCTGCCACCAGCTGAAACCGGTCTCTAGCTATCTGATTTTCGGAAACTGTTGTATGGACTTTCTTTTTAAGATAAAACATTGACCTTTAGAATATCTCTTTGACCAGAGTTCTCTTCATGCTGTTCTTTGGGGACCACCCAATACTATTAAGAGGGTATATTCTCAAATTCCAATCGAATTATGCTTAATATGTCAATGAATATTCTTCGTGCGATTGGTTGTTGCTTAATTGCAATGTATATCATTGTTTGTTTGCGATCGAATATGTCGATAGTCCCATTTCACCGTTGCCATTTACTTTGGAGCTAAGCAGTGTAATGATGGGAAAGAAAAAAGATTTATCTCGGAAAAGAGTGCACTTCACAGATGACCCAGATTTGGGTCGTTTTATAGTAGGCAGAGTGCACTAGAGTTCAAGTGTCTTTTCTAGGAATTCGATCGTGGTGAGGGGAAGGGAAAATCGATTTCGCCCACTTCGGTTTGCTATGCACTGCGCCAAAACAGTGGCAATAGATAACGAAATCATTCTCTCAGAAGAGAAATGTATGCTTATGGTTCATCCGAAGTCGTCGATAACTCGAGACTGACTGTCCTTTCTTAGCGATCCGATCCTGAGGTTTCTCTGTTTTAACAAATTCATCGAGTGAATCGAGTGAATACTTTTCATCTCGTTGCGTAAGATTCCTTTACTCCGTTCCTTTTACGAAGAAAAAATTCTCTCCGAAGAAGCGTGTTAATCTAGTTGGAATGAAAGCTTATTTCTGGGTGCGCTAGTTTAATGTGCATCACCCGCAGTTGAAGATTATTGATTAGGTGCGGAGTGTTGCTGCAGTCTGGGAAGATGATGGCATCGCATTTTTGCTTCTTTTTTCGACTGTATTTTCCTAAGCCTTCGTCGTTCGCCTTCACAACCGAACTTATTCTCTCGCGGAAATTTTCGTGCGCTTCCTCTCGTCTCTGCCCCATGTCTTAAAATAAGGGATAATGATTATCAATGCAAATTCTGTACTGCAATACTGTACTGTAACTCAGCTTACCCACATACGTATATGTAGTAATCTTACTATCTACTTACTACAGAACATCGCACGAAGCAGGTCACCCTTTCCTAGCGATTCGGCTGATAAAAGATGGATCGATCCAGCGCCAGTCAGCTCAGACCGATGGAACTCCTCCCGCATCGTCCATCGGTCTTTTATCTACCGCATTAATGACGCTAATCCTGGTTATCCACCGGTATGACCTATATCTGAACCAGTCTTATCGGCAGCGTATTTCGGAGGCCGACAAGCAGATAACCTAACTCTGCAATGATGTGAATAGAATTCACTGTGGACATTTTCTCTCTCGGCATACGTTTGTTTTCGGAAGTGCCAGCGGTTACTGCCCGTGATTATCGGTTATTATATAATATCATCTCGGTTCTCGGCCCCCTGCCATACGCCACTGGCGGCTTGCGGGGTACTTGTCTAAATCTAAAAATCTATTGATTATGTATTACTAGTATTGTGTCACCCAATGCTGGCACGTCCTTAATTGCTGTTCATTTGTGTTATTTGCGCATTTAAGGGCTGTTATCCGCTTCTTGAATCTAGAGCTATAAATCTTCGAATCCATTTCGAATAAAACTGTTGTATGGATCGATATGAGATGGCGCTCTTTACTTCTCGGATGCTCTTGAAGAAGGCATTTATTCGTTCCATCGACGAAAAGTATTCCGTAGATTTATGCAGGTGATCGTTTATTAGAACCTGTAATAGTCTCATTTCATATTTAGGCTTGAATTCGAACCGGAAGATACGTATAGATTTCCACGCGCCTAAAAGAACTTTCACCTTATGTGGTCATCTTTTCAAAAGAAATGATTCGTATTATGGGAATCCATGTGAAGGGGATTGAAGTCATTTCAGTTCAACGAACCGCCTGTTTTTTCAACCAATTATGGTCTTTTAAATTGGCCTCCAATGAAGGTATGGAAAGACGAGTCGATCTTTCCTTTGGATGAAAATAGACATCGAGTCTCATTCGTTAACTCTTTTACTCTTGAAAAGGTCGATTAATTTCGTACCACCATTCAAGCTCGCCAGTTTCCCATTTTTTCCATCAGAATAAAAATTTTGGGGATCCTATACGAAAAAACCTCGATTTTGGTGGCGACTCTTTGTGCTGCCGTTCACATCTTCGCTGAATCTCCTTGTTTTATGGTAAAGAGGAACATAAAAGTGCTCAAGGCCCCTCGCTTTATTAAGTTCTTAAGAATGTTTTTTCAAGCCCCCCGAGCCGTTACGTGGAACCCTCTCCACGGAATAATTCTTTTATTCCTTCGGCGCCTTATTCCATTGGCGTTTTACCAAGAGGCCTCCACGTGTAGATCATTTCGGCTTCAAATGAGAGGGTTGTTGAGTACGCTGCCTCTTTCTGGTAGCCGTCGAAATTCTTCCGTAGTGGTACCATGCGGAATGGGGAGCCGTTTGTATTCGCGCTGACTCTTGGAAACACAATATTGCTCTGGAATTCTCCGAAACTTGGGATCTCCGCTTGTAGCAGCAAGAGCTTCCGTCTTATTGCTTTCCTTCCACCGAAATGGCTTGAGGATGATGCTCTCCCCGGTAAGATGATGGTGCGAAGACCTGATAAACCTCTTCGCAGATGCATTCTTTGTGTCAGGTGCTCATTTGGAGAGCGTTTTAATATTCTTTTGTCATTTGGAGGCGAATTAATATCCCTCGTGCGTCTTCTCCGAAACGTGGAATTCTTTTCGTCTGGGTCTGCTCAACGTCTGTCCTCAGCGAAAGTTACGGTCGAAGAATATGCTACAAGTTTTACTCGATTCTAGGTGGTTTTATGAAGAAGGTCGAAATCGTCGATTTGTTGTCTTTTAATAGTGGTATCTTTTAACTTCTTGTTTCGGAAGGATGTCTTTCTAGACTATAGAACTTGAGAAGATTTTTAGAGATTGCTGTTCTCAGGCGATTCGTTCTGTGCAGGAAAAAATTTTGAGCAAGCGGAAACGAAAAGGATTTTCTATCGAAGGAAAGAGAAAAATTCCGCCCGGGAATAGATTTCGCCGGTGAAATAAACTGAAGAAACATTGATGTGCATAAGTATGTTAGAAGTATGACATGCTTGGAAGCAGTGTTCCGTGCGTTTCATTTTGACTAATATTTTCTTAGCGAACTTCTTTAAGCAATTATTGAAGCCTATCTTATTTTTTCAAGTAGAGGAGGGAGTTGAATAGATTTTGGAGTCTATTGGAGAGAAAAACTTAAAAATAACTTTTTTATTTCTCGTTTAAGAAATTTCCGAAGCAAAAGGTTTTAAAGAAAGATATTGAAAAATCTCGAAAATCTCGAAATATCGAAAGATATTGAAAAACATGTAATTGATGCGAAATATTCAGAAACAGTCATTTGAAATATATTCAATTGCGTCATTAATTTCTTTTATTAATGGATCTCGATTGCATTTTATTTCTTATCAATTTCCGTTTTTTACATTTGAATAGTTGTCATCTACTTGTTATCAATAGAGTTGCTTATCACAGTCCAAAAGCAAACGATATCGCGTTTTGTAAGTCCTTTAAAAGCCGTTGCGAAGGATTGTTTTGTGTTAGCTAAATTATACTGCAAACATTTTGGTTACTGAAATCGGGCACGAAGTTCGGCGATGTTTGTTTTCCTTCAACCGAAATGTAATGATGAAGCATTTGGGCCGGATCTCCCCCTCAAGCGGTGACACACGACCGATTTTAATATTCTTTCTCTCGGCAGACGGTGTAGCAATGCTCCTCTTGAGATGGAAGTAAGATATCCCGATTTCTGGCCACGTGGAAATAGCACGGCATTTGAGAGCGTCTATCCCAATCTATTTCCCGCCGATTGCCGCGAATTTGAAATGCTGAGTGTCTCTCCTCTGGTTGTGCTTCAATTCTATCACACGTAAACTGGTAATGAGCGGGGGCGGCGGAGCAGAAAATTGAAAATCATGGATTATCCTTTAAATGTAATAGCGGTTTCGACCTTGGACTGTCATTCAGATAGAGACAGCTTCGTCCCAGAACTTCTTGTGTATTTGGGCTCTTTGGCGAATATGCCCCTTTTAATGACAATTGATTTACATTGAGTAATATTACTGAAATTTGATGGCATTTGTATGTATTCTGTATTTCTTTCTATTCATGATTTCTTTTCAGAATTCGGTTAAACATGATTTTCATCGTAAGCGTAATTCTTGTAGTATTTTTAGAGTTCAGAACTATTTGTATACGCATGAGTTCGGAAGCATTCATTATTTTCAAGATCGATTTTATGTATCACCGATAATGAATGTTAATTAGCTACCTGACCGTTCCTTACTAGTCTGGAGGATGTTACCCAGCAGATTATGCAAGTTTGTAGGCCTACTTTCTCAAGCATAGCTTGATGATTCTCCATGCAAGAGGCTTCGTGATCAGAATGTATGACTCTCGTTAAGCATTGTAGGAATATTATTTAAGAACACAGATTCTAGGAAGCCCTATCGGTAAACAGATAGGAGTCATTGGAATTATACTGCGGCAGTTAGCTTTCTCTTGTTTGGGATAGTAGTGATTGAGCTGATACGTTTTAAAACTTAATGATTTGAATGCTCACGGAGCAAAAAGTTTAGGTTTTCCATGCAAGAGAATTCAGGTAAAAGAATTAACTTTCCAAGATAGTCATGAAGTTATAAGAGACTTTCTAAGAATCATGTCTATAAAGAAGAGATGGAGCAAATCAATATAGTATGGAGATCTTATATTATACGTAGTCCTGTAATTTCTTTTCAAGTTTATTTGTAAATTAGTTGCCAATTACGTTTATACTAACTTAACGTTCGGACCGGAGGCTAAGGTCAGGCAATCGCTTTTCAGATTTTGTTATCTCGACTGAGCGGCGATACAAGTGATGACCGAATTTGGCAAGCCAACAAGTTCAGTTTTCAACTGTACCGTCTAGTTGACATTAATTTTTCTATGACGCATCATGTCACGTTTCCTTCTAATCGTATCACTCGACGTTCTCTCTTTGAAGTATGGCTTGCGTGTTACGTAAGCGAGTATGATGTGCGACTGATAAAAATGCTTTGCACCATGTGCATCGCCCATTTTAATTTCGCTGCTGCAGTCCGATGGGATTTTTTCCAAGCATTGCCGTTCAGGAAGTGAAGCAGGAGATACACAAAGGAGCGGCGTAAATGAGGGATTTGCATATTTTTCCTTTGACCGTGTCTGCCTCCTCGAGTGCCAGTCTGTGCCGTTTGCTAACAGCACGTTTTCTTTATTTCATTCCGTCACACGCCGTCGAAGACAGACGAAATCGCGTTTTTTCCGAATAACTTTCCTTCGTATTTTCCGTATGGTTATTTCGAAAGGAACGGCGATTGGTCGTACCATTCCGCTTCGCTTTTTCGATTCGACTTTTGCAGAAATGCCGATGGTAAACGATCTCCGTTTCGGCGAAATGAGCGCGGTTAATCGATGCGTTATTGTGGGCGTTTTTTCGGGGAAGTAGGTCATCCAGGAAATAGAAGAGAGTGCACGCAATTGGTGAATGAGCGGTCCCATTCATCGAGATGGGAAAGTTCCACGGACATTTTGTTGTGCAGGTGCACCGAACGGCCTCTTTTCAGATTTCGGATTTACCGCGGATTCATTCCCGCCCTTCTTTTTTTCGATGGGAAATTAGATGGTGCAGAATTCCCTGCTTCACTTGCTTACGATCTGTTGTTCTCGTATTCCTGCGAATGAATAGTCTCTTCTTTTCCTTCAGTTGCCGACTTAAGGCAATGTTCGTGCTGTCGGTGCAGTGTGATGAGCGTACGTGTATTGGTTATGTTTATTTTCTTTCGAAATTAATTTGGATCGAGGAAGAATTTCCAACTCGAGTCAGTTGTTATTTTAATATAATTAAGTGAATAAATATTTTTCCGTTCTCCAGCCTTTCCCTCCCCCATTCTTTCTCATTCGTTACTTTTCTAGAAAACTCTTCTCTCTTTGTCCAATGTTGTTTGTAATTGCCACTTTTCATGTGCCATTTGTGTCCTGGAACTTTCTTCAATCCTCGTACATAAACGTAACTTATAATTGAAGATCGAAGGTTTTCCATTTAGTTTTAGGATGATCGCGTAATGTAGACCTACGCTGACCATTCCAAAGTTTAGTGGATCTTTGCCTCACAGAAAGTAAATGATATTGCAAAAGTTTATCTTCCTTGTCTTCTTCTAGTCAACTTTCTTCAGTTTATCAGGAACCATGGCTCTTTTCACACACTCTTCGCCGTTATTTTAACCGTAGGATGTTCATTTATTTTGTGAGGCATGTGTTAGTGCGGTAAACTATATTTATACAGCATGCTACAGCATACAGGTAAACTATATATGTTTTATTTATATATTAATCGTGATATGGATCCCAAACTTTGGCGTCGTACTCTAAAATCGGCCGGTTTTAATCTCCCTTTATACTTCACTTCTATGAGATTGATCTTTCTATTTAATTTATCAAAGTGGCAAGGGTATTGAAGTAAATATGCATAGCATTGGTACACACCTCGTATTATTGAGTATTGTTTTGCAGCCACCTTGCAATCTGTTAGGCTGTGCTGGGATAACAGTGCTAATAAAAACACTTTTTTCAATAAAAGGAATTGATTTATGACGTGCATATTAGCATAGGCTTTTACTCTTTATTCGTTTATGAATGACTACCGCCTTTAGGGACTATAGAGATAAGGATTTAAAAAGTAAAGCAGCATTTACTGGGTAAATGACTTATGGAGTAGTCGGTTGATTTTTGACAATGGATGGTTTGGCCTTAATGGGAATCCCAGAGGTCATGGGGTACAAGGTAAATCAGGACCCTTACAAAAAGTCTTCTTTGGGTATTTTTAACATCGATCGCTAGGGACACTCTCTTCTCCATCCCTGATTTAATTTCAACTATTTCCGGGCGTCGATTCTTACGATTTCCTCCAACCCTTTCCCCTCACTCCACCTGCACTTCTTCTCAACGAGTATCTTTTCTCTTTTTGCCAAATCACTTGGAAAATAGAATGTTAGAGTAGTACTAGATGCGCAAAATACTTTTTTTAGTTTCCTATGGAATTCTTTCATAGGAGAATACCTTTACGTTCAGTAGCTTCATTTCATTTTTGAGAGTGAAATACCAATTTTTCTGTCATAGTTCTCAGTTCTCCGTTATATTTAAATATTCTGGCATTACTCTCTTAATGGAATGAAGATTTTGGTATATTTTTATCCGTCGTTTATAATTTCTTAGACTATCAATGCGCTTAGAAAGAAAGCGAATATTGCGAATCAGACGATTAAATAAGGCATACTTTCATCATGTTCAAACCAAAGAATAGGACAAAGAAAGTTGACTACGAGAAAGAAAAGGCTCATCCTTTATTTCTTATACTAAATCCACCTATTGAAAAGGTTCTTTATCGTGATTAACTATAAATCCTAGGTTTCTCATAGGTTCTAAGTCATTCTGTCCAACCCAATCGCGTCACCCCTTTATCGCATTTACCAGCCCCTTATCATTCAACTTTCTTTCTACGAAGACAGATTAAGCTAATAAAATGGTTGGAAGAGTTTTAAATCTCAATCCAGATTCTAATCCGGATTCATTATTTTTTCTGGAATGTGACTACATTTTCAGTATGTTCATTAGTTATTTACAGAAGTGGAATGTCTCAGGATAAGCACTTCCTCTCCTGCATGTGCATCCTAATTACTCACTGCTTTCCTTTACGTCAGCTTCGATTCTCATCTTCCTTCCATTCTCACTTTATACACGTCTTTTTCCCACTCATTTAAGGTCTTTCTGGACATATATTCCTTCGTAGATGGCCAAAATAGATAGACGCAAAGTCTAACTCTTCTTCAGCTAAAAAAATGTTCGATGATATACTGTGTGCCTGAGGAATGGATTGACACAGCTTAAGACTATCCTTCGTCAAGTGATAGCCTGCGATGTGAAAGTAATTAAATACTCTCATTTGTGATACCACGTCTGTTCAAGTGGTATTAATTGTTGAATCCTCAAGCCATCCACTGTTAGCTAGTTAGAGTGAGAATGAGGCTTTCAACGCAAGAGTGAAGTAGTTACGCTTCGCCGAGCCAAAATTCTATAATCTGGAAAAGTCCACTTGAGTGGGTGCTGCAGAGCGATTATTTAAATAATATAAACTTTTCAAATCGTTCGATGGAGTGAGCGAAATTATATCCATGATACTTCTCATCAGCTTTCATATTTACACAGCCATGAGCTTGACCATGATATTAGTAACCGAAAGATACAGTTTTCTGTTACCAAAGATATGTGATAAAATTTCAAGACATGACAGCAGTTGTTGAAGAGTCAAAGCTGCGAAATCTCGAGTGAAATTTCCAGGAATGTCCACATCCGTGAGGCAACGCCTTATGCAATGTGTGGGCTTGATATCGTCGTAATTCCAAGGAAATAAAATTAAGCGGTAAAAGGACGGATGAGATCTGTTGTCGATAGACGCCGAATCATCGGAAGATACACGTGAGCGAGATTTCGTTACCTCTCGTATAACTCCTTAGGTAAATAACATCGTTGAAAATCCTTCTTATTGCCTTCCGCCCACTCTTCCCTCGTGACACTGGTCTTTTTTTTATCAACTGGTTCGTTTACCCCATTTCCTTTTATTTCCAAGGAAGTGGAGGGGAGCAGATAAAAGAGTTATGAATTTTTGTGGCGCTCGACTTGAATTTTTTTCCCTTCCTCTGTGGAAAGATTCCGGTGAGTCATCTCCTTCCCGCCTCTTCCTTACAAAATGGTTTACTTTCACAGCATTTACTGAGTGAAACGGAAAGACTGTTTTTTGATGATATTATATGGAGCACTACCGAAAGTGGCAAATATTAAAATAGGAGACGGCTAACTGAATTGTTAATTTAATTTGTATCCTAATAGGGTCCGTCCTTTCAGCATACAACCATTTATTTTGTTGCGATTTTTCCTTTACTTATAGAGAGAAATATGTCGGGTGTGACCTGAATTCTGTAAAAAATATTTTGGGATTACGCGCATTTTTTCTACATGTCCGTATCACACGAGGCGAATGGAAATTTTTTTATTTTCAATTTGCCTCACTCATTACGAATTGGTTTTCTTCCGTGTCACGATGCGTCTCGTGTGCTCGAATATTATGGAGACTTCATTCTATGGAAGCTCATTAAAAGTGCTCTGGAACTTAATCGCTTCGTTATTCTTTAAAATTGAGAAGGACGAGAATCGATCAATCTCGCCGTGCGTGATTCGTGCATAGAGGAGTGGAACCAAAGTCACGTCCCTCCGTTTATTTTCCATACCAAGTTCTCCCCCAAATCTTGATCCGACTGGCGGTAAATAAGCTCTGGAGATTAGCGGAAATATGGCGATTGCGAATTCTGTTCGATCAGCCGGTGTAGAGAAATTGGTTCCTAAATTAGTAATGAGCTCAGCTCAGTTCACCGCTGTTTTTAATCATCCTCAGTTATGCCATCTGCTCTATTTATTCCGTAGATTGCTGGGCGTAGAAAAGATTTTCGACGATATAGGATATCGCTTCTCCGGCGGAAACGAAGTGACTATGAACTAACTATACCTCGTAACTATTTTCCAACTATTATTGGAGATATATTTCCTTAGGAAGGAAATTATTTTGTCAAAGAAAATCTGAAGAATTTTTAGAAATACTTCATTTATTCCAGCACCTATCTATAACTTCGGTATTTTAGTTTTTAATTGACTACCATTTTCCGTCTATCGTAAACGTCATTCTCGTGATATTTTGGGCAACCGGATTCGCTCTTTCATCGTAACGTGTCATGAGAAATTTTACAGAATCAGGCGAGGTGTTGTGGTAATCCATAATGGATCTAAGGGTGATTTGTACTTTTACCATAAATTTTGTGGTAAATTACTAAGTACACATCACCCTAAGATTCTTTCCATGAGAAATTTTGCTGATTTGCGCAATCAAGTTTGTTTGATTTTACAACAGATTAATCTCAATGTGCTAATGTGTCTCGCTACGTGTGATTCATTTTTTATCGTTTTTGTGTTTTGAATGGTCATAAGAGCGTGATGCAGCCGTATGTAGCATCTCTCTCGTATTTTTTTTGATTTTTATTGCTTGGGATTTTTCAAATTGGGAACTTTCCCCGATGGTATTTTTGGCTCTGACGTCTGTATTTCCTTTTCTCGGGGTTGTGAATGAGCGAATTGCTGTTTTATGAGTAAGCTTTGAAAATATATCTTTGGATTTCATAGAAAGACCTCTATTTTTGTGTTAATTTCACACTCTTAAAATATTCTCTAGTTTAAAATAGTGAAAATTATTAGCACTCTCTCTTAGAAAATCTAAGGGGATGAGGAAGGTCAACATTTGAAATTCTCAATTGCACACGCACAAGAGATTTGCTCAAATCTTGACTAATGCTTTCTATCTCGTAGATATGTCTTCCCTTATTATGAATTAAATTTCGATTTCATAAGGCTTAGATAACGAGGAGGCTTGCTTCATTACAAAAGCTACCTCTCAGCTCGTTATCTTACTTTAACTTCCGTCCAAAATATATCTATCGGATTCATTCAACTGTGTATTTAGCCTGCTCACTCTCAACGAATTTCCATTCTGACCGCCCTTCTTCATTTTCTATTTTTACGAAAATTGCTTATTATTTCGGTTCGGTATGCAGTTCTTTACTACTTTCCATTAAGCGACGTGACCAAGTACATTATAAGACTCTTTTGAATCCCGTTGTATCGACCAAACTAAATGCGTTTATGCGATACGTGCATTTCGCTTTGCTTGCCCTCTTTTGGAAATTCCATTAGTGTGAGAGGGATTGGCGTGGAAATTATTACATGAAAGGATAGAACATATAAGTAAATAGTTTCTTTTGTTTCGGTGGGAAAGAACTTGAGAAACGAAAAACTATTCACAGATTGTTATCCCATTTATGTTGATAATTTTTGGCAGTAATTCAGCATTTAGAATGGTTAATTCAATCACTGCTCCTATCGAAACTCGATGACCAATTAATCCAATTATTCTGGGAGCCTCTTACACAGCGAACCTTCGTATTTTTGGCGTAATTTTGCTCATAGCTCAATAATATCCCTTCTATTACTCAATTATAAGAAAGAGAAGACAATGCGAGGGAATTATACGACTACTAATTGCTTGGTTATAATAATGTTGTCCGGTTGTTTACTAGCTGTTTTGTGTTGTGTACTGTAAAAGAAGATAAATTACGTATGCCATTTTTCGAACCTTGAGGAAACATATCTCATTAAGAGATGTAATATTCCAAAACTTTCTCATCCCACTTGCTATTATTATTCACTGTATATGATATTTCAGTCATTTTTAAGGAGAAAGCGATGCTCATAATACTGCCCAAAGATAGCTGTGTGAAGCTTATTTAATAAATCGCCGTTTTAATTATTTAATATATATATCTCTGGAATACTATTGATTGTTATTTTCATGTTATATATGTATACTCTCTTCCTGATTACTTTTCTCGTGAATGGCCGGAATTTCGACGTGAAGTATTCGAAGTAATCATCTTCATCATAAGAATGAATTCTTCTTTAGCAATGAGACCGGCTTCAGGTATACCGAACCCCGTATGTATCGACCCGATGGCGCCAAAGAATAGAGCAAGTTTTTGCGCGTGGGTGTATAAGAGAGAAAAAAGGGTGCTCTGGGAAGAGCCTTTTCTGCGAACAAGGGCGGGGTTTTAAGGGCCTGGAATCGCCGGGGTCGCATGCGCATTCCCTCTCTCTTTTTTCCCTTTATTTGATGCTCTTCTAATTTCACTTTCCATCCGAGTGGCGAACGTTAGCTTCTGAGATCAGTTCATTCCTTTGCTATAGAGAATTCTGCACCAGTTTAAACGTATGCATGTAAAAGGAGCAATTTTCAACTGATTGATCATCATTTCCCATCACCTTCTCGTCCAAGCCAAAGGGATTTGTACGAACCCCTCAATGTAGACCGGCATTAATCACCCTATTTGTAATTGTATTTGCTAGCGGAAAAGTGACGAATTGTAATTTGAAACTGATGCAATTCATGCTGATTTCGGTGTCATATTACAGTATTTCGATGATTTTGTTGTATTTCTAGTGAATCGGTGTATGATTAGCAATGATGTTCTTTATTTTCAAAGTGTTACTGTACTAATAAATTGCAAAAAAGCATGTAACAAACGCGGACTGCAGTCTCCGAAAAATTAATTATTTCTACAGGGTGACATTTTCTTCATATGCTTAATTTAATATGAAGTACTCGGTTGGTACGAACTGAAGCTAAGAAATGTAAACTGCTATAAAATAATGATACCTGCTTTTTTCGAAGTTTTTTCAAAATATTTCATCGCTTTTAATTTATAGCAATGGCTGCTGATATTTAATTCAATGTATTGATTTTACTTGGATGTTTAATGGACACTTTAAGGTGTATTAAAATATGTTTTTCTTTAGCGACGTGTGAATGAGACTGTATGACGATGTAACTACTTCCCTTGCATTTCGGAACTGGAAAATAAAATGTCCCTCGAGTAATTTAATCTTTACCTAATTTCTAAGTTCAAATTTCCATTCTTTCTTAGTTATAAGTTTTGAATTTCCTGAAGCATTGTTACTTATTTAGCTTTTCCTTCTTTGCAGGTACTACAATTCGGATTGCCACCCCAAATTGCAGTCATCCGATCGCCCACCCCACAATATAGAGAGGTACTCACTTGCCCTTACGTATTACACGTGATCAACACTCATTCACATACATTTTATTGTATCTTAAAGTGAATTATATAGAAATCTGCTCGTTGAGGCCTAGTTGACCACGACAGTTAGGTAGAATTTTAATTTTTGTTTCCATAAAGCCTTATATGGTCCCACATGAAAACAATAATTTTAAATTGTAATACTGACTATTTATACTAGTTCTTTTCCTCGTACTTTTGGTAGCTTTACTTTAATATTATAATGATTCCTTATCCTATTGATGTCTGGCTTCCAGTTTCATTTTTTCCTATATTGTTACTTTCAATCAATTTAATCCGTTACTTCTTTTAATGGAAGTTACGGGATCAAGATTACGAATTGATGTATATAACCTGGATTACCTTAAAAGTAGGATTTTCATCGTGGAAAATAATCATATATGGAGGTAAGATACGTATATTTTACGGAAATTATTATAAGTTTGTTATTTAGTTTTCTACGCCAATTTATAGATGTCTTGGAATTCATCTGCTCGATGTTTGGCATAGATGCATTGGCAAATATTCGGAATCCGTACTCTTAATTTACTTTTTTCTTCTGAGTGGATAAATATATGAAATCCTTGAAATTTTAGTCGATTTTATTCACTTCCATAAATTGCCCTTCTACAACTAGAGAAGGCTGATTAACTTGGGAGTGACGCTAAATCATTAGAAGAGCGGTATGATATAATAATCAATTGCATGTGAAATATTTAAACTATTCAGACCGGCAATAGGAGAGGCGCTACGCTGGCGTATCAAAATCCTGAATGTTTTATTGAGATGTCGTAGACGGTCTCCCATACCAAACCAATTTCCCCTAAGAATTAGAGGAAGCTGACGCGCGTTCCCCTCTAAATATAGTCGCTAATCACATCAATAGAGGCACGCACCTTTTAGCGCCATCTAGCGAAGGAAATGCCGCCTTCACCTCATATTGCCACTCATTTCCTTTCACTTTTGCATTCTTCCGCCTCATCAAGGTCCCGAAACACGTGGTCGAGACCGCTTTTATCCGAAATGCAATGTGCCGTTTGTCGATTATTTACAAATACTCGTATATAGAGCCACCACCGCTTTGGCAGATGGCGACATTTTGAAATTATTAGCTCAAATTTCCTTAATTCGGATTAAAATGCTTTTTAAGTCAAAAATAAGCTACAAATACCTTTCAAGGACACTAAGAATTGCATTTTATATTCAACATCTATTTAATATTATAAATCTTTTTTGTTGAATTACTAACATTCCTGGGCGTAATGTTGATTCTTCGCTTGCTCGTTTCTAGTTCTTCCATTAATCAGATATATCAATGAATAATTTAAAATAAGTAAATTTATAATTAAGAACGGAAATAATGTATTTGATATAGATTTTGAGTTAATATATTAGGGTGCTATAGATAAATAAGCTAAGTAATGAGCAAGAACAATTGTACTTTTTCCAGAAATATTTCCACAAGACATCGCCTGAGACTGAATTTTATTAAATAAGCTAAGAATTGGAAGACTAATTAGTAGATGCGGCGCTCATCGGTCCCTCCTCGGAGGCAATTGAATAGTCGCTGAAATGCATTTGTTGTTTTCACTTATGGACTCTACTAAACTTCGTTTATACTAACACCAAAATATTTAACACTGCTATATATTTGCGACTATCAAAGGGCTATCCTTAAACTATGTCAATCTCTGGGGATGTGCTTGGAATATTTTAGATCGTATCGCATATAGAATTGCATGGGGCCTTTTGTGACAGTCTGAATTACCGTAACTCCTGTGTATACGGACGGCCCCTCACAGCGTAGACAGCATGTGAAATTTTCCAGTGGCGAGGCAGAAAGAAGAAGGACAGAAAGAAGGAAAACACCTCAGATTCTTCATTAATTATAATATTATGATACAAATGTTTTCACAAAACTGCTTATCTTTCGATTGCAAACAGGACATCTGCCTGAGCTTGACCAAATCTTCCTTGCACAGCTGTAACAACAACATAAATGGCCAACAGTTCCATGCACAAAAACAGTATTTTTTGGTCTCTCCATACATATTATGCACTTGTCATTGGTTATTGCTGAAACAACATCAGTTGTTTGGGTATCAACATCATACTCCTTTGAATTTTCACTGTAAAATTTGCTACTTTCACTCTTTTTATTCACACGAAATTCTATACCATTCAAGTTTGAAATATGTTTTGAGACACTGCCCACACACGCCTTACTTCCATTAGTGTCTAATATGTTCCATTTGCTTTGAAGGCCATTATTCTTCTTCCTAGGTTTAAACCTGGGTCTCGGAGGGAACCAACTTTTCCTTATCCTAAAACATTTGCTGCAAAATCTAGGGATTGGTTTATTGATGCACTTGCATCGCAGACAAGTCCAGTAATCACGTTTAGGTATCTCTTGGTCCGAAGAAGATACATTAGAGTCCGAACTGGAATCGTCTCCCCAGAATGCCATATCTTCTTTCACCTCCGCCTCTATTCCTGACAATTTGATATTGTCATCATCGTCAGTAGATGAATCGCTGCTGCCGCGTCTAATTCTACCGAATGGATTTTCTACCTCAGACGAAAGACTTGCGACATCAAATTCTAACGTAGGGCTCTCATCCGATGAATCTGAAGATGTATCCGGTGTATCTTGACAAAATTCAGTTTCCCATCCTTGCATGCTATACACACTTTCATCTCCCGACGACACTGCCTGGTTTTCAGGGATGAAGATATGCCATTTCGAGAGCCTTTTTGAACGAACCTCCAAATCGAAACTGTCCTCTCTCTGTCTCTTTTGGGAAGAAGATGAACACCACTCTTCCTCTTTTGTCAGCAAGTCGAATGACGTAATTGCTCCTGTATCGACGTCATTAAAACTCATCTTCGGATATATGCAGAAATCACGCCTTCTAAGTGACTAGAAATAAGTTAATCCAGAACTTAGTCGTCTATACCGATGAGGAACTGAGGATGGACTGATTCAAGAGCTATGCTGGGCAACCTTATAAACCTGCACAATGCACTAAACTCGTCTCATCTTGTCTGTGACGCATGACCAGGACTCGTGAACGAAATTCTCGGAAATCTTTCCCAAGAGAATAAGATGTCTGCTTAAACCCCCTCCTCTCTTGCCCAAAGTATTTGAGTAATCCTAATATAATATGAATAATATACTCAGAGTGCATGATTATTTAAAATAGTTACACAGTTAGTCGCCAGAATCATTCTCGGTACATTACCGATTAAATTTATTATTTACCAGATGAAAGTTTTGATGGGTGTTTTAATTTATTTTAGTGTTTGGTTAGTATTTCACCTTGTTGATTGTTTAATTCGCTTTAGTTATATTCATTGGGATCAACATTTCGCAAAACAATTAATCGAGGATTCCACGAAAATTTTCCACTAGTTATTTGGAAATATCGGAATAATAAGGAAAAATATTATTTTAATCTGATTGTTTGCTTTATATATTGTCATATAAGTCCAAAATTAATCGAAAATTATCCAAAAATTGAGGAAGAAGAGTGTTCATATAATTCGTTTCCGTCGAGGATAGTTAGATAACGCATCTCTGAGTCTCGGCTGTGTTTTTTGCTATTTACGTAGTAATTTAGTAAAGAAATAAAATCAGAGTTTCTCATTTTTTTGCTCCGTCGGAAATGTAAGAATTCGCGGCAGACTGACCTTACACGATTGTTAACTTAGCGTAGTTTGTTAGCGGTCTTTATTAAAATAAAAAAACATCAGAGGAATATGCCTTATATTGTAAGCGCTCTCATCGACGAAATGTTTCCCTGAATAATAAGTAAAGCAAAATTTAAGTTCGCTTCCCTCGGATATTAGACCACTTCGTTAGGAAAGCACTGGCTAGTGTTGCGAAATTCAGCGCGGCCCATATTGTTCTTGTTTTGGTTGTGAACCAATACGTCCGTACTCGTCTGAACTTGTCCGTCGAATCTCAAGGTCCTTCGGAGAGGTGCTCAAGAATGCGGGCGATTTTAGCTGGAATTCGAATTCCGCATTCCTCCCACGCATCCCAGTTCGCCTGCACCCGCTATTTTTAAATTAAATTCAAGAAGGAAATTCTTTAAGTATGAGATCCTCCGGAAAAGTATACGTACCAATTACTGTCCTTAATAGATTCATCGACAAATTTCATTTCTACGAATTAGTAATCTTTCTCCGCGGATTAGATTCGCAATTTGCTCGATTTCCCAGTCTCTCCGGGCGTGATTACGGCAAAGGCAGGGATTTTGTTTTCGGCGTGCTATTTGGGTCGTTGACTTCATCCCAAAGACACTTATTGTTCCCTCGCGATCTCTAGTGCAAAATTAGAAACTTCGCGTAAAGAAAATAATATCCCGCGTTACTGAGCCGATCTCACAATCAGAGGCATTGATTTACATCATTTCGTTGCCATCTACGTGCTCATGAATCGGTTGCGAATAATTATGCGTAAATATTCCTCTCGATGCTTTAAATAATCACTCGGGATGATTATGATATTACGCTCATTAATAAGTCGACCCTTAAATACAAAATTCCTTTGAAGAATGTAGAGTCGACCTATGCACTGGGGGATACGTTACACGTAGTTGATTTACTCATTATAAGGCAGGGATTTAATATGATTACTTAATCCGATCTTAATTTAGCCCATCAGCGACCCAATTGCAAGTACAATTGGGTTTTTACCTTAAATTGGTCTAATTTAGGCTCCTTAAATGAATCAAAAGTTATTTCAATGGCACTATATATTGGATTTAATGATTTATTTTAAGGTATACTGGATATCTTATTGATGAGTTGGGTATTCTTCTTTACCTTCCCAAATTCTCATTTAGAGGCACCGTTTTCATAAAGACCGTAATCTCAGAATGTTCCGTAGGAAATAAAATTCCTTTGCAACTCCGAAAGTTTCACGAAAATCCGGAGGCGGTCGAAGATGTTGAATGATAAATTTTATGTTCTTCCAAACACCGCGGTAAGTAGATATTAGATGATTTTATCAGTCAGTGAGAGGAATCCTAAATCGCCGAACGGAAATCAATTTGGTACAGTCTTTCTTTCGGCGGAATTAATACTTAAACACGTCGATATTATTTCGATGCAATTACAACATTTCCGCCATTCAATAGTACTTTCGTTCAGACAGTTTCATAGCGTGGTAGAACCCGAGTCCAACTTTAGAGATACTTATGAGATTCTTCTCCATATAATTGTAGGGTCCTCCGGTTTTGTTCCCAGTTTGCTTCCTAGCAACTCCTTGGAGCTGATACTTTCATTTCATGTAAACTATGTAAGAGATGTGATTGAAGTGGGGTTGATGATATACTCGCCTCAGGCTGCTCGCGGGTTGAATGTCTAAATACGAAGTACTGCAAGCTAAAGAATACTACACAAATAGTAAATACGGCATCGCTTGATGAGTGAAGTAGTGCAAATAATGCGATGGAATTATATTGATGGATAACTCCGGCGAGAATTTCCATTTATTTAAAGCGTTTACTTGTAAAAAAAAAAGAGAAAGGGTTCATTGGTAGGCCATTTGTTGAAGTATAGCATATTTTTATTTGAGAAAATAAACAAGCATTACATGTTCCCCCCGTAAATTAGCTTCCAATGTAATCGTTTTCTGTATAAGGAATTTGTAACCTCTAAATTCTTCGTTGTTTTTGAATTTTCTGTTGGTTAGAAATTTTAAATAATATTATGTATATAATTCCATTCATTTTGTTGCTTGAGTTACATTGCTGCTCGTCAGGCGTCCTTGAATAATGAGTTACAACTGTTATATGTAGTTCATTTATAAAGCTAGGTCTAAAACATACTATATGGGTGGTAAAGTTGCTTTCTGAGCCTAAATTTGAGTATCCCGTCGATTCCGTGGTTCTTCTTATACATTGGCTGGCTTTCAATACAAGAGTCTTGCTCAGTCCTATCGAAACCTCTTCATAAAAATTGAATTCCTGCGTACGTGACTTCAGGAGAGTGCGGAAAGAGTTGCTTGCTCACCCACGAGTTGATTTTGGCGGTGCACAGTCACCGTCCTTGCGGAGAAGAACGCGGCCCACTTTCATTCGCACTTAACGTGATTGGAGTCGATGGGATTTTTCGGTGGGAAAGTGCCGTGAGATGCCCCTTAATTTGACGTTTTTGATGCGCAATCTCATTCCATCTGTTCCTCGCATTCAATTTCTAGACAGATGTTACATCGAACAATTTTTACTTTAAAGTTAAAAATTTAGATCACTTCGTTGTTATCTTCCTTGTATATCACAGCACCTTCTCAACTCTTTCAACCATCCTCTAAGTTTCTCTGCCGCCATCCTTCGTCATCGCGTCCCTAACTTATCCAAAAATTAAATACTTTCTTCTCTAAATATGTCTCCCCTTCCTCACCGGAGGAAAGTAATTCCAACGGCCGCCTCTGATCTCCAGCAATTCTCTCCTCTTTCTCTCTCACATACCTCACTTCCGTCTCTCCCAAGATTCTTCCGCTTTTAACAACTTTTTCCCCAAAATCGCCTTCCATTGACATTTTCTCATCCAAATGAACCTTCATTTATACTAATACTAACACCCATAGCTCGATTCTTTAAATTTCCCCCTCGTATTGTTATTTTTTATGTTTATTTTTTGTTTTTGTTTAGATTTATTATATCGCAGTTTATTGTATCCTGTAAGTTGCCGATCATGGCTGTTGTTGGATCTATTAATAAATAATTAAATAAAAATATTATCTTAAACAATTATAACCCCTAACCTCAGGCGAAGAATTCTCATTTCAAGGTGGAATAACTTATAGTTCGACCTCTTTTTATTCCATATTATTTCAAAGCTCATTAATAAATTTTCGTGCGTGAGCCAAGTTCTATGTGTTCTGAACAACTGACCCGAATCTGTAAGAAAATTCATAATCTTTCGAAGATACATCGTAAATAACGGTAGAAAATATTTTGGCTTTTCTTTATTGCGATGGTGAATTTCGGTAGCAAAGCTGTTCGGACTATTTTGTCCTCGCGACACAGTTTGCAATCGCCTGTTTGCGCACACCGCTTATAAGAACGAAATGATTGTCTCAAGTGCGATAAGTATATGGAGCTATTATCGCAGGGAACGTACTCCTTAACCACCTGCGTCTTTGGTTGGGTCACGAACCTCGCCGCCAGCAGCACCTAATGCATGCGGGCCAAATCGATCCCCCCATAAATGACCTCACTTCCCGCACTCAATCTGCTGCATCCTCCTCATTTTTAAGCAAATCCGTTATTTATGCCGCGCCATCTTTTCAATCGTGAAATTCGTGCGTTCACCGAACCTCTCGGAAAGTGTTGTCAACTGTGACTGTATCTATTTGTCAGTTTTCACCTCGTTGTAGATGTTCGGTGTTTTGAAAGCGTGAGAGATTTTAGTTGTGTGTAGATTAGTATTTAAAATTCAAGCAGAAAGTTTTATACCTCGTTTTCTTGAAGTATATCTTCATGTAGTTACACTAACACATGAGGCTAATTTTAAGAAGAATTTGAATACACTGCATAGCGGCGTAGATCGGAGGATTTCGCAAAGCCCTTGATCTTCTTCAAAGCACTCTCAAAAGAGTAAAATAATGCTTCACTTTACGTAATTTTAGTTCCTGCTGGTAAAAACTACTAAGAAAATTATATATGCCCACAGTTTTTGTAATTTTACGTAGCTTGGTTACGATGAATAGCGTTGAGATTCCCTATGCTATAATTAATGGTATTCCGTACCTAGTCAGATGGCTTAATTGTTCAAGCTGGCGATTTTTCTTGTCGAAGTTAAGGGTTAAATAGCGAGTTGTGGATTATGTATTATCATTAATTGTGACACTCGATATGTAAACCACTTTTGAGTGAGAACCCGCATCTCTCAATTCTGCCAGTGATCACGTCCTTGGTTGTGCCACGAAGGTCGTACGATTGCACCTCAAATTAGCCGTGATCCAGACAGTCCTTCTCTTATCTTTATTTCTTACGATAATCGGTGAATGAAGGTGGTCTGCCTATCAATTCTTACAGGAATGGAAGAAGTGCTGGCGTATCTAGTGTTTCCCATCACTCCATGTACTATTTACTTCCGAGGATCGTTTTACTCGTGTTTTGTCAGTTCAAATTAATGATAAATAAGACAATATAATAAAAATAACATCTGTAAAATGCGCTAAATGTTTTGTGGAGCCCCTACTCATTAATGACTTTAATCAGGTATATTTTTCGAAGAATGCAGTGTTAAACCCGCTGAAAATGTAGGATAGTCTAGCGTTGTCTACTGTTAAGCAGCTTTGAGGATATCCAGGTGGCCATTAAATTGAGAAAGTGCAGGTTATTATATTTCCAAATCTATCTAGAATGGTGCTAGCTAAGTAGGATAGTGCAATTTTTTGGATAGACTAAATTTGTCATTGGTTGCTTGCCAGGATTGGTCCCAATAATGGCGAAAATATGCTGTTTTAATTACTTCACAGATTTATGTCTTAAGGCGGGGAACTATTTGAGATAAGAATGCCTTTTTAATGAATGTTTATAACAGAAAACATTTTTGGCATTACCAGGGGCCAATATTGATTAGATGTGCGTTCGTATTTGAAAATAAGTTGAACCCTCTCATGATATTCAGATTTCTTCTTAATGATCTGACATTATTATTAATCCAAAATTTAAACTTTGGTTTTAGTCTGCGGCACTTAAACCACCGCACGCATTTCGGTAGTGCGCAGTGTCTCACAACTTCTTCCCATTTTTCGTCATTATTGCAAGGAATGGGATAGGTGCATAAAAAGGATGTTCGTTGTTTGGACGCAATCGCTGTCATCCTTCAAATAAGACCCAAATCTATCGAAGGAAATGCGGGCGGAGGAGATAAGCGAGCTGCCGCTCGTGTATCGAATAAAACGAGGGATGTGTTGCGGATTCTTGGAATGCCATCTCCAAGCCTCGATCCCGGTTACATTTGGGCGGAAGGAATTTGAAGTCGTTGCTTTATGGCTCGATGTAAAAAATCCATGTAAGTTAGAATTTCCACGGTCGGAAGTTGTTCGTAGAATAACATCGTTTATTACAGGTCCTGGTTACACTGGTTTGCGAGACGAATTTTGCATAATTTCACGCCATATATCGATATTTTTCCATTTTTATTTGTCAATATTATTTGAGTTTCCATCATCTCGGAAATATTTTCTTCCTTGTCGGCCGTTTGCTTTAAAGTGTAGACAATTGATGGACTGACTCTACATTAAAGGGAATTCGTCATTTATATAAACATAGACTTTGAATGGAGTACCTTACTCTTTCTCTTCGCTCTGCATTTGTGAGTCCGAATACTCATCTCAACCTCTTTCAGAAGGAAAGTCGTATAATTATCCTATAAGTTTGTTTTTGTGCATTCATCCCGGAATCATGTCTATGTGCATCCCCATTTCTATAATTGAGCATGTACTGTTTTATTAAGGTAGTGTAATACATTCAATTTTCACAGTTCAGAATCATTACTGTTGATATAAACATATTCATAATAACACTTCTCGTGAATCCTGAACTGTAAAAAACGTCCTGCAGAAGAACAATATAAGCGAATAAAATGGGGGACGGCAAAATTTTTGGGGAGAAGATTTTTATTCCTTCTTCTTGTTCTGTATTATGTTAAAAGAAACCGTTACTGAGGCGAATGGAATGGGAAAAACCTTTCACTTAGTTATGTGCAGACGTATTTTTGTAAGTACATCTAGTAGAACGTGTATTTTTCGTTTTTATTACTGTATTATTCTAATGGTAAATACTTTTTGGACAAATTGCGTCATCACAAAACTTAATCGTTTTTTTCATCATTATTCTTTTATACCTTATTAGCATGGTGGTAATCTCAGAAAAAGTATTACCGAAGAGGGCACCCCAAGCATTCATTCTCAAAATATAACTTCAAGGTAATTGTAATAATTCAATCTTCTGTATTACTGTTCCCCAATTTTTTATGCTAAAAATTTGAAAAATGAAAAAAACCGCATTCCTTAAAATTTAAGAGAGAATATTGTTCGCATATGTGTGTTAATTGAGATGCGTCCTGTATTCATAGCGATTTCCCCCACCCACTCACTCGTCTGCCACTCCTATGTCTGCTGATGACTCACCGTTTCTAGGTCGCACGCCTCTACTTTTATTTTCTTCCACACAGGGATGTCAATCCGATCTTTTTTTCGTCTGTTCGACAGCCTTGGAGTGGGCACCAATTACCTAATCAAGGAAACGGACATGAGGATATACATTAATGTTCGACGCCTCTTTCCAAAACGTGCATTGATTGGTTACTCTATTTGGTTGATTGATGTTCAGGCCTCTTATAATTTTCTTACGTGGATGACGAAATATCTTCTCTGTTCGTCTTCAAAATGCTTACGAGTGACTTGGTGTTGTCTTTCAAAGGACATTCGACGGCAATTGTTCGGCATTAAATAGGTTATAAATTAATTGATCGGTGAAGCAAAATATTTTAATTCTTAGAGGTCAATTTCTGTCGTTGTGATCAATGCTACAACTCATTAATAATCTACTCGAACTAATTATTTGCTCGAATTCTCACCAAATAATCAATTTTTACTCTCGCAACAACTCTCCGATTTTTAGGTGGAGATCATATTGAACTGACTGACTGATTGGGAAATTCCAATAAAAAATAACAACATTATATGCAGTGATATAAATCGTAAGTTAATCTACAATTCCCAGCTTAATATAAAACATGCACAACTGTCATCAGTTTGACGATTCACGAAAGATGAGTGATGCCCCTATTTTGTATAAAACAGATGATATGTTTGCTGTGAAAAGGAATCTGTAAATTTCTTTTGCAGAATGCAATTCTGTTAAGCGAGGCGAAAGCATGGAGTCCACAGCGAGAGAAATAGACGTTAGGAAAGACTTCGTCAAAGCGTTTCCCTGAAAAGTCCTTTATTCCGATCGCCGAGTCTCCAATCCGTCGTCTGACGAGGAATCGAACCTGGATCACCCACATATTCATCGTTCGAGTGGCATAATGTGACTAAACAAAGGATGCTTTGCCTCTTCAGGCTTTGTCCCTCTCCATTGCCTTCGTTTTCGGTGCTTTTCAGCGAGGCTCTTTGCAAAAAATTTGCATTTGCTTCAGCGCACAGTGGTTTGAAGTCGAATACCGCTTACCCGAGCGATTTTCGTTTCCTTTGATTCTTCCCACTCTTGAATTGCCCTGGAAATTTTATTTAAGGACTCCTATTTACATAACTGCATGCATCCATGTAAGGTCCTGGAGAAGTTACAGGGATTTCCACCTCAGTTTTCACCTTAAGTCCTACTACTTAAAGGGCTTCGGAAAACGAATAGTCAGCGGTTGATTCAAATTCGACTGCGTATTATAGTGCAGTTGTATAGCATCGTCACCTTTAGAAGTAAATTCTGAAATCTTCCTCTGAAAATGACTGCCATTCCCTAAGTAATACATTATTTTTGTTTTCATTAATATCCTTGAAGACTTGGTAGATGGAAGAAGACACTTTTCGGTCCAGCTCTCGCATAAATGAAGAAATTCGTGCTGAACAGAGGTGAAATTGGTAATTTTTCATCAAAAGTAGATTACTGTATAACCTCATCTGCAAGATGTATAAGTGACTAAGAATAAAGAGTATTTCCTATCCTTTATCTGTGAGGAAGTTGCGGTTATCCTGGATTTATTGCGGATTTAATCACTCTATTCCGAACCGCCAAAGATTCTCAAGCATTATCAACATTGTTTACTCCCACTCTTATCACCGAAGTAAGTTTTCTGACTTTATGTGAACATTTCAACTACGGAAATGACTCGAAGAAGCCAATATCCCGGTTTTTTCTACAATTTTCGTCTTCGGCTTCTCTCGATCTGTGGACACCTGATATCCTGTTTTTGTTCGTCTGAATAATGAGTTGATTATATCATTCGGTTAAATTCGATTTTGCAAACTTTAGTACGTAAATTTTTGGAAATCTCACCGCAGTAGTTGTGTTAATGAGATGTTCGGGTATTTGTAACGAACGGTTTATTGCTTTAGACTTGATATTACCTTTTGTGATAGAATTTAAATTTGGCGGCCTCACTGTATTACGTTCATCCGAAGTGAACTTTTTTCATCCCTTCCTGCCGTTGTTACCAAATCTTTTCACTCCCCTAGCTAAGATTGGTTTTGTGGATAACTTGTGGGCGGATAGTCCTTTGTTTTTTGTCACAAAAGAGACGAATAAAATATCTGAGGGTTATTCTTTTTCCTTTTTGAATGTTGTCACCGCTTCCACGGATGCTGGTCATTCATGCGAATCGCTCTTGGAACTTTCCATCTCAATTGTAATTTTGCTTCGTAAAAATCTTTTTGTTTTTGCTGTATTTTATTGTGGTTTCTTGTATCCATGATTCGGTATGATTGAACATGTGCATAGAATTTAGATTGGCTTTGAGTATTTTATACTGTTTATTCGAATGTAATAATTTACCAGCAATTACTATTTTTACATATATACTTTATATTTTATTGTGGTTTATTTTCGAGAGTTGCAACGAAATTCCAATCATCTACGCTTGAGATTAAGTTAACGACAAAAAATTACTCTCTATAACTATCAGTTGGATGAACACAGATACACTTGCAACGATATTTTCATACATTTTCGTTTTGATGAATGCTCCCCTGAAGTATAACAAGCAACAATTTATGTAATAAAATCAAAAAAATCTTGGAATGACTGTTACTCTATCTGCTGTTAAAATTGACTATGACAGTATGGTTCAGAATAAATATAAAATACCTGTGTATTGGCAACTTTCATAGCCAATGTCAGCGTGTTATTAGGTAGCCTATAATGAGCTCATAAGAATGGAGGAGCCTTTTACTGATTTGGTTTATATGGCCACGATTGCATCGACGGATCCGCAATTTTAGCAATTCCACCGTTCTCTGAATTAGTGTGTACGTCTCCCGCGAAACAATGTTGAAAAATTCTCTAATCTATTGTAATACTTTGTTAGTGATTCAGTATCGTCACGTTCTCTTGCTGGCGCAGTATTTCCCTTGGTCGTTCGTGTATTTGCTGTTTTGTATCGATTCGCTTCGGATTGAATGAAATCACCGCGATATTTGCATTTCGTCGAGAGCTAAACCCGTGCCTTATGTATATCTCACTTTATTCTTGATAGATATGGAATGTGTTCTTCATTACAGTTATTTACAATTTCGTTTATTATTTAACATCCTCTTTGTTGTCTGCCGTTTAAATTATATTTATATAAATGTTTATTTATATCGTAATGTCTATTGAGGTCGCAGTTCTCTTATTCTGCGAGACATTGTTTAGGAAACGTTTTGGCGATCGAAAACGAAATAACCGAAGGGCGTGAGTTACGTAACGTATTGGGACAATCTGGAATAACCTTCACAAGGTTAGATTCATACGTGTTTGTTTTGTCGAATTCTCCATATTTTGTTTATTTTGGTAACCGGGAATAGTTGCGGAGATTCGGCATTTGAAAAGTGTCGTCGTATTAACGAAGTGGAAGTCGAAATGTTCGACCTTGTGAGGGTTAGGGCTTTGGTTTGGTTCGAGGGAACTTGGGTATTCCAGAAACAGTTGTCCGAGGGAAGTGCTTCTATAAAAGCATGCTCGTTTTAGTTCCTTATTCGAGTGGTGAATTTCCTCATGGTTTGCATCCTTCCTTAGTGTCGATAGTGCATCTTTAAGCGTGATTATGTTTTGGACGTGTTGCATTCAGTGCTACGACAAATGGGCAAGAAAAAGGCATATTTGATCGGACGAAGCAAGCGTATGAAAGAAATCTGGGATAAGAGAAGGTGAGTTCCAATTATAGTGTACTTTTGTGCTCGGATTGCATTCGTTGGTTGCGAAGAAACCTTATTTTAAAGGCACATCCTGTCTAGACGATCGGTTATAAGTTATTCCAGCATCTTGTGGTGATGTATTCCTATTTCTAAGGATAGAATCGTATCTGTGAGAAAATTGAATTACAATCTTAAATGTTTTTGATTGTTCAATTACTGGTTACTGGCACCCTTGCACTCCTCGACTTGGTTTGCTGTATATGCGTTTAATATGTAATGAGTTTGTAAAATGAAGTTCGGTTCTAATTTTTATAGTGTATGAAACTTCTGTGTCGTATAATTTTAATGGGAACGTCCGTTATCAATTTGAACAACTCGCTTTCTACACATTTCATGTACACTCGTTTGTTTTCTGAATCTTAAGTGTAAATAATGCGAGATATTTCGCGTCGTTCCGCCAGAGAAGAAAGAATAAAAATAACCCGTCCTTGTTGGCACACTCTTCCTTCCGCTTTGTTTTGGCGGATATAAAACTTGTTTGTCGCGATTTTCAATTGACGTAATCCGAATGAGCGGTTTTATTTCCCGTCAGCCTAATTTTCACACTCGATAACATTCGGTAGACATTTCGTGTGTTTGCGAAGGAGGAACCTGCCAAAATGAAATTCTAGGTTACCGGCGAAATACCGGTTGTTTGCGTGGACCTAGACAATACATCGGTGTTATATTCCACGTAGGCATTTACTTGCATAGGAAACATGCGGAAGAATTGCTCAGTTGATGTTAGTCGTTTGATTTTCTAGTTTCGTCTCGGGTTCGAGCTTCAGGAATTTCAAATCATGAGGTTAGTGGAATACATGAACATTCATATCTCAACTTAGAGAGATTCTAGCTAGGGAATTTTATTTATGAAACGTGTGAAATGTGAATCGGCTGATAGCTGATGCTGCACTTCGTAAATATCTTAAAATTGGCTCCACTTGCTGTGTGGGTGTAGTCGAGAAAATGATTTCGAGGAATCTCCGTGTAAGGTAGAGCGATTTTTAGCGTCGGGCTCTGATATGTTTACACAATAGCTTCGGTTACAAAATAGCTGCGAAATGGGAAACAAGTTGAATGTCCTCCAGTTCGCGAAAGCGGCCTAACTTTCCTTTTCTCCTTCGGATGGATGGGATTTTTTTATTCCCATTTCGCGGAAATTGTTTGGTGCTCTGGCGAATCCCCACTGCTTTTAAAATTCATCCTCACTTCGAGCAATTAGTGCGTGACTGGGTGAGTCGGATTTTCGGCGCTCTAACTCCTTTTCTCGCCACCACCCGTGGCGGCGCTGTTTTCGCTTCGATGTTTATATTCTTCCCCTTAAACTTCTCCGGTTTTTGATTTGCTCTCTCTCACTCTGTCCGAATTGATTGCCATTCCTCGGCCTTGACCCCGTCTTTCCGATTAAAGCTCGTTTCTTTCCCTTTTTTCTCTCCTCCTTTACGTGTCCGCCTTTCTTGCTTCAATTGTTTTGGATCATTTCGATCGAAGAGGATGGAGTTTAACATGCGAATTTAGGATTTTTGAGTTTCCCAATAGTTTTTGGGATGGATATCGCTCGCTGGAATTCTGGGAGAAACGTTGTTGGATGATAAACAAGGAGTTCGATGCTTATCGTCGTGGTTTCAAGTTGTTTCTGCTGCTATTATTTTGTCTTGATTTTGATCTTATATATATAAGAATTCGGGAGAAAGGATTTTCCTTGCACGATCTTGGAAATTTTACTTCCCTGCTATTGAATCACCTTATCAAATTCCAAAACCTTCATTTTTGTTTTCAGCCAATTTCGTGGAATATTTCGAGTACGGGAATAATACCGACGTTTATGTGTTTATTCAGGAAATTTCACTTTTAAAATCTCAGTAAAATATGCCTATGTCGCTGATTTTCCTTTCACTTCATAAAAAAATTATATTGAGTTGAGAAACGTTCGAGTGCGTTAATTTTGGCGATGAATGGAGAGCAATGGGAATTTCGTCAATACTGAAATATTATTGTTTAATTTTCGAAATCCAAGCATCTCTCGATTTTATGTATTTTTTGTAAACGTTGTCTACATCTTAATAAGTAACTCGAGGATTCAAGAAGAAACGGACGCATAAAATGTAGGGACTGTTGGCAGTACTTCTTTGAACCATCGAAAATATTGTTTCTCGAGAATCGGAAGACTGCCTCTCTATACATTCTCTTTTATGAATGCTCTTGGTATTCACGGAGGCAACATAAAACCGTATTAAATAGAGTTTAGTTGCTATCTTGAGCCGGAAACATGAGCGCATCTCGGCCGTGACTTCGTTAACTCCGCGTTAATTAGCGCGTGAGGGAAAGTTGTGCGGGGGAGTCACTAACCCTTGCATTTGCATCACGAGGCGATATTTCCTTCTTTTTTGTCGTTTTGCAGTTGCGTCAATTATTGTTTAAAACATCCATCATTTGCTTGGACGCCAAATTATTGGGATTACAGCGTTTTACGTTTGCAGAGCATTGCTCGTTTGAAACTTCGGCTGTCAAGCGTTTGGATCGATTGACTTTAAATGTTTATCCTCCATTATGTCATGTTTAATTTCATTCTTCATAAATGTCATCTGTAACATTTTCTCGTAATTCCCGGTTTCGATAACTAGCATCTCTCACACGTTCATATTGATTTTAACCTAATTATAGTAGATCCATTTGGAATGCAGTATTATGCGACATCCTAATGCGATGTAGCGAAAATATCATAAATTCAGTAACTCGCTCTACCGTCGTAAAGAAACTTATAGTCTCTTTACTAGTCGAAGGCACAGTTCACCGTGAATAGATTAATTCCTTAAGATCTCGAATATAGATTTATTTTAATATCAAAATGAGAAGCGAGTGCTGTTTGAGTTAATAATGCATTATTGCTACATTTTCTGGTGATTGATATAGTTTTAAGACATAATTTGGTACGGATTGCAACGGAACCCAAGTTTTTTCTTTTATTTATGTGCTATACTTTAATAATTGTTAATAGATATACTATTTTAATTGATTAAAAGAATGTAAACTGAAAATACGTTTAACATTATCCAATATCGTTCGGAGTTTGTATCTCAGTGGATTTAACTTATTCCTTCGATAGCATATCATGACTGTGCACGAATGGAGCGTTGCTTCATCGAAATGTCTGCCGTAATAATTCCAGATCTTCATTAAAGTCATCGTTGGAATCAATTGGAAGTACTCCCCTTAAAAATAGATTCACCGTCGGAATTTCATTTCCTGATGACGATAAAGTTAGCCATAATTAAAGCATCACTTGCCACTCGGATGATTTTCATTTATTCTTTTGTTTTTCAACTTTCGCTCGCAGGAACTAACTACTGACTTATCGCTCCGATATTTCACGGAATTCCCGATTTAGTGAAGGGAGTGAATCGGAACTAATTAGAGTAATCTCTTCTTTCGAGTATTTTCTTTTAATCTCATCTCTACGAGAATCTTATTTTGAAAGCCCTCATATTTCAAAATGATACGCCATTTTTGTCGGCAAAAAGTTTCGAATTCCACTCTTGCAGTTCTGTAACATCGCGGATTACTATCGCCGTCGCATCTTGAGTTTGTTTTTAAGATGATTTATATATGCTCAGTCCGACATCTCAAGCATTGGACAATAGACGGACATTCATCTATACCTAATTAAACTGCAATGGGATCGATACAGAAGATGATTTTTGTTTTGCAAACTTATCTATTACATATAGCTAAACTCTCCGGATATACCTATATATAGGGGATACAAACTCTGACCATGTTCCACAAGTGCCATCGACGTGAAATATTTTGGACTTACTGCCCCCGCCCTGTAGATACCAGATTAATGCAGACTTTGCTAGGGACTAGCTCCCATGGGTTCGATACCAGAATATCCCAAAAATCGGAATCTTCCCATAAGAATGCATTGCGCGGATTTTTGAAAATTATTTTGAGGCACTTATCGGTAAGATAGAGGAACCAAAATCTCGGAAGGAGTTGAGGTGATCTTCTATGGTACTAATCGAAGAAATGTTATCAAATGACAATATATTCGACGCCAGGTGGGTGCGAAATTCTCCCGTAAGGAATGCATTGCTGCAATATTTGACAATTTTTTTCGATGCCTTACCGATAAGCTGGAAAGATAAAACCCGGAATGGTTACAGAAACGTTTGAAAACATTATTTTAAGCGGCTCACCGTTTCTCTAATGGTTCTTGGTTCGATGCAAGAGCTTCATTCCGATTCTACCATACATTTCAAACGGGTAGAAGAAAGAAAAAAGGAACTCGGCGGTCAATGAACTAAGAGACAAAGGTTCTCCTAGCGGCGACCGTCTAAGGGCGATTCCCGGGAAACGGATAATCGTTTAGCTGTCACCAGTTATTCAGAATCCCGATGCGCATTTCGGAAACAATGCTTCCATCTTCATGGGGGGTCCAATGCATTGGAACCAAGGTGGGTGCTAAATTCTCTCGTAAGGAATGCATCGCTGCAGTATTTGGCAATTATTCAAATAACTGCGTACATTTGGTGAAATAATTTATTGTTTCTAATATAGTTAATTGTAAAACAGAAGTAGTAGTATTTTTTCAGTGTGTAGAAATGTTTCCCTCATGTTTCTCCACATATCATTTGAGTTCGTCATCGAGCTATCGACGTGTTTTATCATTCAAGAAGATAAGATTTCATTTCTAGCATCTTGGGATGCAGTGAGATCATCCCAATGCTGTTGTTGTTTGTCTGTCGCACAATCCGTTAATCCTAATCTTGGACCACATCTACGTACTTGATCTCGCCACTATTAAAGAGATCGATCGGATGTTGTGTAATCATCCGGAGATAAGAGGATAAATATCTCCTAGGATACATCGCTCTTTCCATTGGCCTTTTCCAAATGGTGATTCACGTCCCCGATGAAGCAATACATTTTACATCCTCGACACTCATCTTTCCATCCTTTTCGATTTTTAACCCTTCGTTAGAATCCGTTACGTCATCCCCGGTGGCTCTTTTGGCATTCATCCACCGATTGTTAATAACGCGAGATTGCGTTCATAAGAGGTTCGTTCTCCGCTAGACTGATGCTCTATGCGTGTGATTTGGGATTGTCTCCTCCGGCGGTTGAAAGGGACGTTCTTTTCGGTTGCGGTGAGATAAGAAATGTTAGGGTAAAGTTACTCGAAGAGCATTCGGTCATGTTTTTATAAGCCTCGTACCTTAGATGCAGCATATACTCCATGCGAAAATATTTTAGGTCCGATTATATTACGATGTAATCGCAGAAATTGTTTAATGGGTTGTTCCTTCGGTTTGTTGAACTTTCCATCGAAACCAATCCCGGACTAAAAATGTTTTCTCCGTTCGAGTCGAAAATTTGTTCCTGTTATTTTTCATCAAAATACGCGCGTATATTAACGCCTTCTTGATTAGAAAGACTGGTAATTCATGGCTTTCCTGAAGACAAGGCCTAGCGACAGTTAGGTTATCGCGCAATTGCGTTTTTAGAGATAGACTAGTGATCGGCGATACCTTTTTTCAATGGGATTTTCTCTTCCTCTTTTGAGAATGTTTTTATAGGTTACGCTGCTATTTTGATGGTCATTAAAAATTATGCTTATTTTTGGTTATCTTTCCATTGTTTGTGTACCCTAAACTCAACCGCTTTATTATTTCATTTCTAACGAGAAGTAAATAGAATGATATCTGCAGATCCAGTAGGTTTCCCTGATGTCATATTTGTTTGATTGTGGTTTACTCAGAATGGCGATTATGAAATAATAAATCATAAAGATGAAAAATTGATTATATCCAGTATCTTAGAGATATTAATTTCCACTAGTCGTTTTTGCAATTCCTCATTGACCAACGGCTTTCTTTTTATGAAAAGTGTTATTTGTCCTTGCGAGAGAAAAATCCATGCATTCCTTTCCGTTCTGTCTTGATTCATTGGTTATATCGAGACCATCATCCTTTCGTGAAATACTTATGGACCTATTTGTATTCAACGGGCATCTGCGGAGCGAATTTAAAATGTTCGTGAACGCCGTGCAATTAAGGTGCATGTGAGCAAAAACACCGTCTTTAGGGATCATCTTTTTGAGGTGCAATTATTCCTGGTCTAGAACGTGTGTGTCCATTTGGCGCCCTTTGGCTTTCTCGAGGAGAATGCGAATTGAAATCGTCCATAGTGCCTTCTTCGAGAACGAATTCTCTGGACTGTAAGGAGCTGGAAATGTGAGAAATCAACTTCGAGATTTTTCTGGCTTTTGTGGTAAAGTCATTCAGCCAGCTTTTTATTTTTATTTAAATGTTTGCTAAGAAAATGCTACGGTGTAAGGTTTGAAACCTATTAGTTCCACTATTTGGAACGTTCATTGAGACTCTCAGGTTTTATCTTATGCAGTTGGAATTACTGTTCAGAATGATACTTCGAAAAATTAGTAACTGCTACATTTCATGTGTTTAACAATAGCTGGACGTTCGACGAATCATACGTGTAGGGTGAGGAAAGAACTGGTATTCTGTGGAAGTTACAGGGGTTTACCCATACCCTTGCCCTATAGAAATGGCCCTTCTTTTGGGGTGCCCTTCTGGGAACTTTCCGATGGCCAAGGCAAGGTGGGAAAGCTTTGAATGCGGAACGCCGGCACCGTACAGAATGTATGGCTAGAGGAATTTCACTTTCTTCGGAGGGATAATTTGGAAGATTGAAACTATGTAGGGGAGGAAAAGTTCTGTTTAGTAAAGAGCATCCTATTCAAGGGTGCGATGAATGCAATGAACATTACGTATTGACTCTTTATTAGGCAAGGTTAGTGGGCCCACCGAAACGAAAGATTTAGTTTGTGGGAAACCAAATTCGTTCTTTGACGTGTATGTTGCGATGTTAAGAAGGTTTACTACCGAATTGAGTATTACCTGTACTAATTAAATGTTGAACTCCTAGACAGAATGTGGAAGCATAAGAAGTGTTAATTTATATGATTATGGTCTTCCAAAAATTAACTCCTTCCCATTCTAAGTTTGTTATATATTGAAAGATAATCAGATACTAGAATTATCAAATCAGTTTTCTAAGTGAAACAATATCAAATGAAAATTCTTGACCAAAGTGTTCGGTAAATGTTCAAAGGATTTAATTTCGATGCATAAATTTTCTCTCTGCATTCACTTAAAATGGAGTGAAACATCCTGTTCCTTTCCCATACAATTAAAATCGTCCAACTTTGATTCCGTTTGCGGTGAAAGTACCTTCATGGCTGTTGCCGCAATCGCTGGCATTCCATTGTTCTCCGAATAAAAAATATCTGTTTATCCGTAGGGATGGCGGTTATATTTCCAGAAGCTTTTCCTATGGCGCACTTCCTGCTATAGTATTGCCATGTTCAAGTTCGGAATTGTTTTATGTTTCTGATTTTCGTCAATGTCTCATCTTCGTTCCCTTTCTCGGATCTCATTATGTAATCCTGATATATTATTATGATATCTTTATAATCAGAATTTTATTGTCAGTAATCGAGACATCACTGCCTAGGAAATGTCCGTCATTTATCGAGAAGTTCATTTGTGATGAGGTTTGTAAGTATCATCGCATTCCAGGCACGATCCAGTCAGCCAAATTAATGTGAATTATTCCTTATGGCAGACATTCAGTTAAATAATTTTCTGTTATCTTTCGTCTAACACCCATTCGTTGGGATTTAAAAATAATATAATTTTTCATGATGTTGCCACGTCGCTCTCTCAACACAGTTCATGGAATCATGATTTCGATCCGTTTAGAATATATTTAAAAGCGATGTAACTCGAAACATTCATCTTCCGGGCGATTCGAGGGAAGTAAAATTCCGAGAAATTTAGAGGACAAGGAAGTAAAAGGAAGAAATTTCTCTTTTAAATTTCGTGGGAATTCGACCACGTGGTTTTACCGAATTAAAGTGATCAAAGCCGCTGCGTAGTAAACTTTGGTGTGATCTTCTCAAATCAATCTTGGAAACTGTTTCTTCAAGACCTGTTTTGTCGGGGATCATATGAAATTAATTTTAAGGAAGCTGTTATCCCAAAATGCTCCTTTTTATTCTGTTTATGTTTCGTTCCGGTAATTTACTCGAACACTCGCAACTTATGCGAGCGCTGAAAGCTCCGGTCTAATCGATCCATTACATCTCAGCGTACTGTAAAAAAGTCCTCGAGTATCGAGGCGAGGAACTTGCGGCGTACCTGTGGAGAGGTGGCAACGTCGCCTTGGCGTAGGTATGCGAAAAGCATGTCTGCCAGTTCGGCAACCTGTGCCCCTCCCCTACTCTAGCCTCCTCAAGGGGATCCCTAGTGCTTCTTCTATTAGTGTAGTGCTGCACCAAGTTTCTCTCCCACTCCGGCGATCCTTGGTTCGTTTCCCGGCGAAGATAACTTGTTTTGTTGGATTCGGCTCTCTCCGCTGCTATCGGTCACGTGGTCCGACTGCTTTTCACTAACGAAAAGGAATATAAAGGTGAGCCCTCCAAAATTGTTTTGCTTTTCAGCAATATTTTGCGAACGTTCGCCCTTTAGATGCTAATACTGTTCTCTTACATAGGTAGTCCTCGGAACATGTGGATCTTCTGGTTGTTTACCTTTTATAGATCGTCTGGTTTCCGTTTTGTGCAATTATTATGCCGAGGCTCGCTTCGTTTAATTCTTCAGAAGAATCACTTTGGCATCCAAAAAGGTCGCGCTCAGGGTGCAATGTGTAATTGTGGATGAAGAACATTGTTTTTGTAGCCTCTGTTAGAATTTAATCTTGCTTTGATGAACTTACGAATGTTATTATCTAGCTGTTTTCGTCTACTCATTGCGCCACCACCATAAAGATAGCCACTCACATTTATTTTTAATGTAAATGTCGATTAAGATCCTTGCTATCACGGCCAGTAATTTGGGTTACGGAGTTTAAACTAATCTGAAAGATATTTTTGGCTGCGAAAGTGTAAATCGCCAGAGATTATTATAATTTCACTTCACACTAAAATTTGCGGATTGCCCTGGATAATTATTTCAACGGTGCGAAGACAGTATTTATTTTTTTCCGTCTAAGGTCAACTTAAGCAGTTACTGGCAACAGATGTTTGTCGTACGGATGTGTTCACCATTATGATGCTGGGAGAATGTTTCTTTCGTTCGATAAGGAGGCATTTGGGACTCGAATATTACGGTTTGCCGAGCGCGGCCACTCTCGACGGGAATGTAGGGCGGCGTTGCCACATTGCTATGCGGACATCTGCGATTTATGAATTCGTCATATCATTTATTATGCAGATTGAAAGAAAAAGTTGAGAAAAGCACTTTCTCGAATTCCTTCCCATATCTGTTATTGTCGATTTAGCCTCTGGAAATGGCTTATCCTAAGTGCATTGCTAACAGTTCACGCGGAAGTACTTTTCCGTCGTTTTATGGGAGAACTAATGTATTATATATTGAATGCGGAAGGATTAAATGTTCTTTTACCGTGTAAATTATCCCTCTGTACATGTATCGTGTAATATTGCTCCTTCTATAGAAATTATTCATCGGAAGTTGGATCTTCTTATAGGTTATTGATCTTTATCATATACAGCTAGTTTCTTGTCTTGGCATCTTTAGATCTCTCGGGTCTAGGCCTAGATTTCCTTGTTCTCAAAACCTTAAAACTATTTTTGGAGTGGTTTCGTGGGATTTGCGAATTTGAGGACGGTCAATGGAAGGCGAGAAATGTCGGTGTTTATGAAAGGTTGATATTACGTTTCTTCAGCCAAATAAGAAATGCTTTTACCATTATGGAATGTGACACAGGAATGTTTGGCAGAAATGCTGCTTCTTATTATAGTGTATGCAAATAACCGTTTGATTAAGGAAATTCAAAATTACGATGTAAAGTGATGTGTCACCAAACGGGGATATTCACTTTCTGACGTAATCTGTTCTTGCTGTTACAAAAACTAAGTAATATTTCGAAATTGATTTATCATTTGTTTTTATCTAATTGTGATTGTTTATGGGCCTATTAAATTTCATTAAAAGGTACTAAATAGAGTTCTATTAGGAATACAAAGGCCTACTCATGGCAGTAAATATAATACATTATTTTCTTATGAAGTTAATATTCGATTAATTTATATGTTTTTCGTATGCTGCGTTGTCCATTTTCAAATTTGAATATAACCTTTTTATTCAGTAAGAACATATTCTGCATCGGAAACGTGTTTTCCCCATCAGTCTAAAGCTAAATGGTGATGTGTCTCTCTATGACATGCCATTTTATGGCATGAGTTAGCACAGGATTAACTTGCAAACATCTGAAAGCCAGTCTGTATGCATTTCCCAACTTGTTTACGAATACGAATGCCTTGAAATGAAGATGCGATGGTGGGGAATCGATATCTCGCTATCCAGTTCACCCTTAACATTCTTTAATTCATCTGGTAGCAGGTTGTGTACTTGGATTTTGTTATCCATTATCAATCCAGGCCTATGTGATTGAGTCCTTAAGATAAAACTGTATACTTCATACCCCCTGCCATACGCCTTACGGCGGTTAGCGGGGTATTAATGTAAATGTAAATTAATAGAACTAATACTCGGCAGTGGTCTACGTCATTGTGAGTGAAAGGCTTAAATAACGTGTGCTTTATGTTGTGAGCAAACAGATGGGCGAAGACGTAGCATATTAACTTTAACATTGTTTTGTGTCCTGAAAATTTACTCAGCATTATTTTGAAATGTAAGGAATGTTTATGAAACCTGAATTATTTCCCCCGTGTGAATTTAAAGTAACCAAAGGTTTGTTTTCCACGCGGCAGAAATTGTTTATTGAGAATATTTAGAAAAAATTACAACTACGTTAAAATTAAATCAAATTCATGATGCCCAGAATCTGATCATACCATTTAAAGAAATGGTTAAAATAATTGAAATAGTTCTTATAACATATGGTCAGCTTATTAAAGACAATCATTCGTCTATTTTATTTATATTTTAAACTCCTTTGTTCTTCGTGGAAGGTGATTAAGCAAGCTCGTTAGTTCCCTATGGTATGATAGCTCATGTAATGAAAATCCCCCTGGGACTGGGTAACCTGCCTGTACTTGTTTTAGAAACTGCTTCCAACATTCTTGAGTGGCCATCTTGTCACCGGTGATGCGTGGAATAACCGTTATAGCGCCATCGAGAAGGATACTAATTACGAAAATGACATAACTGTTCTTATTTGCGTTGCTTTTAGGCTCTTACTCGGATTACTTATTCTTCGACAACAGTTCTCATCCGACATATTTAGTAGCACTATTTTTGGTGTTTTTTTCCATTCTCATTTTCTGTGAATGAATTCTTCTCGGGTGATGTCGATGAATTCCAGTGACGTTTCGGATGCAAAATCTGCAGCCATCTTAGGTTGTGATTTTCTAGGGATAACACTGTCTTTATCGTAGCTTTATTCGACATTGTCCTTATCCCTCATCGTAGCATGTGTTTAAACCTCCCCCATATGTCTAGGCATCTGAAAGAACTGCAAATATTTCTTGTTCATTTCATTTCAGTTTTTGTAGAAAGAAAAGGCATTCTCAATAGAGCATGGAATGGAATTTTAATCGCAAATGAGATACATTATGGAGTAAAAATATATGCCGTATTTTAGTGAAGAAACTCGTGTGTTGCATGTCTTTCTCAGCATTTCCTATCCCCATGTTACGAGGATCTAAAATTCAGCGAACATTTGTATTTGTAAACACCAATCGAGAGCTATCGTGAAGTGTATTAATCGAGAGTATTATTTTTCAAGTTTACACTTTATGGAAGTTTATGCAATCTCATGATATTATAATATGAAGTTACCTAGGTTCCTTCAATCGTTTAGATTATTTTATTCGTCGATTTATTTCTTTTATTTGAGACCTCCCTCGTTTCTTTGTATTTGTTGCTGCTGCAGATAATGAGAGTTTCATTGGAAAGGCCGATGTTCTTGCAGTGTTTTCCTAAAACTTAATTCCGATAACTTTATAACCAAATTAGATTACTTAATTTCCAACTCTCGAGTCAAGTCAGAATTATATTAGTTTGGAATCGGAGGAAATTTTCTTTGTCACCACTTATGTACACTTAGAAGGCGGCCATTCCTAATTCTAGAGAATCGGATTCAGTAAAAGTTCCGGAATCAAAAGTTTCTCTCTGTCCTCTGGCGATGACGTCATTTCCTGTAATGTAACGTCCGTCCGGTTATTATTTTCCTTTGCTGGTGGATGTGGACTATTTTCGGTGCATCCTGATTTTAATCTTCCGCAAATATAGGCCGATTTCCTTAAAAGAAATTGCTTCGTTCTCTGGTTAATAGTATGCTAAATGAGCGATAGCCGATGAAGTGCATATTTTTGGAAGGTCGGTGACCCAGAGATAAGCCTGACAGACAGACAGGTTGCTTTGATAGTGGAATCGTTTTTATTTACGTTCGTTCGTACGTGACTGTGAACTCACAATCACAACTGGCCAGATGTTTAGTGACTGTGATTGCCGCGAGATTCATACAAATTTTAGAGGGAGTGAAAACAAGGTAATCATCGTATTTGGGTTTTTCGTTACAAATTAAGATACTAGTATCTCTCAAAAGTTTGGCGTCGTTAACATTTTGTCATTTTTCCTCTTACCCGTCCTCGGCCATTAAGATCTGTGTAGCAAAATTAGCAAATATATTAGCTTTTCTTATTAGAATGTATGTACATACAATTCCAATTCATATTATGTTTCTCTCAGTTCTCATTCTTGCGGATCATAGTTCTCAGCAAACAGCGGTATTATCTCAAATAAGAGCATATTCCTCTGTTTCTTACACAATTAGCTCGTCGATTAACATTAAGTGAAAGTTGTCATTAATTTGGTAGTATCGTGCATTTGTGTTGTGCTCATGAAAATGTCTATAGGTATTTGATAAAATACGATAATTTTTACTTGCGTCAGTTTTGGTCAGTTGCTTATTATTTCTATACAGATTCCATGGCATGAGCTGCCTGTAGTTATTTCGTATATTTGATCTAATAATTTGGATCTTTTTGATTTTGTTTGTTTAGGCTTTGATAGATACAGCGGTATTATCGTTTTTGTATTGCATTATTCATTCACGCTACTATTATATATTTAATGAAAACTTTAATTCCATTTTCCCTTTCTTCATTGGCATCATATATTGATAGAGGTTCAGGATCATTTTGTATTACAAACGTTTATATAATTGCATTTGTACGCTGCGTAAATACGCACGAAGGTATAAATGATTTCCCATTAATTTTTAAAACAGTCTGTATCTCCTACCTGTAAAGTTATTCTGTCGTTTTCCTTCTTTTTATTCTATCACGTGTATGTTACTGATATCTTAATGCTATGCGAATCGTTGTTTTAATTGGGAAGGACGGGAAGTGGAGTGCGGGGGCGTAGAGCAACAATATAGTCTGACGGAAGTGAAGTGACCTTGTCGCTCGAAGGGCGCCCCTTTCCTTATTTCTACATAAAAATAGTAAAAGGGAAATTCATTTAATCTGAAGACAAAGATGCTTCGTATTACTAATAGTTAGGGATACTAGTAAGTGGAAACTCGTGCATTTCTTAGCCAAAGTAGAATTCTATGTGTGGAAAAATCTCCTCTACAATATCTCCTGTACAGAAAGGAATCAGGAATGATTTATTTTCTGTCGCGGTGGTTTCTGTCAGGTGCCGTTATTGGCGAATTATCTAAAATTATATCCATTTAAAATAACCCTGGCGTTCTTTATTCTTCGAGCCTTCTTTTCTTTATTTTTAGAACCATTTTCCCTCGGGAATAATCTTTCGTTCGCCGATGAATGGCCCAACGCGTCTCTTCCATTAAAATATATTCTGGGCAATTATGGCCCAATATCCCATGGGTGGGAAGGAGGGGTTTCAATTCCTCGGACAAACATCATTTATATCATGACAGTTTCACTTACATTTCTATTGAAAAAGCAGAAGTTTAAAGCAGGAATTCATGATTATGAAGCAAGAGGCTAATTTTAAGTTAACGAAAATCAGAGAAATTGTGTTTGCTTTAGTTTTTCTAGGAGTGTGAAAACCGCGTTAAAAGCGGGATACCCATATGATATGTCGAATTGTTTATTTATTCATTGGGAAATAAAAGGAAAATGGTATTTGTTATTTAATTTTTAAAGACGTTTTATACTCAGTAAAGCTAAAAGGACTTTTATTTAGCCATTAATTTGCCATAGCTGTGGATATGGTATCTAAAGAATCAGCGAACTATTGCTATGTGATAATGATTGCTTTCTCCTCTTATTTTCTAAGAATGGTCTGCTTTTCGGACGAGGAGGTCGTTTTTTCAGGAAATGAGATTCTTTTGTTAATTCATTTTGGTAATTTTCATTCACATGGAAGAAATATTTAGGAAGTTAATAAGGAAGGTAAATAATGTCGCTCAATGATTTGCTGAAGCGGGTTGCAATGCAACAGCAATTCGTAAGCGAGATTTCTTTACCATTTGTTCGGTTTGAAAGGGACCGAGTGTAGGCGTTTTATACGGATTTAATTTTTGCACTTTATGTGTATTAGGGATGAATAATTGAGAATTTGAAGATAATTATGAGATAACGAGGAGAAAAAGAAACTTAATGATTTCTAGTCGTTGCTTATGAACCTCAGCTGTTAAAGGTAGATTTTCACTCGGGATTTTGATAACCAATTTCGCATTTATCTTAAGAGATATCGATTAGTTTTCTAGTGTAAATTCATCGCAGGAATGCAGACTTCCATGTCTAAACTTGATGCTTTCGCTGGAGAAGTACTCTCTGCACCCAATCCTCATCTCTTCCTCTGGGACGCATTTTGCCGTTCGTTTCCTCAAATGCGCCGATCAAATGGAGTTGTTTGACAGCGTGGTAAATTGTTTGTAGCGAGGGTGTCCGATTGGTACTTTTCATGTTTTACGTTGGGGACAGGTTGAGGCACATCTATTTTTCATTCGCATGCGGTTTCCCTCTTTCTTTCCAATTTATTATTTCCACATTAATTCGCGAATGTGATGTTTGTGGTTTGGCGTATTTCGCAGCACAAGAAATGTGACAAAATGAATTACGCGATTAGTTATTTCATTGGAATGTTCGGACATTTTAATTAGTTCGGACACGTTCAATTTACGAGCAAAATTTAAACCATAGATATGAATGTGAACGTGGAAACTTTAGATATTCCAGTAATATAGCATTTGTGATCATATCATCTCTATCTATCAAGTTTTCATTTATCTAATATATTTTTATTTCGTCCAGCAACTACCTTAGTTGGTATCTTACGTAGGATACCTTACAAACAAAGAAGAGGGTGTAATAGCTGGGGCTTTGCCTTAATGTTGATATTGCGTATTTATGTTTTTCATTTTTCAATTCTTCTTGTTCGTGCGAGCGCTTTTAGAGGAGAAATTTCCTCGTTGCATTTCCCAGGTATTTGAGCAGCTTTATTGAAATTTCCAGTTTTAAGTTTCCATCTGTTTTGTTTGCCCTTCTGGAATGTTTGTGGTCGTTCAACTCTGGACGGTACTTTCATCTATCATTTTCCGTTTTGGAAGCTCCCCCCCGATTCAGCGCCACTCAAGTTTTATTTTGTATTCCAATTCTAGAATTTTGCAAAAATTCTCTTTTGCCTAACATTCCTATATGGATCACTTCGAACAGTATCATCGACTGGAATACTCTTATGCTTTCTATTTGTGATGTTATGATTAATTGATGTAGTTATCTTTCATGTTAGTGGCATTTTTCGTTCAAAGATTTCCATCTATTGCGGTCATTGTGAATTCTACCTTTCTTTGATATTCATTTTATCTATTCGATAACCTTACTTTTACTCTCGTGAATGTCTTTTACTTACCCATATGTCACTTTTATTGATATAGCTCAGGAATGGTTTATGTTTATAATGTTACCACCTCAAATCCTTTAGCTTATTTTCACAGCAGACGAAAAGTGTTCTTAATTCGTTATACTCAGAAGTATAGCCTTGTATGACGATAATTGAACCAATCGGAGCAATTATACTCTTAATAATCTGTTTAATTAGTATATTTATCCTTATCTGTAATATTGAAAGAAGTATTTGTAAGGATATGTAAAATATGGGTATTCAGATTTAAGAAACGGTGCAAATATTCTAAGTTGAGGTTCCGATAAGTTAACATAACTTGGTGATGATTAGATAACCCAACACGAATAATAAAAGACCGATCGATTATTTAAAGTTCCTATATTCTTGATATGCGTTAAATTTATTATGTCGGATGACGAAAAGCTGATTCATCCTCATTTATTCCTTTCTCAATAGCATTGTTATGGTGAATACCAGTTATTCTTTCGTTTTCTCATCACGCTGCAGTTCGTTGACTTCAGCTCTCGAACGAAAGTTTGCTCATCATTTAAACCTAGATTTGAGATTTATTGTTAATGAATTGGATATTGCCCGTGAAGAAGTTCCGTATGCTCTTCAAAGACTTGTATTTTCCTCGATTATATTCCAGAGGATTTTCCCCCTACTTTACCCAGCAGTTCTGGCAAATATTAATCATATTTGATTGGATGCAAAAATCATCCCAATAGTACACGAAAATACTCACCATCACAGTTAGTGCTCGTAAATATTTCTGGATATGTTTCTTTGATTGTTTTATGAAGATTTGCGGAGTTTCCAGCTTGACTTCGTTGTAATCCAAGGATGACGTAGTTTTCCGTTTTAAGTCTATCGGGCAAAGTGCTGATTCCTCACAAGTTTTAAATTACGCGGATCGACTCTCAAGAGTCGGAAACCCGGAAGTAGTTGCGTAAAGAGCCATCCTTTGAAAAATAATTTGTGGGAAAAAACGCCATCGACTGGTGTCCGCCAGCTATTCTGGAAAGATGGCTTTCGTCAGCTGTGAAGGGAATGTGGATCATCTGAGGGTCGCCTAACCTTCAACTGTCAAAAGTTTTGCCCCTCCCCCACAGCCATGATCAATACCATCTCTCCCTCTTAATAGAAAGGCTGTCTCTGTGATGATGATCCAAAATATTTTTGGAGGAATACTAAACAACGCAATCGCAATATGATTACAATTGTTGATCTTTACTATTTATTTGTTGCGTCCAGCGTGTGTTTGATTTTTATTCTTGCTTAGATATCAGTTACATATTTTTCTTTCGAACTTTGTTAGCAAATTGCTATTTCGTTTCTCATTTCAAACTTAAAGGAAACGTTGACCCGCAGGTTTTGTAATTGAATACAGATATCGAATTCGACGAAGGCGCGCACAAGATGGTTGATTTTTTTCAATGTAATCTCGCATTTATGCATGGGATTACTAATGCGTCTTTCAATCGACGGAACGACTACGATTTTTATGTTAGCGGAAGACTTTTATATAAGCGAGATCTGAAGTTTATACATATATACGTACTTTCATATACTTTTGCTTTGGTATAAAACTGGATAGGATCAAATGATCGCTGTAAGTCATATTATTACTGTATTTAGGAAAGCACTACATATTTGGATGTTTATATTCTGTTATTATTTTTATCTTCTTTATGACTACTCTTCACGCCTTTTCGTTATTTCCGTGTTGGTGATAATTTCTTCTGCTATTTTTATCTGCCTGTTGTATTTCACCATTCAATTGTGGATAACCAACTTCTATCAATCTAAGGACTGATGATGATAATGATTTTAGTCTGACTTCGTCGAATCTCATAATTAATGCATTTCTTTCTGTTAATGCTTGTACACACCCAAGGAAAGGAAAGAACTGTTCTTAGCCTCATTGATGCAGTCTTTATTTCCGTTTGTCGTTACATTATCTACATTTCTTGGAATAGTCGCATAAGTCATGTAGAATTTCGGGTGAGTAATGACGTTAGATATGCGCGCTAATTTTCGCCACGTGGTCGTCGTCGTACGTGGGGATTGCCCTGCTCAACGATAACGACTATCTCAAGTTCCCGGAATTCTACTACCGTTTCCTTTAACATCTGCGTGGAATATTCTCGGAATCTCGAGCATTGATCTTATTGCGTCTAAATTCACTTTTCTCATTCATTCGTAGCGCTTGTAGTAGCGAAGGTAAAATTTCGAAATCTTGAGTGAGAAAATGGCTTTTCCAGGAATGGATTCGATGTTCGGTTAATCATTAGATGGATATTTTATCGCGGAGTCGCTTTATACAGTTTGATTTTCATTATTTACTTTTTTTATGCCGCAAGTTTAGTCTCACGGACAATTCTTTGCTCGCCGGTTAGACATTGAAGTCAAACTTTGGTATTTCCCGGGTGATATTATTAATTAAATTAAAGATGTTTTCTTGCTGAATTCAGTTATTTGTAATAGAGATAGCGTAATATGTATTAATTAATTTTTTAGTATTAATAATTGTATTGTTTGTTAAACTATCATGAATTTTGCCAATCGTCGTGGGGTAAAACACATAATTATACATACAGTACATATTTCCTGAAACCAAACGTGCTTTCTTAAATCCAACGTTATAAGATTTGTAGATTTTTAGAATAACTATTTTTATCAAAGCACCAAGATTTGGCAGATAGCAATTCTCCCTAATTTTATGATTGTAAAGCACACCTAAATTAATCCTTAATATTTACTTTCCGATTTTTTTGTCTGTAATATTCCTCAAAATTGAGGACTGGCCGAGCCATTGTTTGTGTGGACATCTGTAATGTGCGATAATTTCTCTTAAAATGTGCTGTAGGTATTTCTACAAATTATAATTTTCATCATTTTATTTCTCATCACTACGTTTTTATGTATCGGCCTCGGATCGAATGAAGTTTTTCTAGTGCATTCCAGAGATTAATTGTGAAGAGCTATTGTTAATTCTCGTTTCGCAGCGAGGACAAACAATTTCTTTTCTGTCCACCGAAACAACTCGTGTCATTTCTATAGTACTCTTTAATTTGAAAGGTTCTTCTTCAATTTTTTGTTGTGACGAATAAAAGTGGAATGATTGCAGTAACTTTTAATTGAGAGTAAGGGGCACAAATTCGAATCAGACCTCTCATTAACATATCGCTTATCATGTTTCAAATCAGGTAGTAAAGATAAAATAGAATTATTCAATATTGGTTCTCAAAGTTATAAGATTTCCATCGTTACCCACGGATAATTCAGATCATCTCCTTTGATTTTCCTTCAAATGTTCTCTTTTTATTAATACTTAATTACAATGTTTTTTCTCATGCATTTCTTTTCTTTTTGTCCTAGGTGAGTGATGATATCCATTGGTGTTGTGATCATGCGATGCCTCGGTGGTGGTTGTGAGTACATTTAGTCTTCATTCTGCACTAATATCGACGGAAATTTGCGTCAAAGGATTCAGTGGTGGAGTCAAAAGACTAATATTTTCCTTCGCATTTGCACAAGAGAAGTGTGTGTTTTATCTAATGGTATGCTGAAATGTCTTCGCTTTGTTTGAACGAGTTTCTCAGAATTTGTTGTTTTCATAGGTCAAAATTAATGGTATGACTGGATTAATTAAGATTTTAGACGTGTTTTGGAGTGATGATAATGAATCATTGCAAGAAATCTCTGAGTACCTCTCGTGAAAAGAGAGGAATTGTTTTCTCCTCTATCGTTAGACCATTCCTCTTCACCATATGCTCTCCTTTCCTGAAACATCGATTTTTTGAGCAGCGAAATTATGCAGTAGTTCGAGTCTAGAGCACGCGAGTGAGCTTATCACGTAAAGAATTAGTGGAAATCATACTTCCTTAACCGGGGAACTGGGGAAATATTCAGGTAACTTTTTCCTTCGAATTTTTAAGGAAGGACGTTTTCTTGTGTTTCTCGCGATTCCTCGCTACATGCGAAGGTGAATAAATATTCGACAGATCGAAAATTTTGAAATTTAGTATGTTTTGAGCATGTCCGTAGCTTGACAAGTTATAATTTCTTTGGTATAGTATGACATAATTTCTAAGAAATTTCCTAAATATTCTTCGTATTGGTAGGGGGCGCATCATATTTATGAACACGCCTTCGTTGCTTTATGTACGACTGCGTAGTTTTTTCAACCAGAAAATTCGTACATTTAGTATCAAATCGATTATTTTCAATTCGTATTATTATAAATGTTGATTGTGTAGTTACTGGAGAGCCGTAGTAATAGTATTTTGCTATCGTTACGTCCGTTGACCGCCATTTTGTCGTCGTCTTGCTCAGTCTTCATGAAATGCTATCTCTCATCTTTGCTGTGTAACGTTAGCTTAGAGATCAACTTGGAGGTTTCGGTTGAAAGTTTAGATCTAAATTTCTATAAGTGGAGTCCTGGATAATAGCAAAAAAAGCCCTAAACTCGATTACCAGCGACTGGAGTTGTAATACTCAGAAAGTTAATATTAGTGGCAGATATGTGTAAAAATGAACGAATAGTTTTTTTACATATACATAAAGGAATAAATATAATAATAGCTCAATTTTTCTGTAAATATGTTTTCTTTTTTTTAGATTTATGGGCTTAAGTAGTTCACTTTCGCGATTAAAATATCGGTGGCAAATTTAGTTTCGCCCTTTCAAATTCCAAATAGGATTTATCATTCTAGGCGATAAAACTTGGTCGATTTCTTCCAACAATGTTCAGTCAAGGTGTAGGATTAATCATTTTAGTGAACACACAAAGAAAAACTCACCTAATGATGTTACTCTGCAACGAAACCTACGTCGTGTAATAAAGTTTTGTGGACTCTGGACAAAGTGAGTTTTTCTTTGTGTGATCATGAAGGAGTTCCACCATGTCTCACCGAAATCTGTCATGTTAGTGATACATGCTACCTTTGCCTCACAATGAACTTCTTTATTCACGTCATCAGCTCTTGAGGTCGAGATCCGAGTTCATTTCCCGTAACTGAACCGAACACACTGAACTCACTCCGATAATTCATTCAGTATTTAGTTTTTAGAATATAATTTGACTCAAACTGCTGAATTAGCCGAAAAAAAGTGTGATAGCTTCCTCTAGGACGAAGGGCCTTTGAAAGTCACCAACAAATTCACGCTTGCGATAATGGAGGTGTCCAAAATGATTTTCATCGTTCATTTGTCGGAATTGCATTACATAGAAGGAAATAATTGGTGGAAGGGGAGGCCCAAGGCCACAGACGGGTGGGAGGCGCCGGCCATTCAAGCCCCGCCTCCCTTTCCCCACCACTGAGAAGTGAGCTGGCAACGCCGCTCTCCCCTCATTTCCCCTCCTCCTCTCACCTCCCCTCCCTCCTTTCTTCCTCGTGCTTTTCCGTTTGGCGCGGCGTTGCCAGTTCGTACAGACCGAGGTTTTAAATTCACTATTTCTGTGTCGTTTAGAACGTATTTGCAAATGAAGATCGTCAATATTCTGATTTAGCCACCCTTCATTTTGAATAAGACATTTTTTTAAACTCGTACAGAACAGTGTTTGTGGTCTGAAATTGTTCCTTGTCGAAGATAGTGTTGTGTTAGCGTAATTTCAAAGTTAGATTTAGGATAGGACGGATGCAGTTTGTTTCGTAATAAGAATAACGTAATGAAGGCAGTGAAAGACAATGCGGCCTACAAAAAGCTGAAATTATACAATTGAGGGTATTCCAGTTTTCGCGACCTCCCGACCTTACGTTTAAACACTAGTGTTTAATAATTTTCTCAAATCAGTTCTCCGCTGCCCAGGAGTAGCCATTTGATTTTCTTTAAGGTCTGACCGAGTTATGTCACGTGACTGCTAAATGTTGTTAATTTGACACGATGCCCATTGTAAACAAGGTTTACTACTTCTACATAAATACCCTGAAAGCCGCCTTTCGGCGTGCGGCAGGGGGAACAATTGATTATAGTTTAGTATCTAGAAACTACTTGATTTCCTTATCATAATATATGATCAGATTCACCAGACTGGTCTTTTATTTACTGTTATTCCTTTATAGTTTAATTCATTTTTGGTGACGTTCTATTTTTTTCGGCACATTGTCATTTACCATGAATTTTCTTCTGTGGAGATTCTTAATTCTATGAATTTGTCTCATCTGTGTTCTAGATCATCCCTTGGTAGGCATTATGGCAAATAAGTGAAGGTTCTACGACGCATTTAACTTCACATCTGTGATTTTATTCCAGAGTTTTCTGCGCCAATGTTCGCAAAATGCCCGCTACCGCCATTTGCTTTCCCTCGTCTTTTCTCAATGAATACAAGTATCTCTCTTACTCCCAAGGTTTTGTCTAAGTTTATCAAAGTCTTTCACTACTTATGAATTTTCCTATGCTTCATGACGGGTTACTTGAATTATGAAGAACCCATTTTGTGATGCCCGTGGTATCGCGAGAGAGACAACTATCGTATTTCTAAGGACCCCAATGAATTAATTAAGGTTTAACATAAAGAACAACACACGTCTTGTGCAATTCCACAATTTAATTGCGGAATAATAAGTTAGAGTGTCCTTTGCGTTACACGCTGTTTTATTTTTCCTTGCTCGAATGTCTATGCTCGTTCTACTTAATCAACTGCTTAATGAAATACTTCTGAAAAACCGTTGCTACCCGTTTCATTAAGTTCGATGGTAATGAAATGCTCAGTATTTCTAAACAGAGTGAATTGCTAGCGAGCCTGCATGATGAAACTCGAACCGGTTGATTTCGTTTTATGTTGCTCATTATGTATTTTACTTTTCTAATTTTGTTTTGTGTTTAATCTGACTTTAGTTAAATCGCTATTAATCATAGGTCTAAGTATTCGTAAAATGTTAAATAACATTCAATAGTAGAATGAACTCTTGCACATTAGTTCCCTGAAAGACAAAGCTGGAGTTAAGACCGTAAAGGCTTTGGAGGAGAGTAGTATCGCTGGATTATGATCGTAGGTAGTTGATACCAGCAAGTCCAGTCATCTTCTGTTGGTTTAGCCCCTCTGCTGCTGATCTTTCTCGTCGCCTATCAAAGACGGAACTGATGTGAGGAGATGAAGGAAAAAATATCTTCTCTCGGAGGAGTAGGGGTGGAGGGTCGCGTCAGAGTAGAATGGTGCACATAAGATCTGCGCATCTCGTCTGCAATTGGTCGTCGCGTTGGATCATGGTCCCTCGTAATGAGACGTGGCGCGCAACCATTGTCCAATAGGAAAATGCAGATGAGGCGCTTGCGTTCTGAAAGTGGGATGGGTCGATTGCGGTTGAGTCATTCCCAGTCTGGATGGTGCTGAGGTGCATTCGTCTCTGGGAGTTCCTCCTTTTTGCCGATGGCTTTTCTTTTATCCGCTTTCTCATTAATCCTCGCCTCAATGGCGGCTGTAGGGAAGGAATATGCACGGTTTTTACATAAAGTAGGTATTTGAGAACAATAAACGCGTCATAGCAGTGCGAGGGAGATCCGGCGGTCGGCGGCGAATACCAAATGAACTCCATCCGGACGAACTGCTGTGGAATCATCGCCAGAGGCTCTCCTCGTCTTGAATAAATCTGGATATGAATCTTTTGGATTGCGTCATTATTACAATCACTCCTGTATATGTGCTTCCCTTAATTAGTACCATCCTCGCACTGGTTTAGTGAGAAGTGTGAATACGTGGAATATGTGGGTGCTTTGTTTCTTTAGTATTCCCACATCATGTGCCTCCATGTATCACATGTATATGGTCGTCACGGTAAGGTTAGCTATGTTGATCGAGCTGTAGCTTTGCGAGGGTGCGAATGCATTTGAAGTGGGATCGGGAAGAGAGCTCCAAAATCATAAGATCGCTTCGGAGTTGCTCATTTTAGCTCGTACGTTGAGAAGCGTCACTAAGTTTTTAATTCTGAGAACCTACTCAGCTCGGGGCGTTGTTAGTGAAACCGCTCATCAAATTTTGTCTCTTTTTATGTGTATGTTTTGATTTTCATGATGCGTGCGTATATTACGAGTAACTCCAATTAGATACTGATATTTTTTTGCGCAATAATGCGAGATTTTGTTGCGAATGTGGTAGTGGATGTTCCCCTTTAAGTTTTAGCTAATGATAGCATTATTGTAGAAATTTGTTTATAAGGAAGAAAAATAAATAGTTGGCAATGGAGATTGATTTGATACGATCGAGGCTACGGATTACGTATTAGTAAACTACTTAGATACCCTTTTTTATCAAAGCAGGATGATTGAAGGTAGCGGCCGCCATTTTGTGCATTCTCTCTGCTCCTTTGGTTTGCTTATTGTCACTTAAGAGCGGTGTTTTTGTATTTTCAGTTTTCGTTTGGTTATAAATTTTATCAATTTTCCTCCAATGCGCAATTAGGTACTTGGTTAGAGAAAGAGGTGAAAATTAGATGTATATTTCGCCAAAATCTCTTATGCGAATATATTTTCTTTTCGTACTCTTTAGTGGTTGAATGGTATGTCCGTGAAATTTTAGATACCTTTATTGATTTAATTTCCATGAGATACGATTATCCTACTGAAAAAAGGGCAACGTAACATCTTCCAGATGCTCATACGAAATCATAAGTAAATATTTGTGTGTTTGGCTGTACGTAGTGGTGGTTGCGTTTAACTTATATTTTTATGCATCCTTTGTGAAAGAAAATTCGAGGTTTTTCATCCTTTTTCGTTTCTATTTTGGAAAAAAGCAGTCGAGGAAAGCAGGGATATGGTATTGATTATAATCTTCTGCTTGGAAAAGAATAACGTCATCCTTACGCCGGATCTTCGAGCAGTGTAAAGGTTTTGGGTAAAGTTCATTCTTGCGCATGCTAAGTACTTGTTGCTCTAATTCAAGTTATGACATGTTACTCTTTTCTACATCTACATAAAAAGCCGTCTCTCGTGCTGCGGTAGGTGTACACACCGAGCGTTCGAACTAATCTCTTAGCTTGGCGTTATCGCTTATCTTTCGTGGAAACGAATTCCTTGATAAGTACTTAGATTTTAGTCGGTTGTGAGGTATTTTGGCTGTTGTTATTCTATCGAGTTTGCCACCAATGGAAACCCGTTTTCTCTAGTTTTTTAAGAGCAATTTGTGTTTTGAATGAATGAAGAATGTTTACAAAAACTATGTAGGGTGAATATCGAAATAAACTGTTCGTATTCGCTAAGAGAGTAATGCAAGAGCAGTCGGCTAAGTCAGTTCTTTGTATCATATTTTGGAGATATTCTTCATTTAGGCCATACAGTTTCTGTATTTTTTGTTGTTGGCAAAATATACGCCTCTATTTTTGGTTCTACGTCGTCAGATAGCAAGAAAAGAATTCGACTATCAAATAGAGCAAGAAAAGGAAATGACTATGTAAATGATGGCACTTGTGTAACGCCGAGGGATAATATTCAGTGACAAAAACTTAGGAATGCGTTTTGTGGCCATTTATAATGTTAAGAGAGAGAGAGAGAGCTTGTATTTTTCACGATTTATTGAAAGCACCATCGGTTTCACTTGTATGAAGTGAAACCTAAATTGTACTTCTTACTTTTAGAATTCAGTATTAAAAATCACTTGTCTAACGAGAAGGTGTCTTGGACCACGTCCCCATGTTATTTCCCTTGGAACACATCTATAGAACCCATTCTAGAAACGTTCATTTATCTTCTTGATGCATCCTCCTTGCTCGCGTCGCCCTCATCCGTGAAATTTACCACGTTATCGCATAAATATTTCACTTTCTACTTTGCTTAATATACAGCCATGTATTCACGTTGTAAGCAGGCAAATTGTAATTGAACTTCCACGAAAAGTTTTGAGCAATTTGTTGCCCCGGTACGCAGTTAAATAACCTACTTTAAGGACAAGAGGATGGAAGAAATTATTTACTGAGTCACAACGGTTACTTATAGGATTTAGGTTACGAGAAGTGATGGGTGTTCTTAAGAGTAAGATATTTTTGTCTCGTTAGCCGTAATCCTCTTATGGCGTTTACTCATCGTCCGCTGCGGAGAAATTCGCAACGGAGGCGATCCTCGCTTTTCCGCCCTCGCATCTGAATTCCGTCCGAATCGATTTGGGATTATCATGATTCCCGTCGGGACAGCTGTGTGCCATCTATAATGCATTCGGACCGGAAGCCCTGTTGCCGAGGGGTTCTGCTGTCTGCCTTGCATTTAGGGAAAGAATTTCCGAATAGATGTTGAATTCAGTCAATTTCGATGACTAGAAAGGTTTTTTTCGGCACCAGTAAGATGGTTTGGTAATGTTTAATGGAAAAAATTCAGGCTCTCGTCCGGTGTCTTTTAATTATGTGTGTCTGAGATTTATCGTAATCTGCGGTACGCCACCATTTAAGTTGCATTTATTAACCTAACGTACCAATAAATAAGGATCATGTCTTGTCCAATATGTAAAGTAGCGGTGACAGTGACTCATTTAAATTTGATTTGGGAGTGTCTTTGAAAGTGTCTTTGGGAGTCTTTGAAAAGGGTGTTTCGATTCAAGAAGAATCTTTAAGTCTTAAGAAAATCAATACATAAAGAATGAGGAAGTAAAAGGATGGGTGTGCGTAATTCAACTGCCTCGATTTTTCATTTCTTTGGTGACGCTGTATTACCGGTAATATTTTAAATTTTTTGATTGCTCATTGTTGCGTGAGATATGTGATTTTTCTGATCGATTTTCTTACCATATGTTGGAGCGCCAGGGGAAGCAGTCTTCGCAATTAGAATCAAATTATTCCGTTGTGTTCACCTAGGATGACATCTAGTCGACTTCTCTGTGGTCATCGTATACATGAATCTTACCTTTTCATCACTATATAAAGAAATACTTTAACGAAGTCGATTGAAGGATCGGCGACGAGTTTCGTACCAGCGGTATAAAGAGTCATGAAGAATCTCATAGAAATCGCGACTTCTATATTTCTTTTGTCAGCTTCCATTTCTCAGGCGTTTTTTCATCGAAGTCAAAGGAGTGCCAGACCGAATAACGATCGGCCATTTCACGTCGCTTTCTCTTCAGACCACAAAGGCTTCGAGATTTTTGCTGCATCCATAAACCGGAGATTGTCTTCCAAAGGTGTGCTCCAGAGGTCCTCGGACGTTGATTATCTTAACGATTTGGTGGCGCTGTGTCTAACTGGATTTTTAATCGAAGTGTGTCAGTATCAGTGAAGTCGCATCTACTGAAGATTAATTCTTGCCGACATTCTTAGTACGCTCTGATATTTTTTTGTCGTATGAATGCAGTTTATATTAGCAAATTGCAGAAGTAGCAGGATTGATGAACAGCTTGCTAATATGGATTGCATTGGAAGTAGAAAATCGCTCATCGTTTTAAAACTGCTGCAACGTATGGTGTTTGGAGTCATCTGCATTCACTAATGAATCTTTTTTCATCGCTGTGCGTATGAGTACAGTTCTTGATACTTTTGCTCCATATCCTCGTTTTTGCGCAGAATTTCGATTGTAGGTGATCTTTCGATTTGGTGGTTCTCTTTGTCAATCGCTGAACATTGACACCAAATTTGGTAGCCACCTGCCCGAAACTCAGTCACCCAATTCAACTGATTCCAGTAGACTGGGACAACTATATTCGAACAGCTCTTTCTTGTTAGCCGTAATAAGAACAGTTGCCAGCAATTGCTTCTCCTAAAACCATAATGCAGGAGTAACCGTCTATTTCATTAGGAGTACCAATTCATGGGGTTTATTGGGAAATTTTATCAGTTTATATGAAGATCCGCAGTTCCTTAATGCTGATCTAGCGAAAGGATATCTGGTAGATTCCTACCTAGTAGTTCCGCCTTTATGTGGTGGTACTACACTGTAGAAAGCAAAAGACAAGTTTCTGTTGAAGCCACTTTTCGAATCGTTAATCTCGATTCTTTATATTACTTAACCAAGCAAATACTACTGTCATTTACGTTGTCAATTTACATTCAAGAATAGAAATTGTGTTCTAGAGTTTCGTTCATAAGCTTTTTCCCACTATGTCATTAGTCTTCGTTCGCCGTTTAAAACTGATCGAATGAGTCCAGTTGTGTCGTTTATAATTTTAAAAAAATCTTTGAATACAAAATCGGAAAACGCTGCTGCATGCTATGGAAATCCTTTACACGCTGAAGGTTGAAAAATTAAATATTGATAGATGTCCGTCATCCTAGACACGATTTGAATTTTTAGCGGTAGCAAGGCGGAAACACCACACCTGTCAAGGACATAAGGCCTTTGCCCTGCTCTGATCAATCTTTTTCCTGCGATTTCTTTTCGGGTCGCCACCGTCTGCACCCTCAAGCAAGTCTTCATCTTGTCATATTCTCACGCGCCCACGATCTTCCACTCATGCCTTGATCCTCCGGTATATGGTGGTGAGAATGAAAGCATTTGAGACTCCATTCTTATGGGTTGCGTTATTAGTAATGGGCGGAAGAGACCTACTTTTGGACGGGCTGGAAAAGATGTCAAAGAAGTATCCTGTCCGCGTGGTCAATATACATTTCGCTGTATATTGGGTGATGAAATTAATCTAGTGCGATTCAAATGGAAAAAATCAGTATATTTTCTTCTTGAAATGTTCTCGCGAACGTGAATCCATTCTTTGAGTTGGAATCTCACCTTGGTCTAACATTTTTCACTGCGTATGAGATCAGGATGGGAATCTCTTAGGAGAATGGAAAATTTCTGGAGCATTCCAGAACCATTAACTATGTGCCAAGCGTAGTTTTACTCTTCCGGATATCGGCATAGTGTTCCGATGAGGACAGTCTATTTCGAGAAACAATATAGAATGGCGCCTCAGGTTGGAATGTAATTTACTTCTTTCAGCGATTCAGGAGGTTTCATTGTTTCGCGTGTTGGGCTCAATTTATCGTCCCTACGAAATCTCTCTCTCACAAAGCCTGGAATTCTACTAAATTTTGTAATGATATTTCATAAACGAAGATTTCATTTAGCCATTATCTATATATACCTATCTACCGTCTTCTATGGCTATAGTTTTATACCTTTCTAGTCATATTGGTATGTATAGTATCAAATCTTAAAGATGGTCGTGAATTACTTTGACTAATTAGAGATACTCGCCAACTATTCTTTCATTTTTGTACATTTTACATGAAATTCATGATAACAGTGGATCAGAGGGACCGTATGATCGATTGTAAGATTTATCCATAGATAATGAACGTTTTTATTCCTTCGCCTGACTTACACTCGCACTGAGTAAAAGGTGGAATGTTATGGAAAATACTGTCGACAATAATTAGCTCGCTTGTAAAAGAAATTACCTTGTAGTTCGTTTATTTAGAACATCGGTGTGTACCTGTATGTATTGCACATGAATTCAATTATGATTCAGTCTACGTATTCACTCCTAAAAATAACTTCCTTGGAAATGTGTGATTAAGATTACCGATGATATGGAAGGAAGAATCGGCACATTTCTTTGCTATGAAGTTTTGATTAGACCGTTCTACTTCGCTTCTTTAATCAGCCTTTTCGCTCTGTAAAGAGACAAGTCCTTGTGTGGTTCGCTTTTTATGTCGTTTTCATCGGAATGGCGATAAAAGTAATAAGTTCCATCGCATCTTCCTTTCGACTGCGATATTCCGAGAAGCTGCCTGAATGTTGTATATTTAAAAATGATTGCTTACAGGTAGAGTAAGTTCTTTCATAATTCTTCTACTCAGAATAATTTCGCTCGTACTATTACTCGTTACTCAGCGTGCTTCCCAAGGAAGTTTTCTCGAGGTAGCGCAAGTGCGGGCAATCACGAGGGGGTTGCGTCAAAGTGAGTGAGTCATCGCAGTTGATGTGACTGCAAATGACGAATTTTCATATCTCTTTTTCATTCTAAAGCGCAGGACCAGGGGATGCTAGCTGTATTTTCATTCATATTACTCCCTTCCATTGTTGCATAAATAATTAGTATAGCGCAGAGATTCTCAAACACAGCTGTATTAACGTGTCGTCAGTTTAGTTTCCCTCTATGTTTAATATAGCTATTTACATATAGTGTAGTAAAATAAGTATGTTAAATTTCGAAGTATGATAGCATAATTGTAACAGAATGCACGTGGTAACCTTCGCTCATCTGGATATTCATAAGGAGAGAGGAATAAGACCGAATATACATCAAAAATTGTAATAAAACTTCTTTTTTGCAATCAACGTGAGATGTCCTTATTTTGCGAAACGCCGTTTAGTAAGTGGAATTACGAAATTTCTTATTTTCATTTATTTATCCTTAAATTATTTCTTATTTCTTTGATTATCAGTCAGTGTGAATTGGTTCATCTTCCGATGAACTAATTTGTCCGATGCACTAATTTGTCATTTTTATCTTAAAACAAGCATCTGATATAATTCTGTATGCGATCACTGCAAAGTACCTAGGCAGTTGGTTTTATTTGGTTAATTTATTGTTCAGAAAGTTAAAGAAAAATAAATTTATATATTTTAGGATTGATGCCTTGTTTTCCAGAAACTACTTTTCGATTGCTATCACTGAGTTACCAACTCAAATAGGTGAAATACTACTTGATAAACCGTTTATCGTATTTATCTATGATTTCAGTACTGTATGATGCGGATGAAGTATGTGGCATCTATCAAGAAAAATCAGCCGTATAGTATTCATTTAGGAAAGGAAATGAAAAATAAATTTTGAAAAGTCTTAATCCAATATATAGCGCAAAAAGCTGGTCAAACCCCGAGAAAATCACAGAAATCTGAATGCCTGCCGTAAAAAGTATCTTTCGAAAATACCTCCCGTCTCAGTTTAGATATAGTTGAATGTGCCATACGCACAAGTAGAATTTCTATCCACCTCTCAGCCTGTTATGAGTCTGGTATTGTCGAAGCAAACCTTCCTCCTCATGGTCCCACGGCTTGTTTAGAGTTACAATAATTGGAAAATTAATATTTCGCGTCGTTATGATTGCGGTATCAGCCTCTTTGAAGGACGTTCCTCTTTCACGTGACCGGAAGTACCTGACTTGACTGCGGTATCCAGATCGCTTTCCTCCAGATACTTATCGCATGCACAACGTGATTTAATCGTCGTGGGACTGTTTCTATTGATGGACCCGCCTTTAGTTTCTTTCCTCATTTTTGTTTGATCCATTATGGGAATCCTGTTAGTCATCTGAAAATCTTGTCTCTTTATGGGACTTGCTGCTAAATTAAACTTATAGAAATGCAACCTTACTGCTACTTTTTATTTCTTTTATGACATTACAGGTCAGAATGCAAATAGTAAAAATTCGGTGAACTGTGGCTTAAATTTTGGATAGGGACTCGAGTGTTCCAGTGAGGAAAATATTACAATAGTCTTACGGCTGAAAAGATACGTTCGACCAATATTTGATCGTGTGCTTATGAAAAAGTGCACAAAAATCTCGTGAGAAACTTTGTACCAGGAAAGGACCCTCTTCTGGAATGAGTCAGCTTGCGAAAGGCGGTGTGGGAGTGCACCTGCTCAATACGGCTAATTTCCTCCCCTCTTTTCCCTCAACTCTGCATTGTCCTTTCTCATCAACCGGACGTGGTAGGATAATTCTCCACTTCCACAAATGCAGGAAGGAAGCACAACCATCCTCCTCCTTCCTTATCGGAGGTGTTTCTTATAATTTAGGTACAAGTCAAATAGTGGGCTTTTCTGAATCGAACCTTAATCTCGTCGGTACATATAATTGGCTCTTTCGAATCAAAAGGCAAATGTGATGCCAGAAAAATCCCTCATACGTCTTTACTTGAAGACTCGGAATGTGGCTTCTTTTGCCTGTTCATCGCGACCTTTTAGTCACTTCCTGAATATATTGAAATATTCTAATCTAGTTAATGATACCAATTGAGAAATAATGCGGAAATCGTTCTCTTTCTCATTATTCTGCAATGACATTTTCTCATTAAAAATATTATGCTTAGCCGATTGTATGTTGGCAACCCTGATGCTTCTTTTCTTATGCTGAATGTGGCCTTCTGATGGAAAAAGGTCTGGACATGAATTTTCCGTTAGTTGCGAGTGACATGAACCATGAAGGGAAATCATGATTCTTTTCTCATTTTCGCTTTTTGATAGTACGTAATACATGCTCGTATTTAAATAGAATGAGATTAATCGTAAAGAAATTTGAGCGGACGTGTCTATCTGTGAAGCATTGATCTTCTTTGCAATGCATACGTGACGCCTCTGTGTTTCCATGCTCTTAAAGCATTGACGTCACGTCTGAGAATCATGATTTACATAAAGCCAGCCTTCGAATGGAAATTAAATTCTTCGATCAATTTAAAGTATGCATTTATTAAATCTGACCTGTGGGTTCCCTGGTGTGGTTACGCTTCCGTGGGAGGGTCATTGTGATCGCTGTTTTATCTGCGAAAGGTGTGATTGGAGATTTCCTCCGCTCTGCCTTCGATTTTCTCTAACGTTAAGGAATGGTATTACTGTTGTAATCTTGATGTATATGCAGACAAAGTTCAGCAGCGTTCGCTATTCAATCTCTAAAACGTTGAACGAATGGCTTTTCGTTTACGAATTCCAAGGAGATAATTAATGTCTCAGTGTACAGCGGTTGTATGCCTCTAAAGGGCTTACTAAATTTAACAGCTCTACTCTGAAAACAAATTTCGTATCGTCATTTGTCCATCAAATGACTGAAAAGAAAATTTGGTTGCAATTTGATGTTCTTTAATATCTATGCTTAAATTATCTCAAAATTTGTTGTGTTCCCGGCTTTATTGGATTACTAAAAGAGTGTTTGCATTGAAGCAAATAGAAAATGAAAGAAGAATTAAATTATTACAATTTCTAAGGAAAGACTCAAGCGTTTTATTAACATCATTTCGGTACTGAAATGTTAGTCCACAAACTAATGGGATGGAAATTTGTGGGAATGATAATCCTCGACTTAGCGAGAGAATTAGTCTGAGCCCTTTTCAGAAATAGATGATAATGATATTTCCAAATGACCGAATTGATCAAGGAAAGAACATCTTAAATACGGCGGAATATTTATGCTGTTTAAATCATGGAGGAGTCCGTCTAAGATTTAATATTCTCCAACTGATTGTCGAATGACCCACATTCGGTAATAAATTCCAAACCTCATCAGTCGCCGCATGTATTTCGAACAATGCTGATCATCAGCGCATCAAGGGAAGAATGCGTCGTTATCCCGCCGTGCTTTCTTTCTCCCATTTACTTCTCTTCGGAATTCCCCTCTCGTGTCGTCGTGCGCACTTTTTTCGTCTCTCCCGAGATGTTTTGCATTGAAGGTGGCATTCCAATTGCAGGAAGACCGCTTTATTACGTACATATGAATCGTCATGAATTTGTTTTAAAAGTTACGTGTTTGCTTCCATCAATTCGATGGAAGTTTACTTGCAATGGCAGCTTCCATTAATCGAAGGGAGGACCTAGATAGGATAAGTCATGGAAATCCAATTAAAACAGAGGGATGGAATCAACTTTTGTTTTTCTTGGAATAAAAATGTATACAATCCACCAAAACCTACTAAATTAATAAAGTGATTAAGAAATTAAATGGCAGAACCCATAGTCTGGATTGATTTGCTATATAGCTTGTTTTACTATAACGTGGGCCGTTTGAAATAAAAGTATGGAAACATTGATGGACATGTGGGTATGCGTAGTATAGAAAAAGTGTTAGAAGTAGTGGGAGAAATGGTTTTAATTGAATTTATAAAGTGGACTAAATGGATGGATAGCATATTAAAAGGAGAGGGGTAAAGAAAGCAATTGGGGACTGAATGCTCGGCCGGGAAGAAAGTGGTGCTTTATGAAGCGGCATTATTTGCAAGAAAGAAAGTAAAGAGCGTTTAAAAAAGTTTTTAGGCACATTAACCTACCTGGTGGGAGGATATACATGTCATAGGAGTTCCTATTTTTAATAATATGCATGAACGAAAAGTGGACGAATTTCGGCATTCACCTTTAGCTTCAGTCTTGAAATCCTTGTTAACAATCTAACAACGGTGGAGTTTCCTCCAAATATGATTTTTTTAAATTTGTTAATTAAATATAAAGCCTCTTTGTGATTTGAATTTGCTTTATTATTCCAGATCAGGTCAGGAGATGACTTTATTCAGAATAATTAGGTTTTTGATATAAGAAGACCTGTTTCTCTGTAGATTATTTTTTCTCATTTTCATTAGGAATAAAAAATATCTCTAAGAAATGCATTGAATTAGTATTATGATTAGCTTCTGAGAATCTTCAGAATCAAATACATTACACCCTATTCATTACTAACGCTTCTCACATTACATAATGAAGCAGTATTATAAATTTCTATTTAGTAATTTTTTTAAGGTTTTTATCTACCTAAGTCCAGAAAATTAACTTTGGTGCTTGTATCGTCTTCATCCGTGTTTTGTTCGTTGTGAAGTCTTATGATAAATATTCGAAAAAAATTCATAATAATTAGTACGGGTCTCTGGTGACTTACTGTCTCGAAATTAAAAGGAGAATCCTTATATTTATCCTGTGTACTCAATCAATAGTCGATATATGTCGATTATATATTCCTTCTCTTTTATGGACACTGTTGGTGCACTCGATTCCCATCGTTATTTTCTAACTTTAAAGACGAAAAAGTTGAGTTTAGTTTCATAGTTAGGAATAAGAACAGTGTGACAAACCATTTCCATTGGGTCCCTCTTCACCTCAGTTATCCCTTTCAATCTTATTCCTTGATGCGGCTTCCGATCCCACCTAGAATTAGATTGGCACAAATGGATGCCTCTTTCAGTATGGACGCAAAAATCTTTTGCATCGTCAGTGGATCTTACAATTTATTTTGCTCGTATTAGAGGCGGATTTCTCTTGGATTCTTTCTTTGGTTTTGTTTTAAACTTCCGTAATTCAATCATGGCTTTCTCCTTGATTTTGTTATATTGTATGATATTTTGTATTTTATTATAAATTTTATATGAACCCTTTATATTATATGAAATCTTTTGATACATTTTTGTTTTTTACGGGATTTTTGTATGGATTTTTGAGAATTATATAAGTGATTCGTTGATAATGGTTGGTCTAGCGCGAAGTGGTTATTGCCATGTAACTATTATGGGGTTTCAATATATCTCGTTTCATTAAAAAGCTCTTTATTTCATCTCCATTGTTTGACACTTTTAATATTTCCGTTCTTTAAGGAGCGAAGCAATATTTGAAGGAATAGATGGGATATGTGTAGATCTGTAATGTAAAATATACGGAGTTTGCTGTGGCATACTGTATATTTTTATATCTCATTCTATTAAGATCTAATATAATGTCCTTCAATACCTATGAATACTGCATCTACATGAAGATTCATCGCCACGCTGTCGTGCTGTTTTCGCGTGATGCATTATATTTTCGCGATGTATTTTTGTTTATTACATATTAATTTATCTTCCCATTGTATGCCATTATTGTTCCCATAACGAGAAAGGAAGGAATTTGCTTCCTGTCGCAGGCGTTGTTAATTTTCTTTGACCCTAGTATGCGTAACATATAACGCTATTAGAAACTTAAATATCATGGGTGCAAACAGTGAATGCGTAGGTGCAGCGCAGACGGTTGTTTTCTTTCAATTACCTCTCCTTCCAGCAAATAAGTGACCTCCCAGAATGTATTCCTCGGCTCGTTTTGAACCCAATCAAAATGGTAATCTCCTTCTCACGCCCACTTACTCAATTTGTGTGACAGCACTTGTCCAACATGCTTCAATTTTTATTGTTTTCTATCTCCAGTGATGTGTGTAGGAATTTATCGGATTTTTAGGCGTCAGATTGCATCATGGGGATGTAATCCAGGATTAATGATTTTTGCAGAATTCTTCTTTCTTCCACTCTCCGGGGAATATTTTTGTCGATTTCGCTATCATATTTGTTGAGCTCTGCTTTACTTCCGGATTTCCTATTTTACTTCTTGTTATTTTAGCATTACGTTTGATCGCAATTTTATTTTCATCGATGGATTATTTTTTATCTGATGAAATAACGCTGGAAGTTTGATTTCTGCGCTAGCAAATATGCCTCACTCTTTGTTACATATTTAAATAAATAAAGGTATCTGAATAATGATGATGTTAGCAGCGAAATATCACAAGTATATTTTTAACGTTTGTACAATTTTTAAACTTAATTGTAGCAATATTTTTGTCTGAACAGTTGCACTCATAATTCGTACGTGTATCCCATAAGATGACCGATTCATAAGAAATGCACCCCTGCAGTAGCAGGACGTACTTCCTAATAACTATGCTTCTGACTCGCGTCTTCTTAGACAGTTGCATTTTTATCGCCGATATTTTCATATTTTTACGACTGAGTTCCGAATTACCCATTATCGGCAGACGAGTTTCAGATGAGTATTACCGCTATTTAAGGGATTCGAAAGGAGGAACGCTTCAGAAAAATTCGAGAAACTATAGCTCTTACGATTGTTGCGTCAGGAGACCCTCGTATTTGAGGTAAGAGCACAAAACAGGATTCTAATTTTTCCTGCGCAACTCCCATCGCTCAATATTCTCTCGTCAAATATTTATGGACGCCGAAAATATTGTCTTCTCGGTGAACGCAAACGAGCTGCAAGCGTTGTTTATTACAGTTTAGGAGGCGTTTATGACGTTATGAAGTTAAATATTCAGCCGCTGTAATGTTTAATAACTGATTAATATGGTGATTTTGCTAATACCCTTAAATTTTCCAGTATCCAGTTGGTGATAAAACGGTTGATTTTTATGGGGGTCTTTAAAAAGGCGTTTTGTATGTAAATTAATGACATTAATTTAGTTCTATCGTTTAATTGATGTTTGAAATATCGGAAGCGTTTGGCAGTTTTCCAACGTTTGGTTTAGGCCGTTTTAAAATTCGGAAATCTAGGTAATTTATTGCGCGACATCTTTTAATTCTTTTTTCCTTACAAGTTATTCAGTTTACGTTCATTTTCGTCGTAAATTTTGAATGGAATAGACAGAGTAAATTCGTATTACTTACATTATACTCATCATAAATTTGTTTGATCGTATTTGGGGCTAACTAATCTCCGTCAGCCACAGTATCTGTGATCTCACGTTTTCTGAGATCTAATTTTTTATTCCTCAAAAATTAACTTACATTGCGAAAAAATGTCCGAATGCTAAAGAATCCCTAAATCACGCCTCCGGTCGAATCTCTGCTTAATTTGCTTGCAATTAGTTCTAGAGTTATAGTTTTCGTCAGTAGAAATAATTGAAGCTGTTTATGCATTCAAAGTGGCTGAGGTATTTCGCATCGAAGCTAAGACAAGCCAGAAAGCTCCATCTGGGAATAAGGTGTGGAATGAGGAAAGGCTAATTTTCTGTTGGCGTCGCAGTTGTTGCCAAGGCGACGGCAGAAAGGAAGCCTTATTTCTCTCTTTATTCATTCTCTCTCTTTATTCATTCCCTCTCTTTCTTCATTCGTACCCCTGCGATGTTATCTCCCTTTTTTCATATGTGAAAGGGTTTCTATATTTGGAGGTTATTATGTTCTCCCCTTCTTTCTCGTTTCTAGAAGTTGGGGGTGCGAACTTTTCGGCCAAAAGAAGATCCGGGTTGGCGAATTCATTCGTTTCTGCTGTTGATAAAATCTTATGTTGGTCGGAAAATGGTAGAATTCGTGACTTCGTGAGTTTCCAAGTTTTTGCTCGGTCTGTTTTTATATTCGTGAAGATTGGGGTTTGAATTTTCGGAGATGCTTTTTAAATTTTATCCCGAATTCGCTATTGAGGACATCTACGCGTGCAAAACTGGATGAGCCAGTAAAAGTGATAAATCTCCAACTAATTTCTTTCGATCGTCGATGGAACGAAAAGAAATTTCAAGCCTATAATATTGACATTATTGAGAAATCCTCTGATAATCCGAAACTGAAATTTTCATTTAGATTTATATTTTAGCCCCGCAAGCCGCTACTGGCGCATGGCAGGGGGTATAAAACACCGAAAAATTCATTACCTGAAATCTTATTTTCTTTAAACATGTGCCATTTTTTTCTTATAGTTTTCTCGAATTTTTTTCCTGTGTCTTGCTTAGGGCCGTTACACAAATTTTGTTCTTTTTCAAAAACACTCGATCCAAAAAAAGTATTTAATATCCTTTTAAACTGCATATCCATATTCCGTTATGTTGAGTTCTTTTTCCTGGGATAAACAGAGATGAAGAACTAATCAAAGCTAGAAAATCTTTGGGATTAGGGTCCGAGAGAGTGCGATGATCTTCGTTTCCTTTAGCATATTGGGTCATCCTATTAATGAATTTTAAGCCATAGTTATTATAATCTTTGGCTACCATAATCAGGTTAGATCACCAAATATTACTACTTCAAACGATCATCTAAAAGAGCACCACTATACATACTTGAACACGTATATTCCACCTTCGGAAGCCTCAAAGTTTAGTACCGAAATGCAATGCTTTCTTATCGTTGAAAGTGGAAGAATGAAATAATAGAGTTCAATTTGTTATAAAAATAAAACGAGAATCGAGTAATATATCGATCTTATTGTCTAACTCTTTGGTTTAGGAAAGTATATCTCTAACATTTGAATGTGGCCATCACTGTCTTCGTGGAGGAAAAATCATGTCAGCGACCTGTCTCCGAAATTTTGCTTTGCAAATTTTTAGCGCTCATGAGGAAAAGGCGTCACCATTGAGCCGTTTTGAGAACATTCACATTTGGGAGGCCTTTCATCTTGCGAAGCGAAAATTGGCCTCCCGTAAATTCACAAAGCAGATAAGCCTTGGCCAAAATAGCGAAAGGGAGCATTCATATGAATGCAGATCCATATCTCAGATGAAAAGTATCTCCCAAACACACCTCTTCGACCATTTTTACATTTAATTTATTCTCAGCGGATTCTGTTTATCTCAGTTTCCATTCACTCATTGGGTCACGTCGAATACACTCATGAGACCAAATCCTTATGTATTTATTTAAATCTTCTTCTTACCCTCTAATATATTCAAATCCTCTATTGGCATACTCGATGCAACTAAGCCTCTACATCCAACAGCTATGTAATTGAATTTTAGATTATGCAACTTCTTTGTGCTCTCCTAGGCGGGAAATCGTAATGAATTTTACCCTCGGATTCATGTTTTGCTTCCTGTTAGTGAGTTGTGAAGTGAAAGTGATCACTTCATTTTTCAATTAAGTCATATTTTCATCGTATGACATCGTGAGAAAAACTCCAAGTTGCTTCGCCACATTTTTGCGATTGTCTCGATAATGAATTATGAAATTGATAATTTTTCTCATAGGTTGGGATTATTTCTAATCCTCTGATTATTACGTTATGATAATTTCTTTTAAAAAGAACGGGTGGTTCTAATTCCCATTCTTTGGACACATTGGATGGATTCTCGTAATTCCTCCGCTTTGATTTTTTTTCCCTTTACTAGGCTTTGAAATTTTTTATGCATATCAGTAGTACAGTAAAATTTGATATATTTCACCTATATACAATGGAAGATTGCGAGGCATCGCAGGAAGATCAATTTTCGATCTGTACTCAATTACACATTCTCGCTAAATGTAACAAAAGACTATCAGTTCCCTAAATATGTCGTTTTCGCATGTTTATCGATAAAGGAATTAACGGTCGAATCCTTGTAGTGCTGTTAGGAATAATGAAGTGATGAAGGATCAGTCTGTAGTCCAGGAGATCGAAATCTGAAACGCCATTTAAATACATTGTGCAGGGATGCGTAGAAGATCTTAATTGTCACCGTTAATTCGTTCACGCTTCTTCATGATCTCCCAATTTTCTCGGCATTTTCGTCAAATTCAGCCCATAGAAAATGTTGTCCGACCGATGAAAGGTGCGGGTGACAGCTATCTCCCGTTGGATATATCCTGCCGTTGACGTAAATGTCAACCGAGATAATTAGGTCAGTTTCGCTTCAGAGTGCTCCTTTCGGAAGCTGTGCCCAGGGCGGCCCAAATGGCTCTTTTTGTCTCGGCTGTTATATTGGTTCTTTTGAAATTCGGATGAAAGGGACGATCTAGGCCTTAATTATACGTGAGAAAGTACATATTATATACCGAATATACTATATATTACCGAATGATTTAATAGTAATTTTTTAAGCTAATAGAGTTCTCATAGCGTATTTGAGGGGATAAACTTAGAAATTAAATTGTAAAATCGATTCACTACTACGTAATATCATAGCAGTACCTATGATTTTTAAATCATAAATGTAAATAAGTTAATTAAGATAAATATATATTGGTAGAGGCTAGAGGATTGCTGCAACTATCATTAGCTCATCAAGTTTTAATTTGATGGACCGTTTGTGCAGCTGTTCTAGTTGTATGAATATTCTATCGCTGGAAAATAATGCAGCGACAAGAAGGGCCATCTGATCACATGCTTAATTTCAGTCGTCGCAATTTTCTTATCTGGCCAATACGTGGCTTTGTTTGTATGCCTCCATATTCTCATATTTACATTAGATAAGTAATGGTAATGTTATGAGCATCTCTTTATAAACGGTGCATGATAAATGGATGTTAATATCGAACTTCAATTTTGACTTTCTATCAATTACATCTACCCTGAAAAACCGTCTTTCGGCGTGTGGTAGGGGAGTCTATGATTTAAATTACATCAAAGATACTTCTCGAGTATAGGGGAATACAGCTCCAGTACATTACATGAACGAATTTCGAAGAATTTCCTTTGAAATATCAAAATCAATCCACCTTGTTTTCCCAAATATTTTTACGGCGACGCAATGTTCTTTGGAAATATCAAAAGAATTTCGCTGAATTTTGGTCTTATTCTTTTTATAATGTCTTAGTTCTGATAACGGTAGGCGAAGTGTTTAAAAGGCTTCGGCTTTATGAGATCAGGAGAAATAATTGCATCGCTTTTACCTAAACGGGTTTAATGTCGTTTCGAATTCAATGGAGATGAAGTTGCTATTTCTCCCATCCTTCGTTCCGCGCTGTTGCCAACTTTCCATCCAGCGTTGCCGTCGTCAAATTTCTCCCTCCACCCCGCCCTCAAATGACCTTGCGCACATTTCCTCTCAAGATGGTGAAAGTCTGGAATGTGTTCCCAGCAAGAGGTAATTAAACATTTTTCCTTGCTGAAAATAAGGTGATATGATTTATGCAGCCCGGTATTGAAATCGTACCATCTTCAGAAGTTTGATGTATTTTCGGATTTCCTTTCTCTTGGGGTAGTGACACTAAGGTTTTTCCGTGAGAATCATTCGTTGGCAATATGGTCAGAAACAATGTGGAAAATGCTCCTCGGGAATGCACGTGAAATCATTTTTTTAATTTCCCTCGTCATTCGATGCTATATGATTTTTCTTTTCGCTCTGAATATTTTCATCGGATATATTTAATCAATGAGGAAGAGTATTTCTGGTAGAAAACGACATGATCTTTGATTCTGATTATTTGAACGTAAAAATAGTTTTCTTAGAATGCAAATAAATATCAAAGTATAGATATTTCTCTAATTTTTAAACAACCAAAAACATAGTACTCCTAGAAATCACCTTGTATTATTTTTCAAACGTCCCTTTTTCTTATTCTTTTACACATAGTGTGGTTCTATGTATACTATTATTCTGGAGCAACCACTCGCTCTTTTTATGAAATGTATGATAATATTTCTTTTTAGCAAAAAATTCCTTTGGTGTAGTTAATTAGATTGGTCAATCCTGGCTGCATATTGCGATTAAACAACATATTCAACAATCCTCTTTTATCCGTCAAGTTTTCTTGGAAATAGTTGCTTGTGAGGAAGATATCTTGCTTATCTCATGAATTGTATCATGTCCATATGGAATATCGTCATTTTTTGCTCCATCTGCATCGCTTACGTATTCGTATCCAGATGTCTTTTATTTCTCCTTTAGTCGATCAGTATCTCTTTTCCACCGCATGTTTCTTCTTTTTACTCTCGTATTTGCATTTTCCATTCGGATTGTTTCATTAGTAATCGGTTTAGCCTCTAGAACCCATTATGCATGCTCGGAAGTTTATCAGAGCATATCGCCTTCTTCCACGTACTTTACTGAGAATCTGGTGAACTTGCACATAGCTGCAGTCACTATTTCATATCAACCGAGCCTTTAAAAATTCTTTTTGGTGTAATTATATTTGTTCTGGTTAAAGAAGTGAAGGTATGAAGTATGAGATTCAATTGTAACCTTTGTCATGCGAAAGGTGTTTCATAATTACCATCATTGTGGTGCCAAAACGAAAGCACCGTTAACATCAACCCAACGAATTCAGGTAAATTTCAAAGAAGTGTGTTTCAGATGTTTGGGTGAGGATATATGTTGTGTTTGAGCAACAAATTAATTGCTTTTCGAATGAGTTTGAGAATTTACTAGGAACTTAATTAGATTTCCGATTGTGGTTGCGTATTTTGCTCCGAGGAACGTTTTCATGTATCATGATTAGCACAATTAGGAAATTATTTCTACACCCTCATGTTAGTCGCAAACTCACTCCCACATGCCCATTAACAGCTGGAGGTAATGATAACGTGTTAAGGTAATTTAGCGTTGTTCGGGTTAGTGTTTATAATGAAGTATGATGTTTACTAAGATTTTTTACGTAAATGTACCAGAGGATACATAATGTATTACAATGAGATGTCTGCGATGATGGAGGAAAACAACTCGTTAAATACGGCTTCGATGGCTTTCGTCGCCTCATTTCAAATCGGAAATTCATGAGTCGTGTTTGTGGGCGGCACAGGAGCATCTGGACCTTGAATTAATTCGTGCCTCTCGTCCCACCAAACGCCTTCACTGCTTTTTGCCTTCCTAAAGATGACGCTTCTTCGGAATTTGTGCTGATTCTGATTAAAATGCCACCATATGCTGAAAATATTACTTACATATATTTAAAGAGAACCCAACTTTTTAGGTCGGTGGGAGAAGGAGCCTATCTCTACAGATCCTAGGTCAGATCAGTCCTCGTTGGAATGAAAGTACAGCTACGCTGCTGGAAGCATTATTTTATATAGCCTCGATGCATTGCGGCTCGTAACTGCTACCAAATAAATTGTCTTCGAGTGGCAATGAAGTCCAGTCGCTCCAAAGGCTTGAAAAAGTAAATAAAGTTACGTTGCTCGCTCTGCTTTGTAATTTCCGCTTCCGGCACCTATGCATTAGCATAAATATCCCGATGTATAAGTAAGTCCACGTTCGAATTATTCGTTTATTATGGAAGGAAGTTCCTTTGGGGTGCTACCATAATGTGGAATGGATGATCGAGGTCATTGAATATGCGTAACTAATGAGGGGCTTTTGATTTGATGGATGTTCTTGGTCGTTTTGCCGACTAGTCCTCTGGGATATGGCTGGATTCTCTTTTTTCCTTCGTGAAACCTAATATTATTTCTCTCATTTCTTTTTAGCATTACGTTGTGAGTTAGAATTATACGTCTTAAGACATAATTTGTTACATACTGTTTTCAGGCATTATCTTAGCATTAAAATTTATTCAGGAATCCTTTTTCGTTTCTTCTATTTTCATATTTTCGGTGAAATTTACGTATTAGCAATTATAAAATCATTGTCAGTGGTAAATTACGAAAAAGCTTAGATTCGACTATAGAATCTCTGAAGCCGTAGTTCAAACAAACCTCGCACTTGTTCGTATATGAGTATTGTGGTGTAGTAATTAAACAAAAGCTCGTTATCGCTAAGAAATGTCGTCATATCATATAGCAAGATAAGATATTCAAGTTCCTCCATAAACTGATGTGCCCTTGCGGAACTGCACGTTGATTCTTTCCGAGGAAATTAAAATCGACGTGCTAATTGTGACCCAAAGAACCTTTAGGAAAACAATAGATGGTCATAGTAAGAAATTAGATTCGGAAATGTTATCAACGGAAACGCATATGTAGCCTATTCAGTATTTTTGAATCGCGTGGGACTGACGTTGAAAGGAAATAATGATTTTCATTCTGTTAGTCTTTTTACAGGGATAATTAATTTGCTAATCTTTGGTAATCATGAGTTAAAATAGTGTGTTCACATTGCGAAAATACTTAATGATTTTTCCATATGTATTGTCATCGGAGGTCCTCGGATATTCAGTTGCTTCTTTATTTTCAGTTCACCATTTTATAATGGATCTTAGTCCAGTAGTGAAAATTTTCAGTCACACGAGTTATTTATTAAATTATGTCGCTCAGTTTATCGGATAGTGAACTTGGTTTCATCCTGGACTGGTCTTTCACAGTTCAAAGGATTGGCCGCTTCTTGATTTCTCTTGCGTGACATTGTCTAACGACTTAGAACCCATAATCCTTGGTGAAAAGAGTGGATGAGGGCGTGGATTCTGCAGGAAAGGAATTCGCTTCATCATTGGCCGCCATGTGACTCATTGCGTGCGGCCAATAAAAGACGCATTTAATTTGCGAAGGCTCGGAATTCCCTCTTCTGATTCTCAGAATCATGCAGCTCTCACTTCCGTTTCCAATGGAAATTCTTGACTGTGGGAGACGGCGTTATCTCAGAGTATATTTTCCTCGCGTATTTATTTATAGAATACTTTGAAATTAACCGAGTTCTTGAATTGATACTTTGAATTGACGTCGTTTTTAGTATCGATTTTATCCATCCGCATGTGTATTTGTCTGTTTTCATTTACTTCAAGTAACTTCGTGATAAAGTCATCTTTCATTTAGAAACTCGGTGATGCTTCGCGTCCGGAATTAATGATATAAGATTTAAGCAAAACATTAATACATAAAGATACGGGTTGAAAGGGTTGTAGAAGTTCACGTATGCTATGTGAAATGTAGAAATATCGTAATACACCGAGGTGTATTACGATACACAGAGGACCTCGTAATTCACCGAGGTCCTCTGCTCCATGTCTACTATCCACTCTAATTCCTCACTCATTACTTGAGAATTGTTTGCAGCGGGAAATTTTCGTCGGCATATCTCTGTGAGATAAATCTTTTAGCTTTTTTAGTGTGTTATCAATCCAAGCTTTATCCTTAACACTACAATCATTTCAGTTCTCCCAGAAAATTTGCTTTATGATTCTTCCGTATTGTTGCACGCAAATTCATCCGCTAATTTACTAATTGCTAATGCCTTTTGCGGTATTATAACGGGAAAAAGCGAAACGGTATGAGCGGTTTCAAAATTATTCCTTTTACTTTTCATTTACTACTTTCATTATACTCTTATTTATTAATGTTTAGCCTTTTAGTATCCAAGCTTCTCGCGAATTTCGTAAGAAATTATTTTATATAATGAGTACTTCGTGGATATGAAGGAAAAATGTTTCCTATCAACAGAAGATCGTGTGAATGGAAGCTCTTTGTCTCAGCGTAAGCTTTGAAAAAGAGCAAATAAATTAAAAGTATCCGATAGGAAATCTCTCAGGGCAGAAAAAGCCCAAGGTCAAGCGCGTATTCTCTAGAAACTTTTCGTTCAATTTAAATGTAAAAGTTTACCTGAATTTCTATTATTTTATAAATCTTTATGCAGAAATATTCGAGTCATCATTTCGTGTGTTTAAAATTACTCCGAAACCTTGAAGCATTATTCCTTGCGCAATGTCATCATCTGTTTATCTCTTAATGAAAATGATCTTTTATTACATCGAAAGTTCGTTTTCCCGCATTCAAACAGTCTTTGATTGTTTGAAAGATTCTTTTCTTTTGGCCATTTAAATTTATTTATTGTCGTTGAGGATAAAAAAAGAAGCGTTTAAATCTCAGTATTTATAATTGAACCTCCGAGGGAGTTACCTATATTTTGCGTTGGTCGTAGAGAAAATATCTATGGCATCAGCCGTATTTGACGATTTAGAAATGTCTTAATCTATTCTAACAGAGTAAGCCAGCTACAAAATTGATGAAAATCAGATCTATAAGATTTTTAATTGAACTCAGAAGTGGAAAATATGATAATTTTAGCATAGTAATTGGTTATGATTTGAATTTTATCGCTGGTCCCCTTATAGATCTTGTGAATTCAGGGGGTTTGTGTTCATGTTACAAAAAAGGGTTAGTTGTAAGAATCGTCTTAAAATGTCAAACTTCGCCCTGATAATGTCATGATGATTCCAAGATAAATTTTTTTAAAAAGATCTGGTACAGTTGTGTCTTTGGCTTTGGTTGGTCCACGTACATATGCAACGGTCACGAAAACACAGTCCTAGGCCTTCATCGATTTCGCCTCTCATAGGATTTTCCAAAGGGTTTACCAGATTCATTCTCGCGTTCGTGTTCATCTCGTCTCTTATAATCTTTTTGAATGTCTTCATGTTGTTATGTATTGTATTTGTCGGGGTGACGAGCAAAAGACAGTGAGTTCTAACGAATTTCCCTTTGCTCGCCAAAGGCATTCGTTGCCGAATGACACATTGTTTCTCGCTGTAGGTCTGAATCCGGGATGGAGTGTACCAAAATGCACGTGTGTGAGATTCGTCGGTGAAATGACTCACCAAAAGCAGTGGTTATCGTTAAGCTGATATCAGAAAGAACAATAAATTATTAAAAGCTTACCAAGAAGGATATCGTTTTTGAATGTTTCATTAATTGTAATTTGATATCAGTGCGAGAGGACTTAGTAGCGTCGTAATTAGTCTCTCCCAAACTAGAACTCAACTACTCAATTTTCTGCGAACGATATCTCGGGGTGGAGCTATATTTTATAGTTGTTCTGTAAATGCTCCGACAGTAATCTTCTTTTAAACGTATTGTTCATTTGTAAATACAAGTTTGGTTTAATATCGAATGCCACTTGCCCTTGATCGATTGGCCTGATGCATGATCACTTCCAACCAAATTTTAGCCTGATGGTTATTTAGTGTGTTATTCAGTTTATCTCCTTTGGAAATCTTGTCTTAATCCCTTTCTTTCGTGCCTTGAAATCTCTCCTCTGTGCCGTTTTTGCTAATTTTATATGTGAAATCAATAAAGTGTGGACAGGGGGCATTAAATTATACTATTCATCTATTGAATTGTTAGAAGCCTTGAGCAATGTTTTGATTTTTTACGTTATCACATATCTTGACCGTGAACGTACTCACTTTTAAAATGTGAGATTTGAAAAGAGCCCATGGTGACCTCTGTTTTGAAACTATTTATCCTGCTAGAAAATACTTTTGTCTTAATCACTAAATATTTCGCTGTTTCTGTTTTTGTCTCAAGATGGAATGCTGTGGTTGGCTTCCTCGCGAAAGATTGTGAAACTCTTCATTCTGCTATTTGTGCCAGTAAAAACTTATTTTTTCTCCCTCTGTTTTCTATTTTTGATCGATGAGCGAGTAGCGAAGTATTTAGAGAAATATTTTTCCGTTCAGTAGTTGGACCGAAAGCATCTTCGATCGCTTTTTTATAGCCTTTTCATCGAATTTCGGGTATTTTCATCAGCTGAGAGTTATTTAAAAAAAAATATTTACCTATTTTTTTTAATATGAGTTAACTCAGTCTATCTAGTCGTGTTATTTCGAGAGTTACTGTCCATTTTGAGTTAGAAATAGTGTTTCATTCAGTAGTAGTAGAATTTTCCAAATTAGTTGACGTCTCATTCCTAAACTTTGTTCTACATGTCACATACTTTTAGCTATGCATTTCTCTCATTGAAGATTGATGCATCAGCTAGGCGGATGGAAATTGGAAATACATGTTATCTTCACGCATTAGAAATCAGACATCTTTTATGGCTAATTACTGTAGTATATATTAAATTGATGTACAAGAACCTAAAAATTACCAATGAATGTTGCTTTGTCCATTAATGGGTTTCAGTTCGTTAAGAGACTGGTCATCATTTGTGAATATCTTTGTCTCTGAGTTGCTAATGTCGAAATTAATTATTGTTGTTATTTTCAGGTCGTCGCAGCCTGGGGAAGTCTCGCCTTACAAGCCCCAGCGACAGCCCCCAGCCCCCGCTCCCCTTTCGCCCAGTGGGGCGGCCGGAGGGCGACCCCCACCGCAACACTACCCCCCGGGAGGGGGCGGGGGTGCGTATGGCCACCCTTCGCAACCCCGTGGGGGCGAGTCGGCTTCCCTTCGTTATGGACACCCGCCCCCACCGCCGCCATCGCAGTCCCCATACGCTGCTTCGTTGCCCTACCGGGATAGCATATACTCCGTGCCACGGGTAAGTTATGACACTTGATGCGAAATGTGATTGGAAGTGAGAGCAAGGTGGCCATCATATGCCACTCGCAGTCATGTCATTATTATGTTTATAGAATTATTTCTCGAGTACCTCAATACGTGAGATCTCTTACTTTTCTCTTTGTTTTCCGACTTGACTCCTTTCTTTGACTCGTAACGTCCTTCTGTTTCACTCAGATTACTTTATTCAACGTATTTGAAGTTGATTGATTCTACTGTATTGGTGTGAACTTTTTTCCTTTTATCTTTATTTACCCTCATTTTCAGGGAATTATTTGCTAATATTTGTTTTAGCAAAAGAAACTTTTTATCCCTTATTGTAAATAATGCAGAAAAACTATGATTGGCTTTACTGAGAAATAACATATTCGATAAAATTTTGAGTTTAATTGTATATGTGCTGCTTTTAGATTTTCGTTGAGTGTTAAAGTATTAATAATTGTGTAGTATTATGATTGTAGTAGAATTCTGATATGTATCTCATATGTACATGTCATTATCAACTTCTATTATTTTATTTGGGACTAACAATTCTATGAATTACTTTTCAAATCGTAAAGTATCTATAAGGACGTTTTAGAATAATCTTTACTGACCTCTGACTGTGCGAACAACTTTATAAATGCATATTATGAAGGTCATTCTCTTTTTATCCGCTGGGAATAATTTTCCCGATTTTCGCATCACTTGAAAATTGTCTGCTTTGCCTTTTTTGAACCCTATATCACGTCTAATATATGTTCAAACTTGATCTGACCCGTTTATACCCAAGCAGTTGTGGTGCTTTGAGGCAATAACTCTTGCAGTTTTGAATAATTTAAGAAACAGAGGGTCCAATACTTTTAAAAGAAGTATTAGTCAATTTTTATTCATTAGCCACCGTTTCGGTAATTTTATCTCGCAATTAGGATATAAGTAGCGGTAGTCTTCACTGCTGCACCCAAGCAATAAACATCCAGGCGGCTTCTTCATTTCGCAGTATGTACGATTCTCGTCTCGTTAATATCCCGACAAAAGCAGACCCTTCCTAATGGTGGTCTAGTAATTGAAATGTTAAACGTGAAATTGGATGCTTTGTGGTCGAGCTGAAGCTTCACCAAGTACGCACAGTAGACTGGCATATTTGACTGTTGTATACATATGATTTAAATGGGAAATGAGAGAGTGCTTGGTAAGAGGCTGGATCACGACAAGTGAGAGGGATTTCGCCACTGGACAGGGTTTGAAAGGAGGATGCTATTTCTCCTTAAGGGGGTGGAAATCCAATTAATTTCTCTCTCTTTGGAGGGTGTTGCGGAGTTATTAAGGGTCCAGAGGGATGGGATATTGCTAAGGGATAAGAGAGCGAGTTAAATGGAGTGGTGAAGCGATGTTGCCGGAATGCTTTCTCATCTTCGAGATGGACTTTGGCTGGAATCTACGCCAGACGGTAATTGAGCCAGCGAATCCTTGATCTGTGAGAGTAACAAACGAAATGTTATTACTCGCCATTGCTATGCAGGATGTTTAGTGGATTCCGACATCTTCTGTGGAAATATTGTGGGTCAGCTTGGTTGAGCATAATCTCCGAGTTAAAGAATTTATGATGCCGTATTGTATTATATTAATATTTAACTTTAGGGCAATTTTATTACGCGATGCTATTTTAATCCGGATTCATTGAGCTATTTAGCATATTTTAATAATAAATTCTGCGCTCCAAATGAAACGAGCTTAGCTGTTTATTCTGATGCGAAGTTGAATTAACGGCAGGAAAGAAGCACAAAATACTTGAGCATGAAGCAACATTCTTAGGAAGAGAACAATAGCGCGCAATGAATTTCATTTATTGTAAAGTCGGTTTGAAGACTTACTAGGGACTTACACGAGAGGGTTTTATCTTGAAATTGTAAATATTAACTTACATATATGCCCGTAATTAGTTATAAAGATTTATGTTTCCGCTAAGATTATGCTCTTTGCTTTATTTTAATAAGTTTTAGAAGATTTTAGTGCATTGTACGATGATCGTAAAATTCTGAGATAAACCACGTCACCTTGAACCGTAGTGCCATTCATAGTTTAAGGAAGAAGGTTCCTCAAATTGCGTTGTAGGAGTTTACGACTACGAAATATCGATATTCACTTCAGTATTTTGATACTCTTGCCGAACATTCAAAGTCATTGAACCACCGTTTGTAATTACCTTCCTCCCTGCTCCCCTATGTGCACTAAATGAGCCTCTTCGCCGCACCCATCCTTCGTTTTCGCTCTTTTTAAGACAGCCTTCAGAATAGGCGAGCCAAGATCGTGCTGAATATAGGAATGTGTTTCTGTTCCGTAATCGCCGTTTTAATTAGGGAGAAACCAGGTACGGAAGCCATTAAAGGTGAGGTTTTAATGAGACGGACGCCAAATATTTTTTCCCAGAATTATTCTCCGTGAGCTCCGATTTCTTTATCCTGCATTCAATCGTTCAATTGAAAAATTGGTTCCCCCGTCCGTTGTTTTGATTTCTTTCGCCTTAGGTCTTCCGGAAATTGCAGATGTTTTGTCTTCGTGACGGGGGTGCTTTGAAAATTTTTAAATGGCTGGAAAAATTAGTAAATTTTGTTTTAGTCACGTTCTTCAACTAGGTATATGCAGCAACCTACGTAAATCATTCAGTTTTTTACTAATTCCTTATATGCCGATATAAACGAAAAAGGAAGGCGATCGTATTTGTTGAATTAGTGATGAAGAGAGGGGAGTTGACTGATCCTCAGGACATTCAGAGGAAGCAAATGGCACCAAGTTCAATGAAACTGTTTTTGGAATATTTATATTACTGTAGTAAAGTATGTGAATTGACTGAATTCGGTCGTGGTGATTTGACTTAAATTTACTGGTAAGTTCCCTTTATTATGAAGGTAAGATGTGCCATACGTAACGCTAAGAAGTAATTTCTTATTCTTTTGAAACTAAAGGTTCTGTTTCGTTATATTGGAATGAATCAGTAAAAATAAATCTCGCCTCATACAGACTATGTTCAGAGTTAACAATTACGTCGATGGTAAAGTAAAATTTTAGTGGCCGCTGTGTAGTCTCTCCGATCTAATAATTACGAATCTAAATATACGCTTCTCTATAAGTAAACATCCACATTGACGATAGAAAAAGTAGAGAATAACTATATAGAAATATACTATGTAGAATGACTTTTTTCCTAGGTGATCCAGCACAGAATTAGTATACCGTAAATTGAGAAGTGAAATTGGTTGATATATTTTAGGCCACATTTAATAACTCTTTTCTTTTGCTTCGCGAATATCTTTCGGGAAGATGCAACCGCAGTCGGGCTGCACTTTTGTTACAAAATAAAGGCAGACGAGCCGAAAGACCTAGTAAATTCGATTCGTACGTAACGAAAGTGTTGGAGAAGCAGAAATCGACCTCTCATTTACGCCTTCGAGAGATTCTTTTCCCAAACGTAAACACGGAATAAATTAGAAGTAGCAAAAAAGAAGGAACCCGAAAATGAAAACGCCGCAGCGTCGAAAAGAAATTTCTCTGTAATTTGTCGCATCCGGCTCGTTTTTATCTCCTGTTCGAGCTCCTGGCCGGTCTCTTCCGCTTACATCTCTCCATCCCCACTTTCGCTCTTTTTTGGATTTTATCTGTCTGAGGCCCATTTGTCGAGCGGACGATTCTTATCTCTTTTTATTCACCACTTCTTCCGTTCATTTTTTACGTTTTTCGAGCGCCACCTATATTTGCTCCCCTTTTATGCATTTATCGCCTTTTTTGCATTTCGAGTTTTTCGCCTAACGAGGGACGCTGCTAACGAATTTTTCGGCTAGCGAAGATTTTTTTCGCTACCTCTATGACGTGCTTAACGAATGCGGATCCGGATTTCCAGTATTCTGAATGAAATTTAAAGGATGTATACGTGCTTGCTTAAAAGTGACAGTCTAAGAAAATTCTTGCTACGTATTCTCGCTCCATACCAATAGAAAGCTTATTTTTGGCAGTGTATGTTTGGAGTGGGCCTCTCATTGGTAGATTGAATTTTTACGATTGTTTATAATTGTGGAACGTATTATTTTCCTCGATCGAGGAGTACTTTAGGAATATCAAAATGACTCTAGAAAGTCAAAGGATACCTAACAATCTGCGATTTCCTTACGATAACTATGCTTAGAGGAACATTCTTAGAGTGGCCTGAGAACAACCAAATTGCGCGGAATTATTTTCTTTTTCTCGGAGTATATTATTTCTAATCGGTTTCGTGGACTTTGTTATTTACAGATCGGTTCATGTGTAAGTTGTGGAAGTTGAAAATTACTCTTTTCCTGGTGAATGGAATCTTTTAAATCGTGCTCATTTGTAGTAAAACTAGTATTACGTATACCAGTGCTTGCCTGACCTTGTTTGTATTGATATGATAGCCGATTTTAGGACGAATTGTCGATTGTTATTCCCAGTCATTGCGTACGTTTATTCGTATTTACGGTTTTCAAAATTTTCAATCTTTTCTTCCAAGAGTCTCAAAAGTATCCTCTTAAAAGTGTGGGGGATTGTGAGTGGAAAATAGATGAAATTATGGTGCCTTAAAATTGTGTTGTCTCCGGTAAATACTCTCTAAATGTCACTCTTTAGATCTGAAAATTGTTTTATCGATACTCAGGCGCTCTGGAGCATTTTGGGTCGCAATATTGTTCCATTAACCTTCCTAGGAAATTTTCCATCATCGTCAATTTTTATGCCACGGGAGCAGTTTTATTTCGCTCGTAATGGCGAAATGTTTCCAGCAATTACTCTTAAAGAGCGGCAAGAGCGATGAATGTTCTCTTAAAACTATCAGAATTTTTCCGACGCACCGGCTGCTCTTTTCGTCTTGATGGAATTATCTTAATTGCATTTAAATGACATCGTTTCTACGAATCGTTCTTCTCATAGCCGTGCTTTTATTTTAGCGTTACGCTCTTGTATTAATGCGATTTTCTCGAATTGGGTCATTCGGAGATTCATTGCTTCGTTAAGAGATAGACGCAATCCTACCTATAAAACTTCGTATCTAGGTTGAAAAGTGTAATGCAATTCATTCATAGCTTTCTGCTTCTACCATTTCATAGGCTCGTTTGCGTTAAACTTTTGCCTCTCCAGATATAAGATTTCCATTATTTTCAATCCCTTTTGCTGTTGTTAGGTGCTCGTGTTGCTATGTCCCATAGACCGAACAAATGCACTTCTTGCATCCATTCGGCTATCTCCCTACTAAAATGAGCCGTCTCCAGCGACCTGAGAGTATAATCACTCCCATCATCTTACTTTCAAATAACCCCACTATTACAACCCATGCGGGATCGCCGAATGTATAAGGTGTTTGGAATATCTTCCTCTTTACCTCTTACTATTCATCCATTATGAAAATTCGGAATAGGGGGTTTGATTATTAAGTGGAAATAAATATATTCATTACTTCTGCGACTTATAATCCACGTTAGAACGCAGGAAAACGTGATTAACTTATTTCCTCTTTAATTTCCTCATTACCAAGCAGCGCATTTTTATGGATGTAGCTGTTATCTGAAACGAGGCTCACTTTTTCTTTTATAAACGCTCCTCAAATTAGGGAGTTTGGGAGCATAAATTGTGCCGTAAATTTGCAGCGTCTTGCTTTACCGTTTTTGTCTCTTAACGATGTCTGAGATAGAAATGAAATTTTCAAAGTAAGTTGGGTCCCATCGATGGTTTTCTCAGAAGTAATCCTAAAGTAAGGTGATTAAGGTAATTATTATATAGACTCCTTTGTTTATTAAATGAAATAAGCCGTTCACATGTTACAAGTATAACCAAGACTTGCCTTTATTATATTTTTAGTTATAAATTTAACATTTTCGTTGCTCTCCAATCGATTCGCGCGAACGGTAAACGGCCAAGATCTCCGTCAAATATTGAAGAAGGAATCGATGCGACCTTTTGCTCGTATTCCAAGCAATTCACCTTTTACTGTTACTGCTCGAAACGTTTGCGTATATCCGCCTCGGTAAGAGCCATTTGCTCTCTTGGGAAGGAGATAAATTGCAACGGAGAGAAGTGGACAAATTTAGAATGGAATATTTCGCTGCTGTAGATGACATGGCGTGATTAAATGGTCTCAGTTTTTTCGAGTGATACTACCAGAGATGGCGTTGGCGTTTTTTTTAGAGGATACTCCTTTACTTTGTAGATATAGAGTTTTAAATATCAGGGGTGTGTATACATATATATATATATATATACTCGTATGTATATAAATTAAGGCACGGGCGACATGATCAATAGCTGTTGGCACGTAGGCGTAGGGGCGGCCGGCGTTTGATGTTTTATATATCCATTTTAAATTGTTTAATTCTTCCTTGGGTCATCCTAATAAAATTTAGCCTACACTAGTAAAATGTTATGGACCTACGTTAGAGTGTTAAAGGATAAATAGAGAATTAGGCCTATGAAGTCTAATCTTTCTTTGCTCTAAATTTCATGTGCTGCTTCTTCAAACGAATATTTTCCTTTTAATAATAATGTTACCGAGATATTTATATTTGGTCTGCCATTGAAAGGCTATTTCACGGTCTCTAGAAATTGATTGATTATCGTGTATATATATGAACTCCTCTATTTTTAATGTTATTATACTCCTAAGTGCTATAAATTCTCACCGTGTGATGTATCATTGAGGGGATTCAGGTTATTAAGATCATGCGAAAGGGGAAAACATAGACTCCGACTCAAAGGAAACAGAATATTTAAATTATTAACCAGTCTAAAAGTTTATCTCGGGCCTTCAATTGCATGTTTAGGGTCGCACTGATCGTTTGTTGTCGTAGAATCACTTAGCTTTGTACACAGAGGTCGCCTATTTCGGCAATGCTTTTTTCCTCTTATGGAACAATTGCAATGGGAAATTCGCAAATGAAGGTGCTTCATTTCTGCAAAATGTGTTAAGGAGCACTGTAATTAGTGGCGCTTTCCGCAAGTAGAAGACAGTCGGTGTATCTGTTGTTTAATGTAATTTCTGTGGTTATTTTGCTGAATTCGAGAAACTGTTTTTAGTTTAAAAGAGCTGATGGAGTTGATGTCCACGGGTTCTTGTGTCGCGTACTGCCGCGATTTAAATAGCTTAACACCGAGTCTATTAAACTAATTAATTTACTAATTGAAGAGAAGGAGTTTCACCGGCGTTACTTGCGAGAAAGTGATAAATTGGAGTATATGTTAAGGAAGTGATGAAAAGGTCACATGTGACGCGAATTCCGACTTTGTCTGGCAACGGGGAGGAATGGATAGTTTCATTCAATAAGATTGTATAGGTGCGTTAAAAGCTGATTCCTGAAAGATATAAAAGTAAGCGATTTCATTTGATGTGCACCTTTGCTTGATGGAGGTAGAACCTTCCTATGCCAACGCAGAGTTAATCCTCGATTTTTGACGTCCGTATTACCGGTAAATGAATAATCTTTATGGCCTTGACTATTCCGTAAATATATATCTCTTGGGAAGAGAATTCAACAGAGTCAATAATCTCCTCGAAAATCATCTCCCTACGATTAAGGGTCTGATATAATTCTTCTAGAAACATGGGGAATAATGGCACAAATGTACTTTTATGTCTTAGTGAAAGAAAATAGATGGAGGGATACGATTGGAGGTACGCACGAGAGAGAGAGAGAGAGAGAGAGAGAGAGAGAGGTGCAGGAGGAATGAGTCCAAGTGAGGGATTTAGCGGTGCTTCGAAAGGTTTCATCTCTCCCGCTTTGGGATGTCATCAAATGGAAGCCGTGCGGAAAACGTTACCGCAGAGGTAATTGTTGCAAGAAAGTCGCAGTGCGGGACTATAATAGATTAAGGATAGTCGCCGAAGTCGCTTTTCGAGGAAACAAGACGAGAAATTTGAAAATAGATATTCATATTCTCGAAGGAAAAACTAATCTGTCGGAAAATATAAAGGATAATTCTGAAATTTTCGGCTAAATGTTGCGTCGTAACCAAAGTAGCGAGTTGAAATCACGGTACAGGTTGTTCGTTATAAAGAGTGATCATTTTATCTGATTAACACCGAATGAAAACGCAGTCCCCGATTCCAGTCGATGAAATAGAATATAAACAGCGCATTATACTTTTCGTATCGAACCAGTTTCAATTCACAGCAGTCTTCTTTATAACGCACACCTCGAGTAATGATTAATTACTGCTAAGGTATTCAATAGCTTACCTTACATCTTCAACCTATACTCTTATTTGCCTAGTTCTGATGATGCCATTCATCAGTGTTTAATAACCATCTGCTCTCATATGTATTTGCAGCGAGCAGAATTGTGTGTCTATTGTCCGAGAGCAACCCCGAGACGATCGTGCGTTCGTTATTTATATCTGACGACCTATTCTTCGAAGCTCTTATTTGAGACGGGCAATTATATATTGCTTTTCCTGTGCCCATCGATGTAACGTAGATTTCTGCTACATCTTTGACGAGGCGTGTCAACTGATGACGTATTTTTCGCGTTCCTTCCAAGAAGCCTTTTCGTCTGCTTGCTCTCGTCTCTCGCGTTGGGATTGTTTTTCATATGAAGGAATGCGTTATTCATATCACGTATGTTCCCATGAGTGGTGGATTTCACGGTCTGAGAAAATGTTTTTTTTTCACCTTACTGTGGCATTTTAGAAATTAGTTGAGAAAACTTTCATCTAATAAAGTTAAAAGAGTTCCTGAGTCGAATGTGAAATTCCTCTTGCCTTCTCGTGAAATGCACGAACACATGGATTATGGATATCAAAAAGTTTACTTGTCTTTGCCTCAAGCTAGGTTTCAACTCCTATTACTTAAATCATTCTAAACAATTGAAAATTCTATTTATAAGCGAAACTAGTTGCATTGAATAAGTTTATATCCTCTGTAAATTACAAAGTAATTTTTTGATTCTTTAGTATGGCTCCCTTCGACTAATACCACATCAGATTAAATTAAATTATTCCGAATGAATTATAAAGTTTGATGAAAATATTGGTTTTGAAGAAATTAGCTCCGTGACTCATGATTATCTAAGATGGAGTACGGCTATGAGGGAACTAAGATAGATGTATCATTAATACAATTTCCTTGGCCAGGTTAAAAAATGAATTCCTAACCGGAGCTAGTTTCGTTTACTTTTCATACCACAGTTATCAAAATAAGCTTCGGCGCAGTAGGGGTCGAGTACTAGTCAGAACTAATATGATCCGCAACGGCTTTATCGTTATGTCGTCTGCTTTCAATCCGTTGGAATAAAATGGCTTTTCTTAGATGCTTAAAAAGTCGGCCTCACGGCGTCTGTGCCGGGGCTCGACTGCGGACACGATGGCCGCTATTTCCGGGATAGCGTGGGGTGGGGCGCGCGTGCGCTCAAACTGAATTAAAGGGGAACTTCTCTCGGACATTTATTCATGTTCCTTCCATTGTTTATCGACTTATCAGAACCATAAACGATTTTGTATTCGTCACGTTTTTGGATCTGGTCGTTTTAGTGATTGATAAGTTGCAGATATCTCCCGATGTTACATTATCGGCATTTTGTATATTTATTTGTAAGATCGTTTTATATGAAAATATTTTTAATCGTTTACAACGTCCATGTTTCCCTTCCTGCGAATGTTCCAGCAGTCGTTTTTTATGGTTCTCAAAATATAAGGTCGCACCCATCGCTGCTCTATAAGTACGTTACTAGAATTAAGCAAATACATTTTCAAGACAAAGCTATTTTAGTAACAATTGTGTGTATTAGAATAATTTCCCTCTCATCACCTTTGAGATTTGTGATGTACTGTGATATACTGATTGCGGTATCGTTTACGGTTTCAACACAAATATCCGTTCTCCTGAAGTTTATACACTTGGGAGTGAGTAAGAAAGGTCATTATAACCAACGTTGCATTGCGATTTGTATTTTTTTTCCTTTCGGTTACGCCGGAGAAAAGCCCCTGTATTCGCGAGTCATGATTATATAAGCGGTAGGTTTCTTATCCTCTTCGTAAGGCAGCTATTTTAAGAAGTGAAGCCGTTGCTTGGAAAGAGTTTTTATTTGGCGCATTTTCCCATTAAAAATGCGTACCGAAGTATTGTAGCGATATCGACTCGATTTCCTCATTTCCGATTCCGAAGAATGCGTCAGGGCGAAGTTGTGTGCATTTATTTTGATCGACTACGGACTACTTCATAAGTTCTGCTGATTTCAAAGCTATACATTTTTCTTATTTCTCAGAAAGACGCTTCAAAGTATTCTGGATGAATAGTCTCAACTTGGCAAGGTTTCATATATAAACTGGTGAAACGTTTGAAGCTTTAACGTGCATTGAAATTTGAAATTGTTGTCTGAAGTTTATAAATTTCCTGAAATCGCGAAGGAATAGTTTTGTTAAAAAACTCCTGTGCTCAGGGAAGTTGTTCATTTTTCTCCTTCGTAAGAAGATCGCGCTCACATGATCATACTGTGTGCCAAGAGACTTTTAGCCTAGAATAGTGGGAACAATTGCTATCCTTTCATGTTACCAAGGAGAAATCGAATTGTCTGAGGGGACCGGTACTCGAACCCGAAACCTCCAACTTAATAATATAATGAAATTGTAAGAGGTTTCTTAGATCTGATGGTCACACCACCGAGTGACGTCGTCCTCGTCCTTCTAAAGTTTTCTCTGAAGGCAAGTCCGCTCAATTATCGCTGTTTCATTTGGGCGAGAATTCGCACCTTCCCTTCTCTGGAAGGGCTTTTCCAGCTAGGTAATATCCCGAATATAAAACTATGCCATTAATTTCGTCGGCATTATTGAATTATGGCGTGGCGCAGCGTAGAGGGGGAATGACGCAGTGGGATGAATGGAAGGCAAAAAAACAGTTGAATGGGCCGATGCGTAGACGCAGGGGTGGGGATGCCGCTTTACTTGCACGCATTCTAGTCGTTGACGACGAATTAATTTGCAAATGGAGGCGGTGGGGAAGTCGTTGCCGCGGTGGTTAATTTGAGGGAGCTGATGTTTTGTTTCTTTAAGGACCTCTCTATGAAATCCCTCCTACCTTACTATTGCTGGTAGTGAGTGACGTTTTACTGGAAAGTTAGGATTTAAGATGGATTTTTAATATTGTTTATTAGCTGATCTTTGCTCAGGTAATTCGTATAATTCCTAATTAAACTTGAAAATGATTAGAATTAGTCCATAAGACTGATCGTATGATAGTCCAACAGAATGGAATTAGACCTTCTAATTTTGTGTATTTCAGTCTTGTATCAGTATATCAGCATATTTGTTAGTTGAAGACCCATTTTAGTTACTTTTCATCATTTATCTACATTGATTCTCTTTACATGTTATTAGAATGAAGGGATTCTATTCAGTTTCCACCTATAATCTCATAGTCTTGAATTTCTTCATTACTAAATGCACTTTTCCCTCTTATTACCCAAGAGGAGAATTGCTCGTCTTTCATCTCTAATTAAGAGGTAAGCAACGCCTTGATTCCATAAATCATCTTAATTCTTAGGTTCGATCTTGGCGAACGAATAGAATTGTTCTTTCTGTCTCTAACTTTTTGATTTTTGCCTACGTCTCATGAAAATTATTTACCTTCATCACAATTTTATTTTCATTTATTTTGCTCAAGGAAATTCAGTGGTATAGATTTTAGAGAAGGAATCACTTCGTTACAAGTTTCGTCCTAACATATATGAATATGAGTTTTAATTCATTTTCTCTGGGTGAATACAAAAGCAAAAATTTTACTGAAATTCTATTCTATTCCACTAAATTCTATATCGTCCCTGTGAAATGGATCTAAGTAATATTAATGGTTTTAAAATGAGTGTATTTGAATCATTTATGAGTAGGAAATCTCAATCTTGGATTTCATTCTCTCTTTAGTTTTAAATTGGTGCGACCTAGTAAGTTTTTAATTATTTATATTTTTTCTTCCTCGAGTCAAGTCGATCCGCCTTAAATGAACCAAGGACTAGAGTAGAAGTTGCCAATAGAAAGAATGGCTGACCTTGGAAAGTTAAATTCGCCATGTAAACTATTTTCAGCAGTTCGTTTAATATGCAATTATTTTGTAGGACGAAGGAAATTTTTCAGGCAGCTGAGTTAGTTTGAAGTAATCTTTCATCGGCAGAAACGAGGACTTCCTTACGGAAGCATATTCTATCATCACCGTTATTTTCAGATGTGAATGTTTGCTCACCTGGTGGTTTTGTTGAACTACATCGGTTTCCTCTCTTTACGAAGTTTTATCAGAACCAGGAAGTGTACGTATTTCCCCGAGAATCCGCAGCCAAGATCTTCAGTTGCAATAGATTTCCAATACCAGATGTGACTATGCCACGCAAAAAGAGATCATCATCTTTATCAATGATCTGAAAAATTCTTTACACTGTCAGTAAATTATTTACGGTGAGTGTTAATTATTTCTCCTGTGAGAATAATTTCCAGATCGATGAAATCAGTTTATGTAGCACAGATGGTCGGATCTTCATCTGCTTTAAATATCGTGGAACATAGGCTTCTGTTGTTCTTTTTCCCTCCTAGATGATCCTAATGTATCGGTTGATCTCGTATTGGATAACTGCTTCTGAAATTCATAATGTTATTAATTCTTTCTTCTGAATGCTACAATTCTTAGTAATTTCCGCGCTGCAAGCAAAATAATATATCGACGCCCTTGTAAGATATTCATTATTTGATTACATCTTATTTTTGAGTTTTTCTTGTAAGTTAAATTGTACCTAATCCTTAAAAGATATTTTTAGATTTAATTAAATAAATTTGATGAAACTCAGTTTACCTTATCAAGCTTGCCATTATCTTTACCTCCCATAATTAATACTCACTGAAATTTTGTTCTCTCCGTACTTAGCTGTTACTTACTAACACACCACGCATTGAGTACGGTTTCTCTATCGCTGCATATTAGACAACGGAAATTTAATTATGAAATCTTCGTGTCTCATGATGTTTAAGATAGTCTGCCGGCAGATATACAGCACTTGATTGCATACGCAATGATACGCTAAAATTGAATGCTAGAGCATCTCTAACGTTTGTTTAGGTTTCTGGCTTGAAATAAACCGACGTGGTTTATTTGAAACAGACTTTTCTCGTAAGGAAGTTATCTGTTTTGCACAACAAACTGAATTACAAAAATTAGTTTACATCTTCGGTTGTTTTTCGTGGTTTGTATTTATATTCTCGCGTAGTGAATTAAGATTAGTATGGGGAAAAATCACTATTAATTGGGTCGTCGCTGAAAATGGCCTTAGTATTCAGTTCTGTTTGGTGGATGGGAGGAGAGCCTACACGAGTCTGTAATCATTCTGTTTTCATTTCGCAAATTGGTTGCTCCTTGGCTAGCGGTTCGTTATCTTCCCAATTTTAACTCCGTACGGCCCCTCTTAGTCTGCTGGAGTTTGTTTTCCTGGAAATGCGCTTTTCTTCCGTTCCTCCCATAATAAGAAGTAATCTTTCTTCATCACGGTCTTCTTTTCTGTCCAATTTCTCTTTATTTCTTCTCCTATACATTCTCCTACCGTCCCTTTTCCCTTCCGGAGACGTTTCCCTGTTTTATTTTTCTGCGTTCATCGCTGCCGCTTTGATCATTTTGTCTACTTCCCTTTGCATGTCGACGCGGGAACGCATTCGCCGAAACAGTGAGTTCATGGTAATTTGTTGCCCGTCTCCAAATGTGTATCTATATAGATCTTTCTTCTGGACGTCTCTCTCGCGGTACTATTTCAAGTGCCGATGGTTCATTTGAGGCTTTCCATATGTTATAATATTATTTTGGCTCAGCTTATCTTCTCATACGTCACCGGGAGTGTTTAGTCCAAAAATTGCTCATGGTGCACAGTGGTTAACCCTAGTCGGGTGAGGACTTTGACGTGTTATCTAATGATAATTACTTTACGAGGTACGTGGATGATACTCGGTATTGTATCGTAATCTGATGATGCTATCTCTGTAACAATCTATCTCTTGCTAAATTTGTGTAACTCAGCGTAGATTTGACATTGTTATCATGTCTTTCCATGAATTAATCCAAGCACTACGCTTTTGCTAGAATTCGTGTCATCAGAAGTCTGTTTTATTGCGAATATTGGCCCAATTTCAAAGAATAGTGTAAATCTCAGATTCGCACAAGTAGAAAATCCCGTGTATCCATACCTAAACGATTTTTTATTTTCTTGAGGAAGATTTTTCCTTAACCTGTTACGTTGCCCCTCATTTTCAGCTGCACCTTCTAGTATTTTACTGCGTTAGCATGCTCCACGTAGACAGTCACATTTTCTTCTTTTAGCTGTTCGCGTGGTACTGTTTGTCTGAAGTAGTTCTGTTCTCATTTCGTTATTTCGCAGTTGCATAGGATCGGAATCGCAACTAGGTGCACTAGGCTCCAGAGTGGACTATGGAAGTCCTAAGTATAAAATTGAGTCTGTCAGAGAAATTGGCCTAAGAGTGACCCTCGATCTGCCTTATTTCTCTTTTGGGAGCGACTGAATTTCTTCAGATCGAATTTTCGGTCACCATAATCCCAATGCTCATACATGACCTTCCTCTAATTGGTTGCAGGGCGAACGGGCGGTAGTGGAGTACGTCCGGGAAGGTCCTCCCCCACCGCCGCCCCCGGCGCCGCCGCCTCCACCCCCGCCGCCGCCCCCGACCTCACAGCAGCAGCAACAACAACAACAGCAGCAGCAACCATCCCAGCAGCCCCCTCCTCCGCCTCCGTCTCAACCCCCGCACAGCCAGAGTCAGCAGTCTCATCAACCGCAGATGAGGCCTCGGATATCACTGCTGCAGCCAGCACCCGATTACATCACCCAACTCCCCAGGAACAGGATACAGTCGTAAGCAATAGATACATCTCTCTCTGCAAGCAGGAGCTATTGCCAGCAGGGATAACCGCTTTTATTAATGGGAAATGTTGGTGCTGCGGGCTTTATATCTTCTTCGGCGTTTACTGCGGCATTCGGTGCCTTTTTTAGATTTCAAGCATGAAGAAATTCGTAATTCGGGTCATCATCTGCGTAAAGCGTACATGAACCAATCGTGCGAATGAATTACTTGTCATTTTTGTAATTATGTGATTAATCTCGCTCTCTTGCATAAAAAACGCGATTTTATGTTTGAAAAGCTAATGAAGCATGTCCAATTTTTAAATTAACTCTCTTGTTTGCTTACGCTAATTGAATTTCGGTAAGCTTTTATTGCTTATTTCGAATATTTAATTGTGCGCAATTTATATTTATTAACGTAGCGAGCAAAGGAGACATCTAATTTTCGTCAAATAAGGTCTTCAAAAGATCTGCCTTAATATTTTTTATCGGTGCTTATCATATTTGCTTTTGTTTTTATTGTATAATTATAAGCTATTTGTTTATTTTCGAATAGTGAATAAATAAATATAAACCTCAATTTGTGAGGTACTAATAATTCAATGAAAATTAAGCATCACGAATTACAGAAAAATCTCAGGAATTAGAGAACTAGATCATAAAAGACCTTTAAACAATTCCCATACATGAGTTAGTTTAAATTTTTCTGCAATACTCAATCATCACTTCCTCGTTGTTGCTGCTTCATGATGGAAAGTGGTTTTGTTTCCACGTCGCAGTCGGGAACGGTTTGTATGTTGATTTACATGTAAATGCATGAAGGCATAAGGAAGGTTCTGATCCCCTAGCAGTTCATCGTACCCTTACAGGGCGGACCCTCCTTACCGGGACACCATGGTGTCAGCCGTGGTGCAGCAACCCCCGCCTCCTCCACCTCCCCCGCCGGCACAGCTGGAGCTGGGTCCCCCGCCCCACAAAAAGATCCGGCTCGTGGGTGTGGTCGCTGCCAGCGAAGCCAAGTCTGGGGTCCCCACGACCACCGCGGCCTCCGCCGACCTCCACCAACCCCTGCGGATAGACACTCGGGTGAGTGCCACAAATCACTTGATGGTGGTTTTACTTATTGACATATTTTGGGATGATCCTGAGGGTACGTTTTGGATTATAAGGCACACATGAGGACCCTAGAAAGATATGATTCAAGCTCAGGTGTTCTCGGAAATGTTATGGCCTTCAGAGCTAAGGTCGCAAATTAAGTAAATAATATCATTTTTACATTCTTCCGGTATAATACTTCTTATTTTTCTTTGATAGTCTTAACTAACATGAAATTTCGGTTTGAAATGTTTTGATATACATATATAGTCAGGTATAACTTTTTGGCAGAAAATTTTGTTTACCCCCTCAGGAGTAAAATTTGTATAAACTATCGCATAATATATAGTATATCTTACTCTCCACGTTTCGGAAAGATGTTTAGGTTTTGAACCTCGACTTGTACACAGGCGTATACCGTGATGTACTTAATCTTATGAAGTCCATTAGGAAAATACACAGGCAAATATTTCTATGTAAAAAACCAAATATCATATTCAGAAAGCTTAGTTTATCGTAAGCTAATATATTGAATCACTCTCCATGGCTGTATCTCGAGGCACTTCGATGCATTCATCCTCCTACTCATTTCACCAGATTGGTGCTATATTAGCAAGGTCCTTTTGGTGTAATGAAAATTATTTCTTGGTCATGACGAACGGGTTCTCGAAGGTCCTTCGCTCATTTTGGATAACTCTGAGAAAAGAAGATGCTGCTGCATAATTTATGCAACACCATCTTGGATTACAATGCTCTCCTTTTGATTATGCTATTCCCAGGATTCTTTTTCCGATGGTCTTTACACATCCGTATGTTTCAAATTTATTTATTCCGTGTATTTAGCGAATCAAAATGTTCGGATGAGAGGAAATTCGTTCCATAAAAACCTCTGAATCGTCGAGTATCCATTTTAGAGTATCGATGGTATTGCATCTCCGTGGAAAAAGATGACAGAAATTACCGCAATTTCAACGCTGAAAGTTGCAGAAAAGCATATATTTCAGCCGTTTAACTATTATCATTTAACTTTCACCGATAAAAGCACATTTGTGTTCATCTTAGATATTTGCCTTTGAAACCAAAAATCTTTTGGCTGCTGATAATTCGCTCGAATTATTTGAATTTGATGATAACTCAAATCCACCGCGGGAGTTTTTGAACGGAAGACAACATTTTCTGCGTTATTCTTATAATTCAATCTTTTATCATTTTAATTATGAAAGCCAAACGTAAACTACATTACCGAATGGAATCGGCCATTTTCTCGGCTTTCGCAGCTATTCTTGTGGACCTGCGAATTTTTCGCCCTTCCCGACCTCAGGAACGCTTGCAACAGCTCAAATAAATTCTTTCCCGAATCGATTCGAGGATTTGGACGTCCACTCATTATCACTCTTACGGACGATGTTTTTTCACATCCGTTTGAAGATGGAGCGGAATGGTGGGCTCTTTTTCCCGGTTCTTTTGGCAAATCCAGTTGAATCGGAGGGCCCTGCGTCGCCGCCGGAAAATCGATTGGGCCTTCGGACACTTCCCCTTTAACGGGCGGCGTTTGGGCTATTTTCATGCGGATAAATTTGGAGTGGTCGTTGCAAAAGAGTACTCCTTTAAAATCGAAAAGTACGTGTTGTTGCTGCTGGAGTTTGGGAGGAATCCAACGTTTTCACTCGCTAGTTTAATGTCAGGATGGAAAGCTTTGTGGCTGTTGTGCGAAATTTATAAGCTGCCACGATGGAAATGGTTTGCTCTCTCAGTAAATGATGCTCGAAGAACAAAAAAGCTTTATATTTATGTAAAGTCATGACGTCTGTCTTTGATGGAATTAATTTATACACAACTCTGTGATAGTATAAATTTAAACCGAATTATAAGTGATCTTTTCACTTTTTTATTTTTTTATTTTTAATGGTAATATTTCATCTTTTACGATAATAAAGTGCAAACTACCTAAAATCGTATTTATAATTTTGTGAATGAGAAATTTGCTTTTAGACTGTATTCAATAATGTTAAGAACTAAATTCATGTTTTACTGTATTGTTATTCACATCTCTATTTGATACTGGAGGGGGAGTATACCAGTATATTACCAGAAGTAGAATCGGAAACATTATAACGTAATAAGACATCTAATTAGTGCAGATTAATTATCTGATTAAGAGACAGAAGTTTACGTTTATGACGGAATTCTCCTCTCCTTGAATTTATCACTAAAATTTGTGTCAATTTTATCCCATTTATGATTGCCGTTAAAAAAAAGGCGTGAACTATCTTCACTCAAATGATTTCAGATATCCATATATATGATCATAGTTTATCTATTCTATGCCAAATGTGAGTATTTTGCATTTTTTATTTTCATCGTGGAAATAATAGAATTATTTTCTTAGCCAATATATCTTAGTTATTCCTTATCGCTGGAGTGGCAAAAGCAATTCGTTTGGAGACATTTTATCCGTATAGTTGATTTTTTAAGAGAAAATCCAACCTGGCATGAATTATGTTAGAACACAGTAGTATTTCCGTTGCAATGTTTTGAGCTTTGGATATTGAACTTTAGGATATTTTTTAGACTCGTCTCTTTCGGTGTACTACAGAAGAATTCGTCGTTAACTTTTCAGTATTATTTCTCAAAATTACAAAATCTTTCCGTTATTACGAGCAGGGTCCATTGATTTTTTCCTCATTGAAAATTTCTAATTATGCGGACCCTGGATGGAAAGAAGGCGTCATTTGCGATCCCGTGCATCTTCGGCATGTGTTGTCACCTCCTGTCAGTGGAAAATGGGCAGCCGTAGAAGGACCTCGAGTGCGTGTGTATAGTCAGCTGTGCGAATCGCGCTGTTAATATGGCCGCAGCAGATGTTCCTCCTTCCCACACGCGTGGGATAGATAATGAAGGGGATGCAGAGCGTGGCCAAGGACGTGATAAGGGCGAAAACACACCTTCTGCGCGGGCATATGTTGGACGCCGAAGAATGGCTCGTTTTGTGGAGACTTTTACGCCGGTTACAAATATTTTCCGAAGCGCGGTGTTTTTGATGCGAGGGTTGGGTTGTTTAGAGCTGCATATATCGCACTTGAACTGCTAGTCCAGAAATGCTTCCTGTGGTTGTTCAGAGGTTGGGTTTGTACCAGTCCGTAAATTTATTTATTGGAGAGCAACCGGAAAACATTAGAAATTTACTTTTCTGTATCTCCATCGTTTTGAAAAATTAAATATTTTTCTAGAATTATTTATTGATCACATCACCCAGAAAAGTTAATTTCATTATTACTACACAGATATTCTCTGTGAAATAATATAAACTTAAAATGTTGGTGATTAACAGGAAGCAAATGTATCGTAACAATGAAAAATTAATACTTAGGATGATAGGTCTTTTAAATTAAATCCTTAGCAAAAATGGCTGTTGCGCATCCTTTTATGACGTCTTGATAGCTTCCGACATTATTAGTCATCTAATAGTACTCACTCCTAACCATTTTTCCATTTAGTAAGCATAAAAATACGTAAGAAACGTATGTTTTAGATCATTTTAAAGGGATTTCGTTAGATTTAGGCTTCCGATCACGTAAAAGGATCGCCTTAGGAGAGCAAGGGCGCCACATGATTTTTCTGGGACTGCGTGTATATTGGAACGAGTTCAAACCGGAAACATTGCGGTTGAATTTCTTTGGCTCATATCCGTCTCTTTTAGGAGATGAAGTATGCTTCACGCCATCGGCGTCTTATTATCCACTCCAATGGAGTCAATTTAACTCGGGATTTCGACGAAATTTTTCTTTGGAGTCTCTTTTCTGTTTTCTACCTCACCAAAGCTTATATCAACACCAAAATATATGTTTTAAATTCTATAATTACCTGAAACGCCTACTATACTATCATTGAGATTATGCATGAGGTGGAGTGAATGTTAGGCAGCAAGAAATGGAAATTCCTATAGATTTTCTGATAGTGCATACATAACATTAATTAATTGTGCAATCAAGGAAGGCTGGTTCACTGCGTCAAAGAAATAAACTCAATCGCTCTGAAGATTAGATCAACTCCTCCAGCTTGAATGACTTTTGTAGCTTTGAAATCGCTTTAACTATCGAATGCAAAGCAAAGAATTCATCTATCTCGCATAAACTGTACGCTATCAGCAATAGCAAATTGACAACGTCAACCATGAAGGAATGCGATCGTACTTTGCAACTTACTAGAGAGAGAAATTTCCCTGAAAAGGCTATTCTTTGGGTCTTTGAAGGATCCTCGCCCTTTATTTCATTCCGAGGCACGGTGGGGATGTATGCAAATGGAAATATAAGAAGAATTTTTTCTGCGGATATAATTTGAATTTGGGTGAAGTAAATACTAGACTCTGACCTCTTCCATTATCCACTTTGGAGTCGGTTTCATTCTCCGCGCCATTCTTCCCAAAACAGACTCCCAATTGTTTCATCTTCTCCGCGCGTCTTCCTCCACGTCCACGCTTTTCTTCTTCCGATGGCCTTTCATAAACGAAGCGGTGGAATTGTGGGAGTATTCGCGCCAGTGGTGGACGTCCACTTCGAAAGCCTCCGTAGAGTAAATATTAATTCTCGGAGAAAGATTTAGCGTCCCGACCTCATCTGTAGTCACCTATTTTTCAAGTATAAGAAGGGTTTATTCGATTGCTGGGTTATTGAACTTTGGTGGTAAATATGAGTTTCAGTTGTCCATAGATACATAAAAATTGATCGATTTTCATATCCGAAGGCATTTATGGCCGACGACTTCGGAGGTTAAACAGGGGTGTGCAGACACTTCAGAAGGCGCCGCAAGGACTTGCGCCGGCAAAGAACTATAAATCTTTTGCTTCTCCACTAAAATTCGTTGGCTAAATAACTCATATCACCTGCCGTTGGCTTCTTAAAAAATGATATTATTGCTCTCTTTTGACCAAAGGAAATGAGGTTGCTTGTTTCAAAATTTTCAATTCGAAGGCTGAAGTCATGAACTCAAAACGCATCTTTTAAATATGTTTTATTGCTTCGTGTTTCACTTCAGGGATACAATTAAAAATCTCATATACATATTTTGAATTTCATCTCGCAATATATTACGGGTTTTACTTTGTTTAACCCTCTTACATGAACCGTACATATAAAATTTAACTAATGCCTGTTTGTTATGCAGTATTTTTCATTGAAAATTCTTTCAGAAGTTAAAATACTGTAACGTTTATCCGTTTGAATTAACAAGATTGATTAACAGATATAACTGATATGATTTCTTTAATTGAGTGAAAAGTGATGCGAATAAATGAAGGATGAAGGTTGCAGTCGATACTTCATTGAACCTCCTTGTATTTATTCATCAGTTTGGCTTGAAATTTCTTTATAAAAATACATTTCGTTTCGTATACAAGATTGAAGTTTACATAGAGTGAACTGGACGCATTAATGATATCCCACTGGATGTCACTTTGATTTATCACTCCGCTGCAGGTTATTGAATGGATACACACGCCATCACACCAGCGCGTTCAGTTGAAGCGAAGTCGTCTTCCTCTCCGCGAATATGTATACTGATGTGACAACGCTGCGTATCATTCCTGCTGTCTCTGAGGAGACAAAGATCCACGCGACATTCCATCCTTATCATTTCCTCTGTCTTACCATTCGCCTTTCCTGTCATTAATTTTTGTTTCCCTGACTCTCACGTACGTTCCTCATTTCTCCATCTCTCTTGTTTCCTCAGATCATCTCTCGCCGCTTTACCTTTTGGTTCTCGTTATGCAATTTCGATGAAGTCGGATAATTCACCATATAATGCTTCGATACCCTTTTTGAGACAATTAATGAGTCTCGTGGTAATATTAGGATTTTCGCCGTGACGTCAATGCTGTCGAGTGGTATTAATTTTTCATGCCGGCATTTATCGGGTGCTTAATTGATTTCCTTCTTAATGGTCTCTCCTTAAATGGTGTCTAGAAATGTCTGTAAAGATAGCCATTAATGGTGAAGAAAAAAATCTTCGAGGAATCTTTTTCTGCAAGACACTCAAAGACGCTTATCATTGCCGCAGTTTAGTTTTGATTTGTCATTGTTTGTTATTCCTAATTTGATGGCTGATTCCGAATTTGAGTAAAATGTTATTTGAGATAATAAGTAAAGCGGAAATGAAATCTCCTCAGTATGTATCTATCTTACATTATGCTATTCTTGGCGGTGAATATAGATTTCTTAAGGGATGTTTTCTTACCAATGTTTGGTACGATAAATAACCCTAGATAATGCAAATGTACAAATCCATGGCTAACTTAACCTGAAGATTCTTGTTTATCTAATGTGTGTTATGTCAATAATGATTTATAGGTAATTTAATAGTTGGTATTGCGTATGGAATGAGTCAGTGGTCGTAAAAATTTATTGGTTTACTTCGTAAATCGTGGTATTAATGTTTTCTGGATTTCCCGTCATTGTTGAGGATGATTTGTTCTTAACTTCCTGGTCGCAATCAGCGGTGGTCTTATTCCCACAAAAATACGTCTCTTGTATCCTCGGAATTCATTTCTGAGAAGTAGAACAACGTGTTAGCGGAAGAAGTGGTGGTGCAGAGTTAGGATCCACGCTCTTGGAGCGGACGTACACTTCCAGTGGTCGATGGCATGGGGACCGAGAAGGCTCTCGAAACACAATTGTCTAATGACTATTCCGAGAGACTCTCTGCCATAACTTTTTATAGCCGCCATTCCAACTTCCATTTATTTAAGTGTAAAGTTTTATTACCCTCGACGCTACCCTTTTAAATTACGACGCTTGAAATCGAAATTTTCGTAAAATGGTATTTTCCATGACGGCAGACTCTGGAATTAGGAATCCTTATTTACCCTCTGTTCTGAACGTTGACGCTGAAGAAATTTCATTTTTTGTTACACATCCATCGTTTACTCAACGTCGAGGGTAGCAACCAACGTAGGATCATGAATCGATTCTCTTCAATTAATACTCACTCTCGTTTCATTTTGCTCCCATCGATGGGGCAGCCGTATTTAACGGTAATCACGTTGAACAATGCGTGAACGCGGTTGTCTACCGAAATTCAATTTAGCCTCATCTTTAAAGGCGTTTTCTGTTGCGAGCCATTAGTCTATTTCAATATGACCTTTGTGGCAGCTCCTCTTTTTACCCACACCGGAAAGTGTTGTATTGTCACTGTCTTCTTCGGCTCTCTTGTTTGGGAAGGGTCCTCGACCGCCCACCCCTTCGTTTTGTTCCTGTGAGGGACTCCTCGGACGACATCTGGAGAGAGTTTTCATACATCCTGCACAACTTCCCGTTTCCTGCTCCTTAGTGTGTTGAGTCGTCTCCTTTCATTGCGTCGTAGAGGAAGCTCAAGAACTGGATTTTTATCGCGGAAAATTTTTGTACAAAATTTTATATCTCTACGGATCGGAGCTTGAATAATAAGGACGTCGATTCTATGAAATTTAGAATCTTCCTAGGGCTTAACCATTTATTAGCCGGAGTCTTCGCAATACTGTGAACCCTCGTTCTAAAGTTTTCTTCGGTAGCATTTTTTGCAACTTATATTGAAAATAAGCTCTTTCGCACAAAAATTTAGAAGCTTGACTCGCTTACGTTTTCATATGTTTTATGTATCACATTTTAAGGTAGATCTACAGGTCTCCATGGTAATCGTTATTAGCTCGCTCGAATTTGAATTATTAAATAAAATAGATCAATTTCAAAAAAGAAACATAAGTAATTAGAATTAAAATTAAATCGCGTGATTGGTTTTCAAATAGATTTTTCCAAAAACGTACATGTAAACTTAATTTTTCATTTCCATTTTTTTAAGACCAAAAAGACATGTACATAATAGGCAAGTTTTGTATTGAGAGTATATTATCGTAGAGAGTGAACTCGAGGACGATACTATACATTCGATCGACACTATTCCCAATACTAAGCATCTGTCTATAAGGTGAAAAAGTGCCCTCCTCTTGACATCCCGTTTAATTATACGAGACATTTTTCCTGTAACTGACACTCGCACTGTCCAACTCGTCCTCGAACACCTTCCCAAAGACACCTTTGTGTCCTCACTTAGCCTAGGACACCGGTCAATGCTCTTTCCCAAAAGGGATTTATCTCCTCCGGATGCGTCGCCGATACATCCTCTGCTTTCGACGCACGTACGTCTCCTGGAATCGAGGTTTGGAAACCCGCTCAGGAACGTTTCTATCGCGACCGAATCAAGTAGGAATCGCGGTATTTTCAGGGTGGACCACACCCAATCTCTCTCTGCCCCCGATATCGCAGCCGGGTGGGCGTTGGTTTTTGTAACTTATTGTTTTTAAATTATCTTGCTTTGACCGAGATTACTGAAGATATATTTTGTCCCTGCAAGGGAGGAAACTAACATGCCCTGTATTTGTGTGGCTCGTATTCCATCTCATTTAATGGTTTAGGAAACTTATCGATTTGGAGAAATGAAAATAAGTTGTTCTACTATCGGTCATTTCTAAAAACATCACTTTGAATGCATTTGCTCATATTTTGATTCGCTTATGGTAAATATATATAAATTAAGGAATTGTCCGCCATTCGTGATGAGAATGATGTTTGGCTTAGCCAAGAATCAGCTCGCGCTATATAAATATAATTTTTTATAATTTTACGAAATACTTTTCTATGAGTGCAAAATATTTTCCATTATTTTATCGAAGGAGATTGCAATGACACACGTCTCCTTATTGTTTACATGCCAGATAAATAAGTAAACATTTGTAAGTTTTCTCAGAATGTACAGTCAGTTTCTTTGTATACTCTATCGTCTTTATTCGGGCGAGATTGAGACTATTTACAGTCTTATATCTACGTACATCTTTAATTCTCAAATACCTATTAGTCCGTCGTCTGCAATTGACAGGGATTGTATTCTTCGGGAAGTTATTATTTCTGTAATTGCGAATGCCTTTATCGTACGTCTTCAGCGGAAATTGTCCGAGGAGCTGACAAAAGATTTTCCGCTGAAAATAGCTTCAACTGGATTAGTTTTCGGACGAGATTTATAAAGTAGTCTGCCGGTGGAAAAGTTCCAAGTCTCCCGCTGTGTTTTGTAATTTTAATTATTTCATCGAGAGGATTATTCCAGTGGGTCGTTAACCGCGTTTTCCCTCGAGTTCATGTCGCGATACATCGATCTATCGATGTTTCCTCCGAGACTCCTTAGCTGCCGTCACGTCTCAGCTCTGACCTTGAGTCTCTCCCCACCGGACAATAGTTGAGGATGCTCGCGGACAGTCTACATGTCCTCCCGGATGTGACCTCATAACGATGATGGAGCACATTTATTAATAGCAGTCATTTTTCCTTGCGCGGCAAATGATCATTCTAAGATAAATAACCGTGGTTTTAATGTCGAGTTGAGTGGCCTGCCAGCAAAAAAAAAATCCAACTTAAAATGCCACCATCGTGAAGAAAATGACTGATTCAGCCTCCAGGCATGTCCCCTTGGTTTTGAAATACCTCATCGATATTTATTCTGGAAAGTTTCATCTGTACCTTTAGCTATTTTTCACATGTACATGTATTCTTTGTCCTAGATTTTTGCAAAATCTGTATCTTCGCGTTCATCTCACTTTGAGGTCCTTTACCGTACTGTCAGTCACCTGAGGAAGTATTCCAATTCTGTGTGATGGCGTGAAAGGAATGTTGTAGTTGATATTGGTGTCTAAACACAACAGTTTAAAAATTCCAGTAAGTATTTAGGAATTTTTTGTTGGTAATGAATGTGTAGAAATTCATAAGTAGTTTCAAACAATATTCTCTCAAATTCAACCTTTGTGATCGATATCGAGCTTGATGTGAAGGTAACCACTAACAAAAGCCTTCACATTCACTCTCCTGCTTTAGAATGAGTTGATCCGTCAGTCATTCTAGGACGAATTTAGGAATAGGAGTTATATCTATTTCAAGGGAGTCATTAGGCTGTTGTAGTTTTAGCGCGTAGTTGTTTTTATATCATCTGAAATCGATGGATTACTAGCGCAGAGAATTCCACATCGGTGACTCTTCGCTCCCTTTAAATATTAATTGCATGCAAGCAACGGCTATTTGTTCGATGAAATATTGACGGTAACTAATATTGGTGCGTAGTCATCCAAAGATAGTTTCGCTCAGACATTGGTGAACGCATTGCCTAACTCCTCTTGTGAGAAGACATTTTCTTTGCTTGTCACGCTTTGTTTCCGATGAGTCATTGCTTATTGCTGCAAATTCATTAGTATTCATAATGTTCTATATCTATTTATAATGCCATGTCAATTTATATTATTAGGTAAACACTCACCTTAAATTTAGAATGAGAGAGTTGTTAGAATATCTATTGTAAGTGAAATAGTTTTTCACACCCTAAAACGAGTGACATCCAGTAATGATAGATACTGTCTATCTCGTACTTTCCCCAAAATTGGCTACAAAATTGTATGTTAGTCTAGGTTGTATTTGTAATTTAACCATAAAATTTCAACAAATTCTCTAACAAAAAAATCTTCACCTTCCATATAATTTCTTACAGGAACTGTTTGAAATTGCATAGCCTAGGGAATCTTGCGGCTAAATATATTATATTCAGCATTGTTTTTCACGCTCTATTTCATAGAAGAGGCGGGTCCAGAGCAGAGGTTCGGGAGTGACAAGCATGTATACTTACTCAATAGTGTCATGTTGCTTTACTGCGGCTCCTACAGCGAAAAAGATACTCTTGTTTAGTTACAGACTATGTCTACCATTATACTTTTGAATCAACCAAATAAGAAAAATATTTTAGACTTTTAGTTCTAGTTCTATAAAAAATAAATAAAGTAAGCCGGGTTTAAAGAAGGGCCGCCAATATCTTACAGACGGATTCCAGAATGATTGAAATGCAAGTTGATTACGATGACGCTCAAGGTCGTTGTAATCAATATTTTTGTCCCATAATGCTTAGCTAATTTTAATCCAAAGTTACAATAATTCGTACTCGTGAAATTTCACAGTGGGCTTCAATTCTGAAATGGTTTTGAAAGAGTTCTCTTCGTAGATTTATCTTTTATTGCAGCGTTTACTAAACCGCGTTCTGAAAACTGCTACAAGATCAATCATAGAATTCGATGTTAGCCTGGTATAATTTTCAAGAATGGGATATGTTGAAAAGTTGTTGGAAACTGTGTTGGAAAAGTGTAGATCTTTTTGCTTATGGATTCTTCGATAAATGAAATCTTATATTTAACATACGTAACTCATTTATTATTCTTAACTCTACCCAAAGAATAATTTCATGTTTCTATAAAAAGTTAAAAATATGCGAATCAAGAGGAGAGGTTGCAATGATGTAGCGGTTGGGTTTACCATAACATTTGGTGCTGCAAATGCCGGCAATAGTTCTTCCATGATAATAAAACTTATTAATGAATAAGTTTTAAGTGGATGAGTCGGTTCCGAAACAGGTCGATCAAAAGAAAAAGTCGCGTCCATTTTAGAGTAATGCAATTCGAATGTCTTCTCATTTCGTCCAAAGCAATGCTGTTTGTTTTTTGTCTCTTCTTTCTGTTCCTCCCAACTCTTTTCTTAGTCACGTGAGGACGTCTACTAATCCTGGAATGTCGGGCGTTCTATTTTTTTCTCTTCGGGATTCACGGGTTCGTCCATCTATTCTGAAGGCAAAGCCGACGTTAGGAGAGGCTATTTTGTAGCGTCGCCCTGTTTAGCAAATAAAAGAGAAAAAGCAGATGTTCCGAAGTCTGGCAACACCGCAGGATCCAATGCTGGTTATTTCGACAACGACTTAGTGCTATTTAACGCCAACGTGCCTTTTCTTCGACTCCTCATTTCTAAATAAAATCCTCTCATTGTCGTCTCCATTCTCCTTGGTATTTCTCTCCGTTGAAAATAGCCAACCGTCCTCAGATTTGTGCCACATTCGCTCCAAATCTGGAGACAGTAATTTCAGTGTAAGGAGAAGGGGGAATCTGATGCGTTTCGTCTGGTGCAAGGACAACTTCTTTCCTATCGTATTAAATGGGATATAAATGACTGGAATTAGCTAAACTTATTTCCGAATGACCGTCAATATTTTAGTCTATATAAGTAGCTGAAAATTCATGATTTTGGAAGAAAAATATTTTTAAAACAAATTGTATGGTCTGAATTTAGTTTTAAATACCTCGTTTACAACCTTGACTAAGCGTCGCAGGTTACTAAATTTTTACTCTATTTTCTATTTCCCAAGATAAAGTCGAGCAGCGTTCGGAATGTTATTTTCACATAGATTGTATAAATTGTTGGTAAATAGCTTTAGTCTTCTTTGATCATTTCCTAGAAGCGGCATTCTCGTTGCACGAGTCTTTAAATTCCTCATATCTCGAACAATATTATCTAATCATGGTTATCGATATTAATTGGCTTTATCGAAGATATGATGGCGAGAAATGAGATCTTCTGACGATTCGATGTTTTCTTACAGAATTAAGTTGTTTATAAGTTACTTGCTGGAGGCACTCTCGAAAAGCACGATAAAATAGATGTACCAATATATAGTTTATGAATGAATTCTTAACCGTGCAGAATTCTATTAGAAGTTAAATTGGATCACCGCAAAAATGTTTGTTTCATTCTGGGTGGGATTTTTGTGATTTTTTTCATTCGATCTACGATTTCCGAATTGGTAATTGACTTTCTTGAATTCGTGCAAGGAATGTTTGTTATAGCCCTTCCTTGTTGGTCTATAATATTAACAATGACGACTTACCGTACCGGTATTGAATAGTTACATTTAATCTTTTGCATCGTAATTTCGTTCACTCTTTGAAAAAATACGCGTCGTTTACAATTTTTTCTTTAACCTTCAAAAACAGTCCAAATCTGTGCTTAGATTGAGTTTCTGTTTTCGCAGAATCTTTCGTTTGGCGATCGCTCTTATTGCTCTCGTTCGACCCAAGCACTCCCCTCCCACGGCAAATCTCGTTTTAGTTTCATTTTCCATCGGCGACGTTGCCAAGCGTCCTCGTGCGGTTTCTCCTTTCTTGTCTTTTTCTTGCCGGGCTAAATATGGCAGCGGCGCCGTGACCCTTTTGCCTGCCAGAGGAGAATGGCAGCTCGTTCAGGAATGGAGGGGTTATGAAGAGAATTTACGGACCTTTTTAATTCGCGCAATCTTCTGCAGGTGCTCCGATAGATCGCCCAATGGCTTGGTTTAATGACATCCTCTTTACTGTTACCTTCATGGAAGTAACTGTGAAATATACGTATGTGCAACTATTCAAGGGCCGGTTGAGGGAATCGTACTCCAAGCTGTCTCGAACTAACCGATGTTTGTTTGCTGTATGATGGTAAAATTACATTCGATGACTAATGGTAGTTACTATCAACTGTTAGTGAAGGAGTTCACGATTTGAATCGCGCTCTAGGAGGGGAATCACACACTAACGGTGGCTAGAGAGAAATCGACGGATTCATGCAGAGGAAACGCGTTGCATATATTTTATTTTCCGAAGAATTCCTTAATTACCTTCAAAATAACTCTCATTCAGTTCCATAGACCTGGTCGTTGTATTTTGAATGAATCCTGCCAAGGCCAGGGTCAGTTTACATACCAACTCATTAAAGCGTATGAATTTCGAAAGCAAAATCTGATTGTGTGTGTGTGGTTGGTCTAGAAATGCATATTTGCATAGGGATGTTGATGAGCATAAGGTAGGCTTTGGCCTGAACATAGTTGTTGATAATTATCAGGAAGATCAGGATGATTTCAAATGATTGTCATTCTACACTTTCCAGTGGTCGGCAAACCGCGGCTCGCGAGCCACATGCGGCTCTTTAGCCTATGAAGTGTGGCTTTTCCACATAATACCACGCACGGGGGTAGTAATAATGTACATACTTATATAGCCCAAGTTTTAAAAATTTGGCTTTCAAAGATAATTTCAATCGTTGTACTGATGATATTTGGCTCTTTTGATTCATGAGTTTGCCGATCAGTGGGCTGGGTTAAGTCAAAATGAGCTTTCATCGATAAAATTTGGTTATTAATATGATAAAATATTTGGCCATGGAATAGGAGGTAAAATAAGGAGGATGTAAGCGACAGATCCAATCACCGAATTAAAAGCAATAATTTATGCCTTGCGGTGTTTACAAGACGAGATTTCTTAATCAGTGTTTACTTTTAGGTTAATCGCTGCAGGGAAAACGATTTCGCAGAACCGCAGTTCTTGAGACGAAAAAGGTTGCCGAATTATTATATTTAGACGAAAATCAATGAAAACATAATCAGTGAATGGCACATTAATAAGAATGGTATCAAGAAAAACGATTGCGCAATTATCTCAACTTTGATATAAAATGTATATCTCATTTCAGTTAGTGATTTGTTTCGTTGCTTGCATTAGTTGAAGAAGTGCGGATATTTCTCGAAATACTTTTGTTCTCTGTCTGGATATTTTTGTCTCGAGCCTGTTCTGTTATTGAAAGCTTTCAAGTTCATAAGGACTGAAATATTTTTTTCACGTCCCACACACGTAAGTGGCGTATGTAGGCGAGTGGAAATGATGAAAATGCGTAGTTGGCAAGCTTTGTTCGCCCGCGTAGCGAGGGAGAGTTTAATGGGACGATGACCGGCAGTACACCTTGCTCCCACCTCGACCCTCACGCACTCCAATGACACCTTGAGATTCGTGAAGAAAGAAATAATTTTGACTCATCACTACGCCGGACCACGTGATTGGGATGTACCGACGACCTTGTTTTCTTCCTTCTCGTTCCGTAATGATATGTCAATTGTTTAGTTGAAGAGCTATATTTTGCGCGGGTAGTTTTTTCTTTCCCTTCCCAGAAGACGAGTTACCTAAGCTTGCTTCAGAGCTCGCGTTGCCATAACTACAATTAACTATTCGTGGAGAAATTTTCTTCGTGCGAGGGAAAATGAAGGTTTGTTCTCAGTGTCCATTTCCTTATCATAATAGTCATTATGTTCTTAGAAGTTACGGAATTTGTTTATAATTTTCAATATGCCTGTTCTTGAATAATTTTAAAGTTCCTACCAAATGTCAGATTGGAATTTTATATTCAATGTTGTTTGCCAATGGAAACAAGGGGGTCTCTATTACTTACAAAAGATTCCACAAATTTCTGTGTTTTAAAGTTGTTATAATATATTAAATTAAATACCTATTTGAAACACTCAATTTTAATTCATTTGCAGATTGTCAAAGAAAAGAAAGATTTTCTTAATCCCCATTGCCATCCCATAAACATAAATCAAAATTTCAAATTTAAACTATGATAAAATATTTCCTTTGCTGTAAAAAAGGCATATATTTTGTATGAGTTCATTTTGATCTTTGAATTTTCCTGTTGATATGCAAATTTCCATATCAAAGTGTGAGCTCATTGAATATTTCCATTTATATTTTATTGTTCACACTTAAAAATTTTCATGCATGAAGATAATGGATGATGTAACAGTTTTTTCACTCTTACTTTGTCACTGATATAGGAAGAAATACATAGAAGAGACCATCTTAATTCCTACCAAAAGTCTACCTTGAACAAAAGAAGTAATTTCTTAAGGTATTCATTCAGGTCAAAATTGGCTGAGAATGAATCTGAAGAGTTATCTGAAACTAAGGTGTGATATTTGAAAATAATGGATTTAGCCTTCATAGTGGAGGTATCAAATTAGACTATAATATTCAGTATGTGGTTTGGCCGGGTTTATGAGTGAGGTGGTTTGTTTCAGGAGCCAGTGTATACACCACAGGTGGAAGCCATTTCCCCCACGTTGCCGGAAGACTCCACGTTTCGATCTACAAAGGATGAACTTCTTCAACAAATTGCAAAGGTGGATAGAAAAATAGCTGAAGCTGAGTCTCAGATCCAGAAGCTCAAAAAGAAACAGGTATGCTACTCAATATACATTCAGTTTAACCATTTAAATGCTACGCACATCTGTAGATATAACACACTAGGTGTTCTTGTTGGCATGGCTGTAGGTAGAAAATTAGAGTTAAAAATAAATATCCTTTAACTTTTTATTTTGAAAACTACCTGTTGGAAGAAACAGAAAATGTATTGAGCAAAGGAAGATGATTTTCACATTAGTATTGATATCTAGGCAGGACTTATATTGGCTCTTAGTTCAACAAGCAAACTTAGTTTAGCAGCTATAAATAATTTCATATTCTATAGTACGTAAAATAAAATGACATAAAATTGAATTAGTTGTGCTTATTTTTCAATGATGACTTCAGAATTAATTTTCATTGATACAGATTTTCATATTTATGTATAAATATGAAGCAATATATAAATCCTGAAATATACTGGTTAAAAATCTAGTTAGTACTTGTCCTTGTCTAATCCCATCATGTTTAAAGTATGAAACTTGAATATTCTTATGGATTATGAATTCAGTCGATTCAGATGTCTGTTACACCTGTCAATCCTAAGACACAAGTAAAATATGCAGGTAATCCATCATTTTGGTGATGTATAGATTTATATTGCTATTTCTAAGAAGGTTCTGCTTGATGGAGTGATATGTTTTCAAACTTACGAGGAGATAATAAAATATTTCATCTCCTGTCTTAATTTATATTCTTATAATTTTCTCTTATTTTATGCTAAGGCTTTTTTAAGCTGCTGCAACATATGAATTTTAGATTGATTATCAGTATGTCTTATCAAAGTTGTCTCTTCTTGATAAAAAATGAAAATATTTTATTTTATTTCCACAACCTTTTTATTTAATACATTGGCTGGAACTTTCATAGTGGCAACTATTTATTTACAACTAATAGAAAAGAGATGTTTCATGTCACCAATTTTTATTGTCCCTGAATGTAGTCACTAAGCATTGTGTACAACCCATTGCTAGTGATGTGGAAGTCATCTATAGGAGAGCCTGTTTTATTGATAGCTCGAATGGAGCTGTCTATTGTCTGAACTTCAGAATGTGAAGCACAGTCACTAATCCTGTCTCTCACTCACTCACTCTCAGCTCATGAATTGTATAGTGTTGATCAGTAATGCAGTGCACTTCTTCACTGAATGACCATGTTGGCCACATTTTGGCATCCCTCATTCAAGACTTTTACCCACTTTGCCACTCTACTGTATGCCAAAGCAGTTAGTTACCTTGATGATGCTGTCATGTTGTATGAAATCTGACACATTCACTCTTTATCCAACTCAATTGTTCCTCTTTCGAAAACATAGTGATAGCACTACATACATTAGACCACCAGCTAACACATGGCTCTGTTCCTCTCATCAGTGCTCGTGTGTGTGATTTGGGAAGGGAGAGTTCATTTGCTCTGAGGTAAGGTCGGTATGTAACTAATGTGTGGTACAAGCGACAGTATTAGGATCCATTGAATTGCGTCTCTGCGGCAGTGTTGCCACTATTGAGGTTCCAACCCATTAGCCTCAAGAAATGAAAGCAGGCTCAGATTATAAATATGTATTTTATAATTTGGTTCTCTGTCAATTTAATTTTATTTGATTTCAAATATATGTTTGAATTTATCAATGAGTTGAGTTGAATTTTCAGTTAGACGATTATTTAAGATGTTTGAAAATTTTGATATGAGCTAATAGACTCGTGCCATTATTCCTGTCTCAGATACTCATTAAGATTGGCCATATTAATATTTAAGCACATATGTTGTCAATCACACATTATTATACTTAAATTACAGCAAGAACTGGAGGAGATTGCTAGTAAGCCTGGTGTTGTTAAAGAGGAAGAAGAAATCTCCCAGCCCAAGCATCAGAGTTTAGCACAGAAAATTTATGCAGATAACAGGGTATGTACTGAGGATGTTGTATTTTGTTTGCCCTCATTCTTACTTTTACACTTACAAGTTATTTCATAGCCTTTAGTGAAATATGAATTCATCGTTGATTAGCTGCCATTTTCTTTAGTTTTCTCAATAGTTCCACTTTGAACTAATTTTTATCTCGGAGCCTTAGGGATTATTTTCAATGGGTCTTTTTTACTTATGCCACTGATGTCACTATATAGATTTGAAAATATTCAACTTTTTCTGTATTATATTATGGCAACAAGTGCTCTTCTGCCTTTCCTCATAATTAATTTGAAACAATTATCTTAATAATGTTATTAATATTTATTTTTACATTCATTATTTTATAATTCAGTACCTCTGTCTTGTATTTCAATGAATGAAATTTGTCCATGTTGCTAAGAACATCCTGTGAAATAATGTTAGGGCTTATTTTTTGGAAATCATAATATTAACTTAGACTATTTTTGATTTCTATTAATTATTAATTCATACAAATTTTCTTATACTCTTTTTAATTTTATTCTGCAGAAGAAAGCTCAGGAAGCTCACAGTCTGCTGGATAAGCTGGGACAAAAGGTGGAGCTGGTAAGTAGCTCAGAAAATAATGGTAGAATTTTTTTTGAGTTATTTCAGGTCACTTTAATTCTAAGATATTTATCTAGCTTTATATGTTCTTTGGAAGGAAGGAAGAAAATGTTCATATCCTTGATTTAAAAAGGTTATCCTCCACTTCAAATAGACCACTGGAAAATATTTTCATGATTTTTTCATTAGTTTAATTTCAGGTTCAGACATTCTTTTTTATTAGACCGTCAAGTCTGTTACCCTTTCCTTCAGAATGAATGTATACAGGAATATTAGAGTAAAGAATCTCCTTTTAGTATTATATTTGTAATCTATCTTGAGGTATTCTTTAAAATGATCACAAATATAAGGATGATTGTTTTGATATACATAAGAATTTATAAGGGTAAAATAGAGAGAATGAGATTGCGAGAATAAAGACATGAGTTTTGAAGGTAAATTTCAGCCAAGAAGATAGGACATAGAATCAAACAGAACTTGCAAAAGACATACAGAATGAATTTTCTTTCTAATAGTTCCAACGAACAAATGTATATAAATTCTTAGCTGAAGTGCAATTTTAGATGTGCGTTATTGCATGCTATCAAGATGTACACAAATCTTTTATTACTGTGTTTTCATTGGTGATAAATAGGTACCTATGGTATGGTGGTAATAGGTATAATAGGTACCTATGATATTTAATAAGGATAATAGTTATGTATTGGTTGACAGAGAACAACAGATTTTGAAAGTGTTAAAAATGTATCCCATATTAGTGTATATTAGTCACAGAAAGACTCCACCAAAGAGAAATGCTCTTACACATGTCACAATCTGGATCATGCTATAGGACAGTTGACAGTTAAAAGGAATTATTTTGAAGTTATCTGTTGGGACTAATGAATACTGTTTCAATGCCTTTTGCCTTATGATACTAAGTATCATTGTACTTGATCATAGTTTATTTCTATGATTTTTATTATTATTTATTTTCCTCTTTTAAAACAAGTGATGGTATGGGAAAATTTCCAATAATAATTGTCATATCATAAGCTTAGTTTTCTTACCTTGCAGAAGCCCTTGCAACTTACCGAATTCAAAATCCATTGAGGAAGGCGTATTTTCGTGTAACTCCATCATAAATGAAATAAAATGAAGATAGGAGGTTATACTTTTTCCACAGATATCTGTGGAAAAATCACAACCTCCTATGTTTGTTTTATTTTAATCACCTAATTTACTTGATGCCAGTTTAATTCAGTCAGTGCAGTTTATTCAAGTTATGATTTGGGATCTGTAGTCTTTCTTGATGTTTAAATTTGGAGTGAGAACAAAAAATCATTTAAGATGAATTAATGAAAATATTTGGTATTTTATGTGAAATAATCTTCAATTTTGATCAAGATAGACATAAAGTCATGTTGTAATATCCTTCACCCCATATTTCCCTTACAAAAAACTGTTTAGTATCTTCTCTCATGCGTTCTTTTTCTTTATACAGCCTATCTACAACCAACCATCAGACACTTCAGTTTACCATGAAAACAAAAGGAGGTAAGTAACTTCCTGAATGAATTCTATGCTGCTGCCAAGTAACATGGTGCTTTATTCTTCTTCCCTAAATATTGTGTAAATATAGTAGTAAATGTAAAGTTAACTATAAATTAATAAGAAATGAAGTAGTAATAGACAATCCTTAAGTAATTTTTATCTCAATTTATTATAGTAATATTAGCATGAAGGATCATAATATTTCCTTGCATTAATTTTTTCTTTCATTGCTGACATTTTCTATAGATTATAGAATTCTTGAAATAATTTTATTTCTTCAGTTTATCATTTAAACTAACTTTAAGTATATATCTTGCCTATTTTCTGCAAACAAAATATGATGGGAAGAAGTTTAATAATGCTTGAATGAAATGTATCTACATTCCATAACAGCAACATATTCAAATAAAAGAACTTGTACATCATTTGAATGAACATCTTTTCTTTGACAGGCATCTTACCTTTAAGAAACGGCTTATGGAGTACTTCAAGAGAAAACATACAGAAAGGGAAAGCAGGGAAAAATACATGACAGCAACTTATTCCCGCCTTATGCAGGAATGGCTTAGGAAAGTGGAAAAGATAGAGTCTTCAGCTAAAAGAAAAGCGAAGGAAGCAAAAAGTAGGGAGTTCTTTGAAAAAGTATTTCCTGAGCTGAGGAAGCAGCGTGAGGATAAGGAGAGGTTCAACAGGGTAGGAGCTAGAATCAAGAGCGAGGCTGACTTAGAGGAGATAATGGATGGTCTACAAGAACAAGAGGTTTGTATTGTTGCTTCTTAGTTGGTTGCAATCGTTCTTTCTATCACTGAGTTAACTGTAAAGTGGGAGACTTGTGTTTGAGTCCCAGTCATACTATTTTATTTATTCTTTAGTTTTAAAGGCTGCACACCTGTATGTGCTAAGATCATCTTTTACCTTTTTGATATTTCAGTACTATTGCTTGTAGTGATTGCTGTTGAATAGTCAAGCAGCTTCTTTTTATATAAAGGTATAGGGTATTATAATATTCTAGTTATGATGCTGTACAATGCTTTGTTATATGACATTGTGGTAACTTCTATAAGAGATGGTAACACATTATTATGATTTTCTGTTATGAAATTAGGTATATTTTGACATTTATAGTGTGTGTATTCTTCAAACAAAGTTGTTTTGAAATGTTTGAAAAAAAATTGCTGTCATTGTTAAATAACTGTTAGAGTTTTTTTAATGACTATCAGTTATGTGATAATGATGCATCATAAAACATTTATTTTTACTCTTTGTTTACTTTGATACCACTGGTTTCAGTTGTTAAATTTCTTTTGGAAATAATTACTGAGAATGAGACCACAAATAATGTTAACAAAAGATATCCAGTTTCATTGCAATTTTGAATTTAGTTTACTTAGTTATTGGTAATTATTAAAATTCAAATTTTAATATTGCAAATTCTAACTGAAACATTTCATCAGAAGGAAATATATTTATGACAAATGGGCTCCAGGATAGCCCTGTGGGCAGTGCGTTCGACTTCAATGAAAGCGGTCCGGGTTCGATTCCCGGTGGGAGCCCATATGGGAAATGACATCAGTTGTCGAAGCACTTTTCACAATACTTCTACTACTATTTAAGACAAATGCCTAGAGAAGAAATATATTGGCCTCATGTGCCTAAGGATGTAGGATTAAAGCTGTGATTTATGTTGATATTTGAGTTTAAGAAATAAAGAAGTATTTCTTATATCAGTGACAAATTCAGTTGATTACAAAAAAATTGTTTGGATGTGATATTCAGAAAATTAGTCAATTGTATCCTCGAATTGCATTCTTTTAAAACTACAGATGCTTTCTATGATCATTGTCAAACCTCCCAGTTTTTTGTATTTTCTTTGTTCCTGCTTATAAGGAGATATTTTCAAATTGAAATAGCTCAGTAGCAGGGGTATATAAAGGGTTTTAGTCTAAAGATGTGCATTATTAAATGGCATAAATTAACTTTGCATTTGCTCAAATAATTATCTTAAATCATTAAGAGATAAAGGTTCTCCAAGCGCCGAACACGGCGACCGTCTAAGGGCGATTCCTGGGAAACGGATAATCATTTAGCGGTCCCAGTTATTCAGAATCCCGATGTACATTTCGGAAACAATGCTTCCATCTTCATGGGGGGTCCAATGCTGATTGAGAATTCCTGGGAATCGCCCTTAGACGGTCGCCGCGTTCGGCGCTTGGAGAACCTTTATCTCTTAGTTCATTGACCGCCGAGTTCCTTTTTTCTCCTTTCTATCTTAAATCATGTTAAATTTTTATAAGGTAAAAATCATTTCTTTTCAATTATTTCCAGAATTATTTATCAGCCACTCACAGTGAATTTCTTTCAAGTCACATTAATATAAAAATTCTTAAGCATCAAATATGTAAACTTGACATTGTTTGTATACAATGTTGTGTAATATGTTTTCTTCTCTTCAATGGCTGGTGTCAGTAAGGTTTACTGCTTATTGAGGGATGGATTTTATGCTATCTAAACTTTAATTGTAATTTAAATTTAATTGGAAAGAAATTTACCAGAACTCAAGTTGTTTAGCAATCTTCAATTCTTTTAAAAAAATTTCTTAACAGGAGTTAACGACTGGAAAGCACTGACAGTTGGTCCCTACCCAATGAAATTGAATATAAATGATTTTTAAGTGTATGTACTCATCACGTTAATTACTATATTTGCTAGAAAATAGCGAATGTAATGCACACCCCAAAATTCAAGCATTGAGAAAAAAAATCGAGAAAAATCAGAGATTGGAATATCTTATGACCGTGAATTTAATGTGCACCTCAGAACATGCAATCACTTCATTAGCAGTACTGTATAAAAGTGTACAAAACTTGCTGATTATCTGAGTTGCATGGAATGAGGGAGAGCAGAGCATCCAACTAGCTGTGTGCTATAGGGAATGTGCACAAATAGATTTAAGCCTGAATGTAATGTGCCATCGAATCTAACCCACACCCCGATATCTGAGCCAAAAATGGACGGAGAATGGTCTGTATTATTTCAAGTAAATACAGTATCTTTTTCTGTGGAATGTGGTTCATGCAGAAATAGTATAGGATTTCATGTGGGTTTATGAGGGTCACTTATTTTACAGAGATCATAGAGTTTTATTGAAGGTCAATGATCTGACAAACTAATGTTCCTAAGATAAAAAAACACATTTTGTATTACAACTTCATCATAATTTCTGATTTTTGCTCTATTTAGATTACTGCGAGGTATTTGTCTGCTTGCTTACCACATGAATAGAAACTTTTGCTGCAGTTAAATCCAGAAATAAAACTTCATTCATTTTCATTAAAATATCTTTTTTCCAGTCTATTAACAACATTAGACATTTGTAATTGAATTTGCTGTTTCAAATGCTTAGGTCTTTTTTTAGAATTTCTTTGAAGTATGTTAGAGAGAGTTTTAAGGTTGTTCTTTAAAATTTTCTTGAACTTACCTAATAATCGTTGTACTAATTTCTTCTCATTCAATGCTTTAGATGGAGGATAAGAAGATGCGTTCTTATGCAGTCATTCCTCCCATTCTCTTGGATGCCAAACAACGAAAGTTGACGTACCAGAATAACAATGGACTTATTGAGGACTTTGTGGCAGAATATAAGGAGCGACAACTACTCAATGTGTGGACTGAACAAGAGAGGGAGATATTTCGAGAGAAGTATCTCCAGCACCCAAAGAACTTTGGTCTAGTAGCGTCGTACCTTGAGCGAAAGAGTGTGTGCGACTGTGTCCAGCATTACTACCTCTCGAAGAAGACAGAGGGATACAGACAGCTGCTTAGGAAGTCTAGACAAAGGGCAAGGGCATCAAGGAATGCTCAGAAGCCCACGGCAGCAGGTGGAGGTGCAGCAGGTAGTGGTTTGGGAGCAGGGGCGGGTGGTGCGGGGGACCCAGGCACCACTGGTGTCACCACGAGACAGTCAGTGGCTGCACTGCAGAGGGAACAGCAGCAGCGTGAGCTCCGTGAACAGAGACAACAGCAAGAGAGGGAAAGAGAGCACTCAGCTCCTGAAAGCATCTCAAATTCCATTACACCTCGCGATTCCTCCCCAGTTCCCCCTGCTGGCCTACCAGTTACCCTTGGAAACTCTGAAGGGAGTAGCACCAGCACAACAACGTCGGCACCGACGGTTGCCGGTTCAGCCGTGGTGTCCATTGTTTCAATGGCTTCTGGTACAACTAGTGGCTCCGGTATTCTATCGCCATCAAATTCATCAGGGGTTCCATCAACAGCTGGTCTGTGTCCATACATGGTGACTGATAGCGTTCCTGACAAGGAAATGGATAAGGAGAACAAAAGTAACAGGTGAGTACCTCTTGAATTCTATCATATTCTGGTTTTGTATTGGATAATGAGGTTCCTCAGATAGCTAAGCGGGTAATACAATTGTGAAAGTGGTCCTGGGTTTATTTCCTTGGTGGGTGTCAAACTGAAAAATGACCTAAGACGATGTAGAACTTACAAAAATTACTTCTTCTGTAGCAGAGAATCGTTGACTTGGTCTATTTCTGCAGATCAGATAGAGGGGTCATATTTAATAGAGCCATGTTTTTTATATTATTATTGAAATATGATAGAGGAGAAACACACCAGTGTAAAATTTTGTTTGGGAAACTAGGAAGACTATCGATTGAAATACAGTACTGAAATTACATATATTCATTGAATATATATTTAAGAAATGTTTTCAAGTTTGCCTGGAGAGTACAGAGGACATTACACAGATTGATTGTAGAGCAATGTGAGCAATCAGCACATGGCTTTTCAAACTGATCACTTTCTCTTTGTTATGTGATATCACCATGAAACTTATTCAGAGAGACAGTCTCATAGTCATTTTAGAAAAAGAAATAACTTTTAAAAATTTGAGAACCTTAAAAAGAATTTGAGGACTATCTTTGTTTGTTTAACTCAAAAAATGAGTTTGATAGGCAATTTCAGCAGTTCAAATAGTTTAGAATTCTAGTCACGCACACTGTGTTATTGTGAACATTAGATACTGCCATAAAACAAAGCAAAACTCAGGGAAATTAAATTAAATAGAAGTGATTATGAAAATTGAATTTCAATAAAACATTGAAATCCACTCCTAAGATAGTTTCATCTATACTTATTTTGCATAAAGTTATCATCATGTAGCGTATACGTATAACTATGGTGTTCAGTTTAGGCTTTTAATTTTAAGCTTAGAGGAATGCAAAGATTTTTCTTTTGTGTTACTTGCCTTTTATTTTTAATCTAAAAACATGATGCAATTGTAAGTTGCATTAATCTTATTTGTTGTAGTGCATTTAAATCAATGTGTTTTAAGAAATACTAAGTTTTTGATGATATTAGTGAGCTTATCCTTAGAACTTTTTGAAGTTATTTAGCACCCATTTGATTGTATTCTTGCAAAAGATAATAGGCTTCTGAGTATTCAGATAGTGGCAATTTAGGATTACTTTTCCTCTCTTTTATCCTGGATAGATGCAGAAAATTTAAAGAAATTTTCTTGGCTATTGCTTCCAACAGATATCTTGCTACTAGACTAATTTATTAGAGAAAATATATTTTATAATGAATATTCACAAGGAAATAGCACTGTCCTGTTTAGGAAACTTATATTTTCACTGTTAATTTTAATTACATTAATCTTGTATTACTGTCAGTTAAGTTATCTGTGTGAAGGCTTGTTTGATCTTCAGTCTCTAATCCATAGGATTTTGAAAGGGAATAAGCTTATGATGCAGGTTGTTTCTTGATACACTGAGTTTTACTTGCTTTTGTTGCTGAACCCAAATAATTAATACAATTAATACCCTTATTAAGCTGCTCTCATAACTTTCAGATTATCACAATGATGATTTTAATTCCATCTATTCAGTTTTCTGAGTTTCTGTTAAGATGTCTTGGAGACATAAGAACTCACACAGAATGTCTAGGACTCTGCATATTGAATTCTTGTTATTTGTTTATATGAAATTTAATCAGTTAATTAGTATCTTTATATCCATTGCCTCTAATTATATATCTTTTTTTAAAGTTGTTTTATTAGTTTCACTTTCGGTAGGTGAATTAAAGTCGGAACATCTTTGATTTCTGTAGACAGGAATCTTTTCATAAACTAAAAACAAATTATTTAGAACCTTTCATGTTTAGCATGAATTGAATTTTGTATGAAACAGGAGCATCTAAATAGTGAAGTTTCCCCATTTAGTTGATAACATTCAAATAGATCTTAAAATTACCAATGCCTTGCTTGGAATGAACTATCTCTTGTAGGACAATGGATTAATGTATTTACAGGAGCTCTTTTAAAGTTTAAGTGTTAGAAAAATGTAAGTCACTCTAGCTCTTCTATTAATCTAAAAGTTGGCCTGTCGTAAATCACACTCAGTATATACTTTGAAAATTCAACTTTTAAATTATTGAGGTACTCATTTATGAGATTAGGATTGATGGCAAGAAATTTCAAATAGTTGATTTTAATTTTTATTAATTCCAGTGTGTTTTCAGTTCCCTATTAAGAATTTGTTTTTATCATCTCAGATTTTTAATTAATTAAAAAGAATTGACTTGTATTTATTTTTTAGAGTGATAGGTTGGTAAGGATTCACTGATACTTAGGATGTATGAAGTTAAATTATCATTCAGATAATTTAATATAAGCAATGAATATTTTTGCGTAACTTTTAGTTAATATGGAGGACAATGGAGATTAATTAAGGTGGAAGTATATTATAATTTACATCACGTTTACACTTTTTCCCTTGGATAGAAAATTTTGCTGTGGACTTAGAATCTTTGAGGGTTTTATTGCAGTTAATGTTTCAAATTTTATGATTACTCTATTTATGGTCTAGGAGCTTTTAATGGTAATGAATGAAGTAAATTAATAGGTATTGATGTTCTCCTTTTAATCTTAGCTTTTTTCAAACATTCTGCAGCAATAACATTATTGACTTAGAACTAATTCATCCTGTTTGCCTTTTTACATAATTCTGGGTAAGAAATGTAGCTCATCCTGGTGTTTTTAATTTCTTTTTATTCCTTCTATTCTAATTTACTGTTCATTTACTCTATAAAGTATCCTTTTTAGTTTTCATTCTTTTTAAAAGATAGAGAAAGGAATTATTTAAATTACTTGTAGGACGTATAACAATATATTCAAATGAATTGGCAATTATTGTTATCATCATTAATCAGGACTCCGATAATGTTATTTTACAATGTTTGTAGCTTACTGCTACTCAATTCCCTTTGTAACTTCGTTGATGTTTATGTATGCATGTAGGAGACCAGAAACCGTGCATCCATCTGATGTTATTCACGCTGGTCAATGATATTGTGCTATTGCAATGCATGTATTTAGATTGGTTTAAAATGAAGATAAATTTTTTATAACTTATTTAATTTCTTTATTTAAGGAATGTCTTTAATATTAATGTATGTTGAGGATAGACCGGTTGGTCTCACTTTTGAAATTAATTCTTTCCGAACAGCTCTTTATAAAGTTTGAGAATGTAAATTGAGGTATGGTATTAGTTAAAAATAACATATTGAGTCATTTGTTGCATTAACCCTTTCGAGACTGTTGTCGGCTATAGACGACGGCATTTTTCCTACGCAGAAAGACGGCTGTCGTGTATAGACGACGCAGGTATAAATCGCGCGTGGATGCAGTTTCAGAGGATTAGGATATTATAAACATACCCTTCTGACCCTTTTCTGGGGGATTTCTGACCTTTCCTTCTGCACCACAAAGAGGAAACTCAGCCCCCGGGGTCGTTTTTAACCCTTTTTACTGCATGGTGTCGCGGAAAATGAAATGTTATTGCAACAGTTTTGCGAAAGATTTTCTTTTAGTAGTAATTGTCAATATTGATTTGGATATTGAAATGTTGGTCTTTGCTGACTATGTACAACTTTTAAACGAAATTCTACCGTTAATATTAAGGTAATTAGGATATTATAATATAAAAACTATGCTACATCATTGCCACTATAATAGTATACTAAATAGCTTAATATTAACGGTAAAATTTCGTTTGAAAGTTGTACATAGTCAGCAAGATACAAGATTTTAATTTCCAAATTAATATTGACAATTACTGCTAAAATAACTATTTGGCAAAACGTCAGCAATAACATTTAGGTAGCCGCGGCCCCATGCTGTGGAAGGGAATGTGACGGTATTCCCTCGATTGCGGTTGCCGAGGAAGGAACCGCGCTTAGGACTCAGAAGGGTTCAATTCTATACCTGCCAACATCTTAGTCGAAAAATGCTTCCGTGTCCAGGAGACGATTTTAAGAGAATGTGGCCGTCTCGAAAGGGTTAAAAGTCATCAGTATATCACTATTTTGAAAGATAGAGATGTAATTAATGTCACTCCATTTCATGATAGATGTGATAGAGTAGTAGATGAAGGATTATGGGAAGATGTTATTCCTCCTATTATTGCTAACCCTCCTTACGCCATACTCTTAATATCTTAGGTTAATATTATCCAAATTATTTGGAAAAATCTTATGGTAAATCTTAAGATGTGTGCAAAGTATCTTGTAATATTTCTACTCTTTATGTTGGCAAAGGTAAAAGGTTCACAAAAAAACTTAATATTTGCAGGTTTTCTTTTAATTCAACTGCTAATACCAAAATTGACCTTTATGTTTGTGAATTCTAACTGGATGTTAATGTCCCCAATTAGCAAACAATGCCATTAAATCAATGTTGCCATTTAATATAATCCCTCTCTTAAAAATAATAGGGTAGCATCATTTAAGAAATGCTTTGATAGCTTATGATTTCACTCGTGTGCCCTCATCAGAAATGGAACCTGAGATTCAACCTAAATTAAATGAGCTACCCACTTGGCAATCTGAGAGTCAGGGTAAAATAGTTGAGCATACACTGCCTTATGTGTACACCTCTGACTATGATTAAATACTGTCTGTTGAAGGGATTTGACATAGGTCTGCTAGTTCCTACTACACTGTAGTTCCTAAACAGAAACATTAAGCAAATTTTTAGCTTAAATTTAAATTGCATCAGCTGAACAGATTAACAACCTTTTTTGTTATTTTGATGTTTCACTATCTTCATTTGTCTGCATCAGGTGTAAAACATTTTTCTACACAATATCCATAGGATGGATGTGAATGAAGAATCACTGTGGGTACCATTTTTTATAAATGGATAATCTAGGATAAAGAGATAATAGTATACTAAAGAGATAATAGTATACTTTATGTATATTATAGTAGTCTTTATGTGTGATTCTCGATAGGAATATTTTTGAGAGTTGGAATATTTGCATCGAGTAGGTTTTATTAGTTAGGTGGTAAAAAAATATATCTAGTCTCAAAAAGAATCACATTTATCATACATCGGGATTGTTTTATCATTCACAAAGCCTTTTTGCATGTAAAATTTAACTCGTTATATTTATTTGAAAATTAATCCCAAACTAAATAACTGAGTGTTGAAAATCCTGTTTTATTAAAATAACATCAAGATAAAGCAATAACTATGTATAAAGCCCTAACTTCGGGAAACTCCATCACAGGAATGGAAATGCAGTTACTCAGTATAAGTTTCACACATATATTTAATTTAGTGACATTTAGCTCAACGCCTACTTTAAATACATCATTATGAAGATTTTTTACCACAATTGTTACAGAGTAAAAATAAATGGTTTAAACTTAAAAAACACTCAAAGATTGAAATCATACATAATTTACATTGTAAATACATGTTAACAAACGACCACTTCTTTGACTCGGTCCCCTCCTGCTGTCTAAGTCATCCTTTTTTCTCATCTTCCTTCTCCATTACCACTTAGTTCCTGTCAATCTTAAAATTCCTTCTCACTCCACCTTTTGTTCATTGCTATTTATTGTGCTTTGATTTCCTCTTGTTTCTTTTCCTTTCTTCTTCTCACTGCCTGATGATGACTCTGTGAGTCAAAACATGTTGCTCGAATAGATATTGTGTGGAACTTAAACTAAGTTATTGTATTTTCATTCCCGTTACTTGATTAGAATGTAATGAATTTTGATAAAATGTAAGAAAATGTATGTGCTCTTTTAAAAACATGGTCCATTATTGATCCACTTTTATATCAATCAGAAGGATTGATGTTAAGTTTTTATATATATATATATATATATATATATATATACTATTTTATGTTCCTGTTGGGGGCCTATATGTGCAAAGTGACCTTAGCAGTCAAGGCACTGTATCAATGATACTATTTTCAAAGTGATTCGACATTTTTGTTTTATGGTTTTTTACATTCATGGACATTTTAAATTCATGGACAATTGTTAAATGATTTTCTAAGTATATCTCTAACTGTATCCAATTCTCTGTATATTAAATTATCATTTCCGGTGAATGTTTCCTCAATCCCTACACTAATCTCTTCTATTGAGAGGTCTTCAATTAATTTTTTTAAGATTTCCTCCTGCTACTTGAATAAGATATGATAAAAATGATTATTAATTCCAATCTCAGTTTGATATAGTTTTAAAATGCCTAACAGAATTTTCATCAATTGTTATATATCGGTAGTATTATATTGATTTCATTTCTATGCAGTCTGTGGTACTCAATGTGGATAACTTACATCCTGCTCATGAACTTTGGTGGGGATCATGCTAAATAGTAGAATTTTTTTATCATTATTAAACAAAATCAGTTCCCTTTTCTTCAGTAAAATCAATCTTTTATTATTATTAAGTACATTGTTGCAGTGGTACTTCTACTTCTCAAGTGGTACTTGGTAAAATTACATGTTTTTGATACAGAAATAAATAGAATTGCACAAGTGTTTATTTATTTCTGCATCTAAAATATTGAAAGAAATAGAAACCTAGAACATGAAGTTCCATAGTTAATTAATTTCTTCTTTACCTGATTTATGCTTGCAGCCGGGTTAGGATATTTGATCTGCAAATTTTGACTTTGATATTTCATATTTATATTGAGTTTGATTCTCTCAATGCGATCTATAGTATATTTTCTTAATGATATTTTTATTGCCTAAATTATTCCTCTCTTCTAATTGTAGTTAGTATATCTTATGAATCCAAGAATCAAATTCAAATAATTACTGAAGTTTATGTACTTATTTACCATATAATATAGGTGATGGTATCATGTTGCTTACAATATATTATATTTAATTTTTATTTTAGTTTATGTTTTCCATCAGTGATTTATTTTCTTAAATAGACAGAATATCTTAGTTTTGTTAATTGCTATCAGGAGTAATTCATTTGGCTTAATGCATACTATGATTTTCATTGGTTCATATTAATAAATCATCAAGGCACCTTTAGGATTAATGTTATGCTCATCTCCAAATTTAGGGGAAATATTCCTTATTATTATTCATTATTAGTTTTGAAGCTTTATTGAGTCATGTTGTAATCATTCAGTTTCATTGTTTCTATTTCTTTTATTGATATCATGCGACAAAAAATAGGGCACTAGCCAGATGGCAGTGATAATTTAACATTAATATCCTTATCTATTAAAGTTGGTTTTATGAATTATTTTATATTTTTACTCTAAATGCTCTCTGTAAATATAAAGCTGTGGAAATTTTTTCCTCCGACGCTGATTCATCAATTAATCAACTGATTAATTGACTGATTAGAAAACAACTCAGTAATTATCAGGTATGGTAGCCAAAGTTATGAATTATGAACGATGAAATCGGATCTTTTGTTGCTACTTAAATCGTTTTCCTTTTGAAGTTACCTAGCGACCTAATTTATGAAGTTGTATATTAATTTAGACTTTCCATCAGACGGAAAAGAGTTTTACTTAATGATCTAAAAATTTTATGCATTGCGGCATTAGATAGAACTATTTTCGGTTGATTAATGTTTGATTGTATTAGCATCGAAGTAGATCTAAGAAAGAATTTGGAAGCGGGAGCTATGTCTATTCACGTAGGCGATTTTTTGAATTCCCATTTATGAAATTAGTTAAGAAGTGTAATTAAATTGGATTCGATAAATTTGACATAACTCGTCTTCGACGCAGAAGTTTTTAATCATAGCAGAAAAAGTTTAGCGGAAAACGTGCCTAATAAGCACCTTCTCAATCCTAACATTGGAAATCAATATCCATAGAGAAAGCCTTAATCTTTTATCGAAACTCTTAAAAGTGTTTTAGTTTCTCAGAGATTGATGAAATTCAGATTCCTTGCATTTGGGAAATTGCTATGCAAATCTCTCTTACCTCTCAACATTCCCACACGAACCCTTCATTTGCTGATTTCATCGGATTCTGGGTGGAGATGATGTTATCTTCCTAATTGGATCACTTTCCCGTAATGGCATCAGTGGTAATGGATTTTGCACCCAACCCTTATTGTAGATATACGTCTCTACTTAGTACTCTTTAGAATTTTTCTCTCTGAAATGATCGACCAGAAAATTGAGACTGGAAGTCAGACTTAGTTGGGTTTGAATGAATAGGGCTATTAATTCCAATCGTGAGAAAAATGTCCACTCTCCGATGAGAGTGAAACCCTTGAACGCGCGTTACTTCGCTGATGAGGAGGATAAATGAAAAGCACTATTTTTGAAATATGAATATATTTACAACATACCATTAGAATCATTTAACACAGAGATAATCATTTGGATAATCTTCTAATCGCAGGGGTTTAGGTGGTTGACCACGAACTTGTCGATGTCAGCATATAGGTGTGGTGCCATCACTGGTTTCTCTTTCTTGAATACGACGATTTATCTAAGAAGCATGTTTCAGTTGCACTTATCATTCGAGTCCTTGCGTGTATTTGAGTTTTTGAACTTGTCTTTGTTCACAGCGAAGGGAAGTTGGAGAACAAGAAGGAGAGGAGAAAAGAAGAGAAGAAAAAGAAAAAGGAGGAAGTGGACAGTAGTGACGAGGAGTGCGTCGACAACCAGGGTAAGTACGATATTTTTGTCTGTTCTTTTCTTGCAGGTTGGCACTTCAATGAATTTTGAAGTTTCGGCCTTGAAGAAAAGCCGATTCTTTTGCGCCTTATCAAATACTGTTGAGTGCGGGTAGATGCTGTAATTCTCTGCAATGTAACGCACTTCGAAATTCTGATCGCGAGGGAAAACGTCGAACACTTTCACTAGGTGCTTCGTTACTTAAAATTTATGTATACGCACAGAATTACTGCCTTTCGGTATCGTGATGAAACAGGCCACTAACTTCCTATGAAATTTTCATCACCCCTTGGTCACTCAGGAGTCACGTTTTCCGTTTCTTCTTTAACTTCCTTTCTTCACTCCACTGTTGGCGTTTTCGGCGCGCCAGTCCCCTCCTGTCACCATTTCCCTCCCCCAGGTTCTGCTTTGAAGACTGAGCAGAACTCCGGTTTACTAGGGCACTCCGCCGCTTCCGAAACGGGGGCAAATTTCCTTTCCGTCATCGTGGATTCGCCTTCGGTCCTCGCGCTCTCCCCGCCGCCGTCCTTGCTTTTTTCTTTCTCTGGCGGTTTCCCTTCTGATGGTCCCTCGCCAGTCCCCTCGTTCTGCTCTCCAGCGTGACACATCTTCCGGTGCTTATGCACGAAGTAGTAGGACGGAAATTTAGAGCCGCAGGTCTTGCAGGGATAATACTGCACGTTCATGTCCAATAACTTGACTTCTTTGACGACGACTCGCGCCTTTAGCTTCCCAGCTATACCGCAGCCAGTCGTTCCTCCCGCTCCCAACTCAAGCGCCACCGGATTAATATGCCGTCTCGTGTGCTTTTGGTAGCAGTAATGGCTCTTGAAAGTATGGTTGCAGTAAAGGCATCGGTAAAGGGGATCGGAAGAATTGGCGTTGGATGTCGAAGGCCTCGACTTGGAATTGTCTGAACTCACAGAGTCGACATCGACGGAGGAAGAATCCCTGCTGGCGGATCCACCGATTGCGTCGCCTTCCCCTGGATCCCTTTCCGTTGATATCATTGGTTGAGAGGGTCTCTCGGGTGCTATCGTTAAAGTCTCCGCCGTCCCTTGCTCCTCCACGTTGCTTTCCTCCAATAGCTGCCCTAATTCCAATCCGTAGTTATCGTTCAGAACCCTGTGAAATCTTACTGGACCATCACAGCAGGCGACGTCCAGCACTACCTTAGGCGCCGAAGAGCTGGAAGAGGTTGTTGAAGAGGAGGAAGATGGAACGGAAACGCCTTCGTTTGAAGTTCCGTTGCCGGCAGCGTTACGTTGTGAAGCCGAGGTTTGCTTGGATGTAAGGTTGTGGAACGTCTGCGCGGTGGGTGGAGGAGTTCTGGAATTCGATGCCATCGAAAGGGAAGGTGAGGAGGCGGTGGGCGAAGGAGAGGATGGTAGAGAAGACGGGCATGGCGAGAGCGAGGAAGGAGTGCGGTTGTTCACGTTAGAAGGACCCGGCTCTGAGTGATTCGGCGGTGTGTAAGGTCGTTCCGGATGGAATGGTACGTGAAGTATCGGCGGAGGAATCGGCGGTGGAATCGGAGGAGGTGGCAAGTGAGGAGAATGCCTCTGAGAACTAGATACCACTGCCCGAAAGGGACTTGCTTCTGGGGTGTGGAGAAGATGTGGAGGTGAGTGAGGTGGCCTTTGGGGGTGGGCTGGCGGCCATCGTGGAGGCACCAGCACTGGTAGCATCTTCCTACTCGGGATGGGTTTCAGAATCGGAGTAGGCGGGGTCGGTGGCGGCGGAGGTGGTAGTCCGGTGGTGGCCAATGCCGCCGCGAGGGCGGATCTCCTCTGCTGTTGATGAAGGAGGAAGGCGCGGCAGAATGCCAGAGCACGAGGCATGTGTAGTAGGTGCGCTGCCAAAAGGACGGCGTAGATATTGTCGGGGCCTAAGTCGAGGAAGCCGGAGTACATGAAGGCGAGGAGAGGCGCAAAGGACTCGGGACTGACGTTAGGCACGGCAATAGTTGGAGCAGATGAAGGGGATGGCGGTACGGTTGCTTCAGAGGCTACGAGAAGGGCCTTGAGGTAGCCGCTGTGGGCGGAGAGGACTGCTCGGTGGGCGGCGAATGGTCTTCCGCCCACGTTGAGGATAACGTCTGCTGGTGGCAACCAACAAGCGGCAGCCGCCGCGGCTGCTGCTGCGGCCGCCGTGGCTGCAGCTCCGCTTCCGCTCACGGGGCTGCCCGTTGAAGTCCCCAAATGGGATAATGCGTGCTGCATTCTGATTTATTTACTTACGCTAAGAGATGTATAATATTTCTTTGTAAAAATCAAATATTTACTTGATAATTATTCAAATATTGGTTTTCAATCTACGTAAGAATATTTACGGCGAATGCCTTAATTGAAAAAAAATATTTCAAGTTTCGCTGATACGGTGTTACGAGTTCGAAGTGTCCGTTGTTAGGATTTCACGAAGCATCTTCTCATCGGAATGTAATCTGGTATAACGTCTTTTATCGTTAGGAATTGTTTCACTTCAAATTGGTAGCAATTGTCATTGCTCTCGGTAAAAATTTTCGCGTTGCATCATTACTTTCTACTCCAACATTTCATCGATGTTATTTCACAATTTGCAAATATCTAATTTACGATTCGCTGAACATACCAGATCACTTCTAAACCGCGGCGAATTGACATGTTTGAGAATTTATATAGACTGCCTTTGGAGGATTTACACGTATATGATTGGAAGATTCTTTTAACTAGCTTCGATGTGGTACGAAATATTTTATCGTCCACCCTTAGGGCACAGGATTTTTGCCGAGCTTTTCTTGTTTTATGCGATGGTATCAGGTCACCAGAATGTCTTCGAAGAATTATTTGGCTCAATCACCCTTTGATGCCTTGGCAAATTCACTGTGTATCACATTAGCACTTATGTTATTATCTTTCCGTTTTTATCAGTCCCATTTCGGCCACAAACACAACGAGCAACTTTTCACGTATAAACGGCACAACTCGGTTAAAACGTGCGTGGGAGAGCTTCGCGTTGCACTTCCGTCCCCGTAATGTCGCGTGCTGTTTATCTCCTTCTCTTGACAACCCTTCCCGCCCCACCACATCCACCGCTCCCCGCATCTCCGCCAAAGAAAAACCACTCCGATTGGCCGGGCGAATCAGAAGCGTCACGATTCCGGCGTCTCTCATTGGTCCGTAGCACGAAATATCCGAGCATAAGCCGGGTACAGCCTAATGGGGAGGCGTATGGGGAGGGGGCGGTAACGATTCTCTTTCTGGTGGTCCACGGGGAAATATGATCTGATGGAGGAATGCCAGAGGGGAGGAGGGATGCTGAATGGGGAATTAGCCTGCGCCGGGTGTTGACCATTGTGGCTCGTGCTTTCCTTTGTGTTTCCTCCGCTTGTTTTCCCTTTTCCCCTGCCTTCGTCTGCATCAATCGTTTCCACTTAGCGCCGCGGACTATTTTATCGGAGCGATCCCGTTCCGCCTTTTTCCCCGTCCGAGTTAATAATATTTTTCGTTATTATTTCAACGGCCTCGGAGATTGTAATTGGGGAAAGATGCCTCCGCTATGGAGACCTTTCGGACGGCGTTTATTATTTATTTCTTTGCATAGCGGTGGTGGGATTACGGGGATGTCGGGGCTTACTCTCCGGGCTGCCAAGTGCTCCAAAGTGTATTTCAGAAGATCCCTTAATGATGGCAGAATAAAAAAGTCGCTCCGTTAGCGCGCTTGCCCAACCAATGAGTATGCAGGAAAAAAGAATTCTCCTATTAAAGTTAAAAGATTAGGATTTTTAGATTTCTGTTTCAATACCACCAATTTGTGACAAAATTTTTCTTTTCATAAGTGGCAGTAATGGTTACATTAAATCGCGCTTATATCCTGAGCTGTAAGTATAAAGAGCACTTCACCTTTTTTCATCGAGTTATTTATTCCATTCCATGTAATAGTTTCACGTATGTTTATGCTCTTCTCTATTTTATTTCAAAATCACAACTCTATATAATATTTAATTCCTTTGTTAATTCAAAGTTTCAGTTATTTTGAGGTTTTATCTCGATATTTCACGAGTAAGAATATCATTAGGACAGCTATTCCAACGATTCCTTCATTGATAGAAAATAATAATGTAAGATAGAAAAGACTAACGTATTGTGTTTGAGGAGTTATCGATAAATAATTTTCGTTCGTGTTGTTAGATTCACTTTTTTAATCTTAAGAAAATTTGAATTGATTGAATATGATTTTATGCTTGTTGCACAAAGAAATTCATGTATAGTTAATTATTTTTATTATTTCATCGTTTTATACTAGAAAAAAATATAATTATATTCTACAGTTTATCAGTTTTTGACTACCTTTAGTCAATTTTAATCGTTTAAATATTTTATATGGTATATTATCCGTAATTTAAGTTTCAGAGCCGTATAAATAATGATTCACATAGTAGGCTCAGTTTCATTAATTTAGTTCACTCTTCCGAGGTTTCTTTCCCCAATTCCTTGAGAAACGGAAAGCTGGTTTCCCCATGCGACCGCGTGGTGGCGACTTGGTCCTTTCCCGCCATTCCTCCCATTCATTCCGCATCCGTGGTAGGGAAGGCATCGTCCCACCCACTCTCTCGCGCACGCGCTTGCATTCCACGCCCTCCTGTGGGTGGCGCCTCGGATCGCTTCTCACTGACTGCGTTTATCAGGTGGGACTCCCCGCAATTAAGAATGCTATCTCGAGGTTCTTGCGTACACATTCTCAGGAAGTACGGAATTAGAGTTCCTTCGTTGTCAGTAACAAAAACGAGAACCATTAAACCTTTGCGGTTGGTAACTTTTAAGTTACTTTCAGTTTATCATGTGAGTAATCTCTAGGCAGAAATATTTTAAAGCTAAAGTACTGTAATTCTTTTTTAGAGTTGAGCCATACTTATTCATTCATCATGAGTATCTTTCTATCTAGTGGGATCCATATTTTGTTTTATTCCTTTTATTTTCCATCGTTAAGAAGAGTTTAGTGGCGTTTCCAGCACTCGTTAGCGTGGATTTAATGAAATCCTTTGTTATTGCTAGTAAACTAAGGAAAGCAATGGACGTTTTTGATTAATTTTCATGCTGGCTTTTAGTTCGCGAAAATTAAGATTCTCTTACCGCGATCCAGTCAATTCTCTCTCTCAATTTCTCGTCGGCGAAATTATTTTGATTTTTGCTTAACATATACTGAGCTGGATATAATGTTTCTAAAAAGAAAGTATGTAAAGTTGCATGGAAAGTCAGATCTTGTAATTGTTATGTAATAATGCCGGATATTATTTTTAATACGGCTATGGTTCTCTATCTACCATCAGGAAGGGCTGTTGGTTTCAACAATCCTTTCGGCATGTATCAGCCTAATGAAAACAATCGAAAACTCTTTCGGTATAAGCTGCTACTTTTAATTGCCGTTATGAGAGGAAAATTACTGCTTCGTCTTATGTCTTTTGTGGAATTTAACAGTCAATATAACGCTTTCATGGTAAGTCCTTACGAGAGCCAGAGAAAGGACATATTTGTAGATCATTTAAGTATTTTATTCAACTGCTTGACCAGAAATTTCTATGCAGTGAGAGTAAATCATACCAATAGTCAGCACGTAACCGGTCATAGATCTGCGCTGATAATTTTGCTGAACGAAGATCAGTCTATTCTCCGACTTGTAAGGTTTTTGTTTATTCATGATAATTTTCCTACTAAGCAATTATTTTGCCAGCTTTGAGTACCAGTTTTGGAGCTCTGGGTGTCGCTTGTATTAAAAAGAAATTGCCTCCAAGTTTCTTAAAAACGGCAATGTCGCTATTTTGTTGCGGATCGTTAACTCAAATTTTCTTAATATCTGTAATTGATCACATCTTATGCTTTGAAGTGATTAAAATCAATTAATTAAGATGCTATATATATATATATATATATATATATATATATATATATATATATATATATATATATATATATATATATATATATATATATATATATATATATATGTCATGACGTTCACTTTTTGAAGAAAATAAGTATTCCAGTCTCATACCGAGGTGGGTCAATTCAGCGAGAAATAATGGAAGAGGCAAACTTCTAATTCACGTAGTTTATAAAGAAGTGGCAATCGCCAAGCATTCACATGCCTTTCAATCTCCATATTTATTAATTAACTTAGGACGAGGAAACAGTTGAATGCACAGTTAGATTAAACTCTTTGAGCCAAAGATGACGGGCCGTCTCAGAATTTTGCACATTTTTCAAACGATCGCAAACAAACAGCGTCGCGTAATGTTGATCGACGTTGATTAAGTGGTTCCCCGAGTGGACATTTCTTTGACAAATCTTCCTTTCCGGATCCCAGTTCGTGCCTTGGCGTATTCGCAGCTAAAAATAAACAGCGGTCAGTCCCTTTCAGGACCCATCTTGTGTGCTCTCCGTCGGCTTCTCTTTGAAGCATTTTCGGTCGCGCGATAAGTTGCAGGCGTTTTGAAGGCCTCTTGCTGCCGTAATGAGCCATCGCTCGTGCTCATGATTGCTTGCCTAGTGGTCAAAGCGTCGCTTCTTCGCGCATTCTCCCAATCACTTGCATAAACATCGCCGCCCTATCATACGGCCTAATCACCGCCTCAACTAATTCGCCGTGTTTGTGGGGCCTCTAAATATCCGCTTAGAGGTGGTAATTGGAGGCGTTAATGATTAAAGACGCTGGCTATAACTCGCGAGGCGGAGCATTCTGTCAACTGCTACAAAGAGCATGATTTCGTACTCTGTTTGCGCCCTGTTTTTGCATCCCTCTCCACGGTTTTCCTATCAGTCCGCTCTGCATTCTGAGGAAAATAGTTTTCCGTCGTTTGTTTCGGTTTTCGGTGTAAAGGGTCCATTTTTCTGTTATGGTTCAGTTCTGCCTCAATCTGTTTCATTGTTTTAAATCAGTTACATCAGTACTTTCTCATTGAGCTCAGGTTATGTTTAGTTTTCGCTCTGTGATTTAGAAATAGGTCCAGTGTATCTGTAGTACTTCAGTTCTCCCACGACTATTTTTCGCTTCCCTCGTTTATTTCTGGTTTAAATAGGTGAAATCGACTGTCGATTCTGGTTCGGTTCAGGTTATATACCCTCAACTTTTGCTTGCTTTATTAATATGAGTGGTATTTCTCGCGTTCATTGAGATAATTTTCTCTGGATAAAATACGTTTTCCTTTGAGAAGAAGGTTTTTCGATTACCTCTGCAAATTGACTGTGGATTCCTCGAGTAACGAGCTGGAAAAGTTCCGAGGTTCGATTTTTTATTCTGAGGATTCCTCCGCGGTAATTGGACCGATTGAAATAATAAAAAGAGGAGTCCACCGAAGACTAGTAATATTCGGAGGAAGTTTTCCCGGAGGAAAGACGAGGCATTTCAATCTGTTTGTTCGGCCGCGAAGCAAATATTTAAATCCACTCGAAAAAATTGGGGGAATTGAATTTCATAGCAGGTCTATCGTTGACATTTCTTTCACTGTACTCAGAAAACACATGAATTATTAAAAAACCTCGCAACCTTATCCATTCGAGATTATTAAGGAAAACCTCGAATCTTTCGCCCGAGACGTGGAAGAATGGGAATTCCAGTGATATTGCTCTCATTAAGGAAATTGACAACGGACATTTTAGATCTTCTACGGTAAAGAAATATCCAGCATCTCAGTTTTTTCAAGAAAAAATTCGAAAGTCGCATCCAATATGCCTGCTGCGATTCCCTCGCAGTTAATAGCAAATTGAAGCGCGGTTTTTCTTCCTTTTTAACCTTCCTCTCTGTCCCCAAACTCGTGTCACATGCATTAGACTAATGTAACGACGGAGATTTTTAGAAAGAAACGTCTCTTGGTTAGCGCACCGATCCTCCGCGTGGAAAAAGGCGAAATTCCGGAAAATTTTGAGCATCTTTTTTGTCCGACATCCTTTCCTCCGACAAAAGTAATTAATGTTTTCATAGTCTTTGCCTTTCCCTTCTTAGCTTTGCTCTTCATGGAACGCAAAAAGAGAGTTTTTCTCCCTCTCCTTCGTTCGACACTCAACAAAAAATGTCTTCACCCTTTTTACGTCTCTGACGGGGAGAGACTCGATAACCTTATTCGTACCCTTTTTCGGAATACGCTTCTTTTTACCGCTTTCTCCTTGTGTTTATCGTACAAGATTCATCTTCTCTTATTTTTACATTTCGTTCAATTCTCTTTTTACTCTATTTCGTTTCTTCCATTTCATTTTCTTGAAATTTTCATCCCGTATTTTCTTCATCTGGCGATTTATTACTGTTGCCACACGCTAGGTATGAAGGAGTTTTTAAAAGGGCAAACATAGGAGGCCTAGAGATATCTGCGGAATGATTTTGGTATACCTTGGTCATTCCTACTAGCGTTATTGTTTTAGTTAGGGTTTATCGTTAAAAGGAAGGACCTTAATTATCTTTGTCGTGCATTTGCCTAAGAATGATATTATGTGCTGAATTTTAAGCGAAGATCATTTATTTAAGATTTGCATTCCCTTCACGATGGCGTGTTATGTTTTTGCAGAATATCCTATTAAAACGAGTGCATCATTGCAAAAAAGGGTTCGTATCTCTTTTCCGAAATTGTGTTTCACAGATCTAGAATTGGCCGTAAAATCTGTGTATTTGGTTTCCTCTTTCTCCACCTAGTTGAAGATGGAATTTTTCTTTTGTGATGGAAGAAATTTTATGCTTTCTCTAAGAATGATTCACCGTTTGAGTTTATAAACTTGCAGAGAGTATTGCTCGGTCACGACACGTTTTAACCCTCCCATTTCTTTTCATGCATGTTGACTTTAGCAAGGCATATAGTCTCCAAAATTATTTAGATTAATAATAACATTTATATTATAATTAAGAAAATAAAAATGCTATGCTTTTTGTTTAAGTAGAAAAAATGCAGTTTTGCGACTCTTATATTATTTATAGCTACTTTTTAAACCTCTCGTATTCCTCATTTCTTCTTTTCTAGCTCATTTAATATTTAGTTAGCTTTCGATTTCCCTTTTCTTATACCACATCCCTTTTATTTTCAGTCCTTTTTCCTTCTCTTCCCATTATCACTTTCCATTCGTCCTTTTCATGGAGTCTTATTTCGCTGGCAATTTCTTTATCAACCTGTTTCCACTAATCCAATCCTTCGTTCCCATATTTGTGTCTATTATGTAATTTCTCGTTTCCGTTTCGCTCGCGATTCTTTCATTGCCTCGATCTCTTTCCAACCCATTTCATCGTATTCCCTTTGGATGGCTCCCGATTTCTTTTCCACACTTGCTTCATCTCTTTCCGCAATCCCGATCTCATTTGAGTCTCCCGTGGGATACGAGGGCCGCTGACGGAGGAGTTTCAATTTCTAGAAAAAAAAGGGCCTTTTCCTCCTCGTCTTCTGGCCAATTAAGCCGCCTGCGTCGAAAATAAAACGTATGAAATATGAATCGCAATTAACGAAGAACGGGGTGAGGAAAAGGAAAGATCGAGAGCTATCCGAGAGGGTTTTATAATCATACTAATATCCGCCTGTAAATTTATATATGCGCCATATATAGGCTTCGAAGAACGGGAATAATTGTACGATTCGACGTTTACTCAAGAATAGATGCAATTTAAATAAAAGGTTCCGGGAACGTAGTTTGTACTCGTGTAGAAAAGGGCTCCCCCGGGGTGGAGGGGTGGTTTTTTAGGAATGGATGGATCTCCCCTTCTTTTCTTCAGTTTATTTTTCCTTCATTGGGAGCGGGTTTGTATGAGCGGAATTGCCCACTTATGTCTTTTAATTTCGATATGCCGGGTGGGAGTCTTGCGTTGACGTAAGAATCGAGTTTTTCCGAATTTCCTACCTTTTTCATCGATGGAATGAGTTCATTATTAATTGAGGCGAGGTCCAAACTGGCCTCTCTTCAACCTATCGTCGATTCTTAATACTTATGTTAAATTTAATATTTGGAATTAGAAGAAAGAAAGACAATATAAGAAGATCGAAAGGTAATGGTAAATAATCTCGGCAGACATCTCTCTTTTTATCTGTAATAATTTTTGCCTTCATTACAATGGTCGTGTCAAAAGTTTCTGGTCTGCTCTTTGAGTTTTAGACCTTATTTGCTCACAAAGGGAATGTTTTATCGGGCAGGAAAATGGCTTTTCTGCCTTATCGTTCACGTTTTCCTTGGCTAGTTTACTATGAATGTTTTTCATTATGATAATGTGCTTTAGGTATTCCTCCTTATTTCCAGTAAATTCCCCCATTAATAGTCATTTCGGACGGAGAGGTTACTTCATTTCAGTTCTGAAAAGTAGCTTCTTTGGTAGGTTACTTCCTTTTGATCCTTAATTACCATTTCCGATCTTTGAATATATAATCTCATTCCACCCTCCCTCGATTTCTAATTTTGCGCGGTTTCACTCAATTTGGAAATATTATTTCTTTGTCCTCTTTGGAGTTTCCTCTCCGTTTTCTTACAGTATTTTTCCCTTCGTTCGCAAACACAGTTTTCGACCCCCGACATTCCTTTTTCTTCTCATCCCACTACACTGCGGCCAACTTGGGCGCGCTAGAATTTTCACAGCCATCCACTCGAGAGCGGACTCCTTTCATCTGCTCAATTTTCCTCTTTTTCCCTTGCTTACACGTCGCTTTGCCGTGGAATAAGGAGCAAAGTGTTGCCCTTTTAGATGAGAGACCCTATCGGTGTCTTTTTTATCCTTTCCTCTTCAACCCCCTTCTTTTATCTCCTCTGCCTTTCCTTCTTCTCATTTGAGGCCGGCCAATGTTGTTTGAAGAGACCTAAAAGATGAATTGCATAATCACATGAAACGCTCTCTTGCTGCTTATTCTCTTTTCCCTGTCCCTGCGAAACCACCGTTCTATCACATGAAGAATTTCTCTTTGGTTCTTTGCATCGTTACCTACGTTTATTGGATAAACATACTCAGTTAAGGAAATGTAATCGAGCTCTTAAACAGCTCTTTTGATAAGGTTATTTCGTAAATCTCGCCCTTTTACGTCTACTAAAAATTCTTCGCGATGGGCATTTCTATCAAAATGGATGACCGTTGTTTCTATTTTCATCGTCGATTTGCTAAAGCATATAGAGATGTAACAATGGAATGTTTGGAAATTGTTTACTGAACCTTGTTAGCTAAAGTATTGTTTGACAACGAGGTTGTTTTCATTTATCTCTTAACGATTATAGATTGTGGTCACCCTTCTCAATCATGGAATGCAATAGCGGTGAGCTTCAAGCAGAATATTCCAGATTATAAAATGAAAAGGGTATTTGTACACGTTAGCCTATTATCATCAAAAAATATCTCGAGGAAAGGATGTTTAGGCAGTAATAAATCCTAGGTTTAAAGCCTTAGATCTTTTGTTTAAACGTAGATCTCAAGAATTCAAGATTTATTTAAATTTTTTACTGAATTGTGCGTTAAAAATACTTTAAAATGTCTTAAGTGAGTCTCTTATATCTATTCCCCCTAATTTATATTGGCTGGATAGATTAAGGTTGCTACTTATCCAACACCATTAGAAAACGGATGTATAATATCATTTGATGAAGTCGTTCTCCCTAATGGTACACCTATTTTTACAATTTTCTCAGGGGTCTCCTATTACCATTATTATATTGCCAGTTGTGATCACTTTTAGACTTGCCATTTCCTCCCTGTTTCACTAAATTGCCTCTGAGCCCTGTCTACTCCCTGTCATTCAATTTCTTTCTCGTGTCCCCTCTTTAGCGTCCTTAGATCTGTTTCTTTGAACAGCTTTTCATTATTGTTATTGAAAGAACAATATGGGAGTTGAGTGATAGGAGTGGTTCGAGAAAAGATGGCACAGAATGTCAGCGAAGAGATTTCTCTTGGGACTTGTGTGATCGGAAGCTGTGGATGTGGACGGTGTCGATAGCAAGGGGAAAGAGGATTCTGCAAATGGTTAGGAAAATGGTATCTCTCTTACTTTTTGATGAAGACATCGGCCAAAGCAGGGAGGAATTCCCCATTGGAATGATTCCTGTCTATTTTTTTTCTCAATAAGAATCGTGGAGATAAATGGAGGAGTAGTAGTAATAAAGTCCCCATTTATAAGTGGAAACGAATTTTTACATTGGAGAAGTCTGTTTATTTGCGAAGACGTAGTTTTTTCAGCGTATATGAGGAAATGAAAAGCTTTGCTACTCCTTTCTGGAAAAGATAACTTTCTTAATGGAAGCCTTGTTTGTTTGTAGTACCTTTTCCAACTCTGTTTTACAAATTGTCTTTTTAGATATCGAAATTGAAGTAATCAGTCCGAAAGTTGACTTGGCATCGCAGAAACGAATTCCAAGAATTTGCCTTAAATTAATACATAACAGAGAACCTTCATTTATCAAATTTTCTCATAATATTATCGCGATTTCAAGGTTTTTGATGCGCAGAAAAATGTTTCGCAAATCAGATCATTTCGGAGGAACTCATTCCAAGCAGTTATTCAATATTTGTGGATCAACTTTTTTAGTTCCATTGTAGACCTGATAAACATTGCATTTTTTCCTCTTAAGTAACTAAAACTTCTCCAATATTTTAGAATTTCATATATGCGAAGCGGGAATTAAGCAACATCTTGAATTGTATTCAATTTTGAGCTATACAGTTTTTCATACCTTACTATAAATCATTTGTGATTGTAAAATATTCTTCCCTCTCAAACCTTTTAATTACGAGAAATGTGCCTCCCGATTTTTTAATATCAGAGTACCACGATAAATTACATAAATTGAATGGTTCTGACAGTAAATATTCAGGTAATTTCACATTCCAAATGTTATTGAGTTAAAGGCAGAAAAGCGATTTCTTATTAATTCGTTGTTTGAATAAAAGATCAATTTTATGAATATCCGATGATTGGCCGCTGAAATTATTTCCATCAATCCAAATAAAACAATGTATATTTATGATTTATGCTCCGATTAGACATTGGCAATGGAAGGGATATATTTAGATCAAGTCTTTAAAGAAAATGTATCCTGAATGGTAGGCAATAAAGAGCACAAGTCGGAATTGGGGTGTTGCATAATCAATGGGCGCTACTTTTGTCTTGAGAATTGGTTTTCTCGTAGTAATGACACTATAGGTAATCAATTACCTTGGAATAGTCTGCGTCTAGGTACTGGTATATTAGTCTTTGAAATATCGAACGATTCATTAATTATATTCTCTCCAAATTAGATTCTTTCGTGACCGGTGATGCCACCGATGATACTACCTCAAATATGTACTTAATCCTGTTATTAAATGACTTTTAACTATTTTCTGTAATTATCAGAATAGTTTTATTATTTTATGATTTATGCGTATTTAAAAATTTCTTCTAGAGAACCTTTTCTTTCGACAAGACATACACCGATATATGTATGTTAACTCAGTCGATATGTTGGTTTAATTGTGAGGATTAAATTACGGTGGATAAATAGAGATTAATTATATCGTTTTTCACTTAATTGAATTGAAAAGGATGTATTTTCCTTTTACCTATGGAATATCTTTGATGGAAATGGTCCTCTTTGGTAGAAGCGCGTCCTCGGAGGACCACCGCGTTCAGCAGCCTCTTTTTGACGCTATCCTTCCGCTCGCTTCCATTGATGAACCCCTCTGTCCGACCCCTTGGAATCACTCCCCCTTAATTGGCCTCCGTTATTAGCCATTACCATAGCGCACCAATTGTCCCTTTCTTCATTGCTCTCCCCCAGCGCGATTCACTTTTTTCCCTGCGGTTGTTTGTGTTCTCGTCGTGAAGGGACATCGGTTTGGGGTTTTTAGAGTGCGCACAGATCGGAAGGAAGCGTCGACTCCTCGTGATAGATATCTCGGAGCTCTTGGTCCCTCATTTCGACTGCTCCCAGTATAATGATATGTTTTTTTTTATAAGTGGAAGGAAGGCAAGGGGTATGAGAGTTGATCCAGTGGAATCGTGTGGGGAAGTTCGAATTTTCTAAGGAAAAGTAATCAGGCGCATCGCTGGATGGAAGGGGATCCGTTTTTTCTCACTTTTATTCCTCCAGTTCTTATATGGGCGATTATTTTCCATTTTGATTTGTGAATGGGATTCGCAAATTGCCTTTTAGTTTGTCATTTATTTTCCGAAACAACGTACAACGAAACAATGTACTTGTTTTTCTGTGAATGCAGTTCTACTCGAGAATAGTCAGTTATCTGGTCGATGTATTCCTACCGCCATGTATTGAATTCATCCTTGTATAGTGATATCATCACCTGGTAATGCCCCTCAGATAGCATACATCAGTTGGTTTTCTGAATCCACTTGTCGTTGGAATCAATTATTTTCAATAAGAAATCGTAATAATCGGTGACGTTTTCATATCTTTCTCTTCAATTTAGGGTGTAAACGATTTGACTGTAATAATCTTACACATAACCTTGGAGAGGTAACAACCTTTCCCTTCTATAAATTTCTACGAATGACTATTTAAATAATGTTGCAACTTTCTAGGCTTTTATCTCGAGATACACTAGGGGAGGTAACTCCAGCGATAAACGTCTTTATATACCTCGGTATAAGAGTGGCTCATATTTGCTTCCACCGATCCGTAAGCGAGCTCTATCACGGCACCATATTTAGGTTTTCGTCGCACGTGCCGACGGCACTCACTTCGCCGCCGCGACGTGCGCTCTTTCCGAAAGCAGCCTCTCATTCGCTCTCTTTGGACTCAACGCGCTAAGGGAGTTTGCTTTCGCGAAGAGGAGGGCTCGAAATGTTCCAAAAATGACTGTACCATAGGATTTAGGTTATTCGTCGCAATGTTGACGGTGGTTTGGCTGTGAGTTGTACTAATGAATGGTGTATTGGTAACTGAAAAAGGTTGCTGTGTTCATTTTTTCTTGGTACATAAAAATTAATTACTCATTCCGGCGAAGTTCTTTCGTTGAAGTCTCCAGGAGACTTTGTTAATCTTGGCCTTTAAACGAAGTATTACGTATTACGGAAGATAACTTGATTTCATTTTTGTATGCACTGGCACCTCTGTAAAATTTGTTGCACTTCAACGGACTTGGTGGGTTCAGAAATTGTCTGAAATGGGGAGCTAATTTGTCGACTTAAATGCACGCGGAAAGTAGTCCGTTCTGTTTCACTTAAGTATACCTAATATTTGTATTCCGTAGATTCTTTATTATATGCGATACTACTCTTAAACAATTTAAATAAACAGTTAATGAAATGGTACTTCAATTTTTTCTGGGCCACTCATGGAAGGAATTTCATATTATCGAGGTATAAAGTTAAAATTCCGTTCAAAAACTGTAAATCGATGACCAATGATTTTTCTTAACCATCATCATGCTCATAATTCATGTTAAACGTATTGTGGAATTTAATCCAAAGATAGCTGTTGGACATGCATTTTATTTAAGACTCCGCATGATTATTTACGGAGGAAATTCTTACAATAATGAAATTGAAATCTTTTTTTTAGTATTATAAGTTTCATAGGGTAATTATTAGTTGTCCCGTCTTCCCTTACAGCTCAAGCGTAATTTAACCATTTAATTTATCTGAAGATGAAATATTTGACTCAAGTGAATTAGAAAAGCGATTGCTTTCTTTTAAACGAATAACCTTTCCTCGATGAAGCGCAAGGATGTATCCTTCTGGATCGATAATAATCGTCCCTATCAAAGTAATAAAAGCTCCTTTGTCGCGTTTTAATTCTCTTCCCCATCTTCGTCGTCAGCCCCTCCCCATTTTGCCATTTGAACTCGCATGCACTCAGATACAGACATTCATTGGGTGAGGTTTTCGCCGCGCTGTCGGTTGCGAGGCCTCTGCAACGGAATACGATATGAGCACGTTGCCCCTCTATCTGTTTAGTGTGCCCATGTTTAATGCATGTGCCTTCACCTCTGCCCCCTTTTAACCCTCCCTCTTTTCCTCCGCCGTTTCTCATCCAATTAATGCCAACCAAACGCAGAGGGATTTGCTCCTCGTCGGATGCAGGTTCGTTCCCGGTCGCGCTATCTAAAGTCGGCAATTTTCTTTCGGTCGCATTGTATGGAATATATTTTTGCTCCGGATCGTTGTGACTATGCATGAAAAAAGGCGAAAAATCCGAGAGAGAAACATTTTCAATCATCAACTTATTAAAAAATTTACGGATACATTTTTAGTCGGATTATCTTTATCGCATATTTTATATCGAGCGATAAACAAGCATATTTTTTTCGCTTTGTAGATGATTGCGCGTTATTTCGCGCGCGCGAGTCCTTTATGTTTCTTTCACATAATTAATCCGCGGATGATTTATAATTTCGCATTTTTTGTCGCAGCTCTTTTTCGCGTATCAGTTTTAGCTGTCCCAGTTGAGGGGCATTAGTGTGTATCGGCAGTAATATAATTTGATTACTCCGTCGCAATAATTCCGCCTAATTATAGCCCGTGTGTTTTCTCGCATGAATTTTAATCGTGTCGTTTTTTCATTAGCGCCCGAAATAATTAGTTTTGTTTGCTCTCCAACTGACAGATTTCCCCCTCTCGCCGGCCGATGCTTTCAGCGAATTAAAAGTTAAATATTGAACACGTTCGCCATTTATCGGCGGATTAGAATTAACCGCGATTTGCTTTTTCCGCCACGTATCTCCATGTCACGCAATTTGCCGAACATCTGCTCTGTTTAGCGCTTTGGGGGGGCTTAAGATTTATTGACGCCTTCCTTCCTTTAGCAATTTGATAGCTGTGGATTCTTCAAACGCGTGCGTCCGAAAAAGACGACAGTGCGTAAGGTAAGGCAGCTTAGGTCATTTCGCATTATCTCCGGCGAATCTAGTTAGAGCACGGTTAAAGGTTTTACGTAAACGGTGGAGCTACTTGATTTTATTTTTCGGTAGAAATTTGTGACGCATCTGGTCATAACAGTATGAAATGCAATTGCAATTGCATTTCTTTCACAGCCCATGTAGTGCAATTATATATTCGTAATTGATGTGGTTTATCGGTAGTTCGTTGGAACTTCGACAGAATTAAATTTGATGTAGAAACTACAAAGTATCTTAAGTTTTTTTCCAGCTATATATATCATTCTAATGTGTGAAATTTAGTAGATATTTTTATTTTCGTATTTGTCTATTTTTGGACCTCATCTGTGGTTTCATATCACGTTTTTGATATCGCTTCAGAGAGATTGAATAGAAATTTCCTTGTCGAGGGGATTCCAAGGAATTTGGTTTATCATTTGAGTATCATTAAGCACATCTATTCAAATACAGAGTAATATTTTTCGCCGTGGCATAATAATTAGTCAAGGCTTTCAGTTTCATCCCTATTGGGTGGCTTCATAGATATTTATTTTTTTATTAGGAATAATTAAATGCGGAGCTGTCGCACTCAAGAGCGATTGACAGGTAAACCGAGTGGGCATCTTTTGTTTTTCGAGTTCCCGATTGACGACTTTTAGGCGAAGCACTCAATCCTCTCCATCGAGTAAATCCTCAATCGATTAGGGAATATTCGGTACTTCCCGAATGCGGTAATTCTAGACAGGATAGAGTGGCTGAGCTATGCGTTTGCGGTGAAGATGTATTTCGTGAGTGGAGAGGGAATGTCAATGGAAGATTGAGTTATCCTCCTCTGTCTATCAAGGTGAGGAGTCGCAGGTGAAGTTAATCTGTTTAAACAAGCTCCTCTGCCTGACGCTATTGACTCTTCCGGGTGCATTTACTTACCTCTTTGCATAATGTCATTATATACACATGAAAAGTATTTAAGCATGAGATTTCGCTGAGTAGAACATAACTCATTCCGTATCTCGTAAGAGAGCGTTTCTTTGTGATTTATGATATTTTTCTGTTCCTTGACTTTTCGTCCGTGGTTATTTTAGCGATCTTTTGAGACAGTCATAGTTCTACATTTAATAATGTTCTTCTAAATATTCATCTTAGATATAGATATATTTTTAATATTACTTGTAATGGAAGCCGATAAATACGAAGTATTTGGCTAGTGACTTTGTATCCTGAGTTCATCCGTTTAGCAAAATGAAACATAAGAATCATGGCGTTAGGATCTTGTCGCTTTGAGTTTTAAGGGTTTAAATTACTATTGAGCTGACTGCACTTAAACGTGTTTTTATTATTTAACGTTATCTATTAAAGGCCAGCGTTTGCGTATTTCCGATTTATTTTTAGCGAATTTTAGAAAAATGCGGAATTTCCAAGGCTCCGTTCCCTCAGCTGAAGTTGCAACGTATATTCCGCGATTTTTTCCCGCTCACCGCTGTCTTTCCTCCTCGGCTATGTTTGCATTCGATGCGGGACAGGAGATTTGACTGATTGATTGATTTCTCTATTGCGCTTGTCACAGCATCGGGGCCCAAACTCACTCGAAGCGATGGATAACGGGGATTGTTAAGAGGGGAGGGCGTTCTCATCCATCCCTTTTATGTAGCTCTCTTTCGTAATTTTAATTTTTTCCGCTCGGGAGATCTCGATTGCCCCCAATCACCGCGACTCCGAGAAATTACGTCTTTTACGAAACGTCGGTAAAAACGATGCTTTCCTCCTTTGAATTGGGCAATTGTCGGAATGAAAAGGAGAGGGCGCGAAAGAGACTGGGATATGAGGCGGAAGCTATATTGTGATTTAATGCGGCAGGAGAAAGAATCGGGAAGGGATAAAGAGAAATGGAATGGTTTAAAGGAAGATGAGGTCAGGCCGAGTCGAGGGAATCGCGGTGAGAGGAAAAAGGGTAGAGTAAAGAGGTTTTCCATCCACCGAAAGGTTAGTTTGGAATCGTAAGAGGGAGTTGTCGGAATTGCGGAGATATTTTATTCTCTAAAGGGTTAAAGTCGGCGCCACGCATTCATTATTCGCCGAGCCAAGAGCATTCGTCACGAGTACCTCCGTCGAATGAATGATATTGTTTGCCATCTGGCAAATCGCTATTATTTCCCTTCTGCATTTTATAGTCGGGGGAATTATAGCAGCCGTTGGTTACGATTCCGTGGTTAAGATTGAGAAAAAAATGTGACCATCTCGCACGATCTCTCTCCCGCGATGAGGACTTCGTATCATTAAAATGCGTCGTTTTCTCTCTTTTTGCCAATTGTAAAAAGGACTTTGAGGAGAAAATAGGTTGGTGTATGTATCTTATGTAGAATTTTGTCTCTTTGCAATTGTCGGAGTCTTAATTTGAGGAGAATAGGTGGAAGCTATGGCACGAACATGTTATTCAATCAGCTTAACGTTCGACTTCATCGTTTGGAATTTCAGGAAACATAGAATCTGACCAATTTCATTATTGGAATTTTTCCATATCTTTTCAATATGACTCGTGATTTATGACTATTCAAATTTCACTTATTTTTCTTATGAAATTAAAATATGAATTAATTCGGTTTCTCTGTATAATTGATATATTAGTGTACTTAATGAAGTATTTAAATATAGCATATAGAATAAGAAGCATTTTGTCATTAGCAGAAGATCCAGGAGCATATTTTAAGTAATTCCTTCGTTAGTTAGTATCACATAACACTGCACGCAGTTCTTTTTGTTTAAGGTTACTTTGAGAGGTACGCTTCGATGAGCAGTACTGATGGGTATTGTTGCATGTAACACACACATATGATATTCATTTCTGTGTGAGATAACTAAGGTGGAGCACTCTAGAGAGTATTAAAAGATACCTTCGCTCTTGCAAGAGGGAATACACTTGCTCTCACAATTTTATGCCTGTTTGAAATGTTCTTGAAGTCAGTACAAGATTAACGTAACGAAGAATGATTTTTACGGTCACTAGTCAGTATTTCTGCTGCAAATCCCCAATCGTCGTACTTCGGTGGATTCGGTTCACGTCACGGTTAATAGTTACCGGTGTAAAAATTGCATTTCTTCCGCGGACTCATCGATAATTTGGGGCTAATTTAATTGCTATTTTGATTATTCACGCGTGGTGCGTCTATCTCCTCCGACGTATGCATGCATGCTCGCGTTGTTTATTCACATCGCGAGTACATTTTTGCCATCGAGAACTTCTATTTTTTGTCCCCACCCCTTCCATCGATTATTCAACGCATCGATGTCCTGCACGAGATCGAGTTAGCGTCGCGTGCCTCTGCCCGCGATTCACTTGCATTTATTGCTAATAATTTTGGCATCGGAATGAAGTCGCGGCCCGTCATAGGTTATTATCGGTTCATGCATGAGGATGTCTGGCAAAAGGAGAGCGTACCATGTTGCGAACATTAGTGGGAAACTCTGGAAGCGTGATCAATACAGGGTTATAATGACGGTTTTGTGCCCAATATTACAAAAATACTGTATACCTATGTTTTTGTGCCCTCTCATTAATGTGCAGTTTTAATTCTTGCTCGGAATATCTCCTTCATTTTTCTTGGCACGAATTGCTAAAAGGTACACCAATTAGTGAATTTCAGAAGTTTTCTCTTACACAAGTGATGAGGTCGGGTTTAACTTTGTGGTAGTGAGATACAACGAGGCTCATTTTTGAATAACTTCTTACTACACCACAGTATAATAAAGGAATGACAGTACGGAAGAATGATGTACAAATGGAAGGAAAATTTCTTTCTTACCGTCTGTAAGTAGAGCTCCTTTCGTTCAGATTACCCAAGCTTTATTCAGGAAGTTCAACGGTTGACGAAGATCTTGAATTTCCGCGGATGAAAACAAATATAATCGATGAATTTATGTATATTCGACTCGATGTAATTCTGACCGTAAAAATGAATTGCATTACTTTCGCAATCAAAATATTCAATTTTATCACAATGGATTGAAATTTTTTCCCTGAAGAGATGCGTTACAGAAATTGCATATATTGCGTTCGAGATTGATTTATTGGGAAATCTACTACGATGGTATTCACGTTTGTAATCTCTTGAAGTATCTGCATTAATCGTTATTATTTACTTGGTATAGTTTTTCTCAGTAAATGCTGTTGAAATAATCTTTTATCGTCCGTTTAAGGATTTTAGGTTACAGTTTTAATGTTATCTATAACATTAGGACCTTGCTCGCCTCAGTATTCATACAATAAACAGCCAGTTCATTAATGGATCGACTGTCACCAAATCGTTTACTTAAACTATTGAAAATAATGTACCAAACCTATGAAATTTCACATCAGCAGAAGTATTAACTCTCAAACTCTTAACAGCGTTATTTAAGAAATTTAAGAATTTCGGTGTGATTTCTCTAAAAATGGTTTCGAAAATGTATGAGGAATCTTCTGATATCAATATCTGTCACATTTCAGCATAATGAAAGAATGGCTTTCCAATTCTTTGGTTAATTGGGTTAACATGTTTGGCCGGAATGGACAGCAATCAAATTCCTTATAGTTGTTACTGGTAATGGCCTTTGTCAAGTGGAATTAAAAAGAACTTGGTCCATCTCATCCGGGATGAGAGAAATCTCGTATAAAACTTAGAGTGCTCGCGAACCTCTTTCGTAATATTTCTCATTCGCTAATTTGAATGCTTTATCTTCATGCTCTCAAGGAATTTCCGAGTTGTTTTCAAAAACCGCGCAGAATATTCTAATTTCATAGGATGCCTTCACGATGTGCTTCTCCTCTTAAAAATCTTTTTTCTCTCGAAAATTTCTCTCTCTTCGCATTTTGCCGTAGAATTCCCATTTTAATGTCTCTCTTTAAAAATCTTAACCGCGTGAATGCAGTTCTCATCTGCTTTCAGCTCATTTGGTAAGAGTACGCGCTGTGTAACGTCCTTTCGCTTCGTTTGCGCGCGGTTCTTTTGTCATTCGCTTCTTCATTTCGCTTATGCGTGCTTTCATTCCCGACGATGTCCTTCTTTTTTATTTCGCCATAAAAGCATATGAACCCCTTAAATTTGCTTTTCTCTTTGGATTCTTTATTCGTTTCTTTTCCTTGTTCCGTCGGAGAGAAGGGAAATTCTGTGGATGTGAAAGACGTTCAAAAGATTTCGCTAATTGCCCGTGATGCGATGCTGATAATTCCTGCAAACATCGCGTATTGTCACACTCTATTCTTTGGAAAGATTTTCCTCTCTCATTCTGTGATGAGCGTTTTGAATTCTTTCATGCCTCAGGAAATAGGCCGTACTAGGCTTGATTGGTCTCGTTCATTCAATTTTTTTCCCTTCTATGATGAATGTTGTGAATTCTTGTCTTTCTTCGTATATGGGACAGCCTACGCTTGATTAGTGTAGCCATCTTAAGTATTTTCTGATCTTTGAATTCTGAATTCCTCTGGAGCGAGAAAAAAGATTCTTTCCTTTTCGATGAGGGCTATTTCTATAAACTGCAACTGTTGTCGTTCATTATCTGGTTATATCTACCTCTAGCATCAAATTTTTAATATCGCGTACATTATAAAATTGCACGAAATAACGAGCATTGGTTTAGTGGAATGTGATCTTACTTATGGGCAAAAAATGCATTTCAATGTGTCATTTTATGAACTATACGTGCAGAACTGGAGTTGTTTCTCTGTGTCTACACTTTAATTGTTCCGGTGAACTCGAAAGCAAATCCGTGTGAACGATATTATTTGGAATAATTTGGTATCGAAAAGTATTATCTGGTCATAGAAAGCGTTGGAGTCGGCTTTAGAGGTCAGAACAGCTACTAAAAAATCCACGGTTCGAGTCCCAGGAGTTTTGGATGATCGGAGTAATCCAGATTATCCCTTATGGGTTGTGGAATGATTTTATAAGTCCTTCCATTGTCACTGTTAACTTATCTGTAGCAATTGTCCACCAAATGTATATTTCTAATCTTGAAATCTAGTTTTCATGCTCTTTGCGAAATGGTTGTTGACCGACGTTTGGAATGTCGAAGTAGTGCGTTTTTGAAGTTGTTATTCTGTCAGAGCAATCCCAGGAAAAATATTCTCAAAGCCATCGGAAAGTCCTCGTGAGTCTATGTCCTCGTATACAGATTTTTAAAAATCTTCTACCTGATGTGAGGTCACAACGTCATTGCTGGTAAAGTGCAACCCCAGTACAGCTGTCAGGATCCGTCACAGGGGCGCTCAACTCCTTTTAAAAAATCGCAAATCCTCAGTCGGCATTTAGCTCTGAGACGCGGGGACTTAAAAACAGTCCTATGATCGCCATCTAGGGATGATAAGGGTGAATTACGCTCGCCGAGATGGATGCCGTCTCTGGCCTATGAATCCCTTGGCTATTTCGCCTCTTTTTTTCCATCTGTCAGCGCATCGCCTGTATGACCCATTGAAAATTAAACAGGACATTTCAATCAATTTGTTCGCATTAATCGGGTGACGCGATCGGAATGATGAAATGGCTAATCCATTATTACTGGGCGAATGAAAGTTGTCGTTCCCTTTGTTCTGGATTCTCCACAGTCGCCTTTTGAGCTCCGCGACAATCATGCTCAGCCAAAGAGTATATATTTGATAATGCTTCAACACGCTAATTTATGGTATTCAAATTAGAAACTTATTTTGTGGAAAATATTATAAATATTGCTCTGCCTTTTGTTGATTTATTAGTTATCAAGTGTCGCATCTGTCATCATGCCATATCTCATGTATTCAAAAGGAGTGATATATAGTGTGGAATTACATGCTTTCCCGAATTATTCGATTTTCACTCCTTGGGAACCTATTTCCGCGAACAATACGCGATAGTAATAGGCTAAAAAAGTATCTCAATCGTTTGGTGTTTACACCCCCTGCCACACGCCGAAAGGCGGCTTGCAGGCTATTCATGTAGATGTGGGAAATGGGTCGTATACTACATTTTATTTCCGTTGTTTCTTTTACCGGTATTAAGTTGGCAGTTTTATTCCCCTTATTTCTATTATGCGTTACAAATATTTTGATTTTGAATCCTGCCTTCTCCGCTCATATGCGTAGCGACCAAAGCAACTATCGTTATTTAAAAGACATTTTCGTAGTATTCTATCGTTAAGCGTAAGCCAACCGAAAATAAATTTATTTTCCTTCTTCATCATTTTTGGGGTAATAATCATACGCTTTCGTTTCTTTATGTCGTTAAATCCTAAGAATTTTGTTTACTTAGCTTAATGCTTTGAGTGAACCCTTTGTGGCACTGTTTTAGCCGTTCCTCTTATCTTTCTTCGTTTGCCCAGTTTTCCCATCTGCTATATATGGGATTGTGCGATGAAAATGTTTTTCTTTTATTTCCTTTGCAATTAAAACAGCTTGCTAATTTCTATTTGTCATGGACGCCAATTAAAATAGTTCGTTTCATCCATAAATAATTTTTGGGAAAACATTTCCTCTGCCGTCATTAAATTAAATATCTTGAATATACCTCTCTCTTGTCACGATAATTAATTAGAGGAAAAAACATTGAAATGCATATAATCGTATCCTCTCGCTCAGTTAATTTTCTTTGTGAGCTATTAGCATAATTTCCGATAGAGATGGTAAAAGCCGCTGTACCACCTACTATTTTCTCTGTCTCATCATGAATGCTGTCTTCATTTTTCGCTACGTATTTGATACCTGAAATTTGGTTCCATTGAGATCGATTTTAAATATTTAATTGTTTTCAACATTATTTATGAATCGTCGATAATTTCCATCCTGTTCCTTAAATAATTCGGCCTACTATCAGAGTACCCTACGAAGTTCTGCTATGTTTGAAGGATTACTCATTACATGATTAGTGGATTTAAAATCAAATTCTCTTCATCTAATCGCAGTCTCTCATGTTTGAAGTCTTTCGAATTTTTAGGGGTCATTGCCTGGATTACAATGAAATAGCACAAAGTTGAATGAATGAAAATAAGCTGGCCTATTTCTCATATCCCTACCCAAGTCCCAGCCATTCTAAAATGTATTCGTCCCGCTGCATCGAAGTTACAATGGGATAGTGCTTTTCTCTCTTCAGCTGTTTGTGTATTTTCACTGGTTTCCCCCAGTGCTCATTGTCGTCCGCCACTGACACCTCCAACACCCTTTTCAAAACGGCTGCATCTCGGAAGAGGGCTATACATCGATGCTTGCCGCAGCTAATTTCCTTTGTCGCATTTCATCTCCTTATTCAGGTGTTTTAATCGAGTCCTCTCGCGAAGATTAGCGAATCGTCCCGCACTAGTTTCCCAAATGCGTCTTTTTCGCCTTTGTTTTCCTCCCATTTCGAACGAGATCCTCCCTTTTTTCCCTTCACAAACCACCGTGTTTACCATTTTCTCCTTCTGTTTGTGAATTTCTTATGCATTTAAGCCTCGGAAAAAGGATATTTCCGTAACTTTGGGGTAATTAGCTTGATGCTGTTTGCTCTTCGCTTCGCTGGCAGATTTATTGTCGCTTCCTCATTGTGGTTGCTCGTTGTGCTCCTTCTTTCTCCCCACGCCCCTTTGTACTCGTCGATAGTGTATTGTTTCATTATTTCCCTCGACAGCAATGGCCTCCCTCCCGAGATCCTCCAATGGCTTGGGAAGCGAGCCCAAATGGCATTCATTTTTGTAGTTTTTTTTCAGAGTTCCCTAATCTCGAAGTGAATTTTTCTTTTTGCCTTCCGTCTTGCGTCTTTACCCTTCTCATCCGATTTCCTTTCTCGATGGCTACGTACTAGCAGTTCTCCGTTTGAGATATTTGCCGCGAAGATAGTCCTTTCCTCTGTTTTCATGCATAATATTGTCTGTCTCTATCGAGGAAAAGTTCGGCTGCGTAAAGATTGATGCGGTATGCTGGGGAAAAAGAGTGTGTAGGTTGTCTGCGGGATTTACTAAGCTTCGTTTTTGCACGCCTATGGGTTCAATTATGCTTTTCCACCTCATTGGTGTTCTTTGAAGTCGCGATTCGCTTATTGAAGAAATATTTATGCGAGTATTCACTTGAATCGTAACGGTCTAGTTGATGTAGCTGTTGTCAAACACTGAGGTTTTACGAGCAAAAGTTTTTTTGCACGTTGTAACAGTACCATGTGGAATCATTAAATTTGCTTTCTTTACTTGATTCCTCTTTGCCTAATGTGGAGATGCCTCACTAATTATAGTTTTTCAGAATCGTATTTCTAATTTGATGAGTAGGTCTCAGCGTAACCACGACATTCGGCTCTCTCGTTATTCCGCCCTGTGTTTCCGTGCTCTATTATTTATACTTGATATATCACAATGCTAGGGGTTTAATCATACCGTTTGAAAATTTTATTTATATCGTCATCTTCTTGTTGTCAGCTTGATCTTTCCTTCTTCCGTTTGTGGCTGTAATTCTTAGTCAAAAAAGTGTAGCATCACTTCGGTTGTTTCTTCCACGCTCTTCTCCATTCAAAAATTATTTTTATGTTCGTTTTGTAGAATAAATATTGACTGTCCCCTTCGGTTGCATTTTTTCGCAAGCGAGCAATTTCGCCCTCCTATTATTCATGACAGGTATCGGAGGAAAGACAGCAGCGGCGTTCAAGTACCAGCGTGTCGTCGGCGATACATTTAAATTATTACAAGTCAAACAATAGGGGTCTTTTTCGGTAGGCTCATTTGGCGAGCACAATTATTCATGGACATCGCGTGCTCGTCATCCGAAGCATCAGTACGTATTCTCGCGGCGTTGGGAATATCAAAAGAGGGCCCTTCGGGACGAACTGCCTCTCCTCCCACAGGGTTCAGTTTGCCCTTTCCCAATCACTTTGATTTCCCTGCGTCTGTGGCCACACACACTCTTTCCGAAGCGGAAGATTCGGGCGATTCAGGGCTTTCCAAAAGTGACCGAGTCATCATGATCGATTGGCTGTTTTATAGAGGTGGCGGGGAAGTTGCCCAATTGGACGCGACCCCGCAAATAATGTTAATAATTGCAATTGCAGTCGCCGCGGAGGGGGGACTCCCTAATTAGTGCTCACTCCATCTCCCAGCCTCTCTCACTCAATTTGCAACGCCCGCTAATCATCGTCAAATACGGAGTCATCAGAACTCGATTGTTATAACGCGAGGGTTGCATGTGAAGCGAGGCGTCGGTGTGCCTTTCAAGCGCGGGGATCAACAAGTTTTTCTCTTTCCGTCTTGTGGTTATTTTTCTCGGGTTGTTGTCCTTCCATAAGAGAAGGAATCGTCTCTGTTTTGAAAGAGGTTTCATCCCAAAGATATGCTTTCTGTTCGCCTATGAGGAAACTAAATGTGATATTTTTGTTCAGTTTTTAGATTGTCTTATTGTAAAATCACGGGTATTCATTAAAGACTTTTCCTCCACAAATAAGGGCCTACTTCCGAATGAAGCTCGAAAATTGATAATTTTGGAATAGTAGCGTAGCTTTCCAAATCAGACCGTTCCTCCTGTCTAAATACTGTCTTTTTAATCGGTTCAGTCATTTGGATGTCCGTAGGAACTCAAGCGGATATATGGCCTTTATATGGATTTTTAGTTGGCTTTTAAGCCAAATTAGCGAGCATGCTATAGTGTAGGATCTAGATGAATAAATCGCTTTGCTGATGCTAATAGTTGGTTAATTGAAGCTAGTGTTCCGTAGCTTAAACTTCGCAATGTCAAACAATTACAAGATATCCGAACTGAATAATAATTATTCGGTGTGCAACATGATTCATTGAATAATTTTGATTATTCTGTTGCTAAACTTTCTATCGATATAATGCGTTCGCAAAAGAATTTAATTCATCGGTAGTTCGTGTAGTTAGTTTGCAAAAAATCAAATTCCTTACTAATTGTACCATTAGTTTTCTTGGAAATCGACGAGAGAAATCAGTAGTGCAGCTAATCAAAGCATGTTTGCGTTATCCTTCTATCGATCGAGAAAAGCACATTAGAGAGGGAATAGCGTCAGCGTCACTTCTATTATCCACGATCAGCTCTTTCAACTACATTTTAAGACCCAAGAGTAGGAAGGAAAACGGAGTAGCAATTGGAAAAAAACTCTCGCTGGAGAGACTTAAACGTCATAAGGTTTTCGTTCCCTCAATTTCCTCCGAGGCGTACCTCAATTAGAGTAATCGCTCGTTGATTTCGTGACCTCTTCATCTCGCTTGTATGTATATTACGAGATGAGAAGGAGCTCGGGGTGAGCACTTGTGTGGGATTGGAGAATGTGAAATTTTCCTCTCTCCTCCCCCGCTCTTCGGATCCACGCGTATAAATATAAGCGAATAAATGAGTAAATAGGAACGAGCCCGTTGGAAAGGGCGGGTTTTTTCCGTAATTAATTGGAGAGCATTGAATTAATTGTATGCCCCGGTGTCATCAGCGTGATGAGAATGAAGTTTTCAGCCGAAAACCCATCGCCGAGTCGATTGGCGTCTCTCCCATCGCATAGATGAGCTTTTTGCGAGCAATTGTTTTTGTTTTATGCGCTGCGCTCCGGAATTATTTCGAGTTTCACGGTGCGGATTTCAATTTGATATTAGTGCGGGATCGAATGGGCCTGATTGGATTAAATGAAATTCGCGATGTTTTTCTGGGTTTAATTTTAACAAATATCGCCAAGAGGTATTTTCTCCAATTTCGAACGAAAATGGAGGATTGGTTCGCTCTTTCTTTCGCTGCCAGATCTTTTTTCCGAACTATTTTTGGGTCTGTAAAGATAATTACTTATACATATTGAATTTTTGTTGACGGTACCGACAGTTGGGAGAATTTAAAAGTTTAATTTCTCATCCAATCCATTTAGGAGTGTATTTAAATATTTCGATCGCGGGAGAGTTTCGGATTTGTCTGTAACGTTCATTTTTAATCGCGATGTACGAAATCCGCCGGAAAATCTGTCTTTCGTTGCGCATGTTTCATCTACGTTTCGCACCCGTAATCAATCGCTATTGATTTAATGAATTCCCTTGGTGACTACTGTAGCGAAATTAACGCGCGGCTTAAAAAGCTCGCTAAGGCAGAATTCGCGGAGCGGTGTTTAAGTTCCGAACTGGCAATTATAATACTTCCGCTTGAGTTTCACGTTGAAGCGTTTGCCTCTTCGTGTAGAAACGCTCTCCAACTCTCCGTCGGTACCTTTTACATGTATATGTAAACCTTTCTCTTTATTCGACGTTCTAAAATGTCCTTCTAATTCCTCTTTAGCATGTAGATTTAGGATCGACGTCTTACTCGAAAAGAAAATCATTGTAATTTCTGCTTTTAAACTTTTATATTCGTTCCTCCCGTAATAGCTTTTAGATGGGGTGATCGTTTATTATATGCCTTTTCTTATCGATATATAGACTCATAATCACTGTTTCTGTGATTATTAGTTATTCCCGCTTCCCCGTTGTATTTTGTTTCATTTGCGACACTTTTGCTTTCGTAGCTTATTTATGAAATGAAATCCTTCCTTAAGACTTATTCTTTTCGTTACCTTCTCCTCTATAATGCAGTCTTTTGCGATGCAGTCTAATGTTTATTAGTTCTCTCTCTTTAAAGCATATACGTATTTGTGTTCTCGAAGCTAGGAAATGTTAGAGTCGGAGTTAATTTTCAACTTCAAAGGAGAAATCTGTATGCATAATTGTAAAAATGTTGTAATGGATGAAACGAGAAAGCGGAAAGCGTACTCGATATCTTGAAATACTTTTCATCAATTGTTAAAGTTGTCGTTTTAGTCGATTTTCAGTCATCCACGTTTTACTCCCATCCCCAATTACCGAATATTTCGAGTGCTAAAATACGTGTATTTCTTAGTGTTTTCACTCTCATCGATCAAGCTGTCTCTTAATATTACGGTTTCAGAGGGCTCAAAATAGCGTCAACAGTTATTTCAAACTTTAATCAGGTGTCCCGTGACTGAAGTAGGTTCGGTCGTGAGGATCCAAGATCCTCGGGGTCGCTAGTGGAAGTTGCAGCAGGAGGTGGGATTTAATCATCTCACACTAATTAGTCCGGAGTCAACACTGCGGAGATGGTGGGGAGAGGCCAACTCCATACCGTTGTTTACTCTGGTTTGCTCTCGGATAACGAGGGATGCTGGAAGAAGGAAGTGCGTGGTTTGGGGGCAACTCTCCACTCCCACGGATCGGATTCTTTTCGCATCTGCGGTTCCCCACCTTCCCTTCGTATTCTGATTGGATGATTCTCCTTAACATTTTTCTCTGAAGGGGGGTATCGCCATTTTTCGTCCTTTTTAAAATCTGCTCCATGTTCAAATCTCTCCTCCGAATGACGGATTTCTTTTTTGTCTGGATAGTCGTCCGAATTTCTTGCTTTGGACTCTGAGGTCGGAATCTGCGGCGGATCCACTTCATCTCGATTGCGAATCCTTTTTTCTAAGTTGAGACGATGCATTGGAAGTGGTGAGTTTTAAACGAAGAAGTGATTCCGACTTTGTTTGTCGAGAGTGTTGGTTCTCTCGTTGCTGCGCTGTTTCATTTAATTGCTTACAATGTCTTACTTACGATACGATTAACTTATTACGAAGACTATCTTAGTCGGTGAAATATTTATTTTGTAGATGCAAATTATATAGACTTTTTTCTTAAATGAATTGATGCCGACATTTTAAAAATATAGTTACATTACTTCAATATCGTTTTGTTCATTAAAATGAAATATTCAGTTTCATTCTAGTGTGGAATATTTTTCATAAGTGATAAATTTGGATTCGATTTTTATCACAACTATTATTAACCTATTTATTTCACCGTATACATCACTATTTATTGATTTTGAATATGCGCTGATGACTCGTAGTGGGAGCGTTGAAGACATCTTCTTTGAATCCTTTCACGTGTGCAGGACGCCTCCAGTCGGATAACATAAAAGGATGAAAAAATCAAACCTCTTTCACGATTTTTAGAGAGGGATTGAAATGTGCTGTATAAGATCACTAATCGTAAAAAAATCAGTTATCTCTCATCAATGAAGAATGTTTAGTCCGAAGCTTTTATCGTCGCTAAGATCTGGCGTTAAATGGGATTCTTTATAAATTCTATCTGTAATGTAATTGGTACGATGACTTCAGATTTTCTCTTGTGAATGGCAGTAAATAAATTAAACTCTTTCTAGCGTTCACGTTTGTTTATCTAGCAAAGCTAAGGATAGAGAGCTTTTACTTTGTTTTTGCGAATCATTTTGTATATTTGTCATAATAGAGCGATGATCTTTCACAATTTTCTTAGATAACCATTCAGCAATATTTAGAGGCGCAATTTTCCTGCCGTAATATCTTTTTTGTTTCCGGCCTCTCTGCAGGTCCATCGGAATCGATTCTCTTAAGATCGGCGGCAAGCTTCTTACGATAGGTTCCTTCGCACAAGTCTCGGTAATCGTTTCGCGAAGAAGAAAGTGCAGGTTTAATATTCGGGGAAGATTTTGGTGTGAGGCAATAATTAAAATCGCTTTTAGGTCTCCTCTCTCGCGATGGTTTCGCAGAGCGAATGCTGCTTCGCACACACTTCTTGTCTTAATCTTTATTCCGTTTATATTCCCCCTTTTGATTAAGTATTCAAACATCCTTAACGCCAGCGGTGCTCTGTCGCGATTCGGTTCTCTCTCCCCGAGTAATGTGATGAGAAGTTTCCTTTCTCATTCCCTCTATCATTCTCTCATTCCTCTCCTAATCTCGTACTTCCGTCACGGAGATGTTCCTCTCTTTGGCGCGAATGCTCTCCCTCAATTCGACTCCAACTTATGTGAGTGTGCTTTCAGAAGCGGGTGAAGTTTTTTAACCGGTGAGCTGAGTCTATCTCAGGTTTCATCACTCCAAAAAATACGTTTTTATTTCTGCGAGAGCGATTTCATTTAGATAGACACATAGTCCTGGTACATTTCATTGTGGTGGGAAAAACGCGTGAAATATTTGATAAACTAAATGATTCAGAAGAATTCTTTCGATTTGGTTCTTTCTAATCATGAACAGATGCAAATAATAAGCTTACCTCCTAGGTTAAATAGGAAGAATTTACCGATAATTGTTGTTGCAAGATTTAACGCGGGTACCTCGTTACCAGTCAAACCTTCTCCCTTGTTTTTATTTTGTTGAAACTAATCCAAATACAAGAAGCCTTGTCGTGGAATTTCCGACTTTAGTGTGGAAAAATACTGCAGAGTTATTTATATCTATACTCTATAAGTTCTTCGATTGGCACGTTTGTTTCGGTCTTTAGCCAGCCAGAAATTTTTTAACACGATGACTCTTAGTTGAGGATATTTATTTATATTTTTTAGTTGTCAGGTGACGATATAGTTGTATAGGAAACATTTTACAACTGATCTCCACGTGTATCGACCAAGTCGGCTAAACTAGATGAACTACTTTCTTGAACAGCAGAAAATATTGTGGCAACTCTTAGTTTCCAGCTTGTAATCTCATGTTAATTTCCTAATTTTGAACTGATTGGAATGGGATATTAGTACTTAAGTAGAGAAATAATTTCTTAATCATTGTACGAAAAGTATCACAAATTTTAAAATTCTTAAATTGACTTCTCTACTGAAAAGCTGAATTAACTTTTCTCTATGTGCAAACGACACGTTAAACGACGTCTGGCTCTGCAAATGATTTTTTCCTAAGTGGGACTTGATTAGTATTCCAAGATAAAAATATAAATGATACTTATTCCAAGAAAAGCATGTGTTTGAAGAGTAGATTATAATTGAGAATATTTTCTTGATTCAAAATATCCTAACTTCTGTTGTTACATTCCAAGAACCATAATTCCACCATACCATCGAGTTGCGTGTAAAATTTCACAGCGCCATCATTATTTATCAGTTTCTAATTGTCTTATTCAAATCTTCAACAAATAACAATAAATGATTTCGAATTACTCATATAGAATGGTGATCCCGTCATTTCGTTTGAGGGTAATTCGTTCTTGAATGCAAATTGTGATTTTTATGTGGAAATTTCTTCTAATTGAATCGTGTCATATTAGCTGTGACCTTCGAGGCCTTTGCGAGAGAGATTTCATTTTCCGCTTTTAAAATATTTGCATATAGTTGCATATGCATCGCATTAATTTGCAACTTAGAAGTACCTGTATCTCGTATCTGCATAATGTTACGTACTTCAATCCTATTATTAATCGAGGAAGAAATCTCAAGTCGTCGTAGGTGTCATCGCATGTTTTCTACCTCCACTCACCATTTCATCTTCTCTCCGATGCAATGGTAGAGAATAGCTTTCCCAAACGGGAAATTGGCTCATGTTATCCCTTGTATTCTTGCTCACCGAGAATCCTTTTCCTTTTCATCATACAGCGTTCGAATGGTGATGAGAAAGGAGTAGAGTTGTCTTAATTCATCGTCTCCTCATTCCGTTGACGCTCCCAACTCTTACGCTCGATTAACTCTGTTGTGTTAGTCACCCCCAACGTCTTGCTCTGATTAGAAGCAATATTTATCATCTCGCGTATTCTCACCCATTCGACGAATTCATTCGAAACGACTTCCCGAGTTAACCGGAATCATGCAGAAAAATGTTGTTTGCGCCCTCTTAATCGCATTGGGAAGTGTTCGCTGTGTTTTTATTCCGCTAAAGTATTTCCGCCGATGCGAAAGAGCGAGATTTTCTTTTCCTTTGGTCCTTCCTTCTCCCTCCAGACTTCCTCACATTTATTTTTCCGCTTTGACGTTCTAATTGGCCTTGTGTCCACACACTCAAACTGATGTCCCTCCCTCTTCGCTGCGAGGGCAAATATCATAAATGGCTTAAATCATCCCCTCCCTCCTTTATTCATCCCTCTTCTTTTGTGCATTTTTTACGATTCGTCTTTCTCCCCCGCTTTGCCCACGGAGGTGGAAAAAACGCTCTCCTTCCGATACGAGTGTCCGGCTGAGGAAAATAAATAGTGTCCTCTTCTTGGGGAAAAAACTGGCTTTTATTCTTCCGACCGTTGTTTCCGTCGCTGTCGACATCCTCCCAAGAGATGCGCGCCTCTCGGACTTCTTTTTTTTGCGATTAGTTCATCTACCGCATACGGCCGCTCTTCGAAGTAATATTCTCGTTGGCAAATGAGTGAATTAGCGAATATTAGGTTCGATAGAGATGGTGTTTTTTGCGCCTGTTGACTTAGGCGGAATTTTCGTTCCAATTCATTAACGCTCCGCGGTGAATTATGGATAAGCGAAATTCTATTATCGCTATGGTTTTGATTAGTTAATAAATGAGGCCTCGGAAAGGTAATTAACAACGCGGCCGTTATTAAAAGCGGAGTAGATTCCCTAAATTATTGAATGGGCGCGAGCGCTATCGACCCGTGTAGCTTTGACTTTTCTTTTACCGGAGGAGTGGGGCTGCAGATTGGCTCGCTAAGTTCCGTCCTCTTCCGTTCGATTTATTTCGAAATGCGGCAATTACGGCGATTAACGAAGCGACTTGTCCCTTTCAACCCCATCTGTCGGATGCGACACCAACTGATAGAGAGACACTTCCGATGTAATCAGAGAGCGCCGTCCAAGTAATTCATTAGCGCACCGGGTGGCGGCGCTGGGGTGGCGCCCGCGGGAGCCGATCTTTTATTCCTACGGAAAAGCAAATTAAGCCCGCGTTTCTCTCCCCCCAAATGAAAAAAGCCCTTCGAGATGTTTTTTTTTATTTCGAAACGAGCGGAAAAACGTAGCGAGGAAAGAAATTTTTCTTTGGCGTTGTTTGGTTTGAGTCTTGTTGAGGTAAGGGCACTGACTGAATAATGCAAGTCGTTGTTATCGGTGTATGCATTCTCTTTAGAGTGGACCAGATGCACGCCCACCCCATTTTTCCATTCTAATTTAATTCGCCGCATTGTTTTCAGTCTTGTCTTAGCTTATCTTAGTTTCGTCAGACCTTTTCCGAATCGGATCGAATTTTATTTCTTCGAATGCATATCAATGCATTACTTAGAAATTGGTTACTTCGGATGAGTTGTTTTTATGTGCCTGCAATTTAATTTAACGTAATCCAAATTTCGGTGATGTGGATGATTATCGAAAGGCCACGTATTCAAATTGATTCATTCTTAATTGACCAAACTTTTTCTTCCATTGTGTTCTTATAGTAAATGGTGTTAAAACTTGTTGCTCTTTGAATTATTTCTCGCGCAGTGCGTTTCTCTAAATCTGCCATTTTGCAGAAGTTTCCAAGTCAATTTTTTCTAGGATTGTTTTAATAAAATGCAACTGTAAGATTTTATCGTCTTATGCATTAGTGTGTGTGTTTTTTTAAGTATGGAAATCAAATATGGAGTATTATTTTCAAAATTGGGTTGCAGTATGTTTAATGTAACGAGTTCGTTTTTTTTTTCAGAAGAAAACAGGTTTTCTACAGTTTCTTGGGAAGTAACATTGTCATTTTGTTTACAAAATCTTTCTGTTTCGTGAAGTAAATCTTTTGTGTAAGACGATGTTTATCAAGGAAACGGCGAACCATTAAAAGTATTTCTTTCGGTAATTTTGCCTCTCATTAACTCTTTATTTTGTGGCGATTTCTCTATTTCCCTTAGACGCTAAGCGATGCATTGGTATTTAAGAATTGGCCATCTTAAATTTCCCTAAGCTTAGCATATTCCTTTCCTACATTGAGGTGAATTTTCTGCCCAGAAATTCTCCAAGGTATCACCTTTCGCATTTGTTATTTGGCTGGATGGCGAGAAACAGCTTCTCAGTCGTGACCAACAAAACATTCTTTCGTAGAATCTGTTTGTTTTCCACTCAACGCGTGCGTGTCTTGGAGGCATCAGGTTGTCGCACAATCAACGCCTCCTCATTCCTTGGCTGTTTGGATTCCTCTCCTAATGACTGAGGGATTGTGTTTACAATGCGCCACATCTCTTGTTTTACTTAAAGGTCATTTTGCTCCACTTCCAAATATCGAATCCCCTCTTTCCCCGTATTCTTTGATTCGTCTTCCTCCCTTCCACACCTCGCTTTCTCCCAAGTTGTTTGCCGTCCCCTTTTAATAGTCCACCGACGTGAATCGGATGAATTCTTCGATTCGCTAATTAAGGAATCGTTTCGGTTTCTTTTTTCCTTGCCCTGAAGTGGATTCCGTGTTTCTTTTTAATTATGTCCCTTCAATGACGTATTGACGTGATATGTGAAGTCTATAATTAAAAGCCTCTTTTGTGGTCTAACTAAGTTTTAGTATCTAAGATAACTTTAGGCGTTATTTCTTTATCGTTTCCGAAGGTTAATATCAGCTCAACCATTCGTTAACCGAACATTTAAACGACTATTCAGGTGATAATCGTAAACATAAAATTATATATTTCTAATGTAAAACAACCGTTTGTTGGATTTTTCAAGTTATCAATTAGCTATAAACCCAATTTTCGTTAGCTCGTTTTACTTAATTCTAAAATTAGTTCCTTTCTTTGAGCCTCTCGTAGAGAATACCTTCTGTCAATCTTCTCTTTTTTCCTGAACGTTGACTTTTCCATATTCGTCAAAGGGCATCACAAACAAGCAGATAAATACGAAATAATTAATTTATTATATTACCGCAATTATTAAAAATAATAAACATACACAAGTTAAATAGTATGTTTAGAAATGTTTTTGCTGCGGTTATGTACGATTATTTCCTTGATTATGTCACCTAGCTAATCATTGGTTGGTATTGCTTTAAGTTTGCTGTGGCATAAGGATGTTTTGAAAAGTATGAAATGATCGATTCTCACTCTTCCGGAATTTACTTAGCCCGAGTTCTTCATCGCTAATTTTGGAAATGACTTAACCAATACTTCTGCGAAAATATTCATAATTTTGTCATTTCGTAAAGTAGAAATAAACCAACCTACATATTGCCCGATGTGTCCGTATTTTAGAACGAGAAAGAAGGTCGTAGGAAACGAGAGTAAATATCTTCATGCAGGCGGCGAGTTAGCGCTCAGTTTGTTCTGACAAAACCATTAGAGTTATTGCCAGTAAAAATTCATAATTTCCTCATTCGTACGATTTCCCGCAGCGGAAGCAGTTTTTCCTTCCCCATCTCATCTTCCCCGGCTTTGATTTTCTATTCTCCAGAAACGAGTATCCATTCAATTACACTCGAGAGTCACCACATCCTTGTCTCTCTTTCCTTTCCCCCGCTCTACCTGCTCGATGAATATTTAAAAAGGGCCTTTCATCGGAGCAGTGGCTGGGGAAGATTCGAAGCCCGACAGAGAGTTCTTCTCGAAAAAAGGATCCGTATGAACATGACTTCGATTATCGACTCGGAGGGTTCCTTTCTAGAAAATCATTATGATTGGTTGCTCTTTTAAGTGGGGGATTGTTTGTTGATCCTTTCTGTGCGTAGCCCTCTATGCATTGCGCTGCTCTTTGACATACTAATCCGTACATGTTATCGCCCTTCGAGGCGAAGCTTACATTTTATCTCTCTGTACTACGCATTTGTCTTTCTTTTGTAAGCCCTGGACGACTTCGCATCAAATTCTCATTCTTGACGAGCTATTCTAATATCGCGTAACGTTCCACATTCATTAATTTTTGGATCTTTTATCAACATTCGTTTTCGCAATTAGGGGAAAGTGAAGGCGGAGAAAAAATTTAGCGAGATGTGTGGCCATCGGAAACGTTCTTCTTTCGAATGCATTTTTCTTAATTAATCCTCTGGAGGAGATAGTGTGGCCGTCGCAGGTTTTAATTACTTAGTGGGAAACGAACGCGATTTTTCATAATTTCCGAAGACATTGGTTCCTATGTGGCCTAAATCGTGTTGGAGAGAGGGGAGATGACTTGAAAAAGCGGGTCTTATGAAGATAGGGAATCGTTGTAAAGCAGTTATGGGACGTACTATAAACTCCTATCGCCGCAAGAAGAGTCCATTTTCAAATGTCATTGAGATTGTTGATGTTGTTGGAGATAAGCTGAGATAATGTTTTCTTTATCGCTGTCTACAGTTTTATCAAATTGATGCGTAGAATTCTTTATCAGTCGTGTAGAATGTTTCATCCTATATATTATGATATATGAATGTTTGTTAATGTGCGACATTATTCGAGAATTTCTTCGTGAAAAGGCGCAAACGTTTGATTTAGTTACCGCCGTACGTGGCGAAAACGTGCTAAGATGAATAGCTTGTCACCGTTTTATTTTCTCATATTTGCCTGATATGCGTACAGATCCTTTGTACTCTTGGTAGAATTGCTGTTCAGCATGTAATTCAATGTCTAAATTATTTATAATTGTTCCGCTATTTCACAAATATATGACCAAAGCGGCAACGCTCGTGTGCTAGTCTGTATTAAATGGTTTAGCCTGTCAGGAAAAGTGCCTCGACGTCAAACCCGCAGTATGCGATTACGGCGTAAGGGTTTTAGATTCATTACCGCTAAATCTATTTATGGGCCTATATGGGGTTAAGGTTCTTCCATCCTCACCTACGCGGGCTCATCACAAGAAGCCTTCCCCTCCATAACGGCGGACTCCCTCAGGAAATGCGTGGATTAATTTCGCAAATGATAGAGTCAACAGTGTCGTGTGTTGGTGGGAAGGGAATAAAGAAGAGGTCGGGATGTGACGCCGTAGGGCCCCAAACAAGAGTGGTCGTGGGGAGGGCATTTTGGGTGTCCCGCGGGCTCATCTCCCTGGTCAAATCTCACGGAATCTTCCTTTCCCTTTTGGTTTTTCGAATCGCCCTTCCTTATGCACTTACCTCGTCAACTTTTCCCGCGCCCAAATCCAATCCAATTATCTTCTGGCCAATTCTCGAATCGCCTCGCACGAGTTCGCTCCTTGAAATCTTCCGCCGAATCCAATTCAATCAACTCTCTCTTCGTCCACATCGTGTCTTACAATTTTAACCATCCACTTGCCTCGAGAAGATGTTTATCGCATCATTATTTCCAATGGATTTAATGAAGTTCTCGGGCGAGTTTACCTAGCCAAGTCGGTTTTGATCTCTCTACGTACGTGAGCCATCTCCCGAGGATTCGATGGAGTTAATTTAGGCTTAGTGGCCTTGTTCAATTAGTGGCCTTGGTTAAAGGAAATAATCAGAGTTAACTTCCAGGGCGTCTTTGAATCGTTTTCGATGTCTGACTCTCGTTTGAGGAGACAAATGTGGAAATGGATAGAAGTGACGTGTTTACGGAGTTAACAAAGTCAAAGTTATTGAAATTATATAAGTGAAATTTTCATTAAATTTACCGGAAATGTTTAATTAACGCTTCACACATTGTGAACAGAGGTCTCTCGAAAGAGAGAACGAGCACTAGTCACTTTTAATGGTCAAGGAAGAGAATAGATGTCTGAATATATAGTTTTTATTTTAATTTTCCTAACTTCCTGGGAAAGGTTGGGCGCGTTTTAGATCCTAAAAAGTGATCTATTTGCGGAGAAAATTGTGGAGATAGTCGTTAAAGATCGCTTTAGTGTGGGTCCTCAGTCGTTATTAGCTTTAAATATGTATCTCTTTTAATCATGTTGGAGTAATCTGTCTTAGTTGAAGTGCTTTCGGTACTCCTTCACTTTCATCGCATTGCACCCCCACTCCCTGAAATGATGATCATCAAATTAAAACATTCCCAAGATGAGCTCTTTCATCTTTGATACCCCCAAGCGTTCTTTCCCCAAGTCCTTATCTCATTGCAGCCCTTTAATTCTCCATATTATGCAAACACTACAGAACCGCAAATGGTTGTCCGCTTGTGGACAAACAAGAATCGTTACTTACTGATTTATCTATTATGGTGCCATCTTTTGCTTCCAGCATCGTTTGCGATTTACGTCGCTTTCTTACTCTAAACGACCTCAAGATTATTTATCTGAATTAGTGAAACTATAAATTGATGCTTAGAGAATTAGTCTTTTTCAGCTTTATTGCACCATGAGCATTTCATTAATTTTTGTTATGGTAAAATGGAAACCCAATCTTTGCTTAAGGGTATCGTTCAAGTCTGCTGAAAATTTATTGGACAACTGAATATTGTCTGTTTAAGAAATGGAAGATCTCCAATGTTCATATTGCTACATTTTTGTATATTCTCTTTTATATTTGAAGAATTCATATCTTACTCTTCTTTATATTCTAACTTTTCCTTAAATTTTAAAATATTATAAAGACTTAGATGGTTCGGTGGAGTAGGTCCTGTCCTCGCCTGATAGAGATTCTATTTTTAAGGGCATACGTATAACCAAGTATCGGTCCAGGGATGCGGAAGTATGGATATCCGCATAGTTGAGCTTTTGAAATTTCGCCGTCGGGTTACTCTCACCCATAACATTGCTTTGATCCTTGGATTAGGAACCTGAGGAGTGAAAGAAACGATCGCGATGGATCGATCTCTAAAATAATCGAGTGGGTTGCGAGAGGTTATGGTCTCTCCTTGACCTGGGGCAACCCCGCTGAGCTTCGCTTCAATGGCGGAACGCAATGGTAAAAGGTACTCAGGATCCGCTGAAGAAGAGATATATCCGTTTTTTGTTCCATACTCTCGGTGCATGTCCAGTGCGAGTGGGATGAGGAGACGGAATTGATCGAGTGATTCATTAGGTTTCCGCATGAGTGGAAAGCCAGAGGACAACGAGGGACATTTTTCGCAGTAGCTGGAGATTGGAGAGGTCTTGAAATTATCGGACGATTCGAGGAAGGAAGCGAAAATGCGAACGTGTTGCTCGTTAATCTACGTTGGGATGGGCACTTGTCATGGGAAAAAAATGGGAGGATTTTTCAGAGACAGTTGAGGAGAGTTTATTTTGAGGGTGTTGAGGTGCGCTGTTGTTTAGACAGGAAACAGTATTGATACTCAGAATCAGAGAACATCTTCGGCGATCTAACGTTTTAGTTAAAGAGGTATTTTGGTGAAGGAAATCGCTATTTAATGAATATTTTTGGACTGAATTATTCATGATCTAACGAAACTGTTTATTTCATTATTATGAAATATGCGAGGATGGAACTTCTTGTGTTTCACGATTTAGTAGATTTTATCTTTAATATTTTTTCTGTATTTGAACCACATGATTTAAATGGTTTATTCATGATTTGATTTAATTCCTAATATTTGAATGTATAACGGATATTATCTTAAATTTTAAAAGTGTATTTAAAAAAGTTTTAATTGGAAAAATAACAGAGTATTAGGGAAGATAAATTTGGCCAATAGTTAAGGACTGAATGCTGAACACTCATTCAAATCTTTCAGTAATTCATTACCGCCTTAAAAAAAATTATCTACGAATGGCTTTAGTTATGACTTAAGCTGTATTGCTTATGAAATCTTATTTTACGTAATAATAAACACCGCAAGCGGCAACAAGTTCTTTTATCGGAGAGGTCTTATATTAGTGCGGCGATCAACCGATTGTCTTTTTATGTCCCCCTCTTGTATTGGCGATGCAATTGATGCGCCGGATTCTCTTATCCCCCCTTTCTCCAATTCTTCATTTTTCATCCCGGTCGACTTGCCGGAAGATTGATTTGTGTTAGTGGTCTGTGTGCTCTGCACCCCCGTGTTTGCACGCGTGGCCGCAGGGGTGCAGGAATACAATTGGTCGTCCAGAGAATTGTGTCGGAGGGAGAGTCTTGCTCGAGATTGGCAGATGGGATGTTGTCTTCAATTTGATGTGGTTCTATAGCCACATCTTGAGTCCACTTGTTCCGTTGAAGCTTCCCTGGGGACGTGGCAATTCCGTCTTGAAATCCTGGGTGGAATTACCGAAAAGAGTTACTGCTTTTCATTTCTCTCGGTAAATAAATGCGATGGAAAACTAGCGAATTTTCACTTTTTATCGTCCGCGTTCGATTTTTATTGTAAAGATTAAAAGGTTTTTTTTACTGTCGTTTTTCACTGCACTGAAACATGTATGTGTGTATTTATTGACCGTATTTATTCATAAGATATTCATTTGTAACAGTGATAATCTCGTTCAAAAGTTTTCTTTCCGTTTCGCTATTTAATTTTACTTTTGTTTTCGAGTGTCGGTCAAATTAGATGAAAATAAAAGAGTAAATGCCATCTTATGTAAATTGCTACGTGCTTGCTTATGAATGAGCTATCGTTGCAGACGACCATTTTTCATTCGAGGACCAGCTTTCCGTGTGAAACTCTTACGGAAGGTGATTATCTCCGAACAAAACATCACATACGACACAATTTTTCTTGATTTATCATCTCCTTCCCAACGATACTGCGTTCGCATATTTCCTAGGATGATGGATCGCCGCATTTTCGGGTCCCTTCGCTACCATTTCTTCTGTCGACCTACTCAAACGGCCATTTCCGGACCGTTTCATTATTCCGTCTATTTATTTCCATTATTTAAACTTCTCCCTGCACCAAGCGGGGAAAGTTATCGGAAATCGCCGCGAGTAGTGATTCAGAGCGATCGGAAAGAGAGCGTATGTACTCAAAGCGCCCCCCGCCCACTTCCCCTGCAAGGTACATATTTTAACACATCCCCTCCGTCCATGGATACCCGTCAGTACAGGCTACCTCCCGTCCTTCATGTCTAATTGTTTGTGCACCTGATGAAAGTATCAATTATTCAAGCGGACGAGTTGTGGTGGGAGAGCCCCACCCCACTCGCATCCCCGAGGGAACACCACAGCGTTACCTGAGCTATTGTATGCTTTCAAAACGAGCCTTGTGTATTTAGTTGTTTGGCTGAGATATCCCGCGCTCTTCTTCCTCGCAACCACTCCATTATCGATACTTTTCCTCCCGCCGTTCGCTAACTCTTTCTTGTTGCGCTCATCTCGGTTTGAGGGATCGCTGTTATTTCCCTTATCCATGCTCATTTACGCTCTCTGACGGCATCGTTAATGTATTTGATTTTCCTTTTGGTCCCACCGAACCCAGTCTCCTTAAATACCGTCCTCATTCTGTCATCTACCTTTCACGTATCCACGTTCGCTTATCCCTTACCGACTGAGAGGAGTCGATTTGTTCTGGATGAAGCTCTCATGAACAGGTTGCATCTCTTTACTTGCGTATTCTAGTCGAGGCCTGAATCTTTTGTAGCCCATATCTTCAAAATAACGTTCTGTTTTACCAGAATGTTCATTTTAGATTTGGCAAGCTGTCAAATTATATGTGATCATTCGACCGAAAATTTACTGTCGCGATGTTTGCTCACCAATATTTATCTCCCCCATCTGCGACCGCGTTTTATTCCAAAAATGCTCGAAGGCTGCCAGAACCCTTCATTGTCCTCCATTTATATCGTTTAGAATATGGGAAATGACGCGAGTCCTCTCTCTGTCGGACTCCAGCGGCTAACGTCTTGTGTGATGTGGAAGACCGCATCAAAAAGCTGTGAATGATTTAGTGAAAAAGTAGAAGTCGGTCGGGGAGCGTGTGCTTTTCTCCATTACGCGAAAGAACGTTATGGAGTATTATTTCCGTGTCTCGACCGAAATTCTCTACGCTTCTTTCGTCCAAAATTCCACAATTATATGGTAGTTGGCAGAGTCATTCCTATTAGTTTATTCGACTATATAAAATGCAGTTTCCCTCGTATTATAGTTTCGTTAATTCGTATATCTACTTTTCTTTTTATTAGTTCTTGCAGAAGAAAGTATCATATGATTGCCTATGTTTAATTTATCTTTCTGCTTTTCTGAAACCGTTTCTGCAAAATTTGAGCGCAAATTGTTTGGGATAACTATGAGATACATAGGGGAATACTAGAATTAAGACTATGGATGTGAAAGAAAATAATAAATAATATGCATATAATGGATTAATTGTAATAAATTTCTTTATCTATAATTAACTGGAAATTTGTCCTTTTTATTTATTGCTTTTCCGATTTTCCAGTCACCACTTAAGTTATTTACTATGAAACATCTTATTTGATAATTAAATCTTTGACAAGGTAGTAAGAATTTAGACAGACTTCTATTTATCTAGTCCTTTGCTTTCTGTGTACATAATTATGAAGCCATTATTCCTTGCCTCTATTCTCTCCATTTTTGGCAAAAAAGACAATAGAATTGACTAAGTTTGAGGTAGGTAGATTGATGAAGAGCAGTACTTTTAATTTTTCTTTAGATTTGAAGAAACAGGCTTGTAAAAGTCAATATCACATGTTTTAACTCTTTTAGGGTTGTTTTTGCAGTAATCACCACCTTTTTATACATAACAAATATTTTATGGACTGATGCATATTAATATCAAAAAGTACTTAACATTTTGGTTCAGCATGTATTATTATTTTTTCTGAATAACTTCAAAGTAACATTTGAAGAATTTTAGCAAAATTAATTCCAAATATTTACAATTTTATCGGCCTTGTTAAATATCGGTGATATTTATTTATTTGATCTTTTAAATTGCAGAAAAAGGAGGGCCTCATCCTTGTGTGGTTTGCAAGGCCACAGTGGAGCAGTTCCTTCTGTCACGGCCACTTCCACGCTCTCATGCTGCTCAGTATGGTCTCAGAGAAGAAGATGTGCCTCCTGGTGCACGTGTTTGCAACTCCTGCCGCTGCAAGTCCGTCCGCAGTCGATACACTCAGTATGTCATTCCCTCTTAAATATTTACTGGCAATTTTATGAATTGGACTTTTTCATTCGTTGGAATTGAAACTTTAAATTTAATTAATTTTAAAATATTTCATTTTTCTGTAGGTGCCCTATCCCTACTTGTCCAACTGCAAAGGGTAGGGCTAAACGCTTACGACCTCTTCCTGGGAAATGGGCAGACCTGCCTCCTGAAGTGAAAGAACCTATTATTGCAGAATTCCGTAAGTATTTTTATAAACATATAATGTAGCCTTAATTGCTTTTAATGTTGACCATGAATTTCTCTTCCCATATTCTGATTGCCATTGTTAATTTTATTGTATCCAAAACTTTTCAATGAACTCTTTGCATTAATGATCTATAGACTAAACTTGAATTGAACTTATATCCATGACCATGTTTCTATGTAATTTGGTTAAGAAATAATGAAAAATTTTCAATTTTTAGAAATTCCCGCATCAGTGACAAAATGTTGCTCTGCATGTTTCAACCGAATTTCCCGCCGACTATCCCCAAACGATGGTGCTGCTGACGATGGATCGGGAATTTCATTAGCAGCAGTTGCTGCAGCAGCTGCAGCTGATCAGTCTCGGTGGACAGATGAGGAGATAGAGTTAGCTAGAAGGGCCCTTGGAGAGTTTGGATTGGGTCGCTGGAATAAAATTGCAGAACAGGTCGGCACAAAATCAGAACACCAGTGCAAGAACTTTTATTTCAACTACAGGAAAAAGCTTGGCTTGGACGCTATAATCAGAGAGTATAATGAGGCAAGTCTATTCAAAATATTCCTTTTTTGAGTGTATTTGCAGATATAAATTCTCAGAATTTTCAATATAATTTCTAACATTGTGTATTATTTATCTTAGACACATTTAGGGGAAGAAGGCAGGATCAAGGGTGGAGGTGATGGAGCACCCCCTACTGTCACTGATGAAGAGGAATCAGGGTCTAGCACATCTAGTTGTGATGAGGCAGGAATAGCTCCTGATAGCAGTGATACTGCAAGTGCTGCATCCCCTAACCCTCCGCCTGCAGTTCCCTCTACTCCATCTACTGAAGGCAGGGCAAGAACTGAAAGAATCAGTGAGTGTCATTTATTTTCTGTATACTTTTTCATTACCCATAGCACAAGAAGGAGGTCACTATTTCCTTTCAGGATATGAAGTGTGCAGGGTATTTAAATGTTAAGATTGTGTGCCAACACTATCTGCATTTGATACCTTTTTCTTATGTAAAAGATTTAGTTAGAAACCCATTCTACTCCATTCATGAAAAATGCCAACTTTCAGAGCTGACTTTGTTGCTTCCTTAAATTTTTCACTTTTAATTAATTCAGTTAAACTTCTGCATGGAAAGAATTAATTGGATTTAACCCTTTTTCATTTCCTTATGAACTCCAAATATTTGTCCACTGTTAAGTTGTTCATCGTAATTGAATTTGTAACGAAGTGCCTTCATTTGAAATTCCGTGTGTAAGAGCCTTTTTTTAAAGCTGCACCAAACATTGGAACAGGATTAGCCAATTGATTTCCATAGAGTAGTAATAATCTCATTTGACAAATATCTCTCTCTCTCTCTCTCTGGCATTGCTTCCCCCACTTCCATTTGTATTGATCCATCTTTGGTAATTGAATATAGTGGAGACTTCAGTCTATTTTTTCCTCAATTTTGGAGATTGATACAAGCTTATCCAAATAAATACCCCAAGCTGTGAGAGCAATGGAATGGGTGTGGTGCATCGGTTACAAAATTCATTTACCTTACTTTTTTATGCCTCTGTTTTTGGCTGTTGATGTTCCAAAGAGGAGCATCACACTTTGACTTTGATGTTACACATTTTCCCATATCCATTTACATTGCAAATAATTGAATCAAAGATTTTTAATTTCCCAATGTAAGCTGGGTATAATTTCAGGATAAAGTTAAATTTTAGTTTAATGTTGGTCATTTCCTTTGATTCAATAACCAAATGACAATTACTAATTGGTTTAACATATAGATGAATAGATTGTTCTGTAAGTTTACTGGTCTATATTTTCTTTTCGCTCAAAAAGTTTCTGTAGTTTTTTACCTTACAGATATCACTTTCTATAAATTTCTTAATGATTATTCTCTTTATTTCATATTCATGCTTGCAAATTCCATCTCTAGTTTTTAATTCTAATTAAAGGTTTTTAAAATAACTTTTAAATTTTTAGTGTAATTAGTTAGTTGTGAGATTGAAGTGACTCTCATATTGGTTATTATTTCTTGCATGTGTTTCCCTCTGTATTTGTAAGAAAATAGAACATTGAGATCATCTTATTTGTTATTTTTATGTCAGTAACATTTTGCAAGGTTAATGCTGTGAAGATATTCATGGCCATTCTTTTGTGTAATTAACTATCTTTGAAAATTTGGTTAGTCACCTTGGTCTATTTTGTCTATTTTAGATGAGTTCCTTGAGATGTATTATCTTGTTCTAATCATAACTTTGAGGGTTTAGTATGAATTATATTATTATATTTATTTTTAGACAAACTTACATTACCTATTTGTTTTCCTAAAAAGGTATTTAAGCACCAAAATATTGTAACAAATATACTATTTTCCATTTATTCAGTAATCCTCATTTCTTAAAATCTAAACATTTTAATTCCTAATAATTACAGATCCTTCAGATTAACTCTCCCAGCTTATGCATACTTCTAAATACATAAATTTTCTTGAAGTGCATATGCAATCTAAGAGTGAAGAATTTGTAATCAAAGGCATATAATTAATTATATTTTACTGAATTTTATAATAGTAACTTTTCTTAGGATTTCAAAGCATCCTATCAAATATTGACAATATAAAGACAAATTGGTATCATGCTGCTTCAAGAATTGATTTTATAATACATCTATTTTGTAATCTCTACATAAGACAAAATACATATTCTCTCTCTGATGAAATCCATTAGTTTAGAAAAATTAATGTATTATGTGTGCTGATTTTGTGTAATAATAATTTATCTTTGTCTTTGCAGCAGTAAAAACAGAACAAATAGATGCTGAATCAGAGAAGTCAGTTCTGACCGTAGAAGAAGAAAGAATTGGTACTCAAAGTCCACAAGCATTAGAACAACAGAGACAATCTGCTGGAATGCCAATGCCTGGCACTGCTGCACCACCATCCACCAAGGAGGACTATGACAGTTCAGCCACAGTATGTTCCATACTAATTGATTAATTAATGGATATTCAGTTCTTTTTGGTACTTTTTGCTAAAGGCTTTCTTTTCTTCTCTTCTCTTTCTTTTTCTCAATTTGATTATAAGGAAAGGAAAGGGAAGTAACTTACTATGTTTCTGGTAACAACTAAAGAGATTCAAAGGCTTATTAGAAGTGGATCTTTGTTACATTGTTCTCAAAGAACAATGCAACAAAGAAAAAACAGTTTGCATTGTTCTCAAAGACCAAGGTATAATAATGCTCCATATGAATAAATAGTTTACAGCTTTTGGAAATCATCTTCAGTATATGAACTATACAATGTTTATTACTTTTTATTTATTGTGACATTTGTCAACTGAAAATCAGATAAGAATTTCACGAACTACATTAATTTCTCTTTCCCCAGGAGACAGCTGATGAAGGTCAGGGAGGATCAGAAGCTGATGGTACTGGGGCAAGGGGATCTCCCAAAAATTATGCAGCTACTCAGCAGGTGACGCCACAAACACCAGCTCGAACTCCGGATCAGCAGCATAGAAGTCATGCGGTAGTTTCAGAGGGAAATGGTAGTGGGGAAAGAGAAAGTGGTGAAGGTCATACTCAAGAAGTACTCACAATGAAAGACTTGATGCAGGGTGTCATTGAGATGCAGCTCAAGAAGAATCCTCAGGGGCCTCAGTCGTCACATTTGCAAGGATCTCATTTGCAGACTTCAGTGCATCCAGGCCAACATCAGCCATCGCCTACCATCTCATCAATTCTCAAGACAACTGATAGGCCTGATATTGCTTTTGTAAGAGAGTACAAAGGTGCTCCATCGGTTAATAGGATTGGACAGCAAGCTCAGGTGGATGTGGCTCCCCAGCACCCTCCAAATTCAAGAAGACCTGGTGCTTCGCAAGAAGCCCCATTGCAACAGAGGGGTAGGACACCTCCTGTGCAGTCAGGTGATAACCACCGTAATCCCTCCCATACACAGATTTCCATGATTCCTACTTCTCACCATAATGTGTCATCTCATCATCTGAGCCAGCATCACAGTCAGCCTTCATCATTGTCTACTCATCATATGCCGCACCATGTAGGACAAATTCCTCCAGCCATGGTGGTCCCAAATTCTGCTGGCCGAGCTGATTTGCCTAAAGAGGGTCTTGTTGTTGTTCAGGTTAGTTGAATTTGTGAAAAATTGAGTACTATCTTCTAGTAGAAAGAAATCATTTTTAGGAAATTAGTTTTCAACTATATAACAAGAAGTTAAATCATGATTGTTTCGATGTATGAAGTATCCTGAGGCATTATTCATATCATGTAGATCCAAGAATGTAAGATTTTCTAACTCGTTATACATTTCATCACCTGATTAATTTTGTTCTATATATTAAAACTTAAAACTATAGTTTTATAAATAGCACTTTAAGCTGATGATACTTGGTGTTTTTCTGTCAGAAAATGTTCATCACCAACATATAATTCTAATGATAATAATAATAATAGTTTATTGATGCCCTGTGATTGGCCACCTAAAGGCAGCATTACAAATAAATAATATACATATATTAATGGCAATTGCATACAAAGAAGCAATAGAGGAATAATTAAAATGTTAAGATTGTTTGAAATGAATTATAATTCTATATTTGAATTTTAGTATCAACAGGTGCAGCAAGCCCTTAGAGAAAGTGGCCGGGAACCTGAGCCAGTCACTCTTGATTTGAGTCTAAAGAAGAGAGATGATAGTCCTCCTACTGGTCCACCTTCAAATCAGAGTGCACGTGATGCTCATCTGCATCATTCCATCCATCATCCACCACCAGCTCACAAAGCACCACCATTGAGGCTACCTGAGGTGATGATTCGAGAGTTTCCTCCACCTGCTGTTTACAGGGAACCAACTCCTTTCTACATGCATCAGCACCAGCAACAGCAGCAGATATCAGCACCACCTCCACCTGAACAGGCTAGAAACAAATCTCCATCTGTTTATGTGCCAGATGGGAGAGCATCACATCTTGTAATGAGCTCTACCAGCAGACAACCTAATTTGCCTCCATCTGCACAGATAACCACTGTAAATGCTACACCAAAGGCACCCAAGGTAAATCACAGTGACAAAGCTATATATGAGAATAATTTTTATATCCTTTTTAAGTGATTCAAAGATGTTTTCTTTTCAATTTTATATTTTTTAATTGTTTTATAAAAGTTTTAGGAATACTTCTAAAAATTCCATGGATCCAAAATTTACTTTACCTAAAGATTACCAATAGAGTAAAGTAATAATAATAGAATTATTCTGGAGAAAATATTTTTACTATGTCATTTTGATATTTGTCTGTTTCTTTTATTGTACATATCTTGAAACAATCTCTATTGCCAATTGCAACTCAGTTCTCTTGAGTTGTAATTGGCAACTCATTCAAGTAGATAGGATCCCTTATGGCATTTATCTGTATTTTCTCTCTTTTTCATTCTCTCGATCAAAGTTTCCATGGATCGCTGAGGATGTGAATCTTGTACGTTCACAGGGGCCTCATCCGGCATCCAAGATGGGATCTATTTCACCGAAACCACTGCTCTCCAAGACAGGCTCAATTACCCATGGGACTCCAGTCTCACCAGCTGCTCCTCCTGCTCCTCAACATGCATCACCAAGATATGATGGAATATCTCGACAACCCACTCCTCCCCAGCAGCTCCCCACGCAACCTGCTCAGCCTAAGGAAGGTTCTATCACTCAAGGCACTCCGGTACACCATGATCCCAAGCAGCAGAGAGGGAAGGATGGAAGACCGCAAACCTATGATTCTAGAGGAGTGTCTCTAGTAGCTCCTCCTGCAGTCCCATATGATCCATATTATGGGCGCCCATCACCTGGTGGACCAGGAGCACCACAAGGTCATCATCCTCCCCCTCCTACAACTACCGATGCTTATCATCCTTATGGAAATGCAACATCTGGATTTCCTTACTCTGCAAGACCTCCATATACAATAGAGCAACAACTAAGTTCTCGTCAAATTATTATGAATGATTACATCACTTCTCAGCAGATGCATGGAAGAAGAGGAAGTGGTGGAGCACCACCCTCTTCTGGATCAGAGAAAGATGCAAGGCTCTCACCTGGAAATCCTGCCTCTCATCATGCCTCACCATCTCTCTATTATCCCTCTCCTGGTACTTCACCTGCACCTCCCCCAGGCAGTGTATACTTGCCAGCTGATGTGCGCCATTCTCGTCATACTTCCCCAGCTGCTCCTGAGCCTTCTCCATCCAGGACACCTCCGCCACCTCCTCCACCACCTCCAAGGCAAGGAGTCATTCAGAGGCATCATACACCAACTGGCCGAGGAGGGAAACCAGTTGTCATCCAACAGGGAGCTCCAGCCTCTCCACCAGAAAGATATCAATCACCTGGTAATAGTCAGTCTCCTCATGCGCAGCAACAACAAGGGAGTCAAATTCCTCAACATCAACAGCACCATATTGCAGTATCACCTAGAACACAGTATGTCCATGGATATCCTCCTGGCCATGAAGCATTGTCTTCTTTGGTGGACCTTGCTGTGCAACAACCAAGTTTACCTGTTCCAAAGGATGATAAGAGAAGACCAGCAACACCAGGTCCATTACAACCTCATCGACATCACCAGATTCCTCAGCCACCTCCTGGCTCGCAGCATGAGGGATTAGGGAAAAGCATGGCTGATTCGACAGTTAGTGGTGCCAGGGTGGAACACTTGCACCAACATCAGTTTAGACAACAACAGCAACAGCAAGAGAGAGATAGATTAGCTCATCATCATCAGCAAATGCAGATGCATCAGCAAATGCAGTTGCAACATTCAATGCAGCAGCAGCAGCAGCAGATTAGGGAGCAGAGGGAAAGAGAGCGTGAGCATTTGCACAGACAGCAACAACAACAGCAGCAGCAACAGCAGCAGCAGCAGCAACAACAACAACAAATTCAACAGCATGCACAGCAACAACAACATGCGCAACAGCAGCAACATGCTCAGCAGCAACAGCAACATGTGCAACAGCAACATCATTATCAGCAACAGCAGCAGGCTGCCCGTTTGGCTGAGCAAGATCGTCAGAGGCATATGCCAGTGTACCGTGAACATTCACACTATCCTGTGGGTGAAAGAGAGCAGCGTGAAAGAGGGGCTCCTCAACAAATTTCACGTGAGGGCAGCAACACAGAGGGAAGACAGACAAATAATTCTGACTTGTCAGAAAGGGAGGCTACAAGAATGCTTGCTGTTAGTTTTCCAAGAGACTCTCGAACAAGACATAATGTTGGTTCTGGTGGAATAGACTCTCGTGGTTCAAGGGGAGATTCAACTTTGACTGCTGCTAGTCTGATAGATGCCATAATCACTCGGCAAATAAATCAAGGTTCTGATCAAGATAGCAGTAATAATGGACCTGGTGGTGGATCATCAAGTGTTTCTAGACCAGGGGATAGACTTTTTCAAGGTTTTCACAGAGATTATCATAACCCTAACCATCCTCATTTACATCATCTCAGACAAGTCAGTGGTGGTGTTCCAACTTCTCAGTCTCTTCCTGTGCAATCAGTTGGTCCAGAATCTAATGGCAAGGCATCTCCCTTGCGACCATCTGTTGGCAATCCACCAGCATCATCTCCAGCAGTTGCAGTTGAAGAAGATGGACCAGAAAATCGTGAGGGAGGACGTGAAAAAACCCTTGCTGAGCATATTGCTTCAATTATAACAAAGGATATGGCTGGGGATACTGGCATCAGTGTATATCCTCCCTCTGTTCGTCAACAAAGCTATCAGCATCACCATCACTTACCTCCTCCTCCACCGCCCAATCGAGGACCCACGCCTCCAAGGCCTCAGCCCACTCCACCCCCAGTGTCTGATGGGTTGTCTGACGGGGTGACAGATCATCATAGCTGGAAATTAAGAAGGGCACTACAAAAGGAAATGGAAATGAAAGAGAGACTTGCAGCAGATGGGAAGGCTGCTGGACTTGCTTCAGATGAGCGTCAGATTATTCGAATTGCTCAGCCTGCAGGGAGAAAAACACCACCTTCAGCAGGACCAAATGCATCCCACCATGGAAGATCTGGATCACCAGCTGGATCAGCTGGGAGTGAAGGACATGGAGTTTCAGGTGGTGGGAATCATTGGATGCAAAGTGGAGTGGGGTCAGGTGGTGATCACATTGGTTTTCTACCTCGGAGGTTTTATCCGGAGACATCACCTGCTGATAGGAGATCACAGACTGTTGAGCCAAACCGTTCTAAGCAACAGCAACAGCAGCCTCACATGTCTCCCCTGGATTATGTCAAAAATAGAATTGTAGAAGTGATGAGGACTTCTGATGAAGGTGGTGGTGGAAGTGGTGGTGACAGTGGTAGGCAGGAAGTGACAGGCAGACATTACAAGCGTGGACCTAGGGCAGAGGAGCGAGAGGAAGTTACGAGTAAAAGATCAAGGACTGAAGATACAAGTCCAGCAGGTGATACAGACTGCCAAGTAGATGGAAAATGTGGAGAAAGTGGTGAGGGTGGTGTGGGGGAGAGAGCACCAGAAACAGCAGACAGCCCTCAGTCAGGAGAGATGGTAATAGATGAGGGGCGAGCATCATCAGCTGCATCTGGAGGGGCATCAGGAACTGATTCAGCTCCATCAGCATCTCGCCCAGATACTGTTTCCCCTGCTGGTGCTGAGACAGGGAGGGAAGGGCCTCCAACATCGGCCAGTCCATCAACAGGGGGTGTCTTCCAACCCTACACACGTTCATCCCCGCCAGCACCCTCTCCAGCGACAGCTTCAGCATTCCCTGCTGCACCTCCCTATCCATACCCATATTCTGCTCTGAGTGTCAGGGCAATACCTGCGTCGTCGCCTTCAGCTTCACCAGGCGCTCAAAGGGGTGCATCTCCAGCACCACCTCAAGGGGCTGGACCAGTCCCATCTCCTGCTCCTCCTCAGCCGTCCCCCATCTCCAGGAGGCCTCCAAGCAGGACTGGATCTCCTAGGGATGCACCCAATGTCAGGGGGCAGGAGCCAGCTCCCCTCCTGTCTGCGCAGTATGAACCTCTATCTGATGAGGACTGAAACGGGCCCCCACGCTCGGTGATCACGTTCGCTCCCTCGGTGGGGTGGGAACGGCGCCGAGTGGATGGGGGAAGGAAAAACTGAGAAACTCATCAATGGACAGATTTTTCTGATGTGTTTATATGAGTCATGCCCTGCAACTTCAATGACTGTTGTACAGCACCAAACAATCTACAAAATGTTGGAAGGAAAAAAACGTTCAATACACACGCTTACTGAGTGAAACTTGTAAGATAAGAGGCGAATTTTTCTTCCAGAAACTTTGTTTAGAATTTTTTGTATTTTTTAAAAAATTTTGAGGCACTGCTATTGTGTCCATTGAAAAAAGAAAAAAAAGGGGGGATGGAGAATCCTCCAATGTGGATAAAAAAGGACTTGATTTGATGTGATCTTTTTTTCTCCTCTGTGGAGCGGGGAAATGTGTATGGGAATGGAGGGATATATCCCGCTGCATTTTTGTTTCTCCTTGAATGTGGAAAAAAATCTTTTCTATTCAAGTGAATGTGTCCAATACTGTTTTTCTGTTTCGTTTTTTTATATTGTGTGCGGACTTAATGGTATGATGCTGTGGGGAGTTTATTTTGGCAGGGTTGGTGGGAAGGAAAACATACTGAAATTTTTTTTAACTCAGGTGTTAAAATACACTCTTTGATGTGATTTGTGATGTGATTCTGTGCAGACATGCCGGAAATGGTTTTTAAGCCCTACTCCTGCCCCCTTGTCCCTTACCTTTTTTGACTCCCTCTTCTGAGGAAATTGATTGTTTTATCCTGTGCATTCTATAGTGGAACAAGAATATTACTCCCAATTAAAATTTTTAACCTGACAGGTATTTTTTTCACTGTGACCGAAGAACAGAAACGGAAGGGGAAAAAACTATGTCACTGAAGTCTGTGAAGTATTGCTTCACTTCGAATGCGCTTTTTCTATGATTGCCTGCCATGTTCCCAAACATATAGTATGCCTATGGATATGGGCTTCTGGCTATAAAATTTGGTGAACCTTCATACAAGTGTGTATTGTTTTGTGTGATGAGCGGTTTGTGGGAATGAGTGAGAGATTTTGTTTGGGCATGAGTCCATATAATATACCACTTGTCTTGCCCCTTACACCCGCACCCCTCCTACTTCCAAACTTTCCTCCTCCCTTGCAAATAATGGTGGGAGGGGCTTTTTGCTGCGCCCTATCCGGCGAAAACCCGAGCGTCTAGGTAAATAGGCTGAAAAAGATATGTAGTAAACTTTGGTGTATTAAAAAAATTGTTATTTTTGTTGAAAATAAATGAAGTGTCCGTTAAAAATAAACATCTCAATCGGATTGCCACATCCTGTTTTTTATTTATTTTTATTTCCATCCTTTCTGCTATGTAATATTGCATGGATTCATTTTAGTTATCATTGCTTGCCTCAAAATTAATTTTTAATGTACTATTCTTCATTCATTTAGCCTTTAAAATTGAAAGGAATTTTTATTTAATGGATACTGTATTTAGTGAAAATTGTTTCTGTTTCATTTGGTTTGTTGTAATGTTGAATTTTGTAACAGCTATAGCACTTTAAAATCGGATATTAAATGAAAATTTCTTACTTGAAACATAGTATCTCTAAAGCTCATCTAGAAAAAGTTGTGCATAGTAAATCCAGGTGAGAAATGAAGGAAATTTGTTATTTATAACAGAGGTTGGGAATCTTTTTTTAATAACTACCTACTTTATGCCAACAGTTTATGAATCATAGAAGTTCTAGAAGTACTGTAAGTAAATGTTTATTCTGTTTCATTATACTATCTAGAAAATGAGTTGGTGTTTTTTGTGAAAATTTACAAGGATGATATAGTTCTGCTATAAGTAATTATGTACAATTATTGAAAGTTTACCGCTGAAACTTGCTTGTTTCAGTTACCCTTTGGATACATAAAATTCCTTCTATTCTTAGAAACCAATTATATACCAATTGAGATGTGAATTCATGAGTATAATTTAATAAGTTGTTAACTCCAAATATGAGAGGTTACTTATATAGCCATTTTATTGCTTTCATTAGCAAAAAAGGGATGCTTCATTTTCAGGTAAGCAGCATATCTCTTGATATAAAAAATCAGTCACCTGCAGAGGTCAGGTGATGTTTCTGGACAATTCCTTGGGATAAGCAACCACTAGAAAAGGTGGGATGATTTCTTTGTAAATGAATTCATGTAGAAGTATTTAAGCAAAATATTTTTTACTTTATAAGCTAAAATATGAGATGTATGTATTGATTACAATCTGTAAATGTGTCTTAATGCACCTGTGAACAAGCAGAAAAATAGATCAAGGAGCAAATGCCTGCAATATTTGCTTAAGTAAATGATGTGTATGATGTAGCTGTTGGATCTGAAGCTTTAAAAATTGACTTATTCAAATTGTAAATATCATTTGAAAAATATTCTTCGTACACTTATTCTTAGTCCATGTGACAAAGTAGAGAAACCGAATTGAGTGAAATTCTTCTTTATATTTCCTAACAAAAAGAAAATTATTCTGATTCCTATACACTTCTGATTGCCACTGCTACCAACTTTCGATTAATTTTGTTACTAAATCAGAGTCAGAAAGACATTTTATGAATTAGATAAAATTTACAATGCAGGACTCTTGACTGTAAGGGAGCACCAAATTAGATTAATTATATTTGTACCTCTATTCTTCCATTTTTATTCCTCTTATTTCTTCAGTTGATAGATATTTCTAAAATTCTACAATTTACTGATTTTCACCTATGCCGTGAGAAATTTTTGAAAGAATTCAGATTCTGACTTTTTGCAGCACCATACTCTCTCTAATTGTAAATCTCAGCAAAATCTTATTTCCTTTTAGTTCAAATATGTCAAGTTTTCGAAATTGCTTTTATTTATTGAAAATGATAGATTAGCAGTGCAAGGTAAATTCTAGATCATGGTTGAATCTACTTATAGTAGAACCAAGTTGCAAAGTGGTTAGGGTGCCTTCAGGTCTCAACTTCAAGCTCCATTCTTGCTTTGTATGTTTAGGTAATCATTCTGTTACATAATCTATATTGTTATCTCTCCCTTTGGTTACTGTTAATTGAGTTATTAAAAAGTTGCAATTGAAATATTTATGGTTTGAAAATGACAAATTTATTAAGAGAAGTTTCTAAAAGCATTAAATTAAAGGGAAAAATATTGCAAAATATTCATAAAAGCTCTGCTGTATGAGTTGGTGGAATTTTTAGTGTTATTTCTTTTTCTTCCATTGCAGAAGTTCACATGGTAAAATTTAACTTCAGTTTGCAAATGTAACCAAATGTAATATTTTAGTTTTATGTTTGTACATACATAGGATTAAAGGAATTTTTATTATTGATTTCATTATAAAAAATAGCCACACCAACCCCAATGGTGAGTCTAATGATACATTCAAATGGCTGATCTTTGGATGAAGTGTCTTCCAAGAGATTACATGAATTGCAGGAGATAATTCTTATAAATAATCTTCAAAATTAGATTAAAAAAGAGGTATTTAGACTGAGCTATTCTGAATTTTATTGCCACTGCCACTGAAACCGCCAGAGATGGGCTACACATTGTTGTGTCACCAACAGAATCCATGCTATTTTGCAAATGAAGTGATTCTTTTAGTTGCTGGAGGAGAAGTGAAGCACTCCAGCTATATTTTATATAATAATATTTAATTATAATCTCTGTATAATCATCACTGTCGGCTGTTATAAAAAATTACTCACTTTAGGTTGGCTTCTAAGAGGTAAATTGGGATCTCCTAGCTCAGAGTTGAGATTTCCTTCCATTGCTCTTCATTATACAGTAAATTCCACCATACTATTCTTCTTACTGAATTTTAAGTGAGAACCTTTCAATATTGAAAATTATTAGCACAGTTTCATTGAGAAATTATTATTTTTAGCTCCTAAGTCTTAGACTGGATTTGAGTTTACTTCCATATCACAAAATCATAGTGTATATTGTAGTGGATTACAACGTGGTAGTTTCGGCTGCAAAATGTGGCGATGATAATCTTTTGTTTGATAGATTTTGAAATTCCAAAGCTTTGCTCCTCATTTCATACTCTTGTCTTAGTCATAGATGACTCACTTAATGCTTCTTATTGTAGAACATAAATCTTCTTAATTATGATGGAAGTTCAGAGTATAGATTTCAGGTTTGGGAAAGTGAATGAATTGTAGTTTAAATGAAGAAATGGAGATGAAAGAACAAAATATGACATGTTATTAGGATTCTTAGGAGAAAAATCTACTCTTTAAAAATGCTGTTTTTTACTATAAGAGGTGAAGATACAAGGTAATACAATATAAACCAATTGTCAAATGTTGATGATATGCTGCTTGGGCTTTCTAAGAAATTGGGTTGACTGGATAAAATATACCCTCATGTTTATATTGTTGAGGAATCAGCCTGCCTCCTAGCAGTGCTTTTCTGCCTCGGTACTACTTGGTAGCCAGTTATTTAATTGATTTTAACTGTAGGATAAAGGCGAAAATGAGGAGAGTGAAAATCACTTTGAGATTCAGATAGAAGAAGGCAAAAAAGATTCAATAAGAATAAGAATGAAGGTAATGTTGTTGTAAAAGTTTTAATTATAAATTTTAATGGTTCTTTGAAAACCTATTTCGTTGATTTTGAAAAGGCATCCTTTAAAGTGATTTGTGAATTTAGAAGTGATATTTAAATTTAACAGACCAAATTGAAGAGAAAGGCTCTTAGTGAAAAATTATCCTGAAAAGTAATCATCTTAATATATTCAGGGCTAGCGTCTGTTTTAATAAGAAATTTACAAGTCCTCTGTGTTACTAAAGGCCATTGATAAGGATATTTTAAAATATAATTTCTTTGAAGTATGGGTAACTATTAAAAATTTTTCATATATTTCAATCTAATGGCAAATTTTTGTCATAAACGGATGTCTTACTATACTTGGCAATATATTTAAATTCCTGGCTTATGTTTTGCGTAAGTTGAATCTTCCGCTAAGATAGATTTATCGGTAGTCAGTTGTCACAGCTATTAACATCTGGTAGAAGCGAAAGGCATACGTCTTTTGACGTCCTCACATAGTACTTTCTTACAAAGTTATTTGCGATTATAATTGTTTCATAATGCCGTCGTTTTCAAGAATGCGTTCTGTATTTACTGGTCTCGGTGCTTGCGGAGGAGCTCTCATAGTATATTATGCATTCCGAGAAAACGAAAAGAGACGTGCCCATGCTTCATGGACTACAAATTACACTCCGTCCGCGAAGTGGGACTCTAACTGGGATAAGTATGTGTTTTTCACTTGTTAGATTATGGCAAGCAAGTTAGTTTGCATCTCCTAATGAATGATTTTTGATGCAGACGGGACCCGCGAAGTTTAATCAAACCTAATGGAAAGGATGAAAATAAATACAACGAACAACTTGAAAAAGCACAGCCTACTGCTGTTCGAAACTTGTTTCTTATTCGACATGGGCAGTATAACTTAAATGGAACAACAGACAAGGAGAAACGACTCACCGAAATTGGTAAGCCTATGTTTCCGGTAACTTTTGAGTTTTATATAATTTTCTTTGGTCAAATTTTAACGAAGCAGATCTTTATCAACGTACATTTCATTTAAAATAAACCGTATGTATTCAGAAAAATTGCTGAAAATTCATTGCTGATGTTCGTATTTTGTTGTTATTTGCTTAGTATTGAATAATGACTTGTGTTTTGCATGGAACCCCATCCTTCTACTCCTCAAAACTAATTCATTGTTGAGTGCCCTGTATGTTATACAGCTTATTGTTCTACCCTCATACACTGTTGTACATATAGGAGCAGATTTCCTGTCTCTTCAAGTAGTAGATGATTGTTATAATTCTTCGAAAACTTTCAACTTAAACCTAATTTTAAAGATCCCTTTTTAAGCTGCTGCCACATTATTCAATATCTGAGATGAAAAGTTCATTTTAATCTGAACTGCGTTGTATTACTCCATTTTAACAATAATATTCAGTTTTTGGATCGGTGAAGGTATACTGCATTTCATAATCTTAAGAAGTCTGAATCATGTGTAAATTGCGATTGAGTCTAACTTAAAATACGATAAGTAACTAACAGTATCATACATTTAATGTTAACACTAGCTTTTAAAACTAAATAGAATTTGATTTTTTAGTTATATGACTTGAAGTACTAAAACTATTTGCAATCTCAAAAATAAGAAATATATTTGGCGATGATCATACTGCATCAATAAAATTGGTGAAATGTATTGCTTAAGTGATAGTTCATTAATTTGTTAGATTTTAGTGTATCTCAATCAATGAACATTTGTTTCTCTTAAACAGCCTTCATTCCTTTACATTATTCAATGTAAATTATACAATTTTAGGACGAAAACAGGCAGATTTGACAGGAAAAAGGCTAAAAGATCTTGAAATACCATTTACAAGATTAGTACGTTCTACCATGTGCCGAGCATCAGAAACTGCAGATATAATTCAGAAACATCTCCCTGGGGTACCAACAGAGGAATCTGATTACATACAAGAAGGTGCTCCTATTCCTCCAGAACCACCAGTTGGCCGTTGGAGACCTGAGAAACATGTGAATATTGGTTTGATGTACAATTTTAATTGATATCTCAGTAGGGTTTTGGCTTCAATTTTTCCAGATTTTCATCCCTGTATTAAGATATTTGGGGTGAAGAAGAAGAAGGTGTTTTAAGTGTGATTCTTAAATTGATTGCAATTTTTTTCCAAAACTGAAAATGCTGTCTGTGTTTCATTCTCGTGGGTCAGTTAATGAAAAAATTTCTCCTGATTTTCCAAATGGCTCATATAAACGAATGACATTTGGCTTCTCTTCATTCATGAAGATGGCTTTTGAGACAGCAGCTGAAACATCACAGTTATTCAAATCTATGACCCAGTTGGAAACCCTTAAGAAATTTCTCCCTCTTATTTACTGGGATAGCACCAAAGTTCAATAAATGCTCCCTTGAATTTATTATATTGGAAATTTTGTAACAAACTATATCATCTAGTGTATAAGAACCATTATTTCACACTGTGATCAATTTTAAAGTAAGTTATTAGCATGCATATTTTCTTTATTTCAATATCATTGATCAAAAAAGGTTTAATTTCTCCATATATCCATTTCAGCAGTTCTATGAAGATGGGGCTAGGATTGAGGCAGCATTCCGCAAGTATTTTTATCGAGCACCATCATCCCAGGAAAAGGACAGTTATGAAATATTTGTGTGTCATGCCAATGTAATTAGATACTTTGTGTGCAGGTAAGTTATGTACATAGTTTTCCTTACAGATTATGAAAAGTTAACAGGATTATATTTCAGCAGTGATGCATTACCAAACATGGATGTGAATTAGATATCTGTTTGGGTACTGATTTCCATAACTATTATCCACTCTTATCTGCTTTCAATATTTCTACATCCAATTTATATGACCTGTTCATACATATTAGTCAACCAGAATAGCTAGCTCACCACATAGATGCAGAAGTGATAGGGAATCACATCTACAAAAAACTTCTTAAGAAAGAAAAATCCAAGTGTTAATTTTATCAAGTCTCCTTTGAATGCCAATAATGAATGAATGGAAAATAAAAGGAAATTGGTATTTTGGTCTCTACATTACTCACAACTCTGAAAATGCATCACTTGCTTTAACAATGAATTTTAACTTATGAATTTTCCTATGAATATTATCATGTTGCTTCAGATAGCCAAAATTCTTAAATTTTTATATTTATCTAACAATTTTAACATCAAGTTACTTCTGAACATATCCAACATACAACTTTGCTGGTGGATATGTTTGCAGATGGTTATCTGGTGCGGTTGTTGAATAATTTAGTGGTTTACTTGTCTATTGCCCTGAAAATGAAATATTCTATGTGCAGTGTTACCAAATAAAAGCTGTGTTGTGTAGGAAACTGTAAATTTACCAACCCATAGAATAACTGAAAGAAAACTTCCATAATTATTCTCCAATCATAGACTTAAATTCAGGTAGATTTATATAGATTTTTATGAATTTAATTGTCTCAATTTATAATTAACTCCTTTTATTTTGGATGAAAATTATTTATTAATAGTTAACTAATACTTCGATGAGGTGATGATGCACCCAAATGCTTGAAAGTTCCTCTGAAATGACAAATTCAAATCCCAAGCTGCTAAATATACCATAGTCTATCTCAGTTTTGGAATACAACATTTAGAGTGATTTATGACTCACAAATAATGCAAAAATGAGAGTGAATGCATCACCCCTGTGGATTTACATTCTCGGTGTGCAAAAATTTTGGAATAACCCTCATATAGAAAGGTAGTGAAACATCTTAAGATTTGGGATTTTTGTGTCTTAGTAAGATAAAAGGAAAATTAATTTTCTAGTTTACTAATTAAAATTTCATTAGTGTGATGAAAAATATCTATCTATCTCTAATATAAGCCATTAGGAGGAATGTGGATAAATATCAATTGAAAAGCATGTTCTCCTCTAGTTCACTTTTAATGGTCATCAGGAGGTTGGAGCTAAGTTGAAATTAAAAATTTTGAAGAATAATTGAAAGAATGGTTGTATTTTAAACCTCTCTTATGATTATTGGTATAATTCATGACATCATCATTATCTATGATAATTTATTTGCTTTTGAAACAGTTACCCCTTATTTCTGTTGTTAATTTACATCTGGAAAAATTATCTCATGATAATCACCTTATCTAAAAATATGTGTTCATGTTTTCTAATAGAGAAACTTAAGTTATTGTTCCAAAATTTCTCTCTGCCTTCTGAAAATCTGACAGTTTTTGCATGTATCACCTAATGGTGGCTGGCTGTAAGAGAGTTGATTGTAATTTATCTTAATGTGCCTTTAACCTTCTAAAATCAAAGGTGACTTACAATAATCGGATACATGCATTAATTCATAAATTGTAGAGCACTGCAGTTCCCTCCTGAAGCATGGTTGCGTTTATCCCTCAACCATGCCAGCATAACATGGCTCAGCATCAAGCCAAGCGGTCGAGTGGTGTTGCATTTGCTGGGAGATTCCGGTCACCTGCCCCCAGAGTTGGTCACAGTCAGTTGATGCCATAGGCATGTGGTATTACACCACACAGGTCATCGGTCAGCAAACCGAAGCCTGTTATCTCATGGTCATTCTTCCAGAATTGTTCAAAGGAGTTTGGGAAGGTCTGCAATGTCCACATCAGAGGAGAGGACAAGAATGTTTTGGTGGCCATTGCCTCTGTTATCATTGCTGAGATTTTTTCTTCCCTTTCCACACCCCTTGGATCATCAAATCCTGCCAATGATGACTCGCATGATGGCTTGGTCTTTGTTCACTTGGAGACACAACACTTGTACAACTTCTAATCGTTGACTCTATGATCTCATGCAAAGTGCTTTTGAAATCAAAAGAGTTGTGAACTCTGAGATATCCTACCAGATATATCAATAATAGTTGAGGTGCTGGGCATCTGAATTTGTTCTGTGATGGTGCTTGGAAAGGTATTTGTATTCCAGTTAAATAATGGAGTATCAGTGGGACAGGTTATTTAGATTTTGATAAATTTTTCATTGTGCATTTATCCATACCATGGAAAATTTTTACTCCATCTTTATTTTGAAGTGCCATAAAAAGTAAGCAAAGTATTTCATAGTTTCTTGGTGCTCTCCCAAAAAGGAATTTATTTAACTAATGCAAGGTATTATTACTATTGAGACCTGTATTATATAATTTTTTTAATGATGCATTAGGAAATCAGGGGATTAGTATTGCAGCCAAGCTGATATTTAGGAATAATTAAATATTGTGTTCTTTTTATTATTCACCAACATGTTATCTGAAAACTGTATTATGTTACATTTAGCACAATTTTGGAATCCATGGCTGTCACAGATAATCATTGTTCATCTTTGTTACCTTACCTCAAATGCCATAGGCAGCTATCTTAATGAATAGGACTTGGATCAGCATTTATCATTGTCCAGGGATATGTAGGGATAGATTTATAGATTATTTCACCTCAAATGTATTTATGAATTCTTGAGTGGGTGAAATTAGTTTTCCATAATAAAGTTTTCTTAAAAGTTCATGCCGGTAAGAATACAAGTTTCAGGTGATTTTTCTAATCTTGCCTACACATCTTGTCAGTCAAGATTCTTTGAACTCTTGATACTACTTACTTTACCCCTGGAATGAATTACATTTAAGAGTGAAAAAATAACTTGCTATCCATCCTGTGGCATATTTCAACTAAAATGCCTACTCATATGTAATGAAAATATCAGAATGTTTTCATACAAATATTAACTTTTGAGATAATTTTGAAGTAATTTGCTGCTGCAAGAATCTAAAGACAGGTATAGAGGAAACTTTAGTCATGATATGATACTCATGTGTGACCAATAAACTGGAACTGGATTTTACATTATTCTACTTAACTATTACTGCCAAAATATATGATAAAGTTAAATCACATGTGCAATAACTCAATGTCAGTTTTAATTTCATATTTCATTAATTTTCATATTTGTATTATTGACTATAAGTCAATGTAGATGTTCCTTATTAATTTGTTTATTGATGTCCTTTATTGGGTATTAAGTTAGATTCAGTTGAATTTGATAATAAATCCTAGTTTAAACCACTGTCGTTATAATTCATTTATCTGATTTCATCAAGGTATGTGCATAACCCCTGATCAACACAAGTAGCCATTTGTAAATATATTTACATAATGCAAACAAATTTCATGCTTTAACACTTATTCACATTATTAATCAATGACCATCTGTGAGGACTTTGCAAGATACATTTTCAGATCTTGTGTTAAGCCTAGGAAATCTATAATTTTCTGCCCCTAATCATGTTAATATTGTTAAACCCATTTAAACTGCTCCTACAGATGACTATATCCCACCTGAGGCCTGCTGTGCACTGGCAATTTTTCCTAAAGATGAAGGATTAGTTACCTTACTTAAAAGTTGTCCATCCACTCTGCTTGACACACACAATTTGCCAATGCACTATTGAAAATGGATTTTGCGCATGCATTTGTGCCCTTGGTTTTAGAGAGCAAACGAGGGAACAAAAAAGTCAATGATTTTGAGCCTATCCAATAGTAAGCTAGGCATTTTTCAATGGGCAATACAAGGCGTATGAAGCATCCAAGTTTTTTTAAATGATTCATTTTGTTTTAAGGTTGTAAGCATGTGTTTATAATGTAAGATCTGAAAAAGCCATTTAGTGTTGTTTTCCAGTAAGCAAAAATAATTCTCATGTCCAAGATAAAACACTAATGGCTTATAATGTCACTCAGTCTGCTAAAAGGTATCTTAAACAAGTTTTACTTTACATGAATGATATCATGTTTCTAATGATATGATAACCTTTAATTTTTGATTTTTCATCTCATCTGAGGATCTCATATGTTTTGCTTCTTCTCAAAAAGGTTTGCTTCTAATGCAATGTATGCCCAATCCCTTGTGGCTTTAATCTGATATATGTAGCCTCATTTCATGTTTAAAAATGAATGATTAGGTATAATTTATTTCTTTGAAACAGCATGTGAGTTGTTAAGAGACCAAAAGGAGACATAGAATGAATAAATACTGATTAAATTTTCATCTATAAAGAGACCCTTTTGTGTCTTGATTGACTGTGCAGTCTGGAGTTTCACTGCATGGATATTTTGATGTTGCCCTATGGGATTCCAATCAGTCTAGCTGCAGTTTCTTGTGGATGGCAATGTTTAGGTGTTGTAGATTGATGTAACAAAGTTTCAGCCAGCTGCCAATATTTTTACCTGTGTCACCACATCTTGATAAAGGATGTGGTTGTGTGGTGAAAGAATGAAAATAACTTGCATGTATGTTGGATAAGGACTGGGAATCATACAAATTACTCAAACTGTAAGGAACTAATACAAACAATCAAAGGGATGTATACATAGTAGGCCTTGACTATATCTTGAAATCTTAGAATGTTTTAATAAATGGTTGATTAATTTAATAGTAATTGAACAACTTAGTTTTAATGAAATGGAGGTTAAAAATTCATCTAAAGCTGTACATTGGCATTAGGTTAGTGAAAGATAAAATTGAATTAAAAGCACTTATTTAAAAATGAAAGAGCTATGAAACTCTTCCCTTTTGTTTTATAACAATCAGAAAATGGAGTATTGTCATATCTAAATGTCAAGATTGTATCGATGTATTGTCATATCTTATCCCTATATCATCATTGTCTAATGCCATAGGAAATGTTAAAATAATAATGTGTATTGGTAAATCTTGAATAGATATAGAATATTTTATAATTTTGCATTACATGTTCATAATTGTTTAAAATGTTGGCATTGAAACTTGGTAGAACGATAATATATTTCACACTTAATTATTTATAACTCTGTGCATTTATCTAATACAAAAGATTACAGAATAATTCTAACTTAGAAGTAGTAAAATAATTGCAAGTTTATAAATAGGGATTTCATTAGAATCGCTATTTATATTAATATCTCAATTTATTAATAAAAAAAAGATGAATTTAATTTTTAATGTGATTTTATCATGGTGAGCTAGTCAGTGGTATCATGTTCTCAAATATTATTTAGTTTATGTTGAACAAATTTACAATTTCAAAATTCTTAAAAATGTCTTGCTCCTGCTTCAACAAATCTTATCTTTACTTTAGGAAGAAATATCAATTTTTCTCATAATTAGGCATGATTTTCATTCATTTTGTTTATAGTGGAACAAATCTGCTATACCCTGCAATGGGATGAATGTATGTTTTGGAGATATCATTTTAAGCAAAGAGAATGAATTGGAAATCCCAAAATTAAAAGTATTTCCCCACAACTTGATCTTGATGATTCTTGCGGATGATTCTATTTTTGGAAAATTTGGATTGCAGATCAATAAATCAATATTTGCTTTTGCACTATTAACTAGCCTTCTCCAGACCTCTTGAGATTACCTCCAAGGAACTGTTTACTTTCCATGTTACATATGTTAATAAAAATTATAAAAACTGCACAAAAATATCTGCAGTGCCAAAGAGGGTGAACAGTCATTAAAATATGGAAATAACAAAATTAAATATTTAGAGCTAATTATTCATTTGTACGTAAAATGTACAGTTTTATTACTAAAATATTTATATATACCTGATGTAGTAATTGAGGATGAAATGCTTTAGTAGTAACATAGTGTAAATGCTGCATGCCATTGGTCGACGTCAGTTTTTTTGTAGAAATAAAGCTTCCTCTATTTTTATTACACTTTGGCTGCCCTGGATTTTAGGCATTTTTTTGTTTGATCCATGGCTCTTAATCCATTCATTAACAAATCTGCCTGTGCCACTGCTTCCTAATAAGGCTTAAAAAGATTTACCTTACTTTTCCTGTATATATAGTACTTCACTTATTAATTACATATAAAAACTAACCATGCTAAGGTCTCCCACTGAATTTACCATAAATATTGTATATTATATTTATCATAAAATTTGAAAAGTGTAGTATCTAAGCAATTTATGTATAGCTGTATATTTATCTGTCATAAAATTTCATATTTTCAATACCAAATGTAATCCATGTGGTTCCAGTTCACCTGACTTGATGGAAAGCTGTAGAGAAGAAATAAGATACTTTGTAGTTTCCACTGAACAGGTGATTTTAATTGACAGGTAATTTTAACCCGATAAGTTGACTTAGGTCATCTTTAGGTTCAAGCCTAAAGATGACTAGAGTCAAAACTGGTCGGATTTTGGTTTGGATATGGATTTGATTTGGCTCAATTTGCAATACAATCTGATTTAGACGAATCAGAAAATTACCTACATGGTTATAAATAAATATTTGTAATATATTATAGGACTACTAAAAAGAAGTAAAATACAATTTGCGAACATCGAATAACTCGAAATCACTTTAACGCGTTATAAAATTTAAATCGCTTTACTACATATTTGACAGGACATTATTTTTCTCGAAATTCGATTAAATTAAAATACATTTTATTATTAGAGAATTTCATTTGTCTTTTTTACGCATGGTACCTTCCATCTAACGCTATTCAACGCAGGTTTACCCTGGAGTTCGTCTTTTTCTTGAGCCAATTGCTGTCTTATTCACCAGGTTTCTTTATCGCTTGTAACAGCGGTGGCGGTCGGTGGAGTACTTCCAACTGAATTCCGAAATAAGTCTGGTTGAATTGGCATTGCCTTTAGGTAAGGACAACTCATAAACGTTGTGTGAGATATTTTCGTTTAAATTTTCGTGTTTTAATTTACTAGTACGCCTCAAGTGTCGAGTAATTTAAGATTAAAGTCACTTTAGAGATCAGGATCTTGATATTCCTATAGAAATCTTCCATTGGCAAGAATGACAATACTCCTTCTCTAGACTGGGTCATATCAACTAGCATAGGAGCAACGGTGACTGATCAGTACCATCTCTGAGGACATACTGTACTACTGGGAGCTTGATCGGTCCCATCAATACCCAAAGGACGCCTTTTTCTTTTTGATCACGAAGTGGAAGAGGATAGAGTAATACAAAATCTCATCTTTAGTTTCCGTATTAAAAAGGAATTGTAAGTACAAAATTCTTTTCATCAAGAAGTGCAACTTGAGTAACATTGAAGCCTTTTACCGAAAAATTCTATCATTTTGGTAGTCTAAGCTTTTGTAATTACATTTCATGAATACATTATGATGCATACATGAGATGTGTGATGATTAATGCACATTATCACATATATAATTTCTGTCATCTCCGTATGTCTGTTTGTTTGCAAAGCCACATTCTTTGACTTAAAAATAAACATTTGTAAAAGGTTGTAATTGAAAATAACTTGTTTACTTTTGAACCTGACCACAAAGGCTACTTTTTAACTCAAGCATTTTCTTATTCATTTTATTATCCATGGCTCCAATTTATTTTCTTTCCTTATCGACCTCCATCAAAACCCTCACATTACTCTTTTATTCTGAGAAGCATTATTTGTCACCAGTAAATATGCTGCCAAGGTTAGGGGACCCTTTAACGTGACTTATTCTTGATTGATATTAATATAAAATGTAACTAGGGCTTTGTTCACTTCTTTAAAATCTATCATGGGTTTTGTTTTATTCCATTTTATTTTTAATTTCAATTTTTCTGTAACAAAAACATCTAGAATTCAATTAAAAATTTTAGCTGATTAACGTGAGAAGAAAATATCATCTGAAAACCTAAATCTCTCCTTCCATTAACCTTCATACCCTTATTTTTCTCTTTGATATTCACTATTGCTTCATCAATGTAAAGTTTGAACAAATATAAAGGTGAAAGAGACATTATTGCCTTACTTCTCTTTTGATCTCTCATTTATCGCTTCCTCTGACTGTTATAATAGTTCTCTGTTTATCATATAGTTGAAATGTAAAGAGACACATCTTCTCCAACTGATGCCTAAACTTCATTCTTCTTTCTACTCTTTAGTATTTAGTAGGAGGCAGGCAATGACTCCAAGGAAAATGAAAATTTTTCCTGAATGCAAAGAGCGAAGAGTGAAGTCAACAGAGATTGCATAATACTTTGCCTAAACTTAGGAGGGAGACGAAATAGATGGGAGGGGATATCCCTTGTGAAGGATTTCCTGCAATCATCTCTATCCCCATCCACAACTGTTCTTTTAGCTTCCCAGCTGAAGTCTGCCCAAAGATAGACCCAGGATGAGAAGTTGCTGTCCTTTCTCCTGTACAAAGAAAGTCCAAAATTCTGCAATATCCTCTAATACCTTTTTTCCCTCTAACTCACTCATCCATTCCTTATTCCATTCCATTTTCACCTTGGATCAATCTTCAGATCTATGCCTCTTATTCATTGGCTCAGATGGAATATAGTGCTCATATATATATGTCCTCATGTATGACGTCATAGGACAATGTGAGTACAGTTATTCACTTGATTTAAAAATAGGTTTTGAGGATCATTGACATAATGGAAGGAGTAAGATAAATAATCACTTGCGCTTACAGTTTGTGGCATTCTGGAGAAGTGAAAGCAACCTCAATCATTCTATTTTATTCTATATTCTGTACTATTCTATTGTGGATCACAGTCTCAGGTCTTCTTTGTGGAAGAGGTATTGCAGTAACGCTTCACTGCAAATCATACCATTGCCATTGTTTGTGATGTGGGGGCCAAGTATATGAAAGCAATGCATTCCATAGGAACTCTGCATTTTTCAAATTAAGCCATCAGATAATCTTCAATCCCCCTCACTTCATGAGGGCCTCCTGGAATCTTTTCCTTAACCATGACCTCCTTATACCAGTGTAGCATGGCAGCAACCACTTCTATATGACAACATGCTGGGCCCACAATGAGGAGGCATACAACCATGCAAAGGATGCCATCCTTCATAGGCCTCTGAAACAGATCATATTTTCCCGAAAGGTAAGGATGCTTACTGCTTTTATTACTGATATGGAAAATTTTAAATCAATATTTCAATATAATTACTGAAGCTGGAAAATAATGTATTATATAGAATTAGAATTATATAATTACATTAAATAGAATTAGAAGATATAGAATAGAAATAAAATATTATATAGAATTCCCTTTGCATATGAGTATATTAATTTACTAAAATCAACCAGAAAAATATCCACAATCCTTTCATTGACCTCTTTCTATATGTGAGGAAGATGGTGAAACTTGCAGCACAGGTTATAAGTTGATCATTGGTTGTGTATTATTTTATTATTTTTTCTGAGTATTTAATCCCCTGCAATTTATTGCTGCTGTAGGATTTTATGTTCAGTCTAATAATCCCAGTCTGCATCTCTTGCAGCTGCAGTACTACATTAAAAAGTGCATATGAATGCCAGGAGAGTCTATAGTGTATAGCCACAGCTCCTCCCACATTATGCTGTAACAAGGAATCCACAGCATTTAGCAGAGGTTTCAAGTTCTTCATGAACAGTGATGTTACTCTCAGGACTTGTCCATCAGTGAAGTGAATTCTTCAGTTGCAGCTCCTGACAATAGATCTGAATTTTGAATAATTGACTTTGGCCTATACATAAGATAATGAACTGGATGGTGTTTTGACATGTGCTGTAGTAAACTTATCCAGCTAAAAAATTTCTTAATCGTGTTTAACACAGCCTGCTAAGATATGGATGTTATAGTATCTGATGTACTAAGCAATAATAGTGATAAAGCTTCCAGATTATGTAGCCAGTCTTGCTAAGATGATGGCATTGACATAAACATAATTCTCCATTTATCATTTCCTTAAGAATTTTCCATTCTGAAACTAAATGAGCAGTTCTCTCCCAGAATATAAAATGTGAGCTCTCCATTGTTATTCATTTCAGAAGAGGCTTGTAGTTAGCCTCTTGACTACTACTTCCATTCAGAGAATCAAAGAGGTTGTGTCTAGAAATAATAAGCTTAGGAATTTTATATAATAATCTCCCTTGTGTGTATATTTATGTATCCGATGTCAGTAACTCTCGTAAGAAATACATGGGATAATTATTGGAACATAAATTTCACGCACTTCTCGATGAGATAGAAATATGAAATTTAAAGATTCATTAGAGGATCAGTGGCATATCGATATTTTTCTACCAATAGTATCCTTGGTTCGACTCTGGACGACCCGAAAATACTCGCACAAAATATGTACGTGAAGTTCACTTTAATCGATTGCAGACATTATTTCTTTTGCAGAGTTAAATTAGAAGTAATGGTCCCACTTAATCGTGATAAGTGCCAAAAAATGGAAATAAAATACAGATTCTTATTTTTGCGTGAATTATTGCTTTGGATTCCAAATTACGAGAATATTAATAAAATGAAAGAAAATTTCGAGAGATTTTGCGGTTTTAACTAACCAGTCCACTTGACGACCAATGCGACTTAAATCCGAGCTTATAATTAAAATTTATTCATAGAAAAATCCATGATACACAGACCGAAAAGATATAGTAATTAGAGGACAATAGTTGTTAAAGCAAGTCAGTTCTAGGATTAAGTTTTTAAAGTCTATTAATGAAATAGAGTGCGCGCATCCCCTGCCATTCGCCCAAGAGGGTTACGTATGTAGATATACGGATAATTAAATAAGATATATTAATTTATTAAGTAGGTAGGGGGAATGCTTTGTTGAAGTAAGTCGTGGTAACGCGTACAGTATGAAGAAATGAGACGAAATAAGAACTAAAGTAAACGTTGTACGCATTTTAGAGTGTGTGATGTACGAAAATTATAAAGTTATTCTGAATACCTGTACATCTATGTAGTTGTGCGTCATTAAAATAAGCAATTACATAACCAAGAAAAGAATTGCTTTATTAAAACATGCAAGTTATGTAAAGTTTTTAGCTTCTTATGAGGCTTCTTAGCAAACCTGAGACTTAATCTTCCGGAAAAAATTATCCTAAACAGGATTCGAACCACAAAGGATAAAAATATGGATTAATCTCTGGTTATGTTGAAATTTTGGAAATTTGAACCAGACACACTAACCTCTCGGACATTTTGTTGATAACGAAAGATCAAGGTTATAATACAAGAAAAAGGTTGGTTAAGTAAATACTGCATGCCAAATAATGACAGATACATTTAAATCAATCCATGACGTTTTGAGGCGTCTTTTGATATACTTCAGATGTATGCGATAATATTAGTAGATTGTTGTCGGGGAAGATATACTAGTGTACTCATAACTTTTTTCGGCGTATAAGACGACTTTTTAACTCTGGAAAATCTTCTCAACAGTCGGGAGTCTACGCCGGGTGACCTCTTTTATGGCTTCTGAGCCGAACTGGAGGATCTGCGATCGCCGCAAATGGTGGGGAGCTCCAACACTGCCGCACCCGCGCCGAATTCGGCGACCGTATGAAAGCATTTGAATTAAAATATTAAACATTGAAATCAGATAGTTTTTTTCATTTTATTTGGTGTGCGTTGGAAGAGCCGTCTTATACGGCGAGTATATCACAAACTATATCTAACTGGAAAAGTTTGGGGTCGTCTTATACACCGGAAAATATATTGCGTGATACTACAATGATTACACACACATTGCGTGTAATCATTGGAGATCTTATAGCTGTATTATAAGAATGGACTGGAAATACTTTGTGTTTCTCATTAACTTTTTTGGTTATCAGGTTGATAATTCTAGACCTAATATACTCTGTGAATCTAATTAGTCCTGCAGTGACTGCTTTCCGATCACGATGTTAACATATTCTGTATATCTCATTATGTTTTCCCTGCGTAATGTCATACACTTCGCTTCGCTACATAATTATTCTGGACAGGGTTTATTTTTATCTCATAGTAAAGTATTCTTGACCTAAAAATTGATTGTTTTTTCTCTATAGTTTAGCATAAAGAACAGTGACTTCGGTAATACAATCGGGAGCAATGTTTTATTGTGAAAGAAGGTTCAAATCCGCGTCTGCAGCTACTGAATCATCATTTATATCTTCTTATGGAAACTACGTCAGTACAAGAGTTGGGTCACCTACTAATGTGTTGTAGTCTGCTCACCCTGATGCAGACAGTATGGTTCCAATGGTCATTATTTATGCTGTTTAGGGTTTTCGTATAACACATAAACGGCGACAGATTGTAAAAGGGAATGTTGCAACGGGTTTAAACTGCTGCCTAGTACTGCAGCAGTGCATCATACGTATTATTGGTGGTTTTTATATTTATTATTAACAGGTAGATTTGTTGTATTCTTGGTTATCACAAAGGTGCAACCTCCAAGTAAGCATTCCTATGTTTCTTTGAGCGCGAGGGTCTCATTCTTTCACTACATATACTACTAGACTACACTACATGTATTTAATAAATTGAAAGAAGCTAAACGATTATCGTTGGTTTAAAAATCATCAGTGTTTTACACATGAAAAAATACAATCGCATATATTATTGTGACAAGTATAAGTTCTTCAAACAGAACTAATATTTTTATAACGATTTTCCCTCAGCTGGCAATTGCATTAGTCTTCTGTTATTAATAGTGAAGAATCAATCAAAGTACTTAAAATTACACGTAACTATCATGAGACTCGGATGAATTGTAGAGCACAACAGAATGCAAAAACTTCATAATTTCTCATTCTCTCAGTCAAGTTATTAAACATTATAAGACCTACATTGCGTGTCCTTAATTGCACAGTAATTCGTCGACTCGCTGCTTGCGTTACCAACAGCTAACCGACTGGGCCTCGCCGGCGCACCGATCGGGTGCCGTGAGTTTGTGTACAGAAAATCGCACGGCAGCTCTCCCTCACTCGATGTGACGCCAAAACCGACCCAAGGTCAGATCGGTTTGACATTACAGAATATGGGCCCTGAGCTGACTAATATACGAGGTCGCTGCATAGCATTGTAATAGTGGTGACGGTCGACGGCGTGATTCCAACTGAATTCCGAAGAAAGTCTGGTTGCATCGGCATTGCCTTTAGGTAAGGACAATACGTACACGTTGTTTGAGGTTATTTTGTTTGAACTTTCGTGTTTTACTTTGCTAATACGCTTAAGACGCCGAGTAACTTCAAATCAATGTCGCTTTAGAGATCAGTATCTTGGTTTTGCTATAGAAATCATCTAATGACGAAGATTACACGAACATTTTTTCTCCAATTGCAGGCAGGTGTGTCAAGAGGTTTTTTTCGCACAACGCTCTTTCAAACTCCAACCAAAGATGCTTCATCCTGCTATCCCTCACTTCACCACCTTGTCAAATGGATTCAGATCGGAATACGCGGAATTGTAAGTTCTCCATTTTTTCTCTTAATTTCTTGTACTTTAATTATAAGCGAAATACCTTCTTTAATAGTCACATCTGTCATTTAGTTTCGGAATATCTGTCTGGTGCCCAAGTCTAAAGTTAATGCAGGTTGTACTTTGGGTGTCCTGTTTATACCAAATTCGGAATTTTACCAGAATATGTGTGTGGTACGTTTCATTTGATGTATTATACTTCATCGCTCCTTTGGAGTATGAATGTATGCACACTTGACCTCGAAATTCTTCTTAAGCTGTAGCTATTCCTCTCGACTGGTTAGTCTTTCGCAGTGCGACACATTTTTCACAAATTATACTCATTAAATTTCAGATTTTTCGATGGATGGGTCATAATAGCATTAAAAATTTTAGTTCAAAACTTGATCACGTTAAATGCAAAGGGGATTAAGCTTATGGGCGTACACTTTCAATTTGAAGCTAATACGTTTGGATTTAGGGAATTAAAAATTTTCTCTCCGAAGTTTCCTCACTCCTGGATGAAATTTACGAATGCTTCACAGTTTGAATTTATCTATATTTGCCTGATTATGTCAAACTCAGAATCAAAGTATGATATTTTTGGTTCACTTTATTGGTTTGAGTTTAAATTCAAATGTAAATGGCACCATAAGGCTTGCTTAGGTCAGAAGCATATGTAGTCACACCAGAATAGGAAACAGTATCAAATGAAATGTAAATTTTTAATTCTTGTCATTAACGATATTTTAGCAGAAGAACTTAAAAAGAATTGTACTTTTACCTCAGATTTAAATCTGTGGTAAAAATACAATCCTTTTTAAGTTCTTCTCCATTATGGATTACCACAATACCTCGCTTGATTCTATGAAGGATATTTTAATATGCGAAGGAGCCACCAGGAAAGGTAAATTGCATGGACAGGATTTTTGAGCTTTTTGAACAGATTCCTAAGCAAACAAACAGATTAACCAATTTAGGGAGGGGGTTGTTGCTGTAGACATTTTGCTATATTATTAAAGCATTGAATGACAAAAACAAAAACATTTTATAAATCTGTATGGTGATGTAAATGCCTGCAAACGAATTTTCACGGCATGCAGCAGCCTTAAATAAATATTTATTCTTTTTACCTGCCAATCAAATTCTTGAGCTCTCCTGGAACTATTTTACATAAGGCTTTGGCATGTAAATACCCATCTGCTATAGTCAAAGCTTAGTACAGCTCTCACATTATCTATATTTCTTGATTTGACGCAAAATGTGTAGCATTGTGTCAATTACACAATATTTCTGTGTAAAGGAAGCTACTATTCTTCTTCTTCTTCTGCCTTCCAGGATTAGGCACATTGCCTGTTCCAGCTTCACCATCTAAGCCTTGGTCTACCAACATTTCTTTTGCCTAATGGCTTGTACTCCAGAGCTTGCTTTGGAAGCCTTTCTTGAGGCATACGTTCGACATGCTCTCTCCAGCTATTCTTGTAGCTTGTTACTTTGTCTAACATCGCCTCTATACCTAGTTCTTCCCGTATGGATGAACTCCTTATTCTATCCAGCCTTGTACATCCTTTCACTGCCCGTAGAAATTGCATTTCCGATGACTCTATTTGTTTAAGCTCTTTTTGCTTTGCTGCCCAGCATTCTGATCCATATAACATTGCAGGAACTGCCATCACCTTGTAAAACTTAAGTTGAGTTTCCCTCCTTGTTTTCCCTTTTAAGGTTCTTCTGATTGTCCCATTGATCCTCTGAAAATTGCTTATTTTATTCGTGATATCTTTATCCTCTTCATATGTAATATCACAACCTAGGTATTGGAAATGGGATACCTGCTCAAGTATTTTACTTCCTATGCTAATTTTGGTTCTTACTGGATTGTTTCCTACAAATGCCATGGTTTTCGTTTTAGTTATTGATATCTTTAGATTATACATGCTGCTTAATTGATGTAATTTGTAGACAGCCATTTGTAATTTATCTTCATCATCTTGAATAATAACTTGGTCATCAGCGAATAGCAACGTGTTTACAAAGTCAGAGGGTCTCAGTTCTATACCTGGACCTACATTATCTTTCTTCCATTCCCTTGTAAGGTCGTCTATGTATAAATTAAACAGTGTAGGTGAGATACTGCACCCTTGCCTAACACCTTGGTTAGTAATAATTTCTTGAGTCATCTGTCTTCCAGCATCAATCACAATTCTGGTATTTTTGTATAGGCTCTGAACTACTTTTATTAAGTGTTTAGGGAAACCTCTTCTCTCCATAATTGACCACAGCATATTTCTGTTAACACGATCAAATGCCTTTTCATAATCAACAAAAGCTAAATGCGTCTCTAGGTTGAATTCTCTTCGTTTTTGTATAATTTGTTTTAATACAAAAACATCGTCAATACAGGATCTTCCTTTTCTGAAGCCAGCTTGTTCTTCTAATAAAACATAATCAGAGATAGCTTGTAGCCTAGTATTAATTATTCTGCTGTATATTTTGTACGCCGTATTTAGAAGGCTTATGCCTCTGTAGTTCTCTGGGTTACTTCTGTCTCCCTTTTTAAACAGTGATACAACCTTGGCAACCCTCCATTCATCCGGGATCTCATGTTTTATCCAACACATATTGTACAAATGTAGCATTCTCCTTTCCAGAATTTTACCTCCATACTTTATCAGCTCCGAATCAATTCCATCTATGCCAGCAGCTTTTCTATTCTTTGTTTTATTCAGAGCGTCTTCTAGTTCTCTCAATTCAATAGGGTCTACATCAACTGATTTTTCTGGCATTTTAAACACTTCCTTTAATACTGGATCATACCATAATTTCTTATAATGTTTTATCCAATCTTCCATTGGTATAACATTCAACCGTGCTGTATCCTTCTCTGACTTGTTGAGGTGTTTCATTAGTTTATATGATATTTCTTGTCTTCCATGCAGATCATCCTCTATTCCACTAATAAATCTGTCCCATGATTCCATATGCGCCTTTCTCACTATTGTTTTTGTATGATTCCTAATGCTGTGGTACTTTTCTTTTGATTCCTCTGTTCTTTTTTGCAAATGTTCTCTGAATGCTTTGTTCTTTTCTTCAATGGCTTCTGCTATCTCCTCGTTCCAAATTTTTAAACCTCTTTTTCGTTTCTTTTTGATTCTGTAATCTAAAACTTCCATTGATATTTGTGTAACAGCATTCTTAATGTTTTTCCATTCTACATTAACATTGTGGTCTGCTTCTATTAGTTCGAGCAGTTGTGTCAGTCTGTGTTGGTACAATCTCCGGATGCTATCCTCTTTTAACAGATATGTTTTGAATGTTTTGTTTTCTACTTTTACCGGCTTTGTTCTTAAGTTTTGTTTTTTCCATTTTGACCATAGTTGTATTTTTGCTTGGACAAGGAAATGATCAGAGCAGATATTTGCTCCCATATATACATGGGTGTCTGTTATTCTTGAGGCTAGCTTCTGATTGACTATTATATAATCAATCAGAGACCGGTGACCTCGAGCTGACCAGGTGAATTTATTTATATCTTTCTTCTTTGTTAATTTGTTGTTAATTTTTATTTAACCCTTAGTAAACCTCCAAAGAATATATATATATATATATATATATATATATATATATATATATATATATATATATATATATATATATCTTTAATGTAACTTTTCTCTTTAAAGAGGAGTATTTGATGAGTGCTTTTTATATCTCATTGGAGACATGTAGTAACTCTGGCTTATTGAATCATTGTTACTTGCATCTTCACCCTCTTGATTGCAAAAATATTCAGTCAATGCTGACACAAAATTTTAAACCAGAGCTGGGAGAATGATATCAAATTTAGAATAAATCTTTTCCATTGTGAGAGAAGAGATAAAATATAAGTTGATTATGACATTAGGCATTGTTTAAATTCACCAAACTTGTTTTGTCTTAACTGTTCTTTTAATACATCGTGGTGCAACATATTTACATTTTGTGAAATTTTATTCCCAAAAAAGGTAGCTATTGTGAAATGTTATTGAAATTTACATACTCTTTCGATTGCAGTTGGAAGTAAGCTTTATTGAGATTTTACAAGACAACACTTGGAAAAGTGCAAGTAGGAAAATTTACCGTTTATGTGGAGGATATTTATAAATACCAAATTTGATAAATCAAAACAGTGAAGGAATGTATTCGGAATTTGAAAGGGAACTCTTTGATCTTCGGTTCACAAAGCAGTTGGGAAATCACAAAACGGAATGAATTGCAAATTATTGACGTAGGAGACAGCAGTCCATCGATAGACATCAAAGAGACACATTAAAACATCGAAAACCTGAAGAGGTGCATTTGTTAATCAGGATAGAAGAAGGATAGAGCTACGGACATAAATTTTCTATGTACATATTCTTTGTAACATTTGAATGAACATACTCTTAGAGGCATTATAATGTCAAAATTTGTTTTTTAACGAGTATACAACGTGAATGAAAACGTATAGATTTGATCTTAGGTTTAACATTTCCCTATTTAAAGAAGTGCAATAGGTTTTTCTCTTCCCATATTTTTCCTATGCGCTAAGAAGAGGCGGGATCACCTCCTCTTTCTCTTCATCTTCGTCTTCGCCATCTTCCTCTTCCCCTGGCTCTCCGAGGGCGTGCACGAACTCTGAAAATGTCATCCACAATTTCCTTGTTCGCTTAAAATAGCTCGTTTTAAATGGTAGCATTTTCTTTTCTTTAAATGCATATCAACGTACCATAAAAGTCGATCCTTCCGTCTCCGTCGACGTCCACTTCTTTTATCATGTCCTCAACTGAAAAGGACACAGTCATTAGTTAGAAAGTTACAATCCATGTATTAAGAGGTTAACAATCAGTAATCCATGCAATAAAAAGACTTCACTTACTAATTAAAAATAGATTTAACTGGCCGCCATTGTAATTTATGTCATGAAAAGTGGTTGATAAATTTGAGTTTTAAGATTTTAAATCCAAACAAATTTATTTACGTCATGTCGCTCTTCCTTAAAATTAAGGCCGCCTTTAGAATAGATTAAACCCTTGCAAAATGGATTAAATTAGGCTTCTACGTTTCTTTGTCATGAATGTCCTATATATGTGTAAACGAAATGAGTCAACATGCTCAATAATCTCACAAATTGGTTTTATTCACTTGATATTTTAATATAATTTTGATGCACAACAATGAATAAGCTGTGTTAAGGGAAGCGCAACCGTGTCGTCATTCTTAATTACCAGAGGTCGTATAACCTATTATTTTAAGAATTCCATATTAATTTTTTAAATCAACGATGAAGAAGTAACAGATTCATACTACAATTCTTTAGATAAATATTAAATTTCTTGCAAAGTAATCGTGAGTTGAATACGTGAAAATATAGAGCTATAACAAAGGGGCACGCGAGAGATATTTTGGCATGTGGAACTCTGCCGGCGCCATCCTCGTTATATGTTCTTTACTAAAAAATTAAAAATTCAATGTCAACAGCTTGGAATTCCACCAATTAATTGTGGGTATTCGTCAATAACAGCATCTTATCTAACAGCCAGTATTTGACGCAACGGAAGTCCGGAATTACCGATAATTTAGGAATCGCATTTCCCAAAACGCATTTCGACAGTTATCCTATCATCCTCAAGGGCTTGAAGCAAATGCTTTAAATGGATGGGCTATAGAAATGCATATTGCGTGATTCCTAGAGGATCGGTAATTCCGGATTTCCCGTTCCACTTCGGACGCTAGTCCGTTTACCAGCTCTCGTAGCGTTTTACAAATCTCCAATTCTTGCGATAAAAGGTTCCCTATCCCTATAATAGATGTATTGTTTCCACTTATTATAGAATCAATCTCAAAATATAAGTATATAGATCTAACAAGGAGATCAATTTTCCTGAAAGGGTTAGTAACAGCAGGTGCACTCGGCCGTAGAAGTAATCGCCCAAACCAAAATGCCATTACCATTGTATAGTCCTGGACAAAATATTTGCAACACTCGATGGCGCTTCAGTGCGGCCGCCGGTAGAACTACGACGAGAAAAAAAGAATAGCAACATTGGTTTTGAAAGACGAAGATTTGGTGGAAGAAGTCTCTCTTGTTTTGGTTTGTACCGCACCAAAAGGGTCTCCGCAAGAATTCGCGGTCGAGGTTTCTGTATCCTGACTTCGAGTTTACTACTTCAGCGAAATGAAAGTCCTAAAATTTGCGAATTTGTATTACATATTTAATTAATTATTATTACATATTAATAAATATATTAATATGTCATAATAATTAATGTAGTTAATCAGCGTAAAGCTTAAAACCTATCTAATCCTAGATTTTTCGTTTCATACCTTATAGAAAAGATGGTGAGAGAGTGGAGATGTGCAGTTTTCACAGAGGACTGTCGTCAATCAAATCCAACGGTTATGGCATTATTCTCACTGAATGTATCTTTCTACAGTTTATAATGATCTTTGAAATCACTTTCTGGTAAAGTTCCCCACCATTATTCGAATGTTTTGCGTTTTTATGAACACAAATTTGAAAGGTTACGTCAGTAACGAACATTCCTACAGAGGAAATTAATTTTCTGAACTAACTCTTGCCCCAGGAAGTGTTTTATGGTTATAAAAACAAGATCATTCATTAAACTATTTTTATACTTTTATTCTCTCGTGATGTTTCATAGTATATTATTAGAGACAAAAATCTACTCTTTCACACCACAAAGATGGTTAGGAAAGTAATCAGACCCGACATGAAACTATACACGTTTGGCTAGTCTTCCTCTAAGAGTAGAGAATATTTGAATATCAGGTAATTTGAAGATCATGCTGGAGGACCTAAGGATAAACGTACCCCAAGGTGAGCGACTACGAAGAGTGGTAAACAGACTTGCAGAATTGTTTTAATTATATCGTATGCCAGTGCTTTCATAATTCAAGCTAATAAGCGCAAAAGGTCTTATCTTTATGGATAGCTAGCTCACTTCCCAAAACTATTTGTATTTTTCTGATCATTACCCCTCCATTGAACCCTATTTACTATCTTGTCACAGTAAAAGAAAGAAATTGCATTATTAAAATTGCTTTAGATAGCTATTTCTGAGTTTCCGGATGACGAGCACTGGAAGATCCCCATCACATTAATTAATGCCCTTGTAAATATGAAGTTCGAAGTTAAATGATAAACGTATGTTTCATGCATTACATCACGGTACATAGAGGTATCTAATTCCTCTCTAAAACTGTCTTCACATATGTTTTAAGGATAATTAACCAGAATTTAACATGAAAGAGACCAATCGTTAGACTTCGTATCACCAAAAGGACAGCGAAACTGCATTCGGGGATTCCACGGTGGTGAGTCGGAACGCGCCGCGCTTACGAAAAATCGACTTAACTCCCAAAGTAGCACCTGAATTGAAACAGTTTCTTCGGATTCCACATCTAGACACTTCTGACTATGACGTGGTATAAGAGACTCGATGCATTAGGGCCGTTTTCCTATTTATATTCCTTACTTTATCTCGAAAATTGTCCGAAAAAGGTGTCCGTCATTTTGTTGCTTTAAATGAGCAAAAACTCATTTTTGTAAGCAGTGATAGCAACCAGTCGAAAGATAAAGAATTGTTGTAGATCATTGCATCGTTGTTTCTTCCAACATTATCTATTTAAACCCTCCATAAAAACGCAAACTTGAACGTTTATCCGAAAAATTCGCGACTGCCCATTTCTGTGAAAATGGTTCAAGTTTGACGCCTTGTATCTTTTTAACGCGTAAATATATCGAAAAACGACGAACGGGAACATAAAATTCAATCTTTTCTTAATATATACGCGAAGTTTCAAAACCCGCACTCAAAAAAACCATTTTTGGCCTCTTGGCCAGCTTTTTTCGATTCTAGCCCACTGTGCGACGTTGCACTTCTTTCTCTTCGGTCGTAGTTTTATCGGCGGCCGCACTAGGCGCTGTCAAAAAGTTGCAAATGTTTTGTCCAGCACCGTATTTGTCATTATTAGTCGACTTCATAAATGATAGATGGAACACTTCCAAGGATAATAGGAAGAAAGTGAATTTTTATTCTATCGTCTCTTCAGAACACTCGTAAAAAGTATAAGGATGCTCTTTCAATATTCATTAAATCGACCGAATTCTTTTGATGCTTTCGAAAAAGTTGTTCCGTTAAGGGTATTCAAACCCCAAGAAAGGAAAGAACTTACTTTAGTTGAATCCAACCGAAAGAAATTAAGCTCTTTAAGGAAATCTTTCGGACCTTCTCTTATGGATAGAAAAGTGTTCTCCTCAGTTTCATCAGAATACTTACTCTCTTCTTCCGATAAGTCTTCTCCGAGACACTGCAGGACGGCTCGAAGGTCAGAAGCGCTTATGTATCCTCGGTTGTGCTTGTCGAAAACCTGTTTCAGTGCACAATGAGAACATTAATTCATCAAGGTAAACATTTTCCAAACAAAAGACGAGGAAATTCGTCATAGGGTAAAATGAATGGATGTATTGAAAGACACCGTCCATTATGAGATTGCTTAATTTGTCATAAATCAAGAACGAATCATCTTCGACTTGATTTCGATTCATTCATTGGGTGGAATCAAATAAGAAAGGAAAATTGTGCTAAATAAATAAAAAATGCGATATAAAGATAATAAAAATTCTATTATTTTAGATATAAATTAACGAGTGGACTGGATGTTACAAGTTAAAGAGTATTTCTATTGATTCCAGAGAGATTAAAGAGTATTTATATTGACGAAGGGCTTGGCGATCACAAAGGCGTATACATAAACATCGCTATAAAATAAAACAAATTTAAGAAACCTAAGCGTAAAATTTATCTATACCCCAAAGCGAATTTTGAGGGCTTTAAGGCATCACGGAACATTGATTTTAATTATTTCGAGTCGCGTGTAACTAATATGCCCACCGAAGAAACCTGGAAAATTTTCGTCGAGTCAATGCATAAATACATAGACCGTTATATACCCTCGAAATACTCCAAAAACGATTGCGAACCTAGATGGTACAACAGCGAGGTTAGAAAGGCTCTTCGTAAACAGAGAGCACTACATGGAAAAGTATAAGCTTTTGTTGGTAAAGATCAGCCTGATTTAAGTCCAGCGAGATCATTATTGTTAGAGAAACACAAAAGCGAGATCCGACACCAAGAGAGTATATTATACATAACGTAATTTCAAACAGAAATTTCTAGGGCTCTCTGGTCTTATGTTAGAGAGGGAAAGACTCAAACAGTAAGCTCAGTAAGGGATGTTAATTTAACTAGCGATTCGAAGAAGAAAGCAAACATCCTGAACGACTTTTATTGAAGCGTATTCACGTCCGATAGTACGACAGACACTCTCCCGGAGATTAATACATCCGTGTCGATGCCGAGTATATCCTACACCGAAGATGGGATCATTAAACTCTTACGTAAAATTAAGCCGAGTTAATCCAGATCCAGAGGGTATTCCGGCTAGAGTATTAAAGGAACTGGCAGAGAGCGTTGCCCCGTGTCTCAAAATTATATTTTCCAAGTCAATAAACGAAGGTTATGTCCCGATGTATTGGAAGTTAGCGAATGTAACGCCTGTTTATAAGAGTGGATTAAAAGATGATCCAGGAAACTATAGACCCATCTCATTAACTTCGCTATCTGGAAAACTTACGGAACATATCGTTGTCAGCTTTTTCATGAGATCTTTAGATAATAACCGTTTCCTCAGTAAGAACCAGCACGGTTTCAGAAAGTCTCGATCGTGCGAAACACAACTTGCGCTATTCGTTCACGACATCTTAAAGTCTGCCGAGAGTAGAAGGCAAGTACACACAATTTTCCTCGATTTTAAGAAGGCTTTCGACAGTGTCCCGCACTATAACTTAATTTAAAAACTAAAATTATCGGGAATTAATAAAGAAATAATTGACTGGGTTAAGGATTTTCTTTACGAACGGGAACAACAAGTAGTTCTTGATGGTGTTATTTCGGACATAGTCAAAGTTACCTCAGGGAAGCGTAATTGGACCTCTTCTATTCCTAATCTACATTAATGATTTGAGTGAAGAGATAGAGAGCAATGTTAGGATATTTGTGGATGACTCGGTCATATATAGGGAAATATCTTAGGAAGACGACCGTATTTCTCTATCTAACGATTTAGTTATGATTCAAAAGTGGTGCAAAAATTAGAACTAGTGCTGAGCGTGAATAAATGCTCCGTAGTCAATTTCTTCGAAATGCATCATAATTACCCATACTCAATAAATGGAATAATCATAAATGGAGTCGAAACAGTTAAATATCTTGGGATAACTCTCACCAATACTATAAATTGGAGCACATCCGTAAAATCTGCGGTAAAGCAAATAAAAAATTCGGCTTTATAAAGCGTATTGTTGGTAGAAACGATGATAAAGTTAGAGAGCGATGTGTTTTCTCTTTGGTCAGGCCCCATCTTGAATATGCGGCAAGTATATGGGACCCAGCGGATGAAACCGTGAAAAACCCCTGAACTTGAGAAAGTTCAGCGCAAAGCGATACATTTTGTTAAATAATGCTACAAGGAATACGTAAGCGATGCTCTCAGATGCAGGTTGGGAATCATTGAAGGTAAGGAGATTAGAAGCTTGGTTGCGACAAATTTAGAGAGAGCGCATTTTCTGAGGACGTCATTGATATTATGCGACCCCCCTGTTATTTCGGCCGATCCGATAATGAGAGCAAAATAAGAGAAATAGACGCTAGAACAAGTCGTTTTAAGGACTCATTCTTTTCGCGAACAATACGTGATAATAACAGGCTAAAAAAGTAGCACAATCGTTCGGTGTTTACACCCCCTGCCACACGTCGGAAGACGGCTTGTAGGGTATTTATGTAGATGTAGAAGTTAATGATTTTTAGAGAAATCAAAATACTTTTTTTTCAAAACCTATGTTAAATATAAATTTTACAAACCTATAAGTCTCTGGTTTTACTGTTTATCATGCATGTAAATCGCAGTTTAATATTCTTAGAAACTTAAAGCCCTTAAAAAGGACTCCTAAATCCATCGAATAACCTAAGACATAAGAAATAAGAATACGTATATCCTTCTTTAGTTACATATGTAAGTTTAGAGCTTCATATTCAGCCAAGCTTACTTGTAGCTGTATTCTGTATATAATTAAAAAGGTTGCGAAAGTATCGTTCTTCAAAGTACCTAATGCTTCCTTTTGTCGTTTCCTCTACTAGTTATCATGAAGGAGGGAATTATCTCAAGGAAATTATCTTAATTCATTTTTCAGAAATCTCGGGGAAACCCTTCAAGGTTTATCTACAGTAGGAAGACATTATGATTGATAAATATCCATTTTACTTAACCCTCATGCGAGATATACCATAAATCGTTTAACTTTGATTTTCTGTTGATACATGTTATTGTAAATTCGCAACAGATGAACTTAGGTCTAACTTAAAATACTTTTTAGATATTCTTGACGAAATTTCTCCAGCTCATGAGTATTACTATTACCTACTCACAACGTATTAAATGATAATATTTTCCCGCAAAGTGGGCGTGCAAATGAGCCTCACTGCCCAGGGAGTGATAAATATCTATCTATATATTATTTTAAAACATGCTTTTTTGGTGATCGGGACTTTTCTCCCTTATTACTCCATCAATATATATAAATGAATGACCGTTTGATGGCAATAGTTGTCAGGTTCCTGCGAAAAATAGTCAGACAAATCAAAAATGCACCATTTGTTAAACAAATTGAAATAATATTTTAATCATCCCATTTTTTACTGGACGAAAAAAGGCCCGGGTTGCTACATACAGATTCAATTTGTTTACTTAGTGACGAGTGTAAACAAATTTTTAAATCGGATAATGCATCTATTCTCGGGCATAAAATGATTCGCAATTAACATTAGTCCCCATGAACGAAAACTTCGACGTCGTACGCAACCATAACAGTTGAATAAGCAAGCCACATTGCATCTTGCGGGAGCAGAACGACAGCCAAAGAAACATGAACATTGCCGAATATGAAAGTTTGCGTCACGGTTTTATCATGTGGTATGTTTGGATAATTTTGCATCACATTACTTCCCGGTTTCGTATGTTGCAAATTTTCTATATATCTAAACCTGATATCAAATGATTTTCATTGTTTATATTTCACTCATTGAATAGATAATATTCAACATTTAATCATATTTCTGAGTGAAGAAAAGGATGTCCTGCGATTTCAGAAAACTCACCAGCATGTAGTACAAGCTGAACGAAAGCCCAAGATTTTATTCCTAATCGCTATCTCCGAAGCACAAAAATGTATTCAAGAACAGTCCAACAGTCTGACAGTCCAACGCTGTCACCGCTGCCCCGAAGATGACTTCGTAGAAGTCGAAATACGTATAGGCCTTACTGTAAGTTTTCTTTTTTGATTGTTTTGGAGTGTTTCGTTCTTGACTTAGTAACCATCAGCCACCAACTATTTATTTTATTTTACAAAAATGTATTATTTTGCCACATTAACGATGTTAGAGACTTTCAATGCGGGGAGAATGCTATGCGCTTTGACAATGTAACACAATGTATTCGTATGAAAGTGTGACATTTTGCTTCCCCTCTAGCTCTCCTCTCCCAGATCAGATCACTGTAGACGAGTAGTAGTTATTTTTGTATTTCATGTATGAAGAGAAGAACATAGAAAATAAATAAATAACGTGGATGCAAAAGGTATGTTTCGCTCTTTTATCTTGGTTATTTAAGTGACACTTCATTGCCGGTATAAAAGGAAGTGGTTTTTATAACGACAGATTTAGGTAAAGCTGGCAGTGATATTTTGTATGTTTACCATAATTCATTTAGTCATAAATGCATTGAGTGAATTGAGGTATTCGGTGTAGGATAAGATTTATGTATCGTTATAGTGATGACGCGCACCATTCGTGATTATACTACTATAAGAAAATTTTTAAAACATTCGATAACATTTATACTCTCACGTTCTCTAATATAATAGGGATTTTGTTTGGGTTCATATGGTATGGCGTTAGAAAACGCAAGACATTTTATTTGGCTATTGAGTTTTGTTGCTGAATGTGTAGAAGGCGATATCCATCGCTACAATCGAGGTATATCGAAACAGACACTGATAAAGAATATGAAGGTGTGTATTTTTAGGTATGTTTTTAGTTTTTGTGTATTTGTTTGTAAAGATTAGTGTTTGTTGAAGTGTATTTGGGTGGGAAATTGGGTATCAGTGTCGTCTGCGAAAGTTTCGCACGGGGCAACTAGTTTATATTTATTTACAAAAATTTAGTTCATGAAAGACCCAAATTTTGTACCTGCCTGGGACAAAATTTCCTGGTGGATAGTTCTCTGCTTTCTGAAATGCATATGTATGAAATACGATATATGTAAAGTATATAAAGGCGAACGAATACCCCAGCCAACGAAGAGTTTTACGTTGTTATTGGGACTCGCCTGACGAATATTTTGGTTGATACGCGCTAAAAGATGATCCGAAGAAAATGGAAACTGTCTATTCTTGCTGACCGAAAAAGAGCAATTTCTTTTGCTCTATTTATGGATATTTAATGAGTTGCACATCTAAGAATGACTGCTTTTCGGTCAATCAACGAATTGACTTCACTAGCCCAAGTATTATTCTAATCCTTAAACATAGTTGCGTACTCTGAAGGCATCTCTCAGTTCCTTCTCTTCTTGATCCGCAGTTCTGTCAGCGGTGGTTCCCATGTTCGATACTATCTCGACGAACTCATCGAAGCTGAAGTTTCCGTCACCTGTGGAGCACAAATTGAAAAATCGTTCAATTTTTGTTTTCGACTCATATTCTTGGATAGGGACTAGATAAAAATATCAATTTAACCATTCTGTAGACGTATATGATGTGTTTTCATTCCCTTTACTGCAGTCGCTTTCCAAGAAGTAACGCGTTCGAAAATAATTTAAAATTATATTACTAGAACTTCTCACGAATAAAATTACGCGAACTCACCGTCGATATCGACTTCGGCCAGCATTTGCTGCAACTCTTCTTCAGTCGCGAATTGGCCTAAACTTCTCATAACTCTGCCCAGCTCTTCTTGAGTGATGCTTCCATCTCCGTCCTTGTCAAACAGGCGAAATGCGTCCCTGAACTCTGCAAGGTGAAAAAGGCTCATGAATGTGTGATAGCCGAAGCTATTCCATAATTGTCGTTTACCTTCTTTAAACATACATTTATAGGTCGATCTTTGAATACGCCACATAGTTCCGACGCTTGATTAAAGTAGTCGTCATTGTGAGTTCACTCGACGGATTTAATAAAGTTATGCTAGTAATTTGATTCATAGCTAAATTAATAATAATAAATCGTCTTCATTGTGGGGCGAGATAGAGACAAGGTTGTCTCTTCTTCCATCTAACTCCTAACCATGGAGTCATTCATTAGATTTTCAGCGACACTAAGATGTCTAATGCTATATGGGTTTCCCTAGATTTCATATCCAGTGGACCTCGTTAGCTCTAACAAAACTTAAGAATGATAGTATATAACGTACTTTTCTGTTTTTCTAAATGCATATTCACATCGAAAATCGTTGAATTAGTTTTTTATCACTATCATAATGCTTGGCTTTTACAGTAGATTCCGTTCAAAATTAACTTTCTTCCTATGATTAGAATTATGTTATAAAATAATCTACCTTTTGGATAATATGAACTATTTTTTTGAATGAAGGGTAGGTTCTTAACTGCATTATTCGTATTGAACACATTTTCCGGATTTCGAAAATAGCGCGAAATAGTAAGTTTTTCAGTTTCAAACATCCCCAAATAAATTTCAACAATTAAAGAAAATGATGGAAATCATATTCTAATTATTACGGACTCCTTATATATTGATCCTAAGTATTTGAGTGCTCAGTTTAACAAAAGTTGATCACTTTATCATGACAATCGTTTTCGAGCTTACGTAATCTGCTTAAAAGACGCCGATCAATACTTTGAGGAAAGGGAAACTATTTCTTTTAATTTATTCCTTCTGAAACTGCAATTGACGTTTTCTGTGTTTTCCGGTAAATCAGTTGGCGTGCTGTGAATACAGATTAATCACGGTTTTCAGCCATAATCATTTGCTTTTCAATTCTCATTCTTCGGCAGCTGCAGAGGGCATTAGTGGATTTTAAACGAATGTCGCTTTGTAAACGAAGTAAAATTAATATCAATAAATAAAAAGTATGCGTGACAATGCTAATATACAAATAAATTATTTTTCAGACAGCCATCCTGAAATATGTGGAGCTTTACCTTTCAAATCAGAGATATTCAAATCCCCATTATCACCATCAGGGCCGCAGACGTTGGAACTTTTTGTAGATTAAAATTTATGAAATTTAATTTAAAACAGTTGATGTTTTTTCACTTCACCTTGCTACGTTAATTTATTCTAATTGTTTTTGTTTTTTACCCTGAAGTTGTCATGAGTTAGGATGGGAAATCATCAAACCTGGAAAGAAAATCTACTGTGACTTCAGATTGATCATGAAACATCTCTGTTACGAATAAGAACCATGAAATCAAGTGACACAAAGCAGTAAAATACCACGTTACGTAATGAATTCCGCAGAACTACGTCAAAGTGGATTTTAGTTGAAGTGTAAAGTACGTAACAAAAGTGATGCTATTAGCGGTTGGTTAACGTACTCAAATCAAGGATCGATCACTTTAACGAAAGATTAATGGAAACAGACAACGAACATTTCCAGGAAAATGTAAGAAGCGACCTGTTTTGTTTATCTTTAAACGAGTAAGGCGAGAAAGTGGCAATGGTATAACATAAGTTTATAAATTCAAAGATTTTGCTAGTAAGGTATTAATTTTTAGTAGTAACATTAATTATAACTATTATTAAGAAAAATAGTAGGTTTAACAACTAAATTGGTAATATAAAACATTAATTAGCTTGATTCAACCAAGAAAAAGGTTTAATCTATTGTGTCAAAGCAAGTTAATTTAATTAATTGAGAAGAACGGTAGAATTAACAATTTCGAATAGTAAATCTAATCATTCTCTTTGTTTGGAGCCATGCCAACGGTTGTTCTCTTTAATTTTTGGGTCGATTCATCGAAATGTTTTTTTCGATGTAATATTCTATTTTAAATATTTCAAAGAAGTATATTTAGTCGCTGCATTATTTTAATATATCCATTGACAATTCAATTTCAACTTTATATGAGGAATATGTAAACGAAGGATTTTAACTGAGAGTATGAAACAAAGACAGAACAGCTGGCAAAATGAAAAGCTTTAAAAACTCCAGATTATCAAGCCTCGTACTTAAAAAATGCAGATGTACATCTACATAGTAACCCAAGCGCTGAATTCACAAAAATATTTTTCTACTCCTCAGTTTGGCAAAAAGTTCATCAAAGGATTTCTCTTCTTAACCCAACGCTGATATATATCTTATACTCTCCCCTACTTTATCGTGACAAGGCAACTTATAATTGCCCTACTGTCCATACACAAAATCGGGCTGATTAAGAAACACTCCTGAATGGTCGTAAGTTTGACCCAAAAGTTTTCATCGCAAATTCAAATACTGTCATTCAATTCAAATTCAAATTGAAATCTCAAAAAGTTGCTCCTCTTCACGTGACTTATCTTATGTTCTTAGGTTAAATTTTATATGGAACTGAATTTTCAATGTATTTTGATCGAAAAATACAAGTGTTACGTAGGTCGTCAAGGTTGCTTACATAAAATAAAGTTTCACAAAATATTAACTTATTTCACTAAGAGTTTGGCAATTTACGACAGAAAGCATTATTCAACGACTAAAATAAGAATTCTATTTCAATTTTCCTACCTTTTGGTGCTTGTCTCGAATATCATTCTAATTCAATATTGTAAAAGAAATAAGGCGTGCAAACGAAAAAAGAAAAATTTCCATTTATTTCTCGAGGGAAAGCTTGAGCCGTCTGGGGTCGAACTGGAGACCATTTGATACAGAAGGAAATTTGTGGAGTGTGGAATCTCTACAATGTGCAAAGTTTGAAAGACGTGCAATTTTCGGTCATTTTTTAGGTGGACACACACGAACATAAAAATAAACCAAGTCTCTTTTGTATATCAGATTGCTCATAATTTGGGTTAAATGGAATTTTTGGATCTCCAAAACAATTAATATATCAAAGAATGATCGAAAAGTTTTAAAAATCTATAGCAATTCGATAATTGGTTAACCTTGCAGGGAGCCTCAGAAGGGATTACGTTCGTTAACCGATCACCCTCTGTAATTGAGGAAATTTTTAAATGATTCATTTACCTTTCATCTGCGCCTTTGACACTTTGTGTGGTGCAGTGGTTCGTATAACAGGGCCCTCGGATTTGTTCTCTCCGCTTTTCTCTTCCACTTTGCTCGGTCCCGCACCCTCTGTGCTACTCGCAGTGCCTGATGAATCGGCATTGCCCTCCTGGCCACCGTGGTTTGTTTGTCGGGTCTGAAAGGAAATAATTATGTCAATCTTTCTCAATAGGGGATTAAAACTAAGCGCACATCGAACTATTGAAACATTGTACAGCTCATTTCTCAGTTCTTAAGCTTAGTTTTGTGATGAAACACTTGTAATTCACTCCAACTTTACCCTTTTAGCATAACCCTATAAATTTTGAAAAGGAATTTTTCATCGAGTGTAACCGATACATTGATAACTATTTCTTTCTAGAAAGAGTGATGGCAAAAGGAAATTAAGTTATTATTCATTTTTTTAATATGCCGAATTTAAGGTATATTCGTAAACTCATAGAAATTTGGCTCCTCTAGTATAAACGAGATATATTATTTCAGCTTCTCCCTAAAACATTTTCAAACAAACGTCGCAAGCCGTTGGAAGATGCATTGGCTGTTCCAGTTTTCTTCGCATCGGCTTTTAGATAGAATGATTTTCCGCAAAACTTCCTTGCTTTCGAATATGGAGGAAGAGAAATATTTCATTTGAGGACAATCTTAAGCGTTGCCATTGAACATACAGCCTTTCTTTCAGAAATGTAAGCTGACAAAGATAAGCAAATAACAGTCTCTTAATTTGAATTTGACAAACAAAAACATAACATTACTGTGAATGTTTTTGCATAAGTGCCAAGAAAAAGTAAGGAGTATGAAGATCATGACTGTGTTTAGGAGAGAATTAAACAATTTTCTATTCTCGGAGTCCAATGAATGAATTCGTATATGTTTACTTATTTAACATGTGGAAGATAGTAAATATATTTTACAAATTATATGCTTTCTAAGATTTTTTCGGTAAGTTGGTCGGTTCTTGTAAAATATAAGAAAAGGAGAAATGTCGAGAATAGACCTTTATTGTAGGTAAACATTTGAAATTCATAAATGCGATGGTAAATTTTAATGTGAAAAAGAAGTAATTTCAGTACAAGTTAAAACAACTTAGTAAGATGTTTTAACTTCTATTGTTTGCTTTCCACTAAGTAAAGCCTGCCCATACTGAGTTTATGAAGTAATTTCAGTGAGGGGAAATTAGGCATATTTTTTTAAACAATACTAGAAAACAAATAATATACATAAACACAATGCGCTTTGATTACAATAGGACAGAAGATATAATAAGGAAAAGATATGAAAATTACTATGTAAATCTGTTTCTAAATAATTAATTCAGATTTAATCACCGGATTAAATTTCTAACTAACTTTAATATTATGTATTCGAGAAGAATGAGTACGAATTTAAAAGAAAATTACTTTTTCATCAAGTTGATATCTGTTTGAAAAGACCAATCTTTAATTTAAATTCAGAAACCATATGAGTTTTGCTAAATAATAAGGTTTTCGCAAGATATGAAAATTAAAAAATAAGAATGAATTCATTAGCTCTTGCTTAGCGTATGTTTTTCCTTTTCGGAGAAAGTAAACTTAAATTTTTTCTTGAAAAGTAAATCGGCTTACTTTACATAATTTTTAAAGTTACAATTTCGATCCGTGATTTGAGTTTGTGACGTGGTTACACCAAAGCATAAAAATCCTACTGAATGCACCTTCAGAATCATATTCTGCAAGAATGTATGTACGTAAGATAATATCAAAAGTCTATTAATAGAATATTATTATATTGACTTTCGCAAGAGTGAAGATATTTTAGTGATATGTGAACGCTTTCATGTCATCGCTTAAAAGAGTCACAGAATAAACCACATTTTTAATACAATGGAATTCTTTAGAAAATTTCTATTTACGGAAATAGAGCAGGAGGAATACGGGCGTCCACATTGCATGCGTCTGACATGCGCATTTCCTTTATCTCTTTCCGTCCTCATTTGTTCTTAATTTTCACGCCAAATGAAAGCTAAATGTGGGTCATCTTTGCTTTGAGGTGTCGAGTCGGGGAAAATAACGACTCGGGAGGACATGGCGCGCTAAGTACTACGAAAAAGAGAATGAAAAAGCTTTGTTTCCACTCATTCAATTCAAAGCTCTTCTGAACGCGCGTGGGATTGTCCAGGACATTTTTAATTTTCTCAGCACTACTAAACTAAATTTTACTCTGATTTTTATTCCGTTTCTCTATTATTTTTATCTTGGCTTGGCTATTTTAAAACTGTCTTCTCTTTTTTTCGATCCTATCAGATGACCGACACTTGACCGATACTATTTTGCGGTTTTATTTTGGTTATTGTTATTTGGCTATTATTCGTTGGTTAGATATTTAATATGAAAGTAAATAAGAATTTTTAAATATGATACATGTGTTCCCCAACCTCTCCCCACTCCTTTCCCTACCTACTACTTCGTTACTCTCTATCCTTTTAATTTATCATATAAACTCTTATATCCTGTACTTCTTTTGAAGAAACTTTTTTTAACGAAAGAAGTCGCAATAAAAATTCTATTGTGGAAATTACTTAGAGTCTTGATTGGTACTTAGAATCTTCATTCTCACTTCCAAACATTATTTAGATGACTTTTCATTAAACGGGGAAGGACAAAATTCAGTATGGAAAATTATGATTTACTTTCGTAAGTTATATTAGAAAGCCTTGAAATGTTTTGTGTTATTCCATTTGAATAATCTTAGTTCTTATTAAATTATGATGTAGAAGCTTTTAGAACTAGTTATAACTATTAGTCAAACAAGAGAATATATTTGTAAAATCCTCTTTTATATGCCAAGTACATACATACATAACGTAATTTTCCTAGTGTATCTAACAAATAAAGATATCTCGACCGAAATATGTAATTTATTGGGAGTATCGTAGAGAAAGCGTTTGATAGAGAAATTAGTAGAAAAGCAACTACATTAACATTAATTTTTACTAAATAGAAGAGAATATAGAGATAATTCGATATTAATGTATTTCATAATAATTTTATAAATATATTTTTCAAATATGCGACCTAGGTTTCAGAGCATCGCTCCATCAGTATTTTTTTCTTTCCGCAACAAATTTTCCCATACATGTATTTTGGGGCAACTGAAAGCTACTTTCTTTGCTGAAAGATGAGAATATTTATCGGTAACTCTCAATAGTCGCAAATTATATATAACGCTCGCTGATGTAGTATTAGTTTTGCTCAACAAGTCTGTTTATTAAGTGAGGGAAAAGCATGATGATGAACAGCTAAATTATGAGCAGAGGTGGAATCCGAAACATGATTTATAAACATAAATGTTATTTCACATCTATTTGTAATTTACGAAACAATTCTGCGATTATTTTAAACTCACCAAAAATACTGTCATTTATTTAAATAGAAAAGCGAATATGTTTCTATTATTGAGATATGACCTTTTTCATTCTGCGCTCGGTACACAATAACTGTTTCACTCCGATAACACCGTTCATCTGCCCAAATGATTTTCCGTTTTCATTAATGTCCACGTATATTTATTGCGAGAAATTTAGGGAAATTTCGGAGATAATTTATTAAAACGAATCAAATAGAATATTTTTTTGCAGCGCTATTCAATTAAGTCATTATTAAATTTCAAAGTTTTGTACATTCCTAAAAGTAGTTAAAATTACCGCTCTCTGCAAGTGATAGTTTTCCGCATGAAAATACTGACAGATAAAAAATGTATCTATTCCTAAGGACTTCAAATAAATAGTAATTTTTAAATTTTATTTCTCATATCCTCCGTTGTATATTCTTAATCCTTAAAATTAATTTAATTAAATTAATTTTATTGTATATATACACACACATTATACATTATATTAAAATTTAATTAACATAAAATTCTTAACAATTGCAAGCACTGAAGTTAACAAGCTGTAACTGATTTCAAATTTGAACACAAAATATGTAAAGAAAAATGTTGGATTATCGATTCATTCGGTAAAAGTGAGTCTTTCAGAACTCACTTGAGAAGTATGCCTCATATAATAGCTATTAGAAAATTTATAATTTTCATTATAAATTTTCAGAGTGACTTATAACCATTAATATTCTTTAAGATGGAATTATATTTACGAGTAAATTACAGAGTGATTAACCGTAATCCTTTATTTCAATTTTCAATTTGCAGCCGTCGAAAACTGGTAGGAATACGAGTCGTGACAAAATATGATCACATATTCCTAAAAAAGATAATCAAATTCTAATCTAACGCAAGATTTCTGCATTAAAATGTCAAATCCACGCGTTGTCTGCATGATGAAAATTTGGTCTGAATAAATTGTCTCGTAACAATTTGTACATTATTCTTTATTCTGTTATTATTTTTCCCTTTAATTACTAGTAATATATAAGAGATTCAAATTGAAATTTATAATATTTACATGTATGGGCTTCTCATGAAAATGTTTGCTATTTAAATATTTTCCATGTGTATCGGAGAGAAGTTAGAGTCCAGTTAATCCAAACTTACTAACCCGTTTCAGTGCTTAGAAATTAAATTCGGAAAAGGTGGAAATTACGTCTCGACAGTCGAGTCAAGTCTTTATCGAGTGTTTCCAGACTGATAGTGCGAATGAGTATTAGATTTCACAGATCGCTTACTTGCGAAATTTCCCATTTATCCGCGAATTCTACCAACGATTTCAAAACACAGGAATTGGAAGCTAAAATTTAACCGAAATCCATCGTTTGCACATCGATAAATACATCTATCCGATATATTCGAACTTATATTATCCCAAATACCCTAATAGGTTTACAGGCATTACATAAGATATATGAATAATAATAGTTCAAATAATAACAATAAAAGCAAGGCCTATAACCCTATTAGGATTATAGGCATTGCAAATATTTGTACCTCTAACTCTCGAAATAACAGTTGTTTTTCTGACCATGGGAATGGAAAAGGTTTTGCAGTTAATCAATATTACGCCGCTGCTATTTCTACCTCGCGGATCAATCGGAATTCCATTTCGTATCACTGAAACCTTCAACATGGGCAGAGGATAATTGGGTTTTGGCCAGCCTATTGCTGCGAGGCAAACAATTCTCACTTGAAAGATACACCGTACATCCGATCCTCCATATTCGTAATGTTCAGTTTACTGACGAAATTTAAAAAAATCAAATTTTTTAAATTTATCTCACCGATGTAATTTCTACGCTCCCGATTTCGTAACAGTTTTCCGAATCTAACTTCGTGCTTTCCGAGAGAATGTTTTAGAAGAGATGATGGAATGTAGAGTAGAAAGATTGAATTTTTCTGTGCAAAATAAAATCGTCGTGTTAATTGGAAGTAATTGAAAATAAAAAGAGCTTAATAATTAGTTTCTACAGATGATTAATTTTAAAAATTTTATTCTGATGTTAAATACACAAAGGAATTATTTCAGTTTGACGATGATCATCATAGTTGTTTGTAGAGATAAGTGTTATCCAAATCCATTATTCAGTACCATCCGAACACTTTTGTTTTCAATTCACAGAATGTCTTCATTCGTTATTGTCTCCATCCATATCATCTCCATGACAGTATCACCACCTCTTCGTTGATAAAAGCTTGTTTCATTAATTAAAAAAGTAAAAGTCATTTTCTCTCAGTATCCGTTAGAATAAACCGTCTCGAAGTTTACAAGCTATTTAATTAAATTAATAAATAAATTAATTTGCTATTAATTTATTTACTTTCTGTCTTTCATCTTTGAATGCCTCATTTTGAATTACCTAAAGTAAGCAGTTATGCGAACACAGAAGCGTGAAAACAATTTTCCCGTATATTCGAAGCAATTCAGAGAGACCAAATGTTTTTCCTATACGAGTGTTTTCGCGAATTAGTTTTTTTGTTTTCAGTCAATTTAGGAAACGAGGAGTCATTCCATTTCCCTTTATTCAACTGTGGGATGCATCGGGAAAAGGGATACGGAGCTGACGGCTTCGAAAAAGATTTATCTTCAAGTGCAAGAGCTCCTCCTCCCCCTCGTATCTGTCACTCGATTAATTCTCCACAAAATCGGAAGAATTTCAGCCTGAGTTGGCCTTAATTTCCTCCTAAGCTCGTGTCTGCGGTATTACAATTGCGACAAGCTTGGAAACGAAGATATTCTTCTGCTGTTAATTGTATGTATAATCCTGTAATGGAAAATACGCTAATACAATTTCGGCGTCTGTCATATCGCTCGAGCACATTTGAGGTGAAAAGTGAGATTTCTACGTTAAGACTCGTTACAATTCATCCTGCAAACACAGTGAAAATGCCCGAATAATATATAAGGACTGTTCTTCATTTAGTGTATCTTTCTCGACCTTTGCAACATCTGAAGACCAATTTACAATACAATTTCCACGTTCCACGTGATAACTGATGGAACAAAACCGTCTTAAATGCACTAAAACATTAAAATACACTGACCATGGATAAAATTCAACCGCGAACTGGGTTTTGGTGCTGGATTACATCATCAGGATGATTACACATGAGTGTGGTTACGACTGATGATGGTATAACCCAGTACCGAAACAATGGTCGTGAATAAAGTTTATTTTTGGACATTATATTTTAATGTTTTAGCGAATTTTGATTTACAAGCTTAAATAGATTTAATAGGTTAAATTGGAAGCAATCTTCATAAATATACTAGTGATGTTTGCGTCTCTGAATCTGTGGTTGGTCTCCGTAATAATGGTTTAAGTCATCGTTTAAATGTCTTCTTTTACCTTTTTTGTGAAACGATCTAGAAATGTTCTCATCCCATTGCGTTCAATTCCATTTCGCCCAATTTAGAAATGGTATTTAGTCGTCTTTTTCTGCTATTTTTATGAAGATACTATCTGATAAGGCTATATTTGTTTTGTTCTAGGCGCTTCTTTTAGGTCTAGCGAAAGAACTACTACACAAAACTGCTGTGACTTTGAATTGCTATAAGCTTTCCACTTCCACCATCGTATTACCTGTCATCAACTTCTTTTGTTGAATCTTTAACTAGGCCAGTTCAACTTTCATTTAGTTAATATAAAATATATCCTAACATATCAAACATATATATATATAAGCTAATAATGCTAAATTTAAGCCCACTTCATGGAATCCAAAGCGGCTATTATAGATAGACGATCAAATTGAGTTCGGTTTATCTATTACATTGCATCTAAACCGGTAAACTGCAGAACTCTGGTGTTACGCATGATATTCATGTTTCATTTACCTTTAATTTAACATCATGCTTTCACTCTACTTTCCATTTAATTTGAATAATCAGTGGGGTTCAGGTGCGAAAAGATCAACATTAATCTTTCAACATATTGCTCTATTCTCTGTCGAGATGAATTTGGACTGATACTAACAAAGGTATAGTTCAGCGTGTCAAACGTCAAACTGTTTCGAAGCGTTATTTTCGCTCCCACTATTGAATTATTATATCCTTCTGAAAGTTAATTTTATTGTTTGTAATCTTTTCATGTACATTAAATTACACTTAAATTTAGAATAATACCTAAAATTGTCACTTAAAAAACGTACCCGCGTTTGGTAAACTTTCCATCAGTCACACTTGAGTAAAATGTGTATTGTTGGAAATTGAAAATCGGAACGGAATTAAATACGGTTTTCGGTTTTTAATTATTTAGGTTGGGGTTTTACTTCGGCAAAAATAACGTTCTTTTTTCGATGTCCTGCTTCTGAGCCATGTTTGCCTTGTAGGCTAGGGATATTGAGAAACCCTGATCTAGTAAGTCGTAGATGAATTGCATCGCAGAAAATGGCCGCTTATCGTTGCGTTGACGACAGTCATCTTTTTCTCCCAACCTTGAGTGTACTAGGAGCGCATTCAGTTCGATTTCCAGTTGCACACTTCTCTCTACTCCATTCACTTGCAGAGAATGAAAGCAACTTCGCGCGGTATCGATTCCTTCCACCAGAGGCCCTCTTTTTCCCGCCACTGTCTTTCATTTTATTTGTTCCCTTGCCATAAAGGAGAGCGAGAGTAGGTCGTTGAGATGCCCGTTCTCGAAGCTTCCGTTGTCCCTTTTTTCACGGATTATTGGCAACTAAGGGCTGATCTAGGCGTACGCGGATTATTCAACGTGTTGATCCGTCACTCCCTTCATATCGATATTTAATTCCAAGGTAAGGAGTCATTCTTTGCGATACGTGTTAATTGCAAGCATTTTCTTCAAGTATAATACAAATAATCTATTTATGAGTGCATCTATTGGTAGATTCCTTTCTTTAATGTTGTTTCTTGCATGATTAAAGCTACTAATTTTGGTAATAAATGATTTTATCTTTTTTGTTTTAAAAACGATCGTTGAAAGGTCTGTTTGCTTTTTAACAGATGAACCAGAAGTGTTTCCTTTCCTAAGTTGAGTGTTTATGTATGAAATAGTATTGATATTCAAATAATATTTTTAAAGTAACCATAGAATTAAAGTTCTCGAAATTAAAAGCTTTCCTCGAGTGATTATTTTGAATTATAGATAGATGGAGGGATTTAAATGTAATCAGCGAGGTCGCTTGACTTCTTATGTCATTACAGTATCTTCAACTATGAATTAAAGAGAAGAAAGAGTACATTGTGCAAAATCTTAGCAAATGAAGGTTGACAAAAGAAACCAAGTTGCGGAAATTCCCCACAAGGAAGAGATGAAAAAACCGCGAAAACACAGTAAAAAATAAAAAGACCATAATTATATAGCGTTACACGGCAGAAATAAAGAAAAGTAAGAAATTAAAATTAAAATTATATAAGTATAAAACACAGAAAAATGTATAAACCGTATTAAAGATGAATTAACGTAAATGAATTATTCAATGTCGTTAGTATAAATCACTCCATACTGCGTTCCAGTTTTTCTAGTCATTTTGACAGCTGAAAACCGTACGTGAAATCTACCATTGTTATTTATGCATCTTAATTTTAATCAAATAATAATTAATAATGTGAAAGACATGGAGACGACCTAGAATGAGGCTTTTATTGCATTACGGAGAAAAAATATACAGGATTTCATTTACATAAAATCCATAATTGCTCAATAGAAAAACTGGAATGCACTATAGAGGTTAATACACTTTATAATACCTGCCCGGATAGCATGAGAACTGGTTCGAGTCCTAGTCAGTTCTATAGTTCTCAATTGTTTCTCCTTGAGTTGATACATTTTCTTGTATTAATGAATAACTGTAATATTTTGGCAATTTATTTACCTCAGAAATGTATACCTTTAACCAGGTTAATTAAGGCGAATCATCCCAGAAAAGTTACGATTTAATTTCAAGAGATGGCAGCACCGCTAGCGTCAAATTTGTTTTCACTCTCCTTTGATTACGGTTTACCCGGTTTTCGTTCAGTAAACGGTTCAGTAAACTAATAACAATAAAATAATAAAATATTCGCACACTGGAGAAATAATTTTATATTTCTTTTTTAACCATTTTTCGACAAGATAGGTTCTTATAAAGACTTAATAAAATTTGTTGGTACAGTCAGTTTGCGGAGCTAATTTTTTAAAACACGTAGCAACTTTTATTTCTAAAATTAAAAGTATAGTTTCTAGTGCATTAGCATGAATTAAAGAAAATTGAAAAACGGCAACGCCGCAGCGCGCCGCCTAAAAATGCAGACTCTCTGGATGTGAGGGTTAAGCAGAGTTAAATGCCATTCGATATCTGCGTAATCTCATGTTACCGCCGGTGAATGTTTTCCTCAGACACCCTAAAATGTGCTGCGTATTAAGAGGGGAATATTTATTACAGAAATTGAAATTTTGCTGGAAGTTTGAACGCCCGAATGTCTCTCTTATATGTCTATCTTTTATAATAATTACCGATTCGAAATATTTATTGTACATAATAATCACCGATATGTGTATATTTATCTACCCGATGTCAGTAACTCCTGTAAGAAATACATGGGAGAATACAGGAAAATTAATTTCACGCACTTCCCGACGAGATAGAAATGTGAAATTTAAGGATTGATTAGAGCATGAGTGACCTAACCGATACCAACAGTATCCTTGGTTCGAGTGTGGACGACTAAAAAATTCTCTCATAAGAAATGCGCGTTAAGTTCATTTTGATCGATTGCAGATAATTTTTCTTTAGCAGAATTAAATTGGAAGTAATGGTTCTAGAACACTGTCTTGAAAGAATGACTGCAAATTAAGGTATAAAAATCTTTTTGCGGCGTCTAAATGTTAAATTAATTAAAACTGTAATTATCGCTATATAAAATATGACCGGTATGACCGATCTGAACTTCTTATTTAAATTAATATGTTACTTTGCTTTTTTAATTTCGTAATTATTCCATCTCCACGTCGCTTTCTTTTCGCTGACAGACGGAGAATTTTAGAGCCTTTGGTAGAATATCTCATTACTCAAAATTCTTCAAAGACTAAGTTAGATGCTCGAAAACGTGATAAGCATATGCTCTCAGAAACCAGACACCTCTTATTTGTTTTCGCGTAGAAGTTCATATAAATGCATTTCCGGAGGAAGCGTTTCAACGTAGAATTGTTTTCTATGACTTCTTTAAAACACTCTCCTGAACAAACGATATATTAATTTATAAAATTAAAAATTGCAATGTGTTTTAAAAAATTGTTCTACATTTTGACTACCGCTAATTTTTGAAAAAAGTTTTTATAAGACTAAATTTTTTAATAAAAATGGAAATTTCAAAAGAATACATTTTTCTCAGGAATGCTCATTTTCTGTGGTTATTTAAAGTTAAAATCCACTTTTTGATTGAAAATTGAACGAACCATTCACGAATAAGAAAAGAAAAATAATTTGACTTATTTAGGTGCTGCCACGTGGGAGATTTTCTTGGAACTAATTCAGGCAGGATTCGCCTTAATACATAGCAATGGATAATTTTATCCAGTTATAAGTAATCAACATATCCAAATAATATGAATTAAATTATTGTTTACCTGAAAACGGTAGGTTTTATCTATATTTTAACTTACAAACATTAAAAATAATCTTTATTTTACGTAAACCATGTAAAAACTGACTGAATTTTTTTTAAACTACATATTTTTAGCCTAAAAATGAAGGAAATATCGGCAAGGACTTTAAATGTCCAGAAAAAGTAATCAACACAACCAAATATTATGAATTAAATCAAAAAAGATATTTTTACTTGAGAACCGTAGATATTTTATCTATATTATATTTTGTTTGAACTTAGAAGCAACAGGAATGATGAAGGATTTCATGTTTCTATTATATTATATATAGTATAATACATTACATCTGATAATAATGAAAAAGTTCTTTCAATATCCTTGAAGATTAGCGGGGCTAATTGCAATCCAATTGCTTAAATTTTTGAATGGCGCTGATTAGAACAAATAGTTTACGTTCGGTTTATCTTGCTTCTCTAACTTGAGACGAAAGACATCTACAAAAGTGTTTCAATAACTAACATATTTCAATACTGAAGGCGAATCTCCCACAGAAGAGGCTGACATCTCAAAGAAATAGTCACTTATTCTGATGAACAGACACTCACTCGTTTTATATCAGTTCATACATTACCTAAGGAAGTGTGAATATATGTAAGACTACAGCTACATTGAAAATAACTCGATAAGTCGCAATGTTTCGGTAGTTCACTTTCTGCTTTCTATATTTCATTCGGTGTATGACGCCATTCACATGGCAAATGGGGAGGTAATGGAGAATCGAGGCAGGGTTGTGGATAAGTGTCGAAAGGGTAGAGATCAAGAGCAGTTTATAAAGCGCGAATGATTAAGAGGAGCGTTTGATGGAGTTTTTTTGAATATCCGAGAGGAAGGCCAGAAAAATGGGAAGGTGTTACGATAGAAAATTGTAAAGAATAAATTCTCGTTGAGAATAGACCACAGGGATCAGGTAAAATGTTTTATTATCAGTTTAGATGAATTGAAAGATTTATGCTGTTCAAAATATTTATCTAGATCATGGCGGAAATGGGCTCATAAGTGATATTTATACGGTTTCTTTCTCTATGTTCAGTTTATACTGTAACAACTGTTTCCTATTAGAGAAGGGGGATTTTATGGTTTTGCTGAACCATTGACGGCAATCCTGCATTTATTAAATTGAAATTTCTGATTGTATCCTAACATTTCTCTCGGTATAATTTCCGCATAATCTAAATTATGAAACCGTTATGTTAAGACCTAGAATACTAACAAAGAGAAGCGGAGAATCTTTATTTTGGTTTGAGTTTATATGGAATTCGCTTGTTGCAAATATTTTTCGGATTGATTAATTCCAAGTGAATTATTTTTAAAGGATTTTAGCTGTGGGATTGCATGGAGACTGCGGCTCTGTGTTTTTGTTAGTCTCTTTTATAGAAATATGTCTCTTTTGCTTGGCAAACATTTGGTAAGCTCATAGATTCATGCCGATGATAATTGTACACAAGGATTGTTGATCCTGTTTAAGAGCAGAGGATTTAATGAAAATTTTGCGAAATATCGCACACGGTTCAGAGATCCAGATTCGAGGGATCTCCCCAGATGAGAATTTCATGTTCCACAGTTGCTCTAAGAAAAACTGAGGAATGACGGCCAAAGCAAACTTGGCGGTCTGGTTTAGTGGAAGTTTCTGATAATTCTAACACGCCTAAGCAAACATTCAGCTCCAAGATGTCCTGGAGATTAATCTTGACATGGGATTGATATGAGATCAGAATTCATACCATGATCCACACTTGTAATAGATATATGATGCGAGGAAATAAACAGCATGGTTGAATTCAAATGAATGGTTTGTGCAAATCATAAATTTAACACGAATTTGGATTCAGTGATAAAAGAAATGCCGGATTAGTACATGACATAATTTATTTCTCTTTGAATTGAAGAGGAAAATCCTTCGATTTTCATTCGATTTAAACTCACATCCACACGCAAATCACAATAGCTGAAGTTGATTCTCAATGTAAAGTAAACGCAGATAATTACCATAAAATTTTGCATTACTCTACCCATACGAAAACAGTAGATAGCTGAGTAACAAAAAATCCGTGGTGTTACGTGTTTACTCGACATATTACTAACAATAAGTATGTGAATAAATGTAAGCTTGGTAAGTACACCTTCTGCCATACGCTGAGAGACGACTCGCTGGATACAATTTAAGTTGTATATTTACCAGAATCTTAGTAGTTAGCAGAAGTATCATTATATCAAAGTAGCGTTGACAAAGTCGTTCCCAGCAATTGCCTGCAAATCGACACTGCAAATTGTTCGTAACTGGAAATGCTGATATTTCAGAATATTGCCTCCTATTAACATATCCCATCATTCGTTGTAATCATAATTACTTTCATATGCACCTGAAATCCCCGTGTATTCTTACGGGAAAACGCATTCCCAGCTTCAGCAATCGCATTGGTCGTCAAGGATCGGCTGTTTATGGCCCCAAAATTTCACAAAATTTCCTTTTATTTTAACCGAATTTCCTTTTTATTTTAACGCGATTTTGACACGATAACGATATTTCACGACCAAAACAAAAATTTTTATTCATTTTTTTTGTTGTTAGTTTCGCTTTCGTACGGCTATTATATCTAATTTAATTTTGCAAAAGAAATGTAACCTGCAACCGATAAAGGTGAGGTTTACGTGCATTTATTATGAGAAAGGTTTTTCTTGTCTGAGTTCGAACTGAGGACTTTCAGGTAAATACAAAGTAGCACATTATCTGCGCAGGGAGTATATAGAACAACCTTGAAAGTTTGAAAGATTTGCCACGTATGGTTTTCGAGTTTTAGGCGAACACACACACTCACCTTACTTTATTATGTTACATTACGATTTTATATTATTTGGTTGTTTTTTTTGTAACTCGAAAAACTTTTCTCAATCAGAAGAACTTTTCCCTGAAACTTTATTCCATTTTGTATCTATTCGAAGGCTTTGGTTTTCTGTTTTCGGCGTGAGAATTTTCACAATGCAAATGTCCTTGATTGACAATTCGATCGAACAGCCACATTAGATCGGGGACAGCGGAGAAAGAATAGGAAAACTCTGAATAGGTGAAAGAAAAACTTCGCACAGACGAAAAATCTTTCTGCTGAGTATACGATAGAAAGTTAAACCCGTTCAAATCTCAGTATCCGTTTAGTCGTGTCGATTCTTTAAATCATATGACAAACCTATCCAAAATAGTGGTAAATGTATAACTATTTACGTTTGATGGAAACGTGAACAAAGATTTTCATAAATGGGTTTCCTATTGTTCTGTTTATAACTTTCTACGATTGAAGGATTTTCGGTGGGGTGCTGTAGGTGTTAATTAAGGGATGGAAATGAAAAATGCGCTTTAATTCACTTTATATTTATAAATTTCTTTTTTTCCTATGAAAATTTTGGTATGGTAATTATATGCAGCAGCGGAACAAATTTTATCATATAAAATAAGAAATTAGCAATTACGAGAATCAATAAAATTGCTGGAAGTGATAGCGAAGGAAAGAATTTAAAAAAGGAAAGATAACAAAAATATTCTTAAAATTGCCCTTTGATAAGAGTGTCAACTAGAAACCGGCTGTGTTTTGCTGGAATGAATTAAATTCCGGTATAGTGTACATTTTGTGTCAAGCATTAAAATATCAATAAATAATTCTATTTTTCCACTTCATTTAATAGAACAAAAAGAGTACGTAATTTTCTTATTGATAAGAGCTCTCCAACTTAGACTTCCCGAAACATTTCTGCCAAAGTCAAATCCGGGAGAACAGTACATGTACAGAAAAATCTTGGTTGAGCGATAGCTGGTTTTATTGCAGCTATATTTCCTTACAAACTTTATCTGTGGCTTATTGGAAAGGCTGAACTGTGGAAATGTTAAGCATTGTAGGGCATACTTATCTATGCTAATCCAGGGGAGAGAGCGCTGTGGCTGAGCAGGGAAGAATATTCCATCAAGTCAAGCGGAATGAGTTATGGAAGGATAAGAAGAGAAAGGGAATTTTCCTTTGACTTTCCTCTCTCTTATCCACTCTCCCGCTCCACTCCTTTTACCAAAGGACCTTCCTGTCTCAAGGAAATCCTATTTGTACACTTCGATGAACCTAATGCTTGGCGGAAGATCACAATATACAGATATCTACTCCGCTTCGATGAATGTTGTAGTTGCTGCTTCAATAACCGGCTAGCCCAATAATACCATCAATATAAGGAAATTTAAGGTGTATTTCAATTATAGAGCATTATTATTTTGATTTTATTGTATATTTTAAAGTAAGGTCTTTCGCTTTCTTAGAAAAAAATCTTTGTCAGGTAAAGTGCTATTCATGTCTTGTGTTCTAACTGCGATTATAAATTTAAGTGGAAAATTTTCTTCGTTTTACACTTTTTACCGTTATTCACAAGATGACAGATAATGCAATGCCTAGAGACTGTAAATTACATAATATAAACTGGTAGGCGGTACACTGTACAATAAAATTATATATGTATGTATGTCATCATCATCATCAGCCATTTTCAATCCGATGTCGGATGTAGGTCTCCCCAAGCGCTTTCCAATTCTCTCTATTCTGAGATTCTCTTTGCCATGTCACCCCTAAGTACTTAATGATCTCTCTGTTCCATCAGTCCTTTGGTCTTCTTCTTGGTCACTTCCAATCTCTTGATTTCCAGTTCAGAACCGCTCTTGTCTAATGGTTGTCGTTTCTTCTCGCCACATGGCCTGCCCACATCCATTTCAGTTACCTTACTTTATCTATGATGTCTGTCACTCCTGTCTTCATCCTCACCCAGGTGTTGCGTTTCCTTCTTGTGATCCCGAGCATACATCTTTCCATACTTCTTTGCATTGTCTGAAGTCGTTGGGTTATTACAGCGTTTAACACCCAGGTTTCACTTCCATAGGTCAACACTGGTTGAATGCATTGGTTGAAGACCTTCCTTTTCAAGACCATAGGCATTTGTGACTTTAGAATATGTGCATTTCTTCCGAAGGCACTCCAGCCGAGTTTAATTCTCCTGTTTACTTCGTTAATCCTGTTCTCTCCTGTGGTTACTAGTTGTCCTAGGTATGTGTATTCTGAGCAGACATCCAAAGACGTCCCTTCAAATTTGATTGTTTCTTGTGCTGCAAAGTTATACATTACCTTTTTTGGTTAAGTTTATCCTGAGTCATATTTTCTCTGTATATATTGTCTCTGTATGTATGTATGTGTGTGTGTATATATATATATATATATATATATATATATATATATATATATAATTTTGATGAGATTCCATTGGAAAGCAATTATGATTTTAAAATAACGTATGGATAATTGTCTGCAGGAATTTTTCAAAGGATGGTCGAAAAATCATTAATCGGTTTTTGAAAAGTACACATCGCTTGTTCTATAGATTCAAATAATTAAGAATGAGATGAAGACAACGGAAAGAATTTTCTGAGCGTACAGAGATGTCGAAGATTACTTCATGTCTCTCATTCTGAAGCAAATGAAGATTAAAAGATTTTGATTTCGAAGAAAATGTACGACACAAAATATTGTTAAATGAAAGTGGAATGTAGCCTAAATACGGCATTTTTCCTAATTATGGAATAGAACGGAAGTGAAAGTTTTTTAGCACGTTTTGGTATTTGGGTGAATTGATTTTGCTGGATTCTTTATTTTCGTCGTGTTGAATCTCTCACACGCATTGCAATGAACGTCCTGGTTCATTCATTCGGACATATGTATGAGAATCTCGCTCTTTATTAAAAAGTGAACATCTGCATGTAATTAATCCGAATCTCCATAGCGGGTGAATTGTAGCGATATTAGCAGTGGCGTATGTGAATCTTCCCCTCTGTGACATTTCCTTCCTTTTCATTTCTTCACTTCTTTGTCGTCTCCATTTACATTGCTTAATTAATCTCTCTCGGCTTTCTTAATCTAAGGGAGTCCGTTTAGATTATGACGCTATTCTATTTTACATCCTCAGAATTGTATGTACGTAAACATGAATTAACATTTCATTCAGGGTTTATTTAACGTATATTTTATTAATTTGTGTTAATATATATATTCACGAGTTTTCTGCAGTGTGTTTCTTTTCAACAACTATAAGAGGAAAAACTTTTTTCCCCCGAAAGCTGACCAATTGAGTTTTTTGCCGTAAATTTTATAATGACCAGTAACTAATAAGCAAATAAATCAAAAAATCCATATTCGATAGGGCTAAAATATATTATCAGCGTACTACGCGTGGGAGACAAAATCTCGCCCACTGAGAATTGAACGTCGAATGTTCACAAGGAATGAGGTTTCTTTGTCATCCAAACAATAACATTATCAGTTCAACTTCTAGAAATATTTTCGTCGTCTCTTTTATTTTTCATTATATTAATTAATATTTAGTTTTACCTATGGAATCACAAAGCGTGGTTGTCAGTTCTATTTACGCTAACTCTTCCCCCAGACAAGTAATTCTAGCTGCATAACTTTCAGGATATTTATTTATCTGTGCGTATTTAAGATATGGAATTTATATTTATGGCGTAGAGCTTGACTTTCCTCTACAAAAACATAAGATGATACGAAATTTCTGTTTAGATTTATTATTATACTGTGTTAAGTCGTTTTAATCATTCTCTTCGAACGGATACATACTTTTACTCGGTTATGGAATATAAACGTGGATATTAAAAACGAGTTATAGTTACAAAATTCAATGCTTTATCGTAATGATATGATAATTTATTCTGTATATTTTCGTTATATCAAAACATCATTGTTACTTATTTCAAATTGAAAGTCACAATTCAAGGTTAAATGTCATCACATTGCCAGGAGTTTCATTAGCATTTTCCGTTATTTTTCAAAATACAGATCGTTCGAGCCTTGTGAAAATTCAGTAAAAAATAAGCGGATATTACTTTGATAATCATTAAAAATAAAAGAAACTCTCATTGAAATCTATTTAAAATGACATTAATATGTATTAACATCGACTGAGTTTAATGTTAGGTATATTCATATTGTTTTAAACGTATGATTATTAGTACAGATATTGTCACAATGATAGAATGACCTCATTGTATTTAAAAAATATTTCTAAAATAACTTAATATTCTCAAGTAAAGCTTTTTCTTTAATGAATGATCTCCAGATGATTCTAGAGTGATTGGTAAGGAGAGAGTGGGCAGATAAAGTTACAATTATTCGAACAGGTCGATCTATCATCCAACATTTTATGATAACGGTCCATAGATCAAGTTATTGATGTATTCAATCAGCAGCTCACTCCTAGTAGTTATGTTTTAAATTATGAATATTATTTTGGGATGTTGAATAAATAAGCAGATCGTTTATTATCCTCTCTCTTGAACATTTAAGGTTAAAACGATTACTCATCCGCTTCTTTATGTTAGCTCTTTCCTCGACCTCTAAATTGCTTAATTTTCTCAACTCTCTTACTTACTTCTATATTATTATAAGATGCTTAACATGTTAAAATTCACTCCATTAGGTGGCGACGCGATCATTATCGTTATTAATATTCATGTAGAATAAATTCGAACCTATATTCCATTATCTAAATCTGTTTCGTTGCACAATCCAAGCAAACGTAGGCATTAAAGTGAGTGCGAGATAGAATTCCCCAGCAAAGAATCACGTGCGGGAGAGGAAATGGAAGAGGACAGTTGGCGCCGCCTCACGTTTCTCTGGCGAACTAATCTCATTACGGCTCACTGAGAAATCTAATCCGAGGAAAACGCAATTCGAGGAGAAAAGATATCCTATGGACAAGGAAAAGGAGTTTAGAAAAAATGGACAGAATAGAGATACGGAAAGAAGGTGATGATGTAGGGTGAAATTGCTCGTACAATCAGCCTTCTGTGGAAATTTACGAAATGCATTATTGGCTATTTTATTTCTACGAAGGCCCGCCATCTTACATAAATTTTAAAAATGTGCACCAAAAAGAGAACATCTTAAATTTCCTACGATTTACAATTTGATGCATAATATTTTCCTATGTTTTTACACATACAAAGTATATTTCTGCTGCGCGCTTTTTTCAAGCTATCTCCTTTTAAATTTTATATGACGAAAGGTTAGACATAAAAAAATTATTATTACTCTTAATCTCGCCCAAACCTAGACATATTATTATTATTTGTGTCTTACATTGATGTGAACCAGATTTTTACTTTCTAGATTGCAGATGAAACATAAGAGTGACAATTTTTGAAATCATGTAGAAAAACAGGTAATTTTCATTTGAGGCAACGGCAACGGCCTACAAATTGTTTGGAAATGGACTCTCCGATGCAGGAATCAGTTAGAGAAAAAGCAATCAATCGTGAAAAGTAAAAGAAACGGACGAAGTATCGGAAGGCGATCAAAGCCACATTCCCATTATGTCGACGTGAAGACGAACGCAAGATAGCAGGCGAAACTGTCATCATTTAGAAGAATTACCGCTGGAAAATCCCGGAGAATATGTAGTCAATTACTTTTCTCATTACTTCAGTATATATTTTAGTATTTAATTCTTCAGTTGTTTACGTAGTTTATCAGTAATCGCTCTGATTTCCTTCGAAACGTCATCTATTCTAGTGACACGAGAAACCGCAGTGCTTCAACTTTGAGGTTTTAGAATTGTCCTTTCCCATTCTGACGCAAATGGAGAAGCGATGAAGAAGCCTTTGGAAGTTTATATTGGAGGACTCTAGTTTTCTCAAGTGTTCCTCCAGCTTCGCCTCGGGCGATTCAAACACTGACATCTGCAAGTCTTTACTGCATGGCATAACTATCACAGCGCTCTCCAAGATTCCATTCCAAATGACGAATGGAATGAAAACAGTCCTTGCCTTTCTTTATAACTCAATTATTTTCAGAATATGGGTGACCTTTTCTTGAGGACTACCAGATTTGTGCCATTTTCTCCATGGCGTGGGTCTTGGAAATGTTTGAAGTGCCTCTTTAGTTTTATCTGAAGCATCGAAAAGTTGCATAAAAGATGCCTTCCTTGAGATGCGCATTACAAGTGTGATGGAATATCAATACCACGAGAAAGTTGTTTATTGTAATAATTCTGTTCTACTTTAAGCTCGAGCTCTCCTTGAGAATTGGTGTAAAGTAAATATTAATATTTCTTGTAGAAGAAGGAAATATTTCTTTTATTTCATTTTCCTACACGAGGGTCGTGCATGAAATAAAGGACGGTACAATTGTTTCATGTTCTTTTAACATCTTGAAAATGGTTAACTCTGATACGAAATCTTCCTTATGAATGTAGATAATTCGATTTATGCTGTTTTTCATGAAGATTGTTAATACACCTTGAAGATATTTTCATATATCATAAAATTTTCCAATTGAGAGTTTAACTTTTTAACAAATTCTTCGCTGTTCGTAACATAAAATAAAGAAATGAGTGAATAAAACTTAGCATGGTTGAAATCTGTCCTCAAAATATCCGCATGAGGTCAAAAAAGCATTACTTTAAACTTAGGATTTTGCATTCAATGTTCTGAGATAATCTACTTTTCTTAAAAATTGCATAATCTTCTTGCGTTCTGTTAATTATTTTACCATCACGTAATATTGGGCTCACTGATGAGAGTTCAACTTAACATCAACATTTTTTTTGTCTGAGAATAGCATCCCATGACTGAATCTTTATGAAATCTTTTTGATTTAATGGGGAAGAGCGAAAAATCGAGCCTTTATATGGAAATAGATGCTACCCTTTCTGTGGGATTATTTAAAAGTAATTTCAAATTGGCTATGGTGCGGAAATCATACACATATTCCGCTCGCATTATCTCATTGACTTGCATCAATTTCCCAACTGTGTGAGACAGCTAAACTAGGTAAAAAGGCCATTGTTGGTAGCGTAACATGCGTCGTTGTAATTCTTTTAATGTCGCTAATTTATTATGAATATATATATATATATATATATATATATATATATATATATATATATATATATATATATCGATGCTTTGCGGTAATAATAAGAATTTTAAATTAAAGATGGCTTTTTATTACTGTAACGGAAAAGAAATGCATGAGAAGTATCGGGAAAGATTATCGTTCCAAGTCCTCTCTGAAATAACTTCATCTCGTGAGAAGCATAAAAACGTTACTGAGTATCTGAGAACGAAGTTGATTTCATCATTAACGGCCCCTTAAATTTATTATGACACTTATTTTCTTTTTAATTTCTGCTATAAAAACCTTACAATAGCATAGTTTATAGATCGGGGATTCTTGACAGGACGTCATCTCGAAAAATAATAAGTAACGACTTATTACGTCTTACGACAAGTTGAAAACCATGATTGATTTATCACACAATAAATGTTGAGGTAAGTTATGGTACTTGCGATTTATTCCTTCCATCTAAATGGTGTTTTCAATATTCGTATTGGGTATAACTATGCAGCTGTTGCATCTTTTAAGCATAGCACGAAAATCTCTTTAGAACGCATGAAGCTACCTTTGTTTATTGTGTTATTTCAAAATATAAGTGTGTAATCAAGTTTTGTACAGTGATTCATTATATTATGAAATTAATAAAAAGAAAATGTGACATCTCTTCTTCTACCAACTTTACTTCACGGTCATATATTTTTAACTAAACATTTATTGATGAGATATATTTATTTATTTATATACTTATTTATCAAACTATAAATCGTAATCGGTGAAGTGAAAAGTTCGTTTGGTCCTCAAAATAACTTTTTTTGCGAAATTTCATCATTTAATCATAATAAGCTTGGAAAAATACTTTTAAAATTTACTTTCGGAGAAGCAAAACATAAGGCTGACAGCGCTGAAAATTTTTGGATTTGCCTGTCATTATATAATTATAATGTAAATAATAATGTTCGTAATAAATATAACGTGATTGAATTTTTAAGAAATGTATAGTATGTAAGTTATGTGATATGTAATATACTAAAATCATGAGTAAAAGTAAGTACAAATCTTAAGATACTGAGGTTTCTTCATACTGAGCATCTGGTTTCATTTTAAGATTATTACTGTACATATATTCTTGAATCTAAGACGCATTAATCTTATTTGCGATTTTAGAACTTTCAGAATGATGTGTGTCTCTTATTTACGATCTTATGTGCATTATCACAAAGCAGAGGCGATAAAATCCTTTGCAATCGTAAACATTCGCATTATCCTTCGTCGGTTTACATCGTCCTTCGTATTCTGAAAGGTTGCGATTGGTAAAGAACACGCTTCTTACAAAACCGAGCTTCATTATGAGATTATTGTAAGAAGCGAATCCTATTAAGTAATTAATAACTGCTGTTCCATCGCAATCCTGTGTTGGGACACTGCGAATAGCATGAGTCTTACAATCGAGTTGTTATTTTCCCGCCACATGACTTCCAAAGCCTGGAATCGTCTCAGACTTCGCTACGTCTTAGATTTATGAACATACATAATTGGAATCATGCTTTTTCATACAATTCCTATAACTAAGAACTCGGACGACTTAATCAGTGCATGTAAGTGAAGTAGCGCGGAGAATAAGTAAAGCTAAATTGGGTAAATAATCCACGAAACCAGCGTGTGAAAAAGCAATGTTCAAGTATCTCCATGTAAAAGGATATCGTGAAATGAAAACCCTGTCTAGCTCTTCTGCGAATATAAGTTAAACTACGCAAATTGTTTTTTTGAAGGTATTTTGAAAGAGCACCCGCGCAGGACAGGGCTTTCCCATTCTCTCAGCAATATATTCTTTTTGGAGACATGAAAGCTATAGCTCGTGCTGAAAAGTGTCCTAGGAGTGAATTCACACTTGACCTTTCTCCCCATTCGAGGCGAGTCTCTCGTTAGGCATTTTCCATCTTTATACTGATTGTGAGATCCCCTCCCTTCACCAGAGTAATGTCTGTTTTCATTACTCTTCCAAGCGATGCCAACAACCGCTCCAGATTAAAAATTCGCCCAATTTGGTTTAATGCAGACGTCCCCTTCGAACGAAGATAAAAATGTATCTTTTACTATCGACCGGGAGAAAATTTGAGTGGCTCTCCGAAATCGCAATCAAAAATAGAACTCCCGGTGGAAAAACGAAAAATTCTTGGATCTGAATTTTCGCGACGAAGCAATAAAATATTGATGTTTTACTTTTCCGGTGACGCACGTCAAAGTTAGAGAGCGTATATTGCTGTGTTATAGAAAAACACACAATAGTTTAGAATAAGGAATTTTATCTCGAAAATCTTAGACGAAACTGGTGCGATTAGCTACGAAGTAATGGACGAGAAAACGAATTTTATTGAGACATGTGACTGAGAAATAACGACAAATTGAAACAATTTTGAGCTTGCGTGCCAATAAACGTCGACGAAATATTTCAAAGAGGCCGAAAATAAAACCAAAAATAGTATAAAATGCTCGTTGTTGATTTCATGTAAATCTAGAAAGTCGGAGAAATAGTTGACTATATGCATATAAGTTTTTTCTATTTTATCAGAATGAGTCTTTATTTATGGTCATTATCTGACTGAATTATATTCTTATTGAATTTTGTTTCCTTATCGTCTTCTACAAGTGACTGCTTTCTTTCTGAGCGTAACAGAAATCGACATTTCATTTTTATGGTAATAGAAATCTTGTTGATACTTGGAATTACCTTGTAAGTCGTTAATTCCATCAACTTACGTTAATTTGGCATACCACCAAGTCAAGGCCGTAACAATCAACGCAAGTGAGGAACACATTTATTTTCAATTATTAGCACAGGATATTTTGTTTAACTTCCTTCCAAAGGTGCGGTAAGAGAGAACAGCAACTTTCATAATTCCAACGGAAAGCTCTGAGAGTAGCATTTCATTATGCTATTGTTGCATTTCTATCGAATGATAAAACTGCTGAATTTTAAAATCTATTCTTCGGTATCGCCGTAGATGGAATCGAAGGAGAAAAAAATAAATTTTCAAAGTATTCCTTCATCGATATTAATAACATATCTTTTTCCATACATCTGTCTTTGAAAACTGTCTTTAGTTTCATCTATGTTATTCTTCAGTTAAATCTAAGTTTCAATTCATCCTAAATGGACCCCTTTTATAGTTAATCAACAGATATTTTTTTATCATCGAAAGAAGTTTCGAAGGACCAAAATCTTTTCCGAGTTCTCAGTGATGAGGTTTCTTTTTATCGTTTGGATTAAGAAATGGCGAGAGCTTATTTTTTCCTCCCAGTTTATCCTTCACAAAAGTTAGCCTTCTCATCATCCGAAAAAAACCCGAGGGCTTTTCGCACGTTTTTTCGCTAAGGCACGTATTTGAATTTAGTGTATCCCACTTTTTTCCGAGGCGTATGCAAAGAGGGCGTGAGAAAAAGTGCACACTTTGCTAGCGTTACGTAAAAGGAGTGAAGAAGTGACTTCGCTCTTTCACACTGCGCTCGATTCATTTATTTTCTTTTCAAAGTCTTCAACTTTTTTCCTCCTTTAAAAACCTCCGCATCGTCTCACACACATCTCTTTATGTCGAAGATCTCCTCTTTTCTCACTCAAATCTCTTAGACGTCTTCCGCAGAAGGACTTAGAGGAGTGATGCGGGATAATAGCAAAGAGCTGCGGGATTGAAAAGAAATACTGCCGCAAAGTTCCATTTCCTAGATACCCTTTTTACGCCGCGCCTGTTGATTGCTCTCCCTTTTTTCTCCTCTTCTGCCAACAGTGTGTCCCATCCCTTCCTCTCTTAATCTCTGTATAAGTCTGGATTTAATTGAGTCCATTTTGGAAAAAATAAGGAATGAATCTCGGAATAATCGAATAATATATTTTTTAAACAATAGCTGTAAGCATTACGATAAAAACTATTCTGGAGTTAATTCCACGCTGTATTGGTTTATACAGGAATATTTTTATATTCAAGAGCATATATTAAAGAGCACTCTGATGGATATGGGAACATTTGGTGAATTGATAATTCTTCATTATGAAACTATTTTTCCAAATGGAAAGTTTAAAAAAATGAGTATCACTGTCTTGATATTAATACTTGGATAGCTACGGGTAGAGAAAAGACAAAACTAGGGCAAATTCGAAGTCTTTCGCTTTCTAATGCTTTACCACTTAAATCTAAACGCATCCTAATATATTAGAGAAAGAGAAAGTCAGAATATAAATGTCATAAATGTTTAAAAAAATTTTTTTTAGCAGTATGCTCACGAATAGTGCATCATTAATATAACCACTTATATATTTATCCTATAACGAATACCTCAAATCACTCAATGAATTTATCACATTACGAAGTTAGACACAAATCAAAACATAACTACCAACTTTACGTAAACTCTGTCTGTATACCAGCAATGATGCGTCACATTTACAAACGTAACTAACTAAAAAAAAATTCTGTTAATAGCAACCCCGATGTTTACACATCCAGGTCGAAACAGGATGATTCAAATATTAATAATAATATATAAAAATATTTTGACCAAATGGTACATTTTTCATTGGTCTGACTATTTTTAGAAATTTTTCTTTTCGAATTGTCATTCATTTATATGTATTGGTGGAGTAATAAGGGAGAAAAGTCCCGGTCACCAAAAATGGATGTTTCAAAAATAATATACAGAGGATTCTATTTGCTATAACATTTCATCTTGATCATTCAGTACCGTGATATCCAAACTTTTCACTCTGCGAATAATTCGGAGGTTGGCGGGCCGTAATTGTGAATGCGTGTTTAAACAGCATTTAATTTTTGAAATGTTTTAATTAGTTCTAACTTCACAAATATAAGACGACCTATCAATTATTCCCTTTAGTTAAGGAAAACTCAATAATATCTGAATAATAGCTGACACTCGTGAGTAATATTACAATTTAGAACATTCTGAATCGTTAAATGATAACTTGACATACGTGCTAATATTATATTTGAAGGCCAGGTGAAAGTATGTTGCTGGTCGAATTTATCGCTTATTTATGCTACTATCGTAAATTGGCCTAATCGCAATTTATGGAAAGTAATTCTTGTTTTTTAGCAGACCGATTTTTTCTACTTCACTTGGGGCCTCAACCGATGTTAATCCGTTTTTTCCAGACGTTTTATTTTTTCGGCAATATTTTAGTTGTAAGAAAAGAAAATTGCAACGCGACTGAATGAAGGGGTTAAAATCACTCCGTTTGTCGGGGCCAACGTCTTTTAGGTAGCAGGACACCCGGAAATGTCTGACTTTAAAGAGTTCTACGTTTAATCCATAGAGGATGATAGCATGGCTATCGAAATGCACATCGGGCGAGTCTTAGAAATTGGTAGTCCTGATCTTTCCAGGCTCCCCGATATCTAAACTTTGTTTCACATCATGAAGGCACCATTAAAAATGCATTGGCCCGTGTATTTTAAAGGGGAGAAATTTTGGCGCGGTTGCGACATGTCCGTAAAAACATTAACTTCGTCAATGCTCCTTCAAAAATTTTCAGTATACTGTCAAAGTGATTCCTCACATAATATGGTTACTAATTTAAGGTAAATTGAAGAAATAAATGCAAGGAAAAAGAAATAGTAACATTTCTAAGAAAAGCGGGGTTTTTTTTCCGCTTCCATTCCAACGAGTGCCATTAATTCCCTAATTCAAGTAACAGAATGAAAACGCGCCAGATTCTGTATAAAATCAACTCCTTTTCCATGGTATCATTGCTTTTACATGAAATATACATCTAATCAAATTATCAACAGAAATACATGACAAAGTCGTGTGTTTTTGGCAAAATGCATTGAAAAAAGTAGTCTGCTGGCGGTTTTCGTTCATTAAGCCTAAGAAAAAACTTCCAGCGGGAAAGTTTCCGATAAAATAATGAATTTATTTTCTAATCGAACAGTAATCCTTTCAGTTGTCTAACAACAGCGGGAAAGCGATTTTTCTTTCAGCGCTGACGCGTTTCGCGGCGCTGTCCGCGAGCATTCGAGCGGGTGTCTCTACGATGCGCTAAAACCTATTGTTGTGTCGATCATTTGTCACAATAACTTTCCTTTACTGAACAATTAGTACTTTAATGTTGAAATATCTTTGAATCATTCAAATGCGAGTTAGTTTTCTATCTATTCCTTTCTTCGGAATAACTGAGCGATGTTACCTCGCTACGGCTTCCACAGTAGCTGATGAGATAAATACTGAGTTTCCATGAATATCTGCTGCGGCTGAACTTTGCATATTATTTAATTCCCATTAATAGCATATGTATCATAAGTATGTTCTGTGAGAATACTGTATGATACGGCTATTTTTAATTATTCTATTGTGAATTTTTGGAAGCACGTACATACTCATACAGGCATAATTCTCTAAAATGTATTAATAATTAACGGAAGAAACATAAATTTCAGGTTTTATCGCACATGCTTCATACCTTATGAGTTTAATTTTAATTAATGACTGCGATATGATAATTATTATATGAGTCTTTTAAAATTTAAAACTAAATTGAAGTTAAAAACAAAATATTGTATTTACCGTTGATGCAGCCACAGTTATTCGTCATCAGATCCTGAGAACCCCGCAATTCCTTCCATAAAATTTTGACTTAACCCTGATGGACCTGGCTTTGACAATGATTCCTCAGTACTAGACTGGCTACTTAGGTTATCTGACGAACTGCTGCTATTTGTCATCCTGATGATTAGTGGTTCTACATCATCTTGTAGCTCGTCAGCCTTCCACATTTCCTGCTCGATCTTCTGTTTATCATAATTGGCCCAGTTCTCCCTTGAGATGTTGTTAAATGCAGAGTCAATTAAAGGTAGCATGTCTTTGGCCGGAAAGGTCACATTGTGTGAGGCTATGTGTCTCTTTAATTGACTCCATACCAATTCAATGGCATTTAGTTCGCAATGATAAGGTGGAGTTCGACAAACGATTATGTTATTTTCTTTGGCTGCCTCGTCTACCTCATAAAAACTAAATTTGTCTCGCATCGAGTTTATTATACCTAAGAGTTCTACCTTTAAGCTATTTTCGGGAAAAGCTATTCCTTTTGAGTTAAGCCATGATTGCATCTCAGACTTATTGCTCGAAGATGTGGGGATTTTTTCTTTCCTTCTGGAATGATACGTAGCATTGTCCATCACAATTACGGAACCACTCGTAATGTTCGGTAGCAACTTGGTTTTGAACCACTCCTCGAATCTTTTGCTGTCCATTTCATCGTGGTAGTCCCCTGAATTCTTTTTTGCTACGAAAACTAATTTGCAATTTTCTACGAAACCATGAGCACTTCCTGCATGCACAATTACATAGCGAGATCCCCTACCTCTTGGTGCTTTCAAGCCAGTAGAAAGGCCTGCTAAAAGTGCTTGTCTTTTCGTCTTTACGCTAGGATCTGTCCAAACTTTTGACACGGTATGCCCTGCATTTACCCAAGTTTCGTCCACATAGATAATATCTCGGCCTTCTTGGCGAAACTTTCTTATTTTTCTTAAATATGAATGTCTCATTGCTATTATATCACTCCTCTCTATAAGCAAGGCTTTATTCTTCCTTTTCTCGAACAGAAAACCAATTTCTTTAATCAGCCTCCAAAATGTTATCCGTTTAAAATTAGGAAGTGTCTCGTCATTATTCACTACTTCTAAAACAGATCTGATTGTGGGTGGAATGTTTCTAAAAAAGAAAGAATGAACATGACGACGAATAGCACTCCTAACCATCTGATCGTACTTCATTTCTCGACTGCTAGAGTACACAACACTAGTTTTACGCACTTTTCTTGGAGTCTGAAGTTCTCCCATAGGACTTTCTTTCTCAATTCTGTACAAAGTTCTTCTGCTGATGTTAGTAGCTTCGCACGTTCTCTGTGCAATATTCCTTTCGCTTTCTTCCGGGAAAATTTTATGAAAGTATTTATGCACTGATAAAACTGTCTGTCTCTCGCTACTTTTTAATATTTTCCCTTTTTTTCGACTCTCCATTTTCGCAAATATCACGCAGACAACCAATAGTTAATATTGCCGATTTACACTCCAACCGAACCAATAATTACTCTTCTGAATCTCAAATCTAAGGCCAAGTTCACAAGAAGATAAGAAACCGTCGGACACCGTGCAACGCACAAAACTGACTACTACCCTGTCCTTCTTACCCTAAAAGATACGTAGTAGAGGCTTAAGATGGTTTCAAGTGTAAGGAACTAAGCTCCACTTTCAAGTGCAAGAACAACTGTGCTCTGCTGGAAACAGATGTGTTCGAGGACCGCATAAACATAGTCGAATATTTTTATTTTTCTACCTACATTAACCCGCTGTTTCCCACAAGCAACTTAAGTTGCATGGGCGTCAGTAAATGATATTTTCGTTCCTAAGCACGGACAATAGGATTTAGCGCATCGTAGAGACACCCGCTCGAATGCTCGCGGACAGCGCCGCGAAACGCGTCAGCGCTGAAAGAAAAATCGCTTTCCCGCTGTTGTTAGACAACTGAAAGGATTACTGTTCGATTAGAAAATAAATTCATTATTTTATCGGAAACTTTCCCGCTGGAAGTTTTTTCTTAGGCTTAATGAACGAAAACCGCCAGCAGACTACTTTTTTCAATGCATTTTGCCAAAAACACACGACTTTGTCATGTATTTCTGTTGATAATTTGATTAGATGTATATTTCATGTAAAAGCAATGATACCATGGAAAAGGAGTTGATTTTATACAGAATCTGGCGCGTTTTCATTCTGTTACTTGAATTAGGGAATTAATGGCACTCGTTGGAATGGAAGCGGAAAAAAACCCCGCTTTTCTTAGAAATGTTACTATTTCTTTTTCCTTGCATTTATTTCTTCAATTTACCTTAAATTAGTAACCATATTATGTGAGGAATCACTTTGACAGTATACTGAAAATTTTTGAAGGAGCATTGACGAAGTTAATGTTTTTACGGACATGTCGCAACCGCGCCAAAATTTCTCCCCTTTAAAATACACGGGCCAATGCATTTTTAATGGTGCCTTCATGATGTGAAACAAAGTTTAGAAAGCGCTGACTTAGACAAATTACTAACATAGTGTTTTCGACCTCTAATTCTTTTTGCTGTTTTTCTGTAATGGAGAATTCTGTTTAGTGCTGTGCCTTCTCCATTTTGATGAAGAACAGTCGTCATTATCAAATGTAATGTATCCATTTTTCCATCTTTATAGAGACCACGTTGGTGTTTTTTCGCTCTTTATAATACTTTCGATCAATTTCCCTAATTAGTTATCAACTAAGCGCTTCTTTCCCTTTACCATGACATTTCCCTATAATCACAATCTCTGGTGTAGAATTCGACTGAAAGAACGGCAACAAAGAAATGGTGAGAAGAGAAAATTCGGGAGTAATCGAAGTGTATGAGGTTATTTTCCTTTTGGCGCTTAGCCAAGAGGGATGGCAGAGAAGATGAATTCGGAGACGTGCACAGGGTGACGAGAAGAGGGCGAGAAAGAGCAGTGATTTGGCGGAGATGAATTTCCCGTGGAATATGAATGGGAGGCTGGAGATGAAAAACTGATAGAATAAGAAACGAGAAGAGAGATTGTTCTGGGGCGTTTTACGGCCGATAAACTCGACATATTGAAGATTTAAAGATACCGAGAGTTCAAGGGAGCGGAGATTTAAGGAAAATATACGAAATGATTGTAAGACCAGGGAAACATGACTTTGGTTTCCTGTGGAAGAAATCATAGCTTAAGATTGATTTGTTACAGCTCTCCAGGCCGTTTCACAGCAAAATTCCTCATACTAACCCATCATCTGCTTTTCAAAATCTCAACTAAATCTTCCTCAATAATTCCTTTCTTCTAACCTTCTTTCCAATACTGTTTTCTGTCGTCCCTTGGTTTGTCTAAAGATTTCTGGTTTCCTTTCCAAAGTTACCTCAGAATTCCATTTGGTCTTCGAAGGACTTCTTCGTCAGTATTATTAATATTGATTTTTGAAGTTCTTCGATAGCATTTGCATGTGAGCTCTCGTCGGGAATCGAACCCCTTACTCCTAAGTCAGACGCGTTGCCCATTTGGCTCTCTGGAGACCCCGGAACTCTTTCTTTGACATCTTAATTTCTTCCTATTTTCTCATTCCTGCAGCTGTTTCAGTTCATAGCCGTACGAAAGCTCACTCCATTTTCAATTCGTTTCCGCACTTATTCTTTGCTGCCAGAATTTGTCATTGTTCATGGGAAAATCATCTCTTTGCTTGGGCTATTCTATTCACTAATTCTCTCTTGCTACTTCCAGTAATGGCTATCTTCATGAATAGCAGGAAATTTCGACCCATTGAAGTTTATACATTCTTAGCTTTACTTAAGAATGTTCTTCCCGATTTCAGCAACGGACTATAAATTTTTTTTGCCGAAGTTGAATGCGTACATCTCCTTTCGTGTTTTCCTTTGCTTAATTTATTTCTTTCTCCGTACAAACATTGATGATTAGTGTTGATCAGCAGCATTTCTGTCTTCCTCCTTTTAATCAGTGCTACTTTGTTATTTTCATCTCTTTTGATCTCCACTTTCAAGGAATAAAAAGTGTTTCTTTACTACCTGACACTTTTATGAGCTGAATTAATAATTTCATCATTCAATATTTTATCAGTGTGGGAGGGATGCAAAAACATTTCTGTGAAGAATGATAGAATAAACTTCATACGCTCGTAAAATAGGATGACGCATGATGACGCAGCTCTCAATCATAATCTATGCGTATTAGATTTCACAGCGATATGCTGTTGATTTCATTGTAATTATGATTATCACCATGTGAATGATTATTTGAGGATTATTATGTAATTTTCATTGAAATTAGATGTATTTGGGCGAAGTAGCTCATTTGTAGCAAAAAAGAATACGAATAAATAGTTCTGTTACGCCAACGGATTGCCTAATGATTAAAAAAGTCGTACTGAATCAATATATGACTATGCATTATAAAGACTATTTCTGTCAAAACTGATGATCGATGAATTTTTTTAAAAACTCAGACTCAAAAAGAAATCACATGCGTAATCCAGAGAATAGAAACATTCGATAATAATTTTCGACGTATCAGGATTCTGCTCCTTTTTTATGTTCTTCGCCATGTTAGTGGAAGAAGCACGGAAGACCAACTAGTTGGTATCTCGTGGAAAAAAGTCCTTCAGAAGCGTGGGATAGCATCTCCAGTGTATATATTTGCGTATTAAGTGAGGAGGAAGTGCTTTCTCCACTAGATCTGCTCCAATAAACCACGTTCCCTACAAAGAGTAAACATAAACAGGCGTCCCTGGGGAGGTTACGGAACATAAGGGAATCGCAGGCAGTTTCTTCATTAATTTGCATCTTTACATTAGACACATCATCTGATATTATTTAGAACGTTCCAATAAAATATCGAAGAAAGAACTAATTGACCGTGGCTTTGTAATTTACGACTATATCTATTCAGTTATAATAGCAGTATTTGAAAATTCCTTCGAGATCTAGGATCATTTCGGAAATATAGGCCCCTCTCTCGGAATTTCACCAATGTTTAGCGCGTTGCCCACTTCGCTGGTCGGAAACTCGAATTATAATAGTAGTAATAGTTAAGGTGCATCGATATCTGGGTCATTTCGCACAAAATTACAGTTTTTAATAATCTCGTTATATTTTAGTAAATATAATAATATAATATATAATAATTAGTATAATACACAACTTTAAAACAGCGTTACGGTTTTCTCCTACTATTAGCCTAACTTTATTCAAAATTAGTGAAGTTCTGGTTTCTTACCATCGGCATATCACCCTGTAGCTTTTTCCAAAATATATTTCTCTCCTTTATAACAGAAAATTATAAACCGTATAGAAAGTAACTGATCAAGAAGGTGGTTGTAAGTGAGAGGTTTATAAGAATTATACCTGATATTTGTATAAAAATAACTATATTTCTAGTTACTACAAATCAATGATTAGCAATTAAGGGTTATGATATTTTGTTTACTAACTTGGGTAACTAAGAGTTTGCTACATACATCAAGCGATTCATTCTATAATATTTAGTGTGTTTAATACTATTAAACCGAATTGAACGAGTATTTGAAATCAGTAAAGGTTGTCTTATACTTTCATTTCAGAGCGAGGAGTTTTTCTGTTGAGAAAATTTATGGCAGTTCTTTGTTTTTATAACCCGTAATATAAAAGAGTATAATTTAATTTTGAGATACATATATTTTTTAAACTCTCTCTTATAATTTCTTCGTATAACTCAGGAATGGATTATGAATCGATTTTGACCTACTTTACCGATCATTTGGCGTAGAATAGAAATGGAGCAGACGATGGTTCTGAGGAGCGGAATTTTGAAACTGTCAACTTCTGAGCGTTATTGCAGTAGGAATTCGAAAATTTACTTCACTCAGGCGTCATATTTTCTTATTCCACGTCAAAATTCTGACAGTGGGAAAGTTGATGTTTTTACGAAACTCGCCACAATTGCGGCAATTTTTTCGGTCCAAAAAAAGGTATTACCGTGCACGCAATTCATAGCGCCATCGAGGAAAGAACATGTCATTGCTGACGTCCGTTTTATTAGTTTCCTCTCGCAGAAATGTCGTGAGCAGTGTTTCTTCCGAAGCCATTGCGTGGGCGAACAAAAGAGTGCGAGAAGCGCAATGTGATGGGAGCTACATTTTCTTTGCATTTACATTTTTCGGCATTCGCATTAGGATTACATTCACTCTATGGAATACGTGGGAGGAAAGACTGGAACATCAAAAGAGTGGCTCATTTTTTTCCCTCTCGACAAGATTCTCAATGCACTAATTACATGTCGGATAATTGCAGGAAAATACGTATTCATCTTCATTTGACTTCAATCATTTGCCTTTGGCAAAAGAGGAAAAGAGGAGAGGTAAGGAAACAAAGAGAGGAAATAATAGAAGATTTAATAGAGGCCAAGTTATGCTCAGATATGGAATTTGGAGTAAAAAGAGAGATACCGAAATCATAAGGAGTTAAAAGACCTATATGAATATCGCCTTTATTCGAGAAGGATTGAGGTTAAAAGTCTCCTTCTTTATATAGCACATCTAAATTGATATATTCCATAAAAAGAGATCAATTAGAATAGATAGAGTTAACATGTTAACAAAAAGGATTTAAAATAACTGAGAAGTATTAAGAGTAAAACTAATCACAGGAGGAAATCTTTCTCAAAGAAAGGAAATAGTGATACAGACTGAAGGTAATGGAATACTGGTAGTGAAAAGAAGGTAAGGAAATGCATCTATACTTTCCAAAGAAGAATATTTATACCGATCATGAAAGGTAGGGAAGGTGATATGTTAAATTAATGTTTTATGTTAAACTGATGTTGAGCTTCCAAAAAGTTGATTAATTTCTAATTTGTTAATTTTTTAAGCTTAGATTTTTACTGATAAAGCAATTGGTAAGCAAATTCTTCTTCGCCATCAAACTATTTTCGTTACTAAAAAACGCTTTTTTATGGTAAAAAGTACGGAAAATTTTTTGAAGATATCCAGGTGATACTGTACTTCTTTATGTATCAACTTAGCGTGGCGAAATCGTAACTAATAACGCGACTTTTTTCGAAGCAGAATTATAGGTATAAATGAAATATAAATGGTTGAAATATCGACCTAATTGGTTTCAACTGATCTACTGAAAAGGGCGTATTTTGCAAGTTCATATAGAATGGCCTAAAAAGCATGTGTTATCTAGCTCTAGTACGGAGAAACATTTGCAGGAGGATCAAGTATGGCATAAAAATCGAATTGAAAAACTTTATTTGTAGCAATATAGAGTCGAGTTAAAAGTGAGGGAAGCGTCATGTTTTTGGTGAAATTGAAAATTCCGGCTGAAAAAAGGTTGCTTAGATAATAAAAAGTTACGAGGAAAAAGACAAATTTCTACTGTAAAAGGGGGGACGCAGTTGGAAGTGGAGAAATAAGGAGAAGGAAAGTAAGGCGACGATAAAGATGAGAAAAGAAGAACTCAGGAAGAATGTGAGGGAGATGAAGAGGGTTGAGCGAAGTCTGACGACAAGAGATCCCTTTAAGATTGAAGGAATCTCTCTCCCCTGCCTCACTCTCTTTCAGTTCTGCTATTTCTACAATCTGCAAAGGTCGATCTTCTCTCTACTCACGTATTCCTTAGAACACTATTTCACGCTCTGCGTAATCCAGGAATTTACATACCGTAATATTCTTCCACACGATGAAAGGAACAATTTGGCTTTTGGCACAGGGTAGAGAGAGATCAATTTTTTATTTAGTCGTCTTTTCGTGAATGCGATTAATGCAAATTAAATTATGTATGATTGATGTTGAATAATGGCATTAATTCTGGTCATCAATTTCCGAATCCTATGAAAAGTGTTCTTCGTTTGGTCACTGCTACGTATCTTAAAAGGTTAAGTTAAAAATATCGCCACTGGAGGGCAGACTGGTACTCTATTGTTCCCTAAGAGTGTTCAGTTGTTAGCGGGAGTTCGTACCTGACAGTAAAAGGGTCGGAGAGGAATTCTTGAAGCGGCCGAGGTGAGTGCCTGCAGTCTGCTTGGCGACTTTTCCTAACTGCATTTTCAGTCCACTTTGCAACCAAACATTTTGGCCCGATTGGATCTGGGTAATTATCAGTATCTTTGTAAGCAGTTAAGTGTACTCTCTTTATCTCAAATTACTTGTATTGTGTATCTCTAAGTGCATTGTATCTCGAGGATAATTGTTGTTTACAATTTAAAAATGTTGAGAGGTGAACAAAAGGGAAATGCATCCCAACCAGATCACGAAGGTCAGACGAGATGCCGTGAATCGCAGAATAGAGCGAATGTTCGCCGAATCAAATAGTGGCATTTTCCTCCCTCGACGAGGAATCTTTCGTTCAGATGACCGACGAAGTCATTGATTGAGTGTAATTTGGAGGCCGAATAAGTTGTCGAGGAGAAAGTTGAATCCTTGTATCATACAATGTGATGCCAAAATCGCTTCCTTCACCTAATAACGAACAACCTCTCCATCGCTGTTTGCCGAATGTTCCTGTGTTCGACGGCCGAATGGAGAACTTCGAATAATTCTATGATATTTATATATTTATATTTTACCAACCCTCGATTATCCGATGTTGAAAAATATCATTATCTGATAACAACCGTGAAAGGACACGTCAATTGTTTCAAATATCCCGCTAATCTCAGATAATTACCTAATTGCCTGGGAAACTCAAGTTTGATAATCCTCGCGTGCTTCAAATTATCTCAACAAATTGTTTAATCGCATGCAGGCGGAATTGGTTTCATTGCAGCAATTCATAGACAATTTCTCTGAGAATATTAGTGCATTGCAGGCGATGAAAATCCCGAACTTATCAGAATTTATTGTTTTATCTGGCTTCGAGATCTTTAGACAAAGATGTCTTAAAAAAAACCGAAAATTTTGAGATTCCCCTCTGTCCATATGCTCTTGGAATTTGGCCGTATGTTGCGGTCATCAGGGCGAGTTCCCATCGAAAAGAATTCGAAGGGCGTTAAAGCCACAATTCCAAAAACGTCTCTCATCCACTGATACAGCCGATGTTTAGCTAACTGCATTTCTAATACAGTCCACTCTGCGACCAAACAGTCCTTCAATCAATCAATCATTTTCGGCTATGCTCATGTCTCTGTGGTTGTCGCTCTGCTTCCAAAAGTTTATTAAATTGTTCTTACAGTCGCACACGACGTGGAGATCTTCGTTTATGGACACTATATTATTACTTGAGAAAAGTATTTCGATAATTTAAGAACGAGAGTGAATATCACCGTCCAATTAGAAAAACTATTCATTTAACACAACTAACGTGACCAAATAAACAACACATTCCATACATAGTAACTCCGATATCTACACATTCAGGATGAAACTAGATTATCTCGTAGATATTTCGTAATTCGTACTCTCAGTAGATTTTTTTCAGGTTTTTCACACCTCCTTCTTTGTGAGTTTTCCACCTAGGTTAGGTGTTAGGTCCACCACATAAGTTAAAAGGAAGAGCCGTGTATAATAGGAAGATCGATTGACATGTTTCGGTAATTATGATATAATAATTCGAGAAAGGGAATAAAACTCGTAGTATTTACATAAATTGAGTTTCCTTCGAGCAAAGCTCAATCACGGTTATCTAAAATTCGTCAAAGGTAGAATGTCACAGATCGGGGTACTTGCTACGACAATCCATCCGATTACATTAATGTCCATCCATTCGTACAAATAGTATGCAACGAGACATCATGTTCAAATAGAGTGTGGAAACGTGTAAATATGACTCCGTACATAGTATATTGGTTGTCTTATCTGCAGTTCAAATTTGAGATATATTTTCCTTTTATTGAAAGACCTATTTGAGCTTCAGAATCATCACCACCATCTTCGCACACGTGCGAGAAGGCTTTATAAAAACATTCTCTCTTTGTGTGGGCGTATATCAAGGCCAAGTTTCTTCCCTTTCAGAACGTCGCCAACCATCCGTAAATCACACAACATCTTCACGCTTTGCAATCGATTGACCTATTTATTCATCAGCATCACTTGTTTTTTTCTTTAAATGAGCTGAAGGAGTACTGCTTTATCTTTTAACTAATTAATCATTCTCAAAGACGTCGAGTGGGAAAAGAAGGGCGGAAATAAAGGTGTTACATATTTATTAGCGATAATATCTGGGATTGGAACATTTGTTAATATAATCAGTGTTGTTTTACTATGTGTCATTATAGGTTTAGGGAAAGTATTTTCCTTTGGAAACAACGCGATTTGTATACAATCAATTGTTACGTAGAAAGACAGACTCTTTATTGACAAGGTTAGGGTCTTCCTTGTTAACCTAACTTCGTATGTCATCATGATATTTACAAAAGTCAATCAAAAGCAAAGAGAAAGAATATAGTGAGGTGTATGAGATGTGGATCATAAAGATGACAAAGAAAAAACTCACGTTACGGAAAAACACCAACAGAAAAGGGGGATGCAAAAAACCGCAAAAACATAGTCATGAGGGCTCCCGGATAGCCAAGTGGGTAGCACGATAGAATTAGGTGAAAGTGGTTCTGAGGTCGATTCCCGGTGGGAGCCAAAGTAAGCTGTCGAAGCACTTTTAACAACAATACTACTACTCAGTCATTAAAATTACAAATATACAATAGTTGCACTGCAAAAATGAAAAAAAATCGCATGAACTGGAAAATATAAACGTCGAATTTCAGATGTATGAGAACAGAGAAAACATTGTTTAAAAAACAATATCACTGAAGAGCTGTACTATAATGAATCAATGGCGACTGTTTAGATATAATTACATATTATTATCTGAATTGTTTTTTCAAGTAAATAGGGTAATTCAAGAGTGAGGTTTTCAGACAGATACTAGCAGTTAATATTATCGGCGTCTTCGTATTTAGCGTGTTCGGATTCCTTTAGTCGTGAATTGCTTCAGTTGTGTGAATTTGTAACGCGAATAGCGTATATCCATATCTCATTTTGATACAGTGCTGTTTATTCTTAAATATGTAATTATTAATTTAACTGCTTTTTAAAAAATGGAAACGGAAATTTTCGATCGAAAATCGTAGTTTCAATCGTCGACACTTCTAAATATAATAGACCTTCGGAAATGACAAATGCTTAAAACTGTAGTGTCCTGAGCCATGGTTCTTGTGTTACAAAAACCCGAGATCGTCAGCCATCAGTGTATTCAGAGGATCTTCGCGTATACCAGCATAACTAGTCCTTGACAGGAAAACGACCGTTTGCAGTGCTCCTCATTATCCATCCATTCTCCCCGCAGAACGCCCTTCTCTTGATAAACATGGCTTTGTCAAAGCTGGCGGCTAACGCTTCATCCTGGATAATTTCGGGATTTTTCTCTTACAAGACATGCACGTCGAAGGCAAAACTTGACACGGATGAAGTTAAGGAAGCATTCATATGAATCGAATGATGGAAGATGTTTGTAATCGTATTTATCATCTCGCTGGCTTTTGTTTAATTACGGAAAATAATTAGTACAATGATTTTCATGAGTGAAAATTCAATCACTTGAAGGTGCACTATAAGGGCGTTGAATTCAGGTCATTTGCTGTTTAGAAAAGCACTGCTTCATAATGAACAAGCTTTAATTCAGAGACAATATCGACGTTTCTCAGTCCATCTCAAAGCCAGTCATTCCTTATCAATAAATTATGTGACGACTTTTATTTCTTTAACCGTTTAATTTAGAGCTTTGAGACAAATTGCACTGTATTTCTACGAGTTAGAAACCCCTATCAAAACTATTCTCATCACCGACAAGGCTTTTGCTCACCCCATGTCCCCTCACCCTGTTTTTCGTCACTGGTTTCAGTGTGTTTTTCGTCGATCTAGTTTTCGTCTCTGTCTCATTTTCAAGTTACATTTTCAATCTTTCGTTTAGTTCGGAGTCCAGTTAACTGCATGCAATATGGTATTCATCACTGCTTTTCCGGTTAAAGATCAGCGGGCAGTTCAGCTCGTTCTTCTAATTGTTGAAAGACTATTTGTTCGTGAATAATTGATATTTGATTAATGATATGATATGTATCATCAGGAAAATATCCATTCTATATGAAAGGAACGAACGTCTTATTTTTCTTCATATTTTCTACGATGATGTATGTACACCAATCGTTCTGCATGAGCGGCATTTAATGATCTAGAACCAATAGTACTATTTCGCCTACAAATTTTCAAGCACCTATATGCTTGTCATAGTTTTTTTTAATTATTAAGTTTTTAATTTTTATAGAATTGGGTCCAAATGTGTGCGTCATAAAAGGCTTAGAAACAATAAATTTGCAACATTCACTTCTATTTCCTCCGATAGACTATTCATACACACCCACGCTAGTCTGCGGAATCGGTTTGAAAGTCTGTCTAAGCATGCACAAATTAAGGATCGATAAGCGAAAATACCTACTTTACGGAGCCTTGATTCATTTACTTTCAAAACGAGACTAGAATTCCCGAAAGCAAGCCATTCGGAACACAACTTAGATATTGAGAAACAGTTAAGATAGCTCCTAAAATATATAGGTTACGGATACGTTACTAAAATGGGTATTTGGAGATTGCTACGGAATTCGTTCGTTCACACGATAAAAACCTAACTGAATACTAAATAATAGTTGATCCAAAGTAAAAGTATTCGGAGGCATATCAAAATTGCCTCCTCAGCGTTACACGAATTTGGTTTACCGCTTACCTTTATGGGGATGAAAAGCAACATTTCCTCCAGAGCTTGAAAATATATCTCCAAGTATGTATCCATTTGAAATAAAAATATTGGCGAATTACGAAATGGAGCGCGGAATTAAATCTTTGTATGCGAAATAGGACAGAGGGAAATTGTAGGTTAGATGGAAGGGAAACCGATAAATGGAAAAATATTCCAATACGAATAGATCTGAAATCCAGCTTTTCATATTTCCTCGGAACCTATTCTGAGCTTCTATCTTTGTATATATATTTTTTAAAGAGTCTTCGATCCTTTCTGTTCGCGGGGAAGAAAGAAGAAACTCGTCTCTTTGTCGCTTCCGTCCTTCAAAACTAATCAAATGTTCTTCCTTTTGTTCCGAAATGTTTAGAAACAAATTGGCTTTGCCACATACGTAATGATTTCATCACATTTTTCTTCGTGAATAGAAGAAAGCATCAAATCTCAATTATCCGAAAAATTTCTGTCTCGCCACATGAGAATCGCCTTACTCTTGTCTAAAAATAACATATTAATTAATTCCTTTGTTCTCTAAGAAAATGTGAGCTTATTTGTTTCTGTTTTTCTTGTAACATATATTGATTTCTAAGTATTATAACAATAATTGATGGAGATCATCTACAAGTCAGTTAAGCCTTTTTAAACTGAGGTGATAGAATACTTCGAATAGTAAATTTAAAGATTGAAGCGAAGTAAAATATTTTTATAGGTAAAAGGGGCAGAGAAAATGTTGACAGAAGAGCTACTGTTAGAAAAAAATGAAAACATTTTTCATTGCGTTGTAAAAGTAAAATATGATTTCAAAAACTCGTTTTCTCCAAGCATGAAATAGTGATCATCCTCCAAAGGTGATCCTTGTTATTATCAAATTCTCCTGTCGTCGATTGCTTCAAATTTCCTTAGTATTTTCATATCTGCAATTAATTTAATCGTTCAGGAAGTTCTGACCAGTCCTTTCTTTTTCTTCTTTTTTAAGCAATTTTCCTTCCACTAGATTCCCCATCGAGTTATTTTTCCTCAGAACGTTCTGTAAGATTACATTCCTTTCACAATATCTATTAATTAAATTATTAATTTAATTGGTTATTCAGTTCAAATTGAAGCGATGAAATATATGTATGTACTCTGCCAGCCGGCTTTTGGCGTGTGGCAGGGTACATACATATATTCTTCTTCTTGAAAAGATTCCCATCCTGTGCCCTGAAGCATCTGAGTAACAATTCCTCGTAGAAATTCTTTAGAAAACGTATTGCCTTTCGTTCTCTAATTTCTAATTCGCGAATACGACACTTTTCGGCAGAGTCCAAGAACACTACTCGTACATGCATACTCAGGGTGAGATCTAACTAGTGCAAATTAACATTACTCGCAAAAATTTTCATTGCCACTACCGGCTATTCTTTGACGAAGCCCAGTTTCTCGTACTCGTTCAAATATATTATGGATGTAGCTAAAGTATGTTACATTCATTTCCTTGACTTTATGTTAATTGGAATTTTTAACAAATATGCCGAGCAAAGGAATCACATTTCCAAAGTTAAATCTTTTGATAAATTAACTAACAATTAAAGATTCGGAACTTATTTTTAGGAACAGTGATTCCTTCTTCCAATATTTATAAATTCAACAACAAGAGACATCAAATAATACATCTATTTTAAGAAAAGATCAATAGACGTCACAATAGTGAGTGTCCGTGAAAGTAATTCTTCAAATTTCCTTTGAATTGCCTTATTCATATACCAAAAGTCGCCCTTCATTATTCCTGCTTTGCCTTTCGTTTCTGAAAGTTAATGTAAAACGGAAAGTTTACGATGGCATACAATACTGCATGGAAATCTAGATGTTATAAGCTTCAAGAACCAATAATCAAAACTTTAATCAACAACAATTTAATTTTGGAACTTAAAACAAGGTTTTCCAACCTTTTTTCCTGATGGCCACATAAGGAACTTAATTCAGCTCTCGGTTTGGTAAGGACTCCTTTATTTAGGGTAAAATGTCTTTTCAGAGAGTTTAATTGCTTAATTTCACTAAGATTGATTATTAGCGTATAATGAATATTAAATTTCATTTGTTATCCTCCAGCCCTTTGCTCTTACTTTGGAAAGAGCAGAGATCTTAATTTGGTTTGCGTATTGTCTTCTTCTTATGAACTTCTCATGTTATTCTATTCCTGGTCTTTGACAAAACTAGAAAGAGAAGAAAAATAAATAATTAAGAAATAACATTTCCATCCAAGTGAGACTCCTATTTCAGAGGGTCGCCCCCTATATATATAATCTATTTTTAACCCTTTTTTTACTTCCGATCTTTTTTCCTCTTTCACCGAATTATCTTTTTCCTCTTTTATCTAAAACAGATCGTAGACACAAGCAACTCTTTTTGCGAAGTCACTGCGTATCACTTCAATAAAATTTCCTCTAATGAGAAAAATGCAAGATGCGAATACTCAACGTGCGGCCGATGATAGACATTGGTGAAAGACTTACCATCTTCCCTCCTGCTTCTTAAAGATTGGTCGGAATATTATTCTCATTTTGGATTTAGTGAAATAATGCTGGTCCATGAATGGGACGTAGTCGCAATAACCTTCCCAACCAACTCTTTTTCAAAATATATTTACATATTTACCTAATTTTGAATATTTTAATCAAGTTCGGAAGAATCAGGAGAAAATGCCTGAGAGATTCCTCTGGATTTTTCTCCACTCTTTCAATTTCGATGCGAACAGAATATTTTCATTTATACAAACGATTTGTGGACTAAGAAACTAAACCGTTTTAAGGTTAAAACTGTTCGTTCAATTGCAATCGTAAAATATAATTGCAAATACGTTAACTGTAAAGATGTTTACGGCAGAAAAGGGATGTGAATGTTTTGTCAGCAATTTTAAGTCCAGAAAGGCATGAAACCGTGATTATTAAGAAAAATATTAGTTCTCTGAAATTCATAAAAAGGTTTATCTTCATTTCATCGTCATCATTAGTTCTTAGTATAGAAAATTTGTATTAAATTTTAATTATAAATTGATAAAAGTTCCATCTTTGCACTTATCTTTTCTTCATAAAATTACCTTTCGGTCATCGTTCTTTATTTTTTCAAAATGTACCCTTTATAGTTGCTCTCTTTTTACGTTGAGCCACCCTCCTCTTCCATTCTCTTCAATAGCTAGTAGAAAGTAAAATATTTTTCGAAAATATATAAACCTAATTATACAATATAATACATTATTCAGAAATTATTAAATATTATATAATAATTTACTTTTCTTTATTTATTTATATTTAATAACTGCAAATAGGTTAATTTACCTATAGGCTTAGCCCCCAGCCTTATTGCAGTAATTTTAAATTCCTTCCAATTGAAATATTTGATATTTAATTCAAATACTTAAAGAAATAGTGGACTTCATTGCACATAGTCCATTATCTTAAGATGCATTGAGGCCTTCGGACGAGGCCCTTCGATTGCCCCCAATCACATATCCATTCGTGTTCTTCGCACAAATAATTATCGCTAAGCTCAGAATGGTTTTAAACGGCTTGTTTGTCGACGAAGATGGAACGTCGGTGTGAGGGTATTGACTTTAGTAGGGGAGGCTGCAAGAGATGAATAATCCGCCGCCTCTCGGGAAAGCAGAGTGGGCGTCTCCTTGATTACTACTTGTCCTCCACGGTCGAGAGGCTTTCCGCAATCAGATGACCCCCTTCCACCGTTTTTCCTTCAATACAAATATCTTTCTATCTTTCTCTCTCTCTATATGTGTATATGTATATATATATATATATTGATACACACACATACATACAAGCATATACGTGTGTGTGTCATCAAAGCGACTATCCGCTCGTGCGTAAACGGGTCTTCCAGGGAAATGATCGAGAAAGAGGAATGGGTTGTGAACTCGAACTTATTTGAAAGGGAAAATATTCGACAGTAACAAGATTGGTGCTCTGAATTTCCAGTATTCACAGCGGCGGTTTAGTATTTATTGTCTACTTTGATTTTAATTTGGTATTATTATCGAAAACCAGTTGAGATTTGGAGGTTCTATCAGAAGTAGGATTTGTCCCGAAAGGGGCCAATGTTGGTGACAAGGTATCAGCAAAATAGCGACAAACCGTAGTTATGCACATACTATTGGTATATTCTCAAGGTTAATTACTAGTCAGTGCTCTATATCAATAGCTATGGTCGATTT